>CM064344.1:14757500-15957500 GCA_032595735.1 Pelochelys cantorii | reverse complement strand
GTTGCATCTAAGAAGCTGCAGAGTCCTGCGTAGAGGGAGAATTCCTTCCTGACCCCTGTGGCAAACAACGAAGACCCTGAAGATGAAAGAGGATTCCCCTTCTCTTACTGAGCACAGGATAGTTACAACTGTCTCACCTGGACCAGTATGTAGGAGAGGAAATCCATAACCTGAGACTTTACAAAAGGAAATGGGAAGGCAGGGAGGAGAAATATGCAGCTCCCTGATACATATTTTTCTCTTTATAGCTTGATGTTGTCTCTGCAATTGTAATGGTGCCACCTTGTGTCAGTGCTTCAAACTACACACTGTGGATTTTTCCTTTTCTAGTATGCATCTGAAAAGCCACCAAATGTCACGATCAATCATTCTCATTGCTTCATTATGAATATTACAAAAAGCAGGAAGCCATGCCTTGCCATAACTGAGTTTCTTGGCAGAAAATAAAGTGTTTTTTTAAAATCGACTGTATATTTAAGAGTCTGTCTGTCTGTCTTTGTTCAAGAATGCCTCCTAAACAGTAAGAGCTAGGAAAACCAACTTTGCTATGCAGCTTCCTCTTATCATAACTTAAAGCAAGGTCAAGGTTTGGTTGTGCCAGAAAAATGGGATGTGCCTGGAATGGGATTGCTTCTCATTAAAACATTCAGAAAAAAGACAATCACCAAGCAGGTGGAAGGGGCTGGCTGGGGGTGCACTCCCCCTCCCTTTCAGGACTGGGCCAGTCCTGAACCTCTCAATCCCCATGCACTCTTTAGGGAGGGTTGAAACCCATCCTCCCCCTCCCCCTCAATTCCTATGGGAACATTGCTGTCTCTTCCCCTTTATCAGGGAGCGAGGGGAAAGTGCATTATTTGCTGCATTCCTCACTCTGGCTGGGGAGCACATGGGGCAGACAAACCTGGATCTGCTCCAGCCAGAGAACATGCACCTCTCCCCCCAGCTGTATCCGCTGGAGCTGCAGCAGCCACGGAGAGGTGCTTCTCACCTGGCCCCAAGTTGCTGTGTTGAGAGATGGTTGGGCTAGTCCTCTCTCTCCAGGGCAGTCTGCACACTGAAGCGCTCATCCCCAGCCCCTCCCCAGAGCAATGATTTAAATAAAACATGCATATTTTCATTTTATTTTACAAAACCCAAAAATCAATGCAATGGAGTTAAGGAGCTAAGCAACACCAGATAAATCTTCTAGTTAAAAATAATTATGTCCCCACATGGTTACAACAGGCCCACACAAGCAGTGGAATAAAACTGCTCCACATGCCAGGAATAGCCTAAAATGCTATGAATTTCACAGGAATGTTTGGTAGAATTACAGTCACATCTAGGAGCCACAACTGAAATCAGGGACTCAGTCTGGGTATCTTATGGGCTCTGCTAATTATTGTATACACATGTCTTAGGAGAGAGTTTGTGCCCTCAAATCACCTATGACCTAAATAGATGAACCAGGCAAAGGGTAGGAGACAAACCAGAGGCACAGAGGTGAGGTGAGTTGCCCAAGGTCACACAAGACATCAGTGGCAGAGCCATATATAACCACACACACACACACACACCCTTCTCTCCAGGCATACCGGCCAGCATCCTGTCAGCCGCCTCTCTGAACCTTTAATTTCCATAATATCTATTTTAGCAAAGTATTTTTTTAAATTATAAAGCTCCCACCATCAGCAAAGCACCCGAGTTGCTCTATCATGTAATAAAATAAACAGCCCCTCCGCCTTTTAACATTCAAACAAATAAAACAAAGGGGCTGCCCTGGGTCCATGGGGATGGCACCGTTGTAAGTAGCACAGGGTGTGGAGTGCGCTACAAAAAGGCACAGAAGAAAATGAAGGCTCAAGATAAAACAAGTGACCTTTTCCAAAGTCCGTACAGTCAGTTGGGAAATGGTACTAATTGTTTCTGGCTCCCCTCCCATACCGAGGGCTTTCAAGTACGGTTAAAGGGATCTTTGCCGTCAGCTCAGATGCTACCGTTCCAATCCCTATAGAAATGCCGATGAAATTTTCATCTGCGGCATCACTCACAGCTGCCAAGTAGAGAACAGGATGTGCTTACCTCAACCTGCTCCTGAGGGGAGCCCATCCTGGCAGTGAGAGCAAATGACAGAGTCAGGACCCCATAGGTTACCTCAGAAAATGAACATATAAACATACATATAAACCCCAGTGAATTTATCCTAACAGTCGCTTACCTCGCAAGCACACTTCATAATACAGTTGTATATACAATGGATGCTGCCCACAACCAAAGGCGTGCACGGGAATACATTTGGGCAACTTTGGAGGGGCACTTCCTGTGCCCACCATGGCCAGCAGAGCAGCCTCTCCCTGCTGCAGCTCCAGTGGAACTGGCTCACCCTCCCGCCCCCTATGGCGCTAAGGCCGGTGGAGTTCACAATCCGCCTGGAGCTGGCTCTCCCTCGGTGGCCCCGAGATGGAGGAGTTCTCATCTTCCCCAGCCTGGGGCTAGAGGAGCTTACTTGCCCCACCTATATCCCAGAGGAATTCTGGGCCCCTGCCCCTATTTGTCCCTCCCTCCCATGCTCTGCACAATCAGAACATGAAAGTGTTTTATCAACCAACTCCAGTCACACAGGACTACAGAAATTTTAATGTTCAGGTGCCAGCCTGCCCCTACAAATGTCTTAAAACCACTGGGAAGAGCTTTTTGCAAATTTCCATAAGGATTTATTTGGGGGACATTACCCTCAAATTGTTCCATCTCAGGGGCAGAGTTTGTACCCTCAAAGGAAATAGTATTTCTGGCTGCCAACTTCCATAGTGTTTGAGACATCACCTTTTATCAAACCCTCCCTGGATTCTCAACTATTAGTTTTGAGAAACACCTCTAATCTGGCTGCTAGCATCTAAGTCAGGGGTGGACAGTTCACCAGGGTTAGCCCCTGCCACTAAATTTACCTGTGCCTCTGCAGGTACAGGCGATGGCCTTGCCCGTTGGGCATGGATCGCTGTTTCCAACCAATCAGAGCTGTGGAAAGCGGCAGAAACTGGGACATCACTTCCTGAAGCTCCCATTGGCTGGGAACAGCAATCTGGGGCCAACAGGAGCTGCAATCGCCTGTACTACAGAGGTGCAGGTAAGTTTAGTGGCAGCAGCTTGCCAGGGACTAACACTGGGGAACTGGATCCAGCTTGCAGGATGGTATTTGTCCACCTCTGAGCTAAGTAAACATTTTGCAGTCCATGTTCATTGTGTGATCTTCCTGGCCGGGGAGGTAGGGGCAGAGGGGGGAGGCGGGAAAAGGCAGGGGAAATCTGTAGGTTACTGTGCAACACCCCTGCCTGAATGAGAGAGATCTGCTGGTGCTACACTGAGTAACAACTCTGCGTCACCCCATCTGTTAACTACCCCTACCCTACGAAACTTCTCACTACTCTGCCAGCCCTTACTTTGCCTTGTTGGTAATACGTTGCATCCTAGTTCCTGAGCCTCCTGGAACAGGGTTCCCCCGAAGTATTTAGCTTCTGGCCCTGGATACTCACAGTAATTACCAAATTTGCTATCTCCAAAGAGACAGCGCACACAGCCGCTTGTTCGATTCAACAGAGGATTCACTCTTAACTTGATAGTACAGCTCTGAGGTCTGCTGATGAGAAAACAAAGAAGTTTATTAACAAAGAGATTTAAATGATATAAAACAAGGAAAATGGAAACAGAATCATAGACCACTAGAATTGGAAGGGACCTCGAAAGGTCATTGAGTCCAGTCCCCTGCCCTCACAGCAGGACCCAGTACCACCTAGACCATCGGTTAGATCGCAAGCCAAAGTACAATACACTTCCCAGAGACTAAATATAACTCTCGCAGGCTATAGTCCTCTGAAGGTAACAAAACTGCTTTAGCCAAAGTTTTCTGGAGAGGTTGCTGACTTTCAGTCAATTAGGATCTGGATTTTCATGATTTCCCCACACCCTTGGTTACCTATTTACCCTCAGTAAATAGGTAACCAAGTGTCCCTTTCCTCCACTTTATTCTTTATTATTGTTGACTTCTGTAGTTATTCAGGAAGGCGGCCGGGATTTACTGCCGAGGTGTCCTCACAGGTCTCTGGGTCCGTTGATGATGATAAACCAGAAGGCTGCTTGCGTGTGTGCTCAGTGATGTGTGCTGTGTTGACTTGTGCACTTAATCTCCACAGCAGACCCCAAGAGAGCCCCCAAAGACCACAAACCAGAAAAGGATCGAACGTGCCAGGCCAGGTTTATTGCTAAGCAAAGTACAGTAATAGTTGTCAATAGACTCTACTGAACCACTACTAGGGTTGCCAGATGGTTTCAACAAAAATACCGAACACACTTGACATTACATCACAATCTACATTACATCTTTTTTTAGAAAATAAATAGAAATTTATATTTTCTCAACTTGTTTCCCAAATGGAAAGCTCAAATACTGGACTGTCCAGTTCAAAACCAGACACCTGGCAACCCTAACCACTATACAAATGTACCCCATAGCAATGGAATGACTCAACCAGTGAGAAATTTCCACTGCCCCCTAGGTCATCCAAAGACTGTCCCCCCCAAGACACCACCTTATATACAGGTACAAGTCACACCTCACTGCTGACATGTCAGGTTACCACCCTCTGATGTTGTCAGGTTACCACCCTCTGACTCTACTTAGATACCATCCATCACCCTGTACTTCGTGGTTTGATTAGATCATCTCTATCCATCATGCTGTCATTTTAGACCCTTTCTTGAACCTGAGTCTGTATCTGTGAGGAGTGGGTACCAAGGTCTTTTTTAATGAGTTAGTGATATTATGTGCTTTCCACTTATGACCAGTACCAATTATTATTATTCTACACCTGGGCCTATTACCAATGTGTTTTGCACTCTCAGCCCTGTTTGTGCTAAGTTCTGTGAGCTGGGGCCTGCCTCTTGCTCATAGCTCAGCTTTGCTTTATGTTAACCGTGTTTTGTCCATTGTTAGCTAGGCCTCAGACCAGGCCTGTGCTCCATGGGCTTATGTTTTAGGCCGTCATCTTACAACAACTTCCATGCAAATATAACCTCCATTGTACTTGGTTCTATACTGGCTTAACTGGCATTAGAGACATGGAGATAATTCCCAGCTTCCCCCTGCCTGGAAAAAACTCTGTTTGTCCCTTTGGTTACAAACTTTAAAGCACACCAGTAAGTAGCCACAGTCCATATACAGTATTAACCCATGTTTCACCACCGGTACCAGCTTTCATTCAGTACCTTAACAAGATACTAAGGCTATGTCTATGCTGCAGGCTTTGTGCGCAAGAACAGCTGTTCTTGCACACAAACTTGCAGGGCGTCTACACTGCACGCGCATTCTTGTGCAAGTAAATTTACAGTAAAGTCTTGGAAAACAGGGCTTCTTGCGGAAGAGTTATTCCTCTCCCCACGAGGAATAAGCCCTCTTGCGCAAGAGCGCTTCCACAAGAAGGTAGTGTAGACAGGCAACAGGGTTTCTTGCGCAAGAAAGCCCTATGGCTAAAATGGCTATCAGAGCTTTCTTGAGCAAGAGAGCGTCCACACTGCCATAGACGCTCTTGCGCAAAAGCACATCACTTCCACAAAAGCACATGGCAGTGTGGATGCACTCTTGTGGAAGACCTTTTGCACAAGAACTCTTGAGTAAAACAGTTCTTGTGCAAGAAGCCTGCAGTGTAGACGTAGCCTAAGGTAACAGCAGTACATTAGGTGCAGTGAGTTGGTCAGGCCTGGTAAAGATTGCTATTACAGGAAAGTGACTCCTTTGCTAGTTAGCATGGGGTGGGGGAGGGTCAGACTGTTAGATGGGTCGAATAAGGTCTATGTTATAGATGAGGATGGCTCCATATACACACTGCAGTGGCTTCTGTGGGTGTAAAAACCAATTCTGTGGTTTGAGGTGGAGGCAGCACATGGTTCTGTATGAGAAGAACCTTTGCCACTCCTTGGGGGCTCTATCTCACTGCAGAAGAGGGTTATTCCTACTGGCTAATCAATCCCATCCCAGTCTTCCCCTTTGATGATATTCTTAATGATTTAACTGCCCTGACCATAGTAGGTAATTACACCCATTTTATAAGTATGGAAACAGAAAGATTAAGTGACTTGATAGAGCTGGGAGAACTGATCTGCCTCCTATCAAAGTCCAGGGAGGGGCCTGGCATACATTTCCATACAGAGTCCGTGAGTGATTGTGCTTGCACAGCAGTAAGTGCTGCAGCAAAAGGGAACTTTGGCAGCGTATCAGTTTCAGAGATGACAAGATGGAAAATCTTTGTGAAACAAACTGCAGGGACTGTTTAAACCCCGCAGCACCAAAACTGCAATCTGCCCCCCATTTCCCAGGGGAGTGTGAAAATAAGTAAATCAATCTACCCTGCACTGAGGTGTGGCATGTGACACTTCTTGGAAGTTAGCCGGGGGAAATAAAAAATGTGGCTTGTAATAAATAGGGAGTTAGTGCCCTCTTAACAGGAGCATGGTGAGCAAGACAGGAGAAGTCATTCTTCCACTCTCCTCTGCACTGATTAGGCCTCAGCTGGAGTTGTGTCCCCAGTTCTGGACACATTTCAAGAAAAATCTGGAGAAATTGGACAGGGTCTAGAGAAGAGCAACAAAAATGATGAAAGGTCTAGAAAACATGACCTGGGAGGGAAGACTTGAACTGGTCTTGTTTGGTTTAGAAAAGAGAAGACAGAGGGGACATGATAGCAGTTTTCAAGTATTAAAAGGGAGTTACAAGGAAGAGGGAGGAAAAACTGTTCTCCTGGATCTTTAATGACAGGACAAGAAGCAATGGGCTCAAATTTGTTTAGGTTGGACATTAGGAAAATCTAAGTGTCAGGGTTGTTAAGCACTGGAATAAATTGCCTGGGTGTGTGTGTGTGGAATCTCCATTACTGGAGATTAAGAGCAGGTTGGATAAACATCTATCAGGGATGATTGAGATGGTGCTTGATCCTGCCATGAGAGCAGAGGACTGGACTTGATGACTGACCTTGAGGTCGCTTCAAGTTTTAGCATTCTATGATTTTATGATTAACTAACCTCTAAGCCTCCACCCTATAAGGCTTTACATTGTGCAAGTGCCATACACTTAACTACATTAGTGCTGTAACAAAAAGATGACCAAAGTACCAGTTTGGAAAAGTCACTGACCGCGTTAGCATGCGGCCCTCTCCTGTTTTTTCCCCACAGAGAATCACTGCAGGAAGGAGTCCAAGTCCATGTAGCAAATAACTCACCTTGTAGGGAGATGGCTGTGACCCTCAATTGAATGTATCTGGTAAATCAAAACACACACATACCAATTCTCCCCACCCCATGGAAAAAACCAAATAGGTAACAAAGAGTTTAGACACAAGACAACTTTGCATTAGCCTTTTATATTTGAGTTCAGTGCTCCCCACCTACTCTTTCCACTTTCCTGCTTAATCCTTCTGTCCTCAAACAAGAACATGTAAACATTTATTCATAGTCTCTGGTCACCTCCCCATGTTCTCTTGTAACTTGGCCTGCAAACTTTTTTTTTTACTTTGAGACCCCATTCTCTTTACATCCATGGTCACCAACAGTCGATCACAATTGACAGGTTGATCGCAGGGCCCTGCAACTTCCCCCTCCCCCCACACCACAGGAAGGAAGGCAGGCAGCATGAGGAAGGAAGGGATAAAAAGAAAGCATGTGCTTTCTTGTCTTCCCTTCCTTCCCCGTGCTCCTGGAAGGCCAGGGGAGAGGGGTTAGTGTAGGATCTGGAGCGGCTGCATTTCTTAAAGAAGCCGCATGTATGCTTCTTCCAGCGCTGCCTGCAAATCCTACCCCAGAGATCCTCGTCCCTGGAGACCCCCAGGTAGTGGCCAAGCTGCTCCTGCCCCCACCCCCACCAGCATTGTGCCCCCTCCCCCTGGCCAGACACCAGCACCCTGCCCTCTCCCCATGGCCAGACATCCCACCAGCACTCTGGCCCCAGGCCAGACCCCCCACCAGCACCCTGCTCCTGCCCCCTCCCTTCTGGCCAGACACTTACCCCAATCTTGCTCCTGTACCCTACTTTCCACCCAGATTCTGCACCCCATCTCTATCCTACTCACTGGCAGCCCTGTCCTGCACACTGGATCCCTCAATTTTGGCCCCATCTCAGAGCATAGGGGGGCCCACAAAATCCACTAACCCTGGAACCTCAGAAGAGTTTACCTGACCTAAGGTCTTGAATCTCAGTCCTACCTACCCTCCCCATGGGGCTGGAGTGCCAGAGGAGTGAGGTGTCTTAGTTGGGGCCACATTGGTGAGGCCTGGAGGGTTTTGGAGGGGTTGCTTTTTTGCATCTCACTTGTGTGGTCCCTGACTGATTTTTCTGTGGGTCAGTGGCCCCTGACCCAAAACAGGTTTCCCACCCCTCCCATAAATAAAGACAATGCTGAAACGTTTTGTGCTGGGACATAATATTTTATTTAAAAATGAAGGCTGGCCAACAAGCCCCCAATTGGGACCAAGCCCTCATCTGGCCACAGCATCATAACACTCCTGCACCCCCCCACAGACCCCAACATATACCTGAACCCCTTGCCCCTGAGCCTCCTCACATCCCCAAACTCCTGCACCACCCACATCCTCGGTCTTGTGCCACAACACCCCTGCACCATCCACACACCACAAACTTGTGCCCTGAGCCCATCATACACCCAACCCTCCTGCCCTGAGCCCCTCATACATCCCAACCCAAACTACTGCACCCCTACCTCTACAAGCCTGCAGCTTGCTCCAGCACCCCAACCCACCACCTGACTCCAATACTCTCCAGCCTGGAGCCCCCTCCCTGAGCCAGCATCTCCTTCTCCACCACCTTCTGCACCCAAATTCCCTCCCAGAGCTTGCACCTCTCACCCCTTCCCACACCCAAATCCCTCATTCCCACCCTAGAGCCTGCACCTCCTGTCTCAGCCCAATGAGAGTGAGTAAGGGCTGGGGACAGCAAGTGATGGAGAGGAGGGGAACAGAGAAGGCAGGGCTTCAAGGAAGGGGTGGGGTCTTGGGGAAGGGATGGGATAGATCTTGGCTTGCCCCGACATTTAAAAAGTGATCTTGGGTGTAAAAAAGTTGGAGACCGCTGTTCTACATCTATTTCTTTCCCGTTTTAAATGCTCAGGGTTCTGAGGCGGCCAGTTCTAAATGGCCGTTCATTGGCAAGAGGCTGTTCCAAGAAACTTCCATCTATGGTTTTTAAATGCTGACAAGTAAAGCCACCCTGTGGAAATTTTCTGAGCCAGGGGCTGTTTGACGCCAGAACCCACACTTCACTTTAGGCACTGCTCAGCTTCACATATGTAGCACAGGCTAATTTATCTACCAGAGGCAGGTCAACGTTGATGGGGGGAGGTGCACAATTTAGAGGTTCTTGGGGGAGCACCTGACTCCTCACCCCCACACATCATCTCAAGTGCTCACCCATTGGCTGTTTGCACGCCTCCCTGGCCAAAGCCCAAGACCCCTCACGTGGGGCACTGCCCAGGAGAAGCTGGGCTCCGTGTGCGTTCCAGCTGCCCAGATCCGCGCTAGTGCTGGGGAGCCTCTCCATCCCTCAGAGAAGTGCTGGAGTGGGCTGGGGGAAGCAGTTTCCAGTCTGTTCCTGCCCTGAACTCAGGCTCTGCAGCAGCCCCTCCCACTCCCTCAGCAAGAGATTTGGAGCCCTCTTTGCCCCTCCACCATCCCACTTGGTTTGGGCCCCAGGGAGCATGAGGCTGCTCCCTAGGCTGAGAGATGGAAGCAGTGGCCATATGTGACAATGCTCCCCTTGCTGGGGGTGCTCCTCTGCTGAAGCCCCTGCCAAGCCCAGCATCTGTGGCTAGTTCAGGGAAGGTGGGGATGGTATCAGCTGATCCCTACCCAAGCTCAGCTCCCCACTGCTGGGCACCAGCAGTAGCCCTAACCTGCCTGGCCCCACCATGCTGCCCAGCTATATGGTCCTTCCATTGAGCCCTGGGACTCAGTTGCTCCTTTTGAGCCAGTTGGATTGTGATGGCTCTGACCTGCAAGCTGCCTCTTCCCCCACCAGTGCTGCTAGCTGCCTAGCTGGAAAGAGGAGTCAGAAATCTAGAGGATCACATGATCCTGTATCTCCCTCCCTCCCCCCACACACATCCCATTACCACAAATATTTGTAAGCCAGGTGTATCTTTTAAGTAGCCACTTTATATTTCCATAAGTCAAGCTATTGTAGAGCCTATGTAAAGGGAGGTGGTCATTTGCTACTAACTAAGCAAGCCACACATCTAACAGATGGAACTGAACAGCAGCAGGCAAGCCAGCAAAAGTTGGAAGCTTACTGTAGTTGAACATCGTGTCCATGCATGAAGATTGATCTCTTGGCACTGTTGCTCTTCTCTTTCCTATTACCTTTATAATTCACTGTTTCTTTTTTGTGTATGGGATCTAATAGCTCAACTTGCTTTTCTGGCTTGAAAGAATCAAGTCAGATAATTTGGCAAGGTGTAAAGAAAACTTGGAAAATACAGTTCAGTGCCAGGAACTATTTCGTGAGCTGCACTGGGAAGTGGAAATCCTCTAGATTCTTAATACATGAATTATAGGTTGATTTTTGCCTGTGAATGGAGCCAGCTATTTAAAAAACAAAACTATAATTAGGAAGTGAATAAGGCAGTAAAAATGTTTAAAAAAGGGAGGAAAAAAGTTAACCAGGGAAGTAATAAGCAATAAAGGACAAGAACTAGACAAAGTGAGCTAGTTTTTAAATCGGTGTTCCCAAGACCAGAGGGAAAATGCCAGATCAGAAAAGAACATGTCTTTAAGATACCCCACCTTAACAAGCCCTGGGTAAAAATGTTCAATAGAAGAGACACTCAGAGCATGGATGAGCTACAACCTAAAATTGACCAAACAACCCCCAGATCAGGCTACATTAACAGGCTCCCAGCAGAACTGAGTGGAAAGCAAGACCATACCTTTGTTATGTCAAGGTTAAGCATGTGCAACTTGCTCTACCCGAAAGTCACTTAGAACTGGTCTTCATTGCAGTTAATGCGTGTGCTGCCACTAACTATTCCCACACACAGAAACCCTACATTTGAGTGTGGTGATGTGTTAGACTGCAGCTGGTTGGCCTCTCAGGTACTGCACTCCAGTCCGAGTATTGGAGAAGGAGCTGGGGGAAGAACCAAGACTTGGTGTAGGGGTCAGGAGATTGCATCAGGCTGAGAAGGGAAGTCATGGGGGGTTCTTACCTGCTGCTCCCAGGCCCAATTCTGGGTCTAGAGTGGCAGCTCCAGCATGCTGGACCTGGTCTTCCTCCCCGCTCCTGGACCATAAGCAAGTTTAAATATTTCCATTGCAGGGGCACCTGTGGCTAGAGTGATAGTACAATTCTAAATTAGCTGCCATCCAATCAGCACTGCCACTGGAACTTTGCGTCACACTCTGTGGCTGCTCTCCCTTGAGCTATGCTAACAGCAGGGGAGTGGTCTCAAATAAACCCCCAGAGAAGACAACCTTAGAAGCAAACTCCTGTAGAATATGAATAGCTGTGTCAAATACAGCAGGGCAGTCATTGTGCTTGTGCTTGATGCTCTGTAATAAATCCTTCTAGATGAAAAATCAAGATTCCATCAACATTCCCTCTAATTTTTTCCATGTGCAGAAAGAATTTTATGTGCATCAAGGCATGTGCAAATGTGCACCACTAGTAGAAACACAAGCTATGGGAGTTCTGCTATTTAACTGAGTGACATTTAAATCTCTTCTAGGTGGGCCCCCAAGCATTCCGCTTACAGGGAATGCTGATCTGGACTACTACAAAACCCAAAGGTCTAGTGCTCTGTAGGGTCCGGTAGCCCTGTAACCGGGCTGGAGGCAGGGCCACAAGGTCCTAGCCAGACCAGAGAGATGCTTTTTGGAAAAGAGAATGATCAGGCTAAATTCTTATCCCCTCCCCATACCTCATCCTTTTATGGAGTTGCTGAACAGCTGTGGTCAGGAGAGGCATATAAGCCATTAGGAAGCTAGAGCGGATACTGAAAAACCAGGGCTCTTGCAGTTTCATGGGGTTTGTGAATAGATTCAGTTCTTTCTACTGAGAGGTAAAGTGTCTGTCTGCCTATCCCCAAGCAATCAATGAGAAACTCCATGAAGAGTTTCCTTGGTAAAATCAGCAAGATTTTAAGCTATGGGAGTATGCAACCTGGCTCTTGGTTACAGATATTACAAATTGACATTGATGACTTCAGATGAAGTTATTTGTCTGTTAGTTTAAAACTGTTTGACAATTGTCTTCTGGTATCAATTGTTACACATGTTTAGCATGAGACTATAAAGAAAACACCACAGTCAATGCATGTTTCATATACATATTTATATATATTTCATGTACAAAGTTACATTCTGAACCCCAAGGATTCAATAGAAATAAATACTGAAATAACTACACTGCTAGATGAGCTTTCTTGCTCAAAGAAAAGCCTCAAGTTTTAACAGACAGCAAGTTTAACGCTGTAGTATCCATCTCAGGTTACAGAGGCAAGTAAAATTCAGCATAAAGTGTCTAACAGACAAAACTGTCAAAAAATTACAGGCCATAAAATGTTTAAAATATGTTTAAAAGGTTGAGAAATGTGCAACAAAATTAATAAAGGAAACTTAATTTTGTTAGAGGATTGGACAGACATTTAGTGTATAGAAAAATGCTCTGAGGTGCAACATATGTTGTTACAATATGGCATAACCCTGTTAGAAAAAATATTTAACTTCCGCATAGAGCTGTATTTTTTTTTCAACTGTCTCATTTTACAGACAAGGGTCACTTAAAAGACCCCAGCTCAACAGGGTCACTTACAAGAGTGCTAAATCAGGTTTAATCCTTTGGTAACTTTTATAATACTCACATGGAAATAAATATTCAGTTACACACCATTTTAAAGACGTACGTTCTTTAGAACAGTTAGTATAATAAAACAGATTTAACATTTGTTTGTTACTAAGGCAGCCTATGATAAAGTGTCTACACTCTGCCAGCTCTATCTGATCCAACGCAGGAAGACCTTTTACAAGAAATGAACAATACAGCAGCTTATATAAGTCATTTTACCTTGACCATGCAAACACACTTATCCAGACAAGTAATGTGCTGCATAATTTTGTGCTCGAAATGTTTTCAAACTATTAACAAGTTGTAGCTATCAAGAAATTAATTCCTATTTATAGGACGTTTAAACCACAAGTCTGTGATGCATAAACACATTCTTGAGATTTAGATTTTTAGGAGTTTGTCATCTTGATGCATGGGGTTTTACGTGCTTTGTTCATCTTTCAACGTGATGTGGAATTTCTAAATCCCAGTGCTTCGTGATGAGACTAAGTACCCCCTTAATCTACTATTCCTTAGGGCAGGGGATACATTTTTAAATGAATAATGCAGAGTAATGTGCAACCCTCTCCCCCTTCTACACCCATAGTTGTACTGTAATGCCAGCTAGTGTTTTCTTCCTCCACTGCTGGACAGAAACACTTCTGTCTTTGCAGTCATTTGCAAGAGCTGGTCCACTGAAGTTAAACTGGCACAGTGTACCAGACACATTTGGCAAAAAAGACTAGGTATGCACTTGCCAGACACATCTGCTCTATTTGACATCAGTGAAGCAGTTCAGAGAAACAGTTCATTAATAATTACAAATAAAATGCTATCTAAGATCTAAGGAACAAAATTGTGCGTTTCTGAGAATATATGAATGTGAAAATCCACTGACACATAAAACTTGAACATTTTCCCAATAGCCAATAAGTTAAATTTAAAAGGAAAGATGGCAGGAGGAGCAATGTAGTGATGTTTGCAATTAGTCAGCATTTTTCTCAGACACCAATTTAATGAGATATAACTCAAATGTGCTTGAAGTTCAGCATACAAATCTAAATTTCTATATTTTAAATAGTTTTTTTCTTATAACAATGTTTAAGACAATCTGATTATTTCATGCACTTTTTTAGTTCCAGATTTCATATTTAAGCCATAGCAATTCAAGAGTGATTTTGAAGATGAAAATTTGGAAAGTGACTTGTGAACAACACTCATCACCTTTGGCATTCTGAAGAGAAAATACAATACCAAGATATTAGGCATTTTTAATAAGGATTTTTACTACATAGCTTATGACCTAAATACATATTTACGAGAGTGGAACAGTTGTGTACAAAATATGCTGTTTAAAAAGTATTTATACATAGAAATCTAACCAATAGACCTGAATGGAGGTTTTCTGGTTTATCACATATGATATGCATTTGAAAAAAGCTGCCTAAATATATATTTACACAATAGACCTCAGCTAAATGTGATTTAAAAAAATTAAGAAAAATATATAAACACGTTTGCCTGATAGACCAGAACTGCTCCTATTGCATAAAAATGTTTAGGCAGTTTTTAAAAAAGTTTATATTTATTTCTTTGAAACTGTTCCATTTAGTCACTTAAACAGATTGCTCAGACAGTCCCAATCTTTTGGGGGCACACCATGAATGCTTAAATTTTTTTTTTAAAAATCTATTTTTTCAGAGACTCAATTCAAGAACATACTGGCTAAGTGTTATACATGTTACAGAAAAACTACATAGGAAGTGTTCAACTCAGTTTTGATTTCAGCCCAGGAAATTCAAAGCAAAAGGAAAATATTCAATCCTGAACTCACACTATTGTGGTTAAAAAAATATATAGTGAGTAGATTGAATGTTCACCTTGACATTCGACTCTCCTGGCTTCTGTCAGTTAACTCATTTTAATGTTACTTAATGTTTTTCTTCTCTCTAAATAAACATAGGATTTCATTACCTAACCAGGGGTATGGAGCCAACAATTGTGTTTCTTGCATAATTATAGAGCTGAAGTTCCTTTGCAATTTCACTTGGGAAGAATGCTTTTTCTTTTTTTGTCAATCAGTTCTCTTTCTCTGTTTGAGGTTTCCGGCATCCATAACAGTTACTCATGAGTCTGATTACCGAGGCAGAGAAGATCTCTCTAGGGTCTAAGATACATAAATTTAAAGTAATGAAGAAAAATATATCCCCTGCTCAAAGATTTTTACAACTTTTCAGTTTAATAATCATCCCAATGACTAAGCGTCCTTTGGAAAATTACTCAAATGTTGACAATTGACAAGGAAAAAATCATTCTCCAGACTGTTCATTATCGAGGGCAGTAGATCTTTAGAGTTCTCTTCAGCAGTCAAACATGACATTTTATTTAACGATTGTTGCTTTACGTTCTGCTATACAATTCCCTCTTCCGCCAAAAGTTTTGATGAAAAACCAAACAAAACTGTATACACTATATAAACAAAATTTGTCATGTTAGAAAATAAAAATGTACAATTCACTTTAGCCCTCATTGAATGTTTACATTAATCCTGACAATTCATCTGATATTAGTTTGTCAATGTTATATAATACACTGGGAATAACTTTGCTGTTTCACTCAATATGTCATATCGATAAATTAATCTCAGTTGTAATGAAGTTTAGCTCAGTGATAAAAAGTGATACTAGCAAAAGAAGTGAACTACACAAGATTGTTGTGGTACTGTGAGCTGTCTGGATTGCTTACCACAGTGGTCACCAGTTTTGAAAAAGGAAAATACTTTGATTTCTTCATTATACTGATCTTACTTATGTAACACTGGTGCAGTAAAACAGCACAAGCTAATTCCTGTATTGTTAAAGTCTGACAGATTTGCAATATAAAGTTAAACAGCAAAAAAATGCTTCAACATCATGTAGCGAAACGGATGTTTCCGCAAAAATAAAAAACCAAAAAACATGCAGAAACCGTGGTAGGCTCACTCATTGCCGTACATTACTTGCCACACTATCAGATGACTCCTCTCCGCTTTGGCTACAGAAGGTTCAAGTTGAAGAGCTTCTCCAAGGAGCTCAGATTCCCCCCCTTCATCACCTGAGAAACAACCACATCTTAGATTAAGCTGAACATACCGATGAAAATAAACTGGCATTAGCACTATTCACAGGAAAGGGCATTGAGGGAACAGAAAATACACAATAAGACAGCCGTTGCCATATGCTTCTATAGCAGCAGTAGATTCGAAACCCTTAACAAAAAAAACAAAGTTAGCAAGCTGGAAACTCACACTTCAAATATTCCACAGCAATGCATTTTGAAAACTGTGTATTTTAATACTAGCCATGTCCTAAGTTAACTGTCACTGAGAAATGTCCTATTTATTTTCTGTTAATTTAAGGTCTGATGCAAGGGTACACCATAAAACCAAGTAGAGAAGTGACACAATGTGTACACTGCATATCACCAAAATAGAAGTGTTGCTTTGAGTGTGATTGCAACAGAGAGGAAAAGCTTGCAGATATATAAGCCAAATAAAACAGAGCCATGCATCCGGATACATAAGATGCTTCTCTGACCTCTGGAAACTGAATACAAACTGTCAGTATGAAATGTTAATGAATCTGTAACACTTAAAATAAGTCTGCTGTGAATTCTTTAGTCTTTCCTTTCCCAGTACTTGTTCTAATTTTAACTGATTCACACCATTCGTTTATCACAGAACTCAACCACTCTACCTCAGTCCTAACCCCTCTGGCACCACAGTGCTACACTGCTACCCTGGGACAGAAACCAGTTCTGCCCAAATAGGAGATTTTGTGATTCCTATGAATAAAAGGAAGTTTGGCCTAGACCACTCACCTGAACTACAATCTGAAGCAGGGTGGGCAAAAGCCACTCTGTGGGCCAGATCCAGGCTGCCTAGGGCTTAGATCTGGCCCGCACAGCTGTTTCAGGCCCCACCTCCTAGCACATTGCCCAGGTGTGGCAGGGAAGGCAGGCCCTTTAAAGAGAAGCAGTTAAAAGGGCTCTTGGCAGCTCCAGCTCCCACGCAATACGCTAGCGGTGCTGGAGCTGCGGGCCCTTTTAACTGTTTCTATTAAGGGCTCACCTAAGCCCTTTACATAGAAGCAGTTAAAAGGGTCCACAGCTCCTACCCCGCTGCTAGCGCGGTCCCTGGGAGCCTTGCGCAAGCCTGTTTAACTGTATCTATTTAAAGGGCTCGCGCCTTGGTGGCTGCGTTGCCTGGCAGCCACCTGGCAGGTGCAAGCCCTTTTAATAGAAGCAATTGAAAGGGCTTGCAGCTCTGGCCCCATGCTAGCCCACTGCCTGGGAGCCAGGGACAAGAGCCCTTTCAACTGCTTCCACTTAAAGGGCTTATGCCTTCCCCCTGGCTGGCAGTTGAAAGGGCTTGAGTGTCCCTGGCTCCCAGGCAACATGGGAGCAGCAAGCCCTTTAAATAGCAGGAAGTGAAAGGGCTCACAGCTCCTGTTTCTGGCTAACGTGATGCCTGGGAACTGCAAGGGAGGCGCGAGCCCTTTCAACTCCTGCTAGTTAAAGGCTCTGCTCATTCTACCCGAGGCCCTGCCCCCTCCAGGGAGGCCCACAACCTCTTCAAACATTTTTTAAGTGGTCCCCGCTCAAAAATTATTGCCCACCCCGATCTGAAGTCTGTTTGCAGGTGATAGGCTAACACGCTATCCCCACTACAGCATATAACCCTCACATGACAGCCATGCAGAAGAGTTAATACATCTAGGTGATGTAGAAACAGACTGAAAACATTAAAAAGGCTTGAAATGGTTGTCTGGGTAGATGAGACTGATTAAATCATAGCATGGCTTAGGAATCTGAACACTGCCCATACTTGATCTTCAGTTGTATGTTACAGTTTTTCACCAGATAGTGGCATGCTAAAAATTTGCACTGTCGTCATGGAATGTGAGATGATTCTCCCCACCCCCCTTTGTTTCACCTTCTATCTCTCTGATATAGTCAAAATTAGATCCAATCATGAGATCATCAGCCATACTTTTTTCAATAAATTTTCTATTTGCAGGGCAGTAAATTAATTTTATGACTATGATTTGATTTTATAATTTTGGCAAAAAGGGGAAGAGGATTTGCACATTGTTAACTGTGTCATAGTGGTTACACCTATTCACTCTTATGTTCCTCATTCATGTATTTCTTTCCCTAGAGCAAAGGCCTTTGATTAAGCAAACCCTTGTTTATAGGTCATCTGAAGAAGTGGGCTGCACCCACGAAAGATTTGTTGCATGTTTTGTTAGTCTTTACGGTGCTACTAGTTTATCTGTTGTTTTTTAAAGATTTTCCTGTTACAAACTAACTCGGCTACCCCTCTGAAGCTTGTTTATATGGTAAATTTACACCAAGCCTACACAGGTTAGGTCAATGGAAGAAGGTTACTCTAAAGAGGAACTAGGGATTGTGTAGCCGAATAACCAATTGACTAATATGCTGATTTTTATCTGTTAATGGAATCAGTTACACTCAACCAGCTCCGGGGGAGGTGGCTTCACAGCAAAGCCTCTTCCCCAGGAGCTGGCTAAGCTTTATACTACAGAGCCCACAGCCTGTGTAACCTCTAAGATTTTTAGTGGATACACGGTTATCATATTAAGCAATTTTTAACATCCCTAACAGGAACCACTACCAGCTCCTGTATGAAAAAAGGAGATGCACAGATCTGGATTGTGAACTGATTATTCCTTTTTCTGTCTATATAGTAAAAAAAGTTTTTCCTGTGGGACGTCCTGCCTGCCTGCTCCCTTTCTCCCCGCTTCCCCCAACCCAACTCAAGCCCAACCTCATTGCTTCCCCTCACCATTTGGAATTGCTACTTCAAACCAAGGTCCTACTCCCCTTCCTCCACCTCCACCCCACAGGACTTTCAATGCCAAGGAACATGGCACAGTAGCGGGCAGGCCCCATATTGCAGCTGTGACAGCCCAGGGGCAGGGTGGGAGGCATGGTGCTTAAGACAGCAACCTGGGGACAGGCACTAGGAGCGGGGCTCCCAGCTGGAATTGTGTGCCAGCAGTAGGCTCTCAGGGGCTTCCCTGCCACTGGGCTCTCGGGGAACCGGAATGTGGTGTCCAACTGCCCGGAGTCCAGCTACCCCTGCAGAGACTCATCCCCTCCCCAGCAGCTGCACTTACTGTGGCTGCCAGAGCACCCACGAGCTGCCCAGGGGAGCTGCCACATCGACCTGTCTCTCTTCCCCTTCCGCTCCCAGTGGGTAGACGGCTGGCCCTGGGTTCTGTGGGCAGGGCTGGGGCAGTGAGCAATGCAGGCAGGACCACACGGGGCAGAGGCCAGGACAGCAGCCCCCCCATGCAGCTGCTGCTTTCCCCACCTCAGCAGGCTGCCAGTGCCCTGGAGTGACACGTGCACACGGCACTACTTGTGTTGCATGGCACGCCACATGGGGCGGGCAGAAACCGCTGAGCCTCCCCGGCCGCCAGGGTTACAGCCGGGCCTGGGGTGCACCATTGCTGGGGGTGTCAGGAGGGAAGAGAAAGGGCCTGGGCTGCCGGGGGGGGGGGGCCCGGGCTGGTGCAGTGGAGGAGGTGTGAGAGGGGGGCGGCCTAGGCTGGCTGGGGGGGGGGGGAGAAGGGACCCTGGTTGGCAGGGGGGAGGGAGAAGGGGCCTGGGCTCTCACAGCCCAGACCTCCCAGGTGCCCGGAGCAGAGGGGCGGGGGGGGGGGGGGAGAAGAGCCAGCGTTGCCTGCCCCCCCATGAGAGGGGAGGTTGGGGAGCACGAGCAGAGGGCACAGCCCCCTAGTTTCTTATAAAGGAAACTTTAAAAATTTCTGGACAAAGATTTGTGTAATCAAAAAACCAGTTGAAAAGGTAAATTAAGCCAAGGATGCATACTTAATCTTACATTGCTAAACAGAAAAGGACTTCATTCCTTGTTGCCAAAGTAGTCCAAGAAAACTGTAATATGGCTCAGGGCTTGAAAAAGGGAGCTGAATGAATATTTGTGTGAAGATTAATGTAATCTTGATGGAGAGACTTAACTAAAATCTTTTCACTTTATATCTCCATCTCCCTACAGCCCGAGTTCAAATCTCATTGACTTATTTGCCCATTAATGAAAATAGGAAGACCTCTCCAACTTCCCAAATAATGAACCATTTGTCCTAGCTTAGGCAGAGTAGCTGTTAAGCCGCAGTTTGGGCTTTACCCCAAAGATGGCATTTCAGAAGTGGCTGAGTGAAGAGATTTCTATATAGTTAACACATGAACTATAGCACATCTTAATTACACACTCTGAAATCCTTCTAGATGAATGTCCCTAAGACTAATACAACTAATTTTCAGAATGAACATGATTACACAGTTCCAATTCAGTTTTATATTTATCTAAACAAATTAAGACACAAGCAGCTTTCACAAATCACGGTGTCTTTCCTTAGAAGCCTCATAACAGATTTAGCTTTTAACTGGAAAATAGATCAAGTCATTAACTGTCATAAAGCACTTTTACTGCATTATACAAAGGTAAGGAAAATAAACATTTTGCAAGATCCAACTTCTTACCCATCCTGAAGTCGATGTATCCCTCTCCTCCACTTATCACCAACATAGATTTTAAGAGAGTTTGGCTGAAGAATTCTTGGGCAGGTTTATCGCCTGATAGTTCTGGTCCACTACTGCTGCGTGGACAAACAACTTGACCTGTATTTCAGAAAAAACAATTATTTTTTATTCGGCAACTTGAAAATGAAAGATCTTCAAACTAACTGATGAGAGGCAGCAGCTTTGGTAGACTTATTTGATGCCCAACCATGGATTCAGCCACTCGCAACCTTGATACTAGATTTCACATTAGCCAAAGACAGAATGCTGGCCATGCTAAGATTACTTCCTTACTTTTTAAAGAGACTAAACACGGTGGGGCTTTCTGAACTGAAACACTGACCCACGGTCTCAGAAGCAAGGAGGTCTCCCTTCAAATACACGATGGTTAAAAGCCTAGAATCTTAAATCCATTTCTGAACACGAGGTTTTCCCTCACACTGGCTCCACCTGTCTCAACGATGTATCCGGAGCAAGGATTTTAAAAGGCAAAGCCCCCACTTTTAAAAAACAGGATTACAGAGCTTACCCGGTACTGCAACAAAGAACTTAACAGCATCGCGGTGTCCATGGAAACAAAGCTGTGCATGTGCCATTGAACAATATGGTATGAATGTTCCAGGAGTCACTTTATCACTGTTTTCATCCCCATATACACGTATAACACTCCCAGGACGGTTTCCAGAGCCTGCTGCTGTTTTATTAGCTGTAAAATAAAGAACAAAAATGTTTTCCATTTGAAAAAATTCAGTCTGTAGAAGTAGTTATTTGTTAAGTAACCTCATGGTATTATCTAAAAGCTAAAGCCAATTCAGATAAAATGGAACAGAAGGGCAGCAATGCCAATTCAGGACAGAGCTGGAAAGAAAAAAAAAATAAGACTGCATGCTTGGTTATTTGAAGTACATCATAAAACGGAGGATTCTTATTCGTCTAGCATAATTGTGGATTTTTTTTAAGATTTACTTTTTAAAAGCATTGAAGACGAGAGAAAAATATTTTTAATATAATACATCTAACCTAATTGATGTCCCAATGAAAATGAAGTCTAAAGCGTTCAAATGTAGTTATATATTAAAATGTTTTTAAAAAGATTTCCTTAGCATGTGTGATTATAGGTGTCCCACTGCCAGCACAAACTCTACTACAAATTGCCAGCTGCAGGCATAAAGCAACTACACCATTGTAAACAGTGTTCAGTTTTTTCTGGGATGAGTTAAAATCCATTGATAAAAAAGTGCTTCTTAGTTATGCTAGACAGAAAAGCCATCTCCATTCCAAAGACTATCAAAGGGGTGAAAAATGTGATTTGTAATGAGAGAAAGTCAACGGTGAGGATTAATGACAAAGTTATGAGATATGGTATCACATTATTTGCTCGAAGAAAAACAAAGTCTGTATGAAAGAAAGTTCAGCTGCAACACAGGATGATACACTAAACTGCTGAGCAGATTGGTGGCCGTTTAGCAAACATAAAACTGCTGCAATGCAGTAACTGTGAGTGGAAAAACACTGAGGAACATACAAAGGGTCAATCTAAGGAAGTGGGAAACAGCCTTAAAGTGGCTATTAGAAGCCTGAAAATAAGATTTTGGTTCAGGATCTGCACTTACCCCTCAGCCCCAGTAAACGTCCCTGGTGGAGGATTACAGCTAAAGTGAGAAAGGAGGAAAGGGGAAATGGATAGGTATGACAGTAGAGGAGAAGGATTAATGAGAACCCACCACTCTCATATTTTGGTATTTGATAAGACAGAATTTTAGATTTTAGCTCCTAAGTTAAAAACAGGGGATTCAATAAAAGTAATCCAGAACAATATCTTCTGTGGTTTCATGATAAATGATCAACAAAAGGCCACATCACTTTAATACGATATTTTTATCATTAAGTTTCATCATTAAATAGTAAAATTTCCCCTTTCTCTCTTTTCTTCAATGTACCCTATCAGAAATGTCAGGGACGAAACAATGTATAAATAATGTTTTAATATTTCTTCCTCATCCAGATAAGTTTATCAGCTCTAGGAAATGACGACTATGCTCTATATAAGATGTTCAGCTCATCAACTTACCAACAGACCAAAGGGACAGATGTTTTTGTAGCTAAGCATGTATGCAAGCTACATGGTCTATTTTGTAATCAGGAACATTTACAATAGCAGGGTCAGGGCTGTGGAGAGACTTGGTGGGCCCCTGGGCAAGGTGGGAGGGGGGCTGACTCCAGAAGGGGCAGGGTTTGAACTAGCCTGGCCCCGCCCCCAGCCTCCAATCAGCTCATCACTGGTGCCTGGAGTGCATTGCTTGGGGCTCCAGTGGCCATGTAAAGGGCCCACGGCGCCCAGCCGCTGCTGCAGTAGCAGCAGCTGGTAGCTCCAGGCACTTTTAAATTGCAGGATCACAGGGTAGCTGCTCTCTTTGCTCCTCCCCAGTCAGCAACCCTGGGCAGGGTACTGAAATTTTCCAAATCCTGCCTACTCCTAAGTACAAAGCAGGGAGAGACACATTATTGTGTCCACGAACCAGAACATTAACAGACCTAAAATTGAGCCTACCAGCATTGATAGGGTCCTTTTTTAGGTTCACAGTTTTAAAAGGAACTTTTAAAAAACTGACTTTGCTGCAAACTAAGTGCAACTATTTAATTTTTGGACACATGATTTTACTACATGTTGAACCTCCCTGGTCCAGCACCTTCAGTTCCAGAGTGGTCCCAAACAAAGGAATTGCCAGACCAGGGGAGGTCAGGCATGCAGGCTTTCCTGCGGCTTCCCTCCTGGCCACTGCCCCAGGAGAACCCGGAGGCCTGACCTCCTCTGGCTCACCTGCCTTGCTCTGCTGCTCCCAGGCCGCTCCCAGGTTTCCCCGACCCCACTCAGGGTGGCAGCTGCTCCCTGGGTTACCTACCTCCAGGGCACTGGCCACACAGGCTGTTGCTGACTAGATGGGCTCCACTCCCAGCCGCTCTCAACCTCTAGCTGGGGCTCTCTGGTCTAGCAACCTCTGTGGTCCTGCCGGATCACGGATGTTGCCAGATCAGAGAGTTCAGGACAAGAGAGGTTCAACCTGTACTTCAAAACTCATCATGATTTTAAATGCTTATGTCTTCACTCAATACACCCATGCAATGCAAAAACATACATTTATTTAATGGATGATACATGTAATGGAACAGTATGAGAAACATAATGCACGTGCTATCAACAAAGGAATTAAAATATGAAGATTTTACAACTAGCAAAATTTAAAAGAAAGGTTTTCCTCAGCATTAATTTACAGTCAAACCAAAAACTTTATGCACTAAGAAGTTTAACATCACAACTAATACTATTATGTAAAGTTGCCAGCTTTTCCTTTCAGAAACTTTTGTTCAAGCATTTTCTGTTATTAAAAGCTTTGATCCAAATTTCAACAAAGAAGTCTGCAGGGAGCTCTTTTTTGTCAAAATTTCAGGGAATGAATTTAAATAGATGTTTGAGTATCAAGACAAAATTATAATTCATAGTACCTAAAACTTGTTTCTGTTTGAATAAACCTTTTTTTTGGGGGGGGGGGGGAGAGGAGAGGAGAAAGGGAGGTTGATAGTTGTATTGTCCTTTATAAAGGCTAATTGCTTTTTCTGGAATGTGAGTATTTCATTTTTAAATGTACCACTAAGCATGCGGCAAGTTAAAACTTTTTTTTAAGCAACACTTTTTGAATCACCAGTGGCTGAATTTTATGCAACTAAATTTCTTTATTTGAATAAGGTAGTTACAATTCATATGCCCTTGTGCTATGCCTTTAAAAGCAGCATAGGCCAGGTCTACACCACACCCGGAACGTCAGCTTAAGATATGCAAATCCAGCTACATAAATAATGTAGCTGGCGTTGACGTAGCTTAAGTTGAGCTTGGTGTCCTATCTACAGTGGGAGTCAATGGGAGTGTTTTACTCCTCATGACAGCAAGGAGTACTGGCACTGATGGGGGCGCCCTCAGGTTTGATTTAGCGGGTCTTTACTAGACCCGCTAAATCAAACCCCGGAAGGTCAATTGCCAGAGCACTGATCCTCCAATAAGTGGCGACGTGGCCTGAGTTTTGTCTGTCTAGACAGTAGATATTATCAATTGTGATGGCTTCAGAAACAAGGCCACTTTGAGTTGTACTATCTAAACCCTCACTGCCCAAATAAATTTTAAAATGTGAATTTAGAGCTCATGACAAATGCCAAATTGTCATGATCAAAACCCTCTAATCACAAGTGGTACATCACAGGTAATGCTATCAATCTTTTATACAGATCACTGCCAACATTCCTATAGTCTTTACAGATATGAGTTCAAGTGTCCATAATTCATGGCCTTCCAAAGGTGCTTTTTATATGCAGAGTCGTCTGCTAGGAAATAGACCAGATGTTACCAATACATTTTATGCAGGCTAAGCAGCACTCAAATATTTATTAACCTGGAGCAGATTCAGACCTGGAGGTGAAAGTATCTATATCCATTACCAAATCCATGGATGACACTTCACATTTTAGTCTTATTTTTACAGTAGTGTCACTGACTGTTTTTGTTACTCAGTTATAGATATTCATCACATTTTACTTACTTTCAGTTAATGGAATGGAGATGATTACACCATTTCCTGTCCCCACCCACAAACGATTACAAGACACCATAAGAGCTGTGATTCTCACAAATGAGAACCCAAGTTTTCCAGTACCTAAAAAAATAAACAAGTGTTTTAGTAAAAATTCTGTACTTCTAGAGAGCTCAGAGCATTTTATAATTTCTACATGAAATGGAAAAATGTCCCCATTTTACACAGAACTGAGGCATAATGGTTGTGTTCAAAGTCACACAACCCAGAGAGGGGACTCATGAAGGCCAATTTCCAGGTCTGTCCTCTAGTTTAATCTTGATTCTATAAGGAATAAAATACTATCCTGATGAATAGTTAATTTTAAAGATGTTCATGATTTTTTCATGCTGCATATTACAGTTAAATACTTCTGGGCTTACAAGATAGAGACAGTGTCCTACTCATAACAAGGGATTAATTTAAAGGCAATTTCAGAGAGATCTGATAATATTTTTCCTGGCTAGTTAAAAATATATACTGTTTCTCGGGAAAGAAATAAAGATCATACAGAAGTAAGTCTCAGATTAATTTTATTAACAGCTATCTGGGAAAAATCACCAATGATAACAAAATCAGAAAACGGGTATTCTGTTTTATGAAAAGTAAATTATCTGAAGTTTTGCCTTAATAGTCTCCCCCTGTAAATGAAAGGCAACTTTTCAAGGTAACCTATAGCCTTCTCCCACATTTACAGGCTACAAAACTGAGGCCCAATTCCAGTCAAAGTTGAGAGTAACAAGGGAGAAAAATCTCTGGGACTTCATACACTTCTATGCACTATCATCTTGTCTTCCTAAATAGTTCTGAATTCCTAGTGGTTGTCAAGAGATTGAACTAAAAGGACCGCAGATTTATATACTATTTGATTTGTGATGATAGAATCAGATATATTAGGGAAGTTAAAATCCATGCCACTACAGCTCTTTGTTACTTGCTTTAAGTTTCTTCCTTGGCTGACACACACTGTTTGACCCATGGTAGATAAAAAAAATTAAGTAGCAAAAGTAAGGAAAGAACATTATAGTTAATTTTATTAGTCAGTGACTTACCTAGCATTTTGCTTACATAGGGTTCAATGTCCACATCTTGTAGATGCTGATACGTGTGTGCGTGATAGAGTCGGAGTGTGGAATCCAAACGAATAGAGACCCACACCCCATCACCCACCCAAGCCAGCTGTCTCACTTGGCTCTCTTTCCTTGGGTGAGCATCAAACGATTTCTATGGAAGATTGTACTTTGAATTAGATTAGTTTTGAAAAAGACAAGATGATCTCTCTTCTCAGCCTCATCTTATAAATACTGGTAACTTTTCCTATAAGCTCCCTTACCTTGAGCGTGTTTTCTCAAGGTTTGGCACAATGCTGCCTCACAATATACATCTCTATAGTCATTTGCTGGTATATCCCCATTTATGAGCCATGATGCTCTACCAACCATTCCAGTATGACCGGTCTTCTCCTACTTCTATATTTTTGTGTTATCAGGCCTTCAGGTACACTTTGAAACATTTGCCTAAAAATTATTTGGCTCTTTCCACTGCTATTCTGTCCTCCAGCATAATAAAATACAACAATCCTGGAGCTACAACGGGCATACCAAATCTCAACAATAAATATTCAGATGAGGCTGCATCTATTCTTTCACTTTCTTTTTCCATATATTGCCTCAGACTGCAAGATTTTCTGAGGAGAGACCTTGACCAAGATATCCAAGACTGATGAATGATTTTGGAGCCCAACTTGAGACACTTTAAAGAAACCTAGTTTTCCAGAGGTGCTGAGCATTCAGCCTCTAAAATTCAAGCCCTTTTAGTGTTTCACGTTAGGCAGCCAAAAACAAAAGCATCTAAAATCACTAGTCACTTTTGAAAATGTTGGCCTTTTTTTAATATGAAACATGCCATGTACACGCAGGGCAGTGCAGAAAAAGCTTGGACCTCTAGGTAAATTCCAAGTTTGCTTGAACTGGATGGGAAACGTCCTCCTAATACAACATTATGAAGAAACTAAATTAAAATAATCCATCCCTACAAATAAAAAGTATGGAAGACCAAACCCTAGAAGAAGTTACTAATAGATGGAGGGGAAGACCAAAAAATGCAGTGTGAGAGCTTTCCCTTTAGGCACTGTAGAAACTGTTTGGTTACCCAGTTTTATTTCACAAGATCTGTTCAGAGATGGAGTGTTGATGATGCACAGATTCCACAAGATAGATGCATTATTTTCATCCATTTTATCAACAGATGTGGGATGTGCTTTACACTCAAGTAAAAGCCATAGTATGAGAGACTGAGATATTACCCTTGAATTTTAGATGATATTTGACTAATTTCCCTCCAAAAAGATAATTTGTTAATGATGTTCTGCTTCTGTGCTGATGAACAGTTTCTTCTCTGGGTTCATGGATAAATCGGTGAGGGGAGGGGAAGAAAAGACAAAAAGACAATAGCAAAAAATATATATATGTTAACTAAACACTGTTTTAACTTGCCTCTATTTTCATGGCCTTTGGTTGAACAACATAGATTTTGTTCCTGTAGCCACACCATACTTTATCATGTACAACAGTCATGCATCGAATGGAGTGATGAGGTCGACCCAGATCTAAGAGGTGATAGTTTGTCAAGTCCCACTGACCATCTTTAAAACAAACAGGAATAATCCATAGACGTTAAGATCATTTGTAGAAGTTAATTTGCATGCATCTTTGCTTTTAAAATGGTACTTTTAGAAGTGTGTTATTCTTATTAAGTTATGATAGACACTTATTTCAAAGGTCCATTCAAATTCAGTTATACTTTCCATTAAACTGAAACAATTAAGTAAGAGACTTATTGTCTAAGGAAATGCATGCAATTTGTGTTCTACAGAATGCAATTGTACAGTGACTCACTCACAGCATGCCAAAGCATTTTAAAAAGCAGCTAAATGCAGTGCTTGGATAGGCTTATTACAGGTACAATGAGCAATAGCCAACATGAAGCACTGAATATTAGGTGTTTGAGCATGGAAATGCTGGCCAGCAGCAAGTTGTCTAGAGCATGCTATGACATCTTTAAACGCTACATTCTATCTGTTTTTGCCTTTTTTAAAAAATAGCACATAAAATGGGGTCACTCACCATTAACTGGAGTTCTCCTCTAGGTTAATCTCCTCCAAAGATCATCATTCTTTGACATGTACTTGATCCTTCAAGGACCCTGTAGCCAGTGGAATTTTAGGTAACTGAAGTGACAGTATCAAGCCAGTTGAGCCTTTCTCTATATTTGTGTCAGTGCTACGCACCTGCTTAATTCTGTTAAAAGCTCATCACAAGGAGCCAAAACACCACAAGGAAGACAGCAAATACACAAGAAGCCTGTGGTGATGATCCAACAGGAGAATTCCAATTACTGGTAAGTAACACCCCTTTCTCTCCTACTTCTCAGTCTGCAGCTCTCCCTACAGACTCTTACTCAGAAGAATGAGAAACTGTATCTATCCAGGAATGATAGGGCTGAGAAACAACATTTGCACAAAGAGATTAATGCTGGCAGCCATGACCAACTATTAATGCTCACAAAGAGGTGTACAGTGCATCTCATGGACATGACTAATGGGCAGAAAAACCTAAAGCCTTTGATAAGTGGCTTTTGCTACCTAGCTTGTACATAGAACTCACTCATATCTTGGGCAGAAGATGGAAGAGCTGGAGAAGTCTAACAAGCCAGAAGGACAGTGGATTGACTCTGCAGAACTCCAAATAACCCCTCACTTTCCTCAAACGTCATTCATTTTGATGGGAAAATAACTGATGAGGAAAAACTTTTCTGGCTAACATAATGACCAAAAAAGGCTATGCTGAAAAAACAGTATCTTTCCAATGCTCAAAGAGGATGAAGGTTAAACTGAAGTTGAAAGTTGATTTCTATCCTCCATATATATTTTAAGAGAAAGAGTGGAGAACAAGAGGGAAAAGAAAACCCTGATCCCACCAAGAGCCTGTAACTAAAAACAGACCTCTATGACAAATAGACTAGTTACAAAGTGTTACAGAGAACACTTAAAGCTTTGGATTATGTATTTGAAACACTGGCAGCAATGCTAAACCTAGAGAGGAAGATGCAAGCTTGATGAAGTGAGACTGGATAATAAAAAGCCTCCAGAAATTCATGAGACAAGGACAACTTCCAGTTAGAATACTTTTGTCTGACTCCTTGGATTTCAAAAGGGAAATATATTAGACTACAGTAACTCCCAGAGTGTTATTTTTAGTGCTTATGGCATAGATTTTCTGAAGTGATGGATTGTTTCTACTATTTGAAACAATTTTTTTGCAAAACATGTCAGAATGATGGCCCTTACATGGCTAAGTATTCAAGGCAAAAAGTACATCACAACCTTAAAAAAAGTCTTAATTTTGGAAACAAGTGACAGTAAAAAAAACAAAACTCTTTTATATTTATGACTTAATATATCAGCACTGTTGCTTTTTTCTGTCTTGTGCCAATCTCACTGCTCAGAGAGGTACTGGAGAGTAACAACATAAAATATGGATTATTGACAAGCATAAGATTCAGCTACTCATTGTGAGACCAGGATCAATAGGCTTACTATATACAGCTCAAAAGTACAGTAGGGGTCTAAACATAACAAAGCCTGTTTTCGAGTAAGGATATTAAATCTTCTATGAAAAACAAGTGTCTGAAGACTAGCTTCAACACCACCATACACAACGAAGGCAAAGCAAACCAAGCTAATGTTAAAGTTTCTCTTTTAAAAGAAGAGCCTGAAGTAGAGACAGGGATGAGTGATACTAACATGGATTTCAGATGACCTAGCTAACTGAAAAAATCTGTACTGAAGGGGTGTGCAATAATGATGGTGATACAGGCTGAGGGTCAACTGGCTCAATGCATGCACTTCACTTACTGTACCTATAATTTAAAATATCAATTACTCCACAGCCCTGGAGCCAACTCAAAATAACTTCAGAATGAGGATCCAAGGTGGTGATTCCAATAGGAGAACTTCTTGGCTATCTACTAGAAAGAAAGAGAGAAGAACAGGGGAATTCCTAATTACTGTTGAAAAAGTTTGCCTGGACATTTCTAACAGTACACTTCAACCAAAATGCTAGAGAAGTAGTCTTTTGGCAAGATACATTAAAGAGACTGGAAATGCTGGTTGTATTTTAACGCTGTCTGCAAAGATCAGATAACATGGCACATTTATTTTCAAAATAAAGTATTAACTAATTATACATTTTATTTATTCAGTTTCTATCATGAAGCATCTCTGTACAATCACGGATTCTGTTTAAGATCACTCAGCAGAATGCTTACCAACTCCTCTGTGAAATATTGCTAATGTTCCATCAGCTAGTGCAACTAACACTATTCCTTTTACGTGTCTGGTAAAGAAAGGAGGCAAAAGTATCTCTTTAGTGTCTAATTCATATTATCAATATAAAAATCTAAACAGGACGTTAATTTACAGTAAATGTAATTTCCCCTTTATACAAGTCCCCCAAACGAGCCCTAAACCAGGAAATAACCTTGGTATTTCAGGACCCATAAAAATCCCTTTTATTTGTGCTGCTCCGCACTATGCTGACTTAACCCTCCTCTCAATCATGTTTCCTAAAAGATTAAGGAAATTCAGTTTAACTAGTGTCTCGAACTCAGAGTGGAAATACATAAACTACACTGTCATTATTCTACCTATAATAAAGATTCACTAAGTCAGCAACATTTACAAAACATTATTTCAAGCAACTTACACAATACTGAGAATAGAATCTTTAAGTTTAATGGCATGAACACATTTCCTCCACTGGGCCACTGAAGAATGAACATACAAGCTGCAAGGACATAATTGGGATGAATTAAACATGAATATTTCAAGATCACGTTACAGTTTCAGACAATGTAAAAATTTATAATTAATTTCTGTCAGGCTAAAAACTTACTTTATTACAGTCACATTGGAAACTGCAATATTTCTACAGCTCACCCACTGGCTTCCCAAAACAATACTGAACATCTATCCAGAGACTGTGCTTGGGATAGTAAATATTTCTAAATATGATGACATTCAGCGCTACAGAATCCCCAAATACCATATTTCAATTAAAAAAGCCTTTTCTAGAGACATGTCAGAGATAACTTTAATTAATTTTGTATTGAAAAATATATCTTAATTGGTTCAATACCTACAATATACATACAGTATGGTATATTATACTACAGAATGATACATTCCCTATGTTCTATAGTGCCAAGGCACAGTAAAGCACACGAAGTTACTTCTGCATTTTTGGTTCAGAATTTCCTTCCTTTTATGGGTTTCTCATACATTGTCCCCTAGCGTAGACCTGGCCGAAGTCAAACTAAGATACCAACTCCAGCTACTTGAATAGCGTAGCTGGAGTCGATATACCTTCGTTTGAATTTCCATGACATCCCCACTGCGGGAGGTCAACAGGAGAAACGCTCCCATCAACTTCCTTAGTCCTCATGACCTGGTAGAGTACCAGAGTCAATTGGAGCACAATAGGTGTTGATTTAGTGGGTCTTTACTAGACTCTTTAAATCAAAACCTGGGAGATAGATCTCCGCAGTGCTGATCTCCTGGTAAGTGGAGACAAGGCCTTCATCTTAGCTCTTGAGCTCTCACGTTGCTATTTAAACTCTTTCCAAAAATAGGTTTAAATGAATCATCTTTTTAATGTAGTAGTTTACAATTAGCATTTTCTTACCATCCATTCTGTGCTCCAAGCCACATTGTAGGTAAAAGGCTGCTCATTTTCTGTGCTTCTTCTCTCGCTAGATCTTGCTCATTTGGCAATTCTGCCGCATCTTTATACAAGTCTGACTCACTACTGAGAAAAACAAGGGTAAAATGATAAAAAAAATAGTCTGAACAGATGCACAGACTACTCAGATTATAATCTAGATACCAAATTCAAAGCTATTAAGTGTTTAACTATCCTATTTATGATATCTAAAGCAGAGTAAGAATCCCATTAAGCATACCAATTGTACGAATGAAATGAACTCCTTTATAGAGTCAGTGATTTCATGAGGATATTTACCTCTTACAAAGAAGGAGAGATTTCATTCAGCCCCATTATTCTGCTCCCATACATACACAATAAGAGCCATTAAAAGAGGTGGAACCTAATGAACAGCAGTTGGTTAGACTCAGAAAGAGGCAAACTCCATTTCTTCCCATATAATTTTGAAGAGGCAAGTGCCAGACATGAATAATGTACCAAGTGTGATTATCAATGGGTGCACCAGGTGTTGAACAATACTAAACCAGCACCATTTCCTGAAATGGCGGGTTGAAAGGAATAAATAATTAAAAACAGATTAATACAATCCCTTTTGGAGACACAGGTTGTACCTCTCTTACTGGGACCCCCGGTCCGCCAACAGCCATGGACCGGTATGGACCACACATATTCCTGAACCACAGAGGCCAGCAGCAGGAAGGTTTGGTGGTGGGGCAGGAGCACATCAGGGGGCACCAGCAACCCGGGGGGGGGGGGGGAAGAGGAGAGACAGGCAGCAGAGCAGGGAGTTCTAGTCCCAGCAGCGGCCCTGGGGAGCTCCAACCCAAGCAGTGGCCAGGGAGCTCTGGCCCTGGCCCTTTGGCCCAGCCCTGGCTGCACAGCTCCAGACCCGGCCACAGAGCCAAGTGGCTGCAGAGCTCTGCCCCAGCTCCAGAGCTCCGGCTATGGCACACTGCCCTGGCAGCAGTGGGGCCAGCGGCATCTAGAGAGCCCTGGGGTGCGGAGGGGAGAAAGCTGGGGCAGCAGCGGTGCCAGGCTGGAGCCCTAACTTGGTGGCAACACAGACCAGGAGAGGAGGGATCTTCCCTGGTCTGGCAAATCCCCTCATTTGGGACCAGTCAGGTGCCGAGGGTGCTGGACCAGCAAGGTCCAATCTGTATTTGCATAGAATATGTAATGAAGTTACATTGGAACTACTCTTCAGTATCACTTGAGGCCACTTTAGAGAGAAACTAGCCCCAAACATTGTGTAACGCTTAACCTGTACACACACTCCTAGTGAAACCCTTTACAATTAGTTACATAGTGACTTCCAAATGACAGCATTGCATTCTTTACAATAAATGAACATTTGTCTCAATAGTACTCTAAAATAATACATTTACTAAATGTTAATATATTTTAGTGGTGCAGACATTGAGCATGTACCTTGGCTGGTATTCTGGAGAACCCTCTGCTGTATTCTGCACCCCCAAAGGATCTGTGAAGACATGCTCTGTATATACTCCAGTTTGAGCTGGATCAGCTACATCTTCTCCTGACCCAGCAGTGACTTCTGTTGCCTCTGTTGCTTCCTCTGCTGTTGGAACGCTTTCATCTACCACATTATTTTCAGCTGCAGTCTCTATGAAACACAGTATTTAAGTTAATTTTTAACAGAAATAAACTGTGTATAGACACTGTGGCAAGTGCATGGTAGGGATGTGAACGGGTAACCAGTTAACTGGTTACCTGTAAGCATCATCCAATGCTCTTAATGCTCACTGAGTGATGCTTACCAGTAACCTGTTAACTGGCAGCTCCGCGGGGTCAGGAGCAGGTAGTCCCGCTGGTGTGATCTCACTAAATCAGTTCAACGTAATGTTTAACCAGTTTACTGATTAAATGGGATTTTATATCCCTAGTGCATGGGCAAATTACTAAAATGTCTTTGCCTGCTATTTCCCTATACAATACACCATTCCTTTGGATTCCACTTCATAGCCTACATTAAATGGGAAAGAATAAGGAACTGATAGCCATGAAAAGACAGCTTTTCACTGAACTAATGCTCTCACCAGGTTTCTCTCAATCAATCTCTGCTCTGTTATTCTGTTTCTGTATCTGAGGTGCTTAACACAATCCCCACTGCCACAGTATCTGAAACACCTCTTAGATGTTGGAATATTTAGTCTGCCACCACTGTGAGGTAGGGAACTAATACTATTACTATTTTACAGATGGAAATCTGAGTCAGAGAGACTACATAAAAACCATGCGGCAGAGCAGGTCTCCAATGGCTGAGATTAGTATCTTCATCTGCCTCCAATACGGGTCTATTCAATTTGTTTTGATGCTGTTTAAAATTTTAAACATACACAGATGAATATTTTTATACCTGGCTGTTTTTCTGCCACAGATGAAACACCATTAGCATTGTGCATTATGAGAGATCCTGTAATACCCTCTGCAGTACAACCAACCACTGTGATTCCTCCTAATAGGCTATCAGTTTCTGCTGAGCTGTTGCTGGTCATACTTCCACACAAAGAGGTCCTGTCCACCTGATTGGAGTCTGTTTCTTGTGACCCTTCCTCTCCTACAGGATAATCAGTTTCTCTAGCCCCTGAAAAACAGATTAAATTAATTTCTTGGCTACAGTAAAACAGTGCATGATCAAGCAACAAGATACAAGTTAGACAATAAAGATATTTACAGTCTACAATGCCTGAGTGTCATATGTATAGAATATCCTGTAAAGCTTGTTTAATGACAACACAAAAAGGCATCTTAAACCATGCAATCTCCTTTAAATTAAAAGTGGACTAAGTGATTTAAAGGAGTACTGCACACTCAAAGCTTTTGTGTCAGGTTTCTGTTTGAGCAAAACTTTGCAGCCAAGTTAAAAGTACAATTGAAAACAAATGCTGATAACGGGGAAAAACACTAACAGAGCCTTATCTAATTGGATTTTTTCTACTTTAAATACACACATAATGGCTCATTTCCAGAGACAAGAAAGTTGATTTTGTTTTGTATGATACAATGTTTGAAAAGTGTGTCATTCAAAACAATCCCAAATATAAGAATCATCATATGCAGGCTAATTCAAGTAGTTCCAACAGACCAAGTTCATTTTCCTGTTTTACTTTCAAGGCTTGCACAACTTCATTCTGCTACTTGCCTTTCTACACTGCCTCCTGCACATTCTACTCTTCCCAACATATCCTGTCTAAACACACTCTCATTTCATCTCCACATATGCACCTTCATATGTTATTTCAAGGCTACCTCTTATGCATAGAAAACCTTCTTGCTTTAAACGTTGCTATAGTAGCAGTCTCGCTTAAACCTCTACTGAAAGAAGCTTGCTTTTTCATACCCTTTCACAAACCCTCCACTGCAGGCTAATTTTTTAACAGATTTTCATAAACGAGTTACAAGATGCACATAGGGCAACCAACCTCCTCTCCTGAAGTGTAGTATCCACCTACTTCTCTTTGCCCTCCCTACATACTCTATTGTCTATTAAACGTTTCTTTGGTTAAATGCTAAATGGTAAAACTCCTTGGTGAGGGATGCCATTGTCTCCTATGAAAGGTGTCACGCATCTCTATGGGATCAATAAAGAATAAAATTAGAACCACACTTTGAATGTGGAAATGTGCAGAATACTCCCATTGCTAAAGAGACTATTTACTTTAAATCAGAGTATCAGAAGATAGCAAGCCAGATTACTGGTCCTAAAAGGCACATTCCTGCCTTGGTGTGGTTAAGGGCTGCTCTAACCTACGATAATGGTGTATTTGGGGGATCATAGGAGGTAAATAAATGGCATAGGACTGATATAAGATTAAATCTGGTTTCCCCTCAGGTATGTTGTCTGCTATAGTGTATGTTTATCATAATGATCAATCACAGAACTATGTATTCCTTTTAGGATTGCCATCTCAAACATTTTGACACAAATTTTCTGAAATGAACACTCACCACTCAAAGAGAAATCAACTGGCACCAAGGATAGCCTGATTCTCTTACCTGGAATGCTAGCAATACAAAGAACGTGAGAATTGCAAACAATAAAATTGTCTAGGATGTTTCCTGGTTGGTTAGCATCAACAATGATCACTTTTGTGGCAGAGTGTGTGCTAGTACAGATCCAAACTAAACTGGAGAGTTCTTCCTGATGTCTCAACTGCTTCTGCTGCTCCTGAAAGAGCAACACACACAACAGCAGATGTACTAATATACTAAAAGAGAGCAGGTGGCAGCGGCTTTAAAATTATATACATAAGAGCCCTGCCAAATTAACAGCCATGAAAAACATGCCATGGACCATGAATGTGGTGTCCCCTTGTGAAATCTGTTTCTTTATGTATTTTTACCCTATATTAATATTATAGGGATTTCACGGGGGAGGGGAAGGGAGGGAGATTTCATGGTTATTTTAGTAGGGTTGCAATATTGCTACCTTACTCCTGCATTGTCACCTTTGGAGCTGGGAGGCTGGACAGTAGGGGATGCTTATTGAGGCCCAGCAATGCAGGCAGCAGCATAGAAGTAAAGGATGGCATAGTATGGTTTTGCCACCCACTTCTGAGATGTTGCTGCTGCTGGCAGCAACTCTATCATCAGAGCTGGGCTTCTCGCCAGCAGCTATCACGCTCCAGCTGTCCAGCCTTGAAGTCAGTACCACTGCCAGCAGCAGCGCAGAAGTAAGGATAGCAGAACCAACCCCTCTACTCCCACTACAATAACCTTGTAATTGCCCTGCCCCATCACACAACTCCTTTTCAGGTCATGACCCCTACAAATACAAATAGGAATCTGAGTAATAAATATCATTATTTCAGCTATGACCATGAAAATTGACTAAAATGGACGATGAATTTGGTAGGGCCCTATACTGACACACATATTATGTAAAACTCATAATGAACAGCTAGGCATATGTTTAATACAATTACAAAACAAAAGGAAAGTGTACTTGAACTTAGTTTCCCAGATGCACAAGGAAGGCATAAAACTTACATTCCAAACATGAGTAGGAAACTAAATGAAAAGTGATGAAACTACATGGAGAACTAAAGTTTTAATCAATGACTACTAAGACTGGTGGTGTCAGAAGAAGAGTTACATTTACATGCCTGTAATCTCTCCCAGTACTTCCAACTTCAAGTGTTTAATAACCGTGAGCCATGCCCCAAAGCATCCTTAGATTCAGTTTAAATATCATGAGAATTTTTAAAAATAAGTTTTAAGTTTTCTCTTTGCTTTCTAGTTGAGGGAGTCTTCATGTTTTTCTTGCACTCATTCATGACAAACACTTTTAAAATGAAAGCTGAGATTCTCATGCAATCTCTTGATTTCAGAAGCCGGAGCTTTAAGAAATACATAAAAATATGGACTCATGATAGACTTGTGAAAGTTGGCAATGCTGGTATGTATACCAAATAACTAAATAGCTAAGTATTTTTACACAACCCGTGTAGATTTACTTCAGAGCCTGTAAAAATGTGAATATTTACTTCAGGAGGTGAATTCAATACAAAGCACCAGGTTTGTCATCTTGAAATTTCAATTTTACCTGAGTATAATTGCTTATCCAAAACTGCTACCAATAAATTATTATTTAACATAACGCGATTTAAATATGTGCTTAAAATGTAACAGTACATAACTGATCTTACCTTGAGTTCCTGGTCTAGTCTATCTAAGCTACTCTGAGATCCTGTATGGTGCTTGTTCCCGTCTGCATCTGACCCAGCTACATCATTGTAGAATACACTGGCACCAACCACAGAGCCTCCATCTCTTGTCTTCCCTCCAGATAAGTTCACTCCTACAGCACACCATAGCTGGAAAGAGAAACATTCATAAGCATTTCATTTGTAAAACACTTGGCCTTTTTGGCTCATGAAAGTAACAAAGGAACTATATGGGACATGACAGTGCAAGAAAATACCAGTACAATGTTAAGAATGCAAATTTATTTGGGGTGGGGTCAAGTTTTATTTAACAGTAGAATTTATAGAAGATATATCAGCAGAGAAAATGAAAATTATTCTTTATGCATTTTTTTATACAGAGAAAATGTGTGTGAAGTCAAATAAGTATGATTCCACTGCAGTGTGTGCATTCTATATCACATTTGCTTTATATGTCCAGATTTATTACCTAAACAGGTAAGAAAAGTCATCCAACATTTTCAGTTTCAGATCAAGAAAGTTACCAGTTTAAGGTCCCGTTGTTCTCCATCAAGGACTATATCCTCTAATTTTCATAATTCTAAAATTCCTACCTTCATAGATGTATCCTTTTCATCTAAGGGTCTCAGATAGACAGGCACAGGCAAATTCTTCATCTTGTTATCACCCTGACCACCATTTGCTACCTAGGGGGGGAAAAAAAAAAAAAAAAAAGACATTTTGCCATGGCTGAGGGCTGGTTTGGTTTATGAATCAGTTTGGTCAGCGCCACACAAAAAAACAAAGATGGCAGCAAAAACATTTCCATGCCTTTTTAAACAGAGTTGAACTTATTCCCTTTTAAAGGACTGAGCCTTGAGATCCCAGCCTTCCTGCAAATTAATGCACAATTCTTATTAAATTTTAAAGAGCGAGAGAGACAGACAGACAGACAGACATGCAGGAGTTCTGTGTTGCCCATGTCCTTCAGTTGAATGACTAATGCTGACTTTTCAAGGTACTAATTCAGAAGACAGACTTATTAAAAAGCTAACTGACAATTACACCACATTTTTATGGAGCCGTAGAAGTTTAACCATAATAATCATTACTGGATATTGTTAGATACCTTCTAAGAAGTAACCACAATACCTGTTTGTACTTCTGCGGCAGACTCCAGCCAAAAGCCTGCACTCTACCATCTTCCTTCTGAACATGTGCTTTCACTTGACGGTATTGTTCTCGTTTCTGTTCTCTGCGTGAGGCTAAATTGGCTTCAGATCTAGAGAAAAAAATTGATTTTTTTTTGCCCCAAATACAACTCAGCCCCCTTCTCTTAGTCAGTTCTTTTAATGTGTAGGTATGCCATGCAGAAGTTGTCCCCTAAACCATAGAGGGTAAACATTATCCAAACCATTTTCATAAACATTTATTACAGTTAGGGCTGTCAAGCAATTTAAAAAAATTAATCACAATTAATCGCGTGTGCTGCCCCTTTGAAACGCTATGGCGGAGTTTCAAAGGGGCAGTGCTGTGGAAGCCCGAGATCAGCTAGAGTCCTTAGCTGACCCCAGGCTCAGTGCAGCTGCCCCTTTGAAATGCCGCAGCAGAGTCTCAAAGGGGCAGTGCTGTGGAAGCCCACTGTGGAGTCCCCAGCTGACCGCAGCTCCACGCAGCGCTGCCCCTTGGAAGCTCCACAGCGGCATTTCAAAGGGGCAGCGCAAGGCGGAGCCCGGGGTCAGCTGGAATCCCCAACTGACCTTGGGCTCCATGCAGCGCTGCCCCCTTTGAAGCGCTGCGGCAGTGGGAAGTCTTTGCCTCCCACCCTTGGCACCTAGAGAGAACTGCCAACTGTTTCAACTGGGGGTTCACTCAAAGCACCACGTGCCGCTTGCAGGGCAGGAGACTTCATGCACTCAGGGCCTGGGGGCAGGGGAGCACGTGAAGTCTTTGTCCCCCACCCCAACCCTACAAGGCATGCACAGTGCCTAGAGTGAACTGCCAGATCCACTCTAGGTGCCACACGCCCTTGGCGGGGGAGGACACTTTGCACGCTCTCTGTCCCCAGGTCTCGATTGGCCTGGGGCTGGGGGAGCAGCAGGGCAGCCAGGGGCCAGATCAACCGGCTTGGTGGGCTGGATCCAGCCTGCGGAGGCTCACTTGCCCACCCCCTGTTCTATGACAATTAAGTCTATGACTGCTTTCTCCCAATGAGCTTAAAAGAAATGTATTCAAAGACTACTGTAGACTATGAATTGCCAATTTGTGGAGGAGGAAGATTGTGTTATCTGATAGAAACCATAGCAGCAGTACATGACATGGGTTGGTTTGTTTTTTTGGGGGGGATCCTTAATCTTTATGATTTTGTTTTGTTTTGTTTCCCGTTCACGTTTGGAAGGAGCTTGTTGGCAGTTGAGAGCATCAACACCATCACAGTCTGGAACACTCTTCCTCATCTCCCAATTTTTGCCTTTGTGACCCATCCCTGCCTCCATTACTCTGCAGAAAAAGCAGCACAAAGTTTATCTTGTCAAACCTTTTTAAAATTTTACTTTTAAAAAAAATAAACTTAAAAAACAACCAATAGTCTGGCAGCACTTTATAGACTAACAAAACATGTAGATGGTGGTATGAACTTTCGTGGGCACAGCCCACTTCTTCAGATGACCAGACTAACTTGGCTACCCCCCTGAAGCTTCTGAGCATTAATGCTATTTTTTATCCTGTTTACCTTTATGGTCACTTGATATATTTTTACCTGTATGTGTTTATTACTAATATAAGTTACAATGGGAAAACAAAAATGCATCTTACTCTTCACTGAGGAAGTCAAAGGCTTTAGATTTGTCACTAGGTAGTTGAGATAAGGTGCTGCTTCTTTTCTTGACTGATGGAGTAATGTGTGAAGTCGGAGCATTATACTTAAGATTAACAGGTGGTTCTGGTTTCTTAGCAGTATTGCTTGATGAACTGAAGAGCCTGCTGAAACTGAAAGACAAAAGAAGCTTGATACGCACGGCCCTGCTAAATTCAGTCAGTCAATTTTATGGTCATAGGATTTTAAAAGTAATTTCATGATTTGAACTATTTAATCTGAAATTTCAGGGGTGTTGTAACTGTAAGGAGCTGCTGATAGTGGAGAACCCAGCGCAGAAGGCCGAACTACTGCCTGCCGAACTGCGCCCTCAGTCACCACTAACTATCCAGCCACTCAGCTCTGAAAACAGCAGCACAGAAGTAAGGGTGGCATGGTATGGTATTGAGACATTACTTCTGCATTGCTGTTGGTAGCAGTGCTGCCTTCAGAACTGGGTGCCCAACCAACACTGCTGCTCTCCAGCTGTGCAACTCCGAAGGCAACAAAAAAGTCAGAGAAGCAATACCGCAATCCCCCCTAAAAATAATCTTGCAACCATCTGCAACTCCCTTTTGGGTGAAGACACCCAATTTGAGAAACACTGGTCTCTCCTGTGAAATCTGTATAGTACAGGCAAAAGCACACAAGTCCAGATTTCACAGTGACACACCAGATTTCACAGTCCATGATGCATTTTTCATGGCCATGAATTTGGTAGGGCCCTATTGACAAGTCTATACACACCCAACAAAACTGACTCCTTTTGTACTAGGGTGACTGGACAGCAAGTATGAAAAATCAGGACGGGGAGGAGAGGTGGGGATAACGGATCGCCTATATAAGACAAAGCTCCTAGTACTGGCACACCTGGTCACCCTATTTTGCGCATTGGACACTGTGCACACGACACTGCTTAAAGCAATGAATTACAGCTGTTGGAAGGAAACAGACCCAAACACAGCAGCTATTATGTGCTCAGCAATAGTTTACACACAGCTTAACATGAACCTCTGTTAATAAGAGAAGGCCTGCTAATCTAAACAGTGGTATTATCCCATCTTCTTCCTTTAAAGGAATACCAGATCTTAAGTTTTATTTGAACATTCACCAAAAATGGGCAAAAGGTAGCTTATGTTCTTAGTTGAAGAGAATTCTTTAAAAGAGTGCATTAGCCCCTGAGTGAACTGCAGGTGAGCCCAAATCCTGGTGAATCCACAACCTTTTATCCCTGTTAATTCTCTATGTCAGTGAATCTACAAACCTTCCAGATGAGACGTGAATTATTAACAGTTAACTATTAAGCTATTAACATTAAAAAAAGATAATTTAAGGTTATGGGGATTTCAACATGTATTTTTTTTCAGTTTAGGTTATTTACTCTAAATAAAATTCAAAAAAGAATATCAGTAAACTTTTTTGTGGGGTAAGATAAACTTTTTAGTGTTGAAATAATTATATGCAAACCACAAACATTCAAAATTAAGTGCATAGCTATTTATTATAGGATACAGCTTCAGATATATTTTGTCTTCGAGAACAGCCTTACTAAGCTGGCATACTAGGTATCAAAAAGAGAAGCAGTTTAAACATCTTTAGTCTAAAAATGAAATTAACAAGGCATACAAAAAGCATTAATACCAACTCTTCGGCATTTTTTAGCAGAATCTGCCAGTATTTCAGTACTTACAACTGCCAAATGCTTGATCTCTTCTTTTCTTGCATGGCTGGATTTTCTCTTGATGCTCTAAAGAAAAAAGAAATCTAAAGTTTACTAATTAAGCAATACTACAAAAGGTGTGTATTCCCATACACCTTACAACTATGGTATTTAAGTATAAGGTGCTTCCTTGAGGCAAGGAGACAGAAGATGAAGGTGTCAACACCCCTCATAACATGCAAAAAAAGTCCAAGTCAGAGTATAGTTTTACCATTTAAACTCAGCTGCAACTGAAGAGTACTTTCCTTTCAATAAGTCAGCCCCCTCCATTCTTACCTACCTACTCTTAAGACCAGTTTTATTTATAGTGTTATTCCATGAGGTACAGCAAGAGCAGTGGATATTGCTTCAAGAAACCTTTTGTAAACTGAAACTTTCAGGTTTGGTTTGGTTTTTTTTAAACACTAGTTTTTAAAAAATTGAGATGTTAATTCTTGGATCTTGTCTTTAGATAAGACAAACAAGAGTTCACTTTCAGCACCAGAAACCAGTATCAAACATTTTACTTTATCAATTACAATAAAACCTCATTTATCCGAGCTTCCTTTATCTGGCTCTCTATATTAATCAAACCACCAGCGCGCACACAGGAATATGGGAAACTGACTCTTCAGCCCCTCTGTCTGGGGCTGACAAGATAGGTAAATGTTAGATGTTATTATACCTGACCACTAGATGGCAGTATATTGTGGCTGATACATGGGAGAGGTAACTAGTGGTACAAGAAAGAACTTTTCTTTGAGGTCAGACACGAGAAGCCAAATTTAACTACCCAGAAGGAATGCTGTATAATTTCTCTGAAATTCAGGACAGAAGAGTGTGTCTACCCAGCACCCTAAACTCAAAATAAGATATGATACTCAATTTGCATAGTGCAAATTGTGTGCCTTATTTCAATTAAATTTCTAAACAGCGTATTTTGAAATTTGGCACATCTACACCGTGCCAAATTTTGAAACAACACGCTGTTTCGAGACATCCCTTAAGCCTTGCGGAATGAAAATTACAGGGATGCCAGAATAGCACATTCGCTATTTCAACACCTATCACAAAATAGTGGGCACATTCAAAAGAGGTATCCCGAAATAGGGTACGTCTACACAGCAGGGCTAACTGATTCGGACTGTTCTATTTCCAGTCTTTATTTCTGAATCTTGACAATTCTTGCACCCTTACTTTTACTTGAGGTTACCAACCAATTCTGATTTAATGATCACATCTGGGACACTGACCAATTTTATTTTCTTGTTTGTATGATTGTCTTAGAAGACTGTAGTACATACAGAGTAAGAGAATTCTTCTTGCCCCAAAAGCCTTTATAGTTTAAGGCTGCAAAGACTGAAGGCACTTAATGTTACAAGTTGAGAGGAGTCCTTTGGCTTCCATGGTGTGTTTCGTAATTGCTTAAATCAGGGGTGGGGAACCTAAGGCCCGGGAGCCAGATGCAGACCCCAACTTGCCTGGATCTGGCCCCTAAGGCTTAGGGCTCCCTCCCAGCCTTGGGGAGCCTGTGCTGGTGCCTCAGCCCCCTTCCATCCCCCCGCCATTGCCCTGTAGGGCTGGAACACACAAAAATCTACCAACCTAGGCCCCGCTAGGCTCTGGTGCGTGAGGAGAATGTGAATCATAGAATCATAGAATACTAGGACTGGAAGGGACCTCGAGAAGTCATCAAGTCCAGTCCCCTGCCCTTATGGCAGGACCAAATACTGTCTAGACCATCCCTGATAGACATTTATCTAATCTACTCTGGAGATATTTAAGAGATGGAGATTCCACAACCTCCCTGGGCAATTTATTCCAGTGTTTGACTACCCTGACAGTTAGGAACTTTTTCCTAATGTCCAACCTATACCTCCCTTGCTGCAGTTTAAGCCCATTGCTTCTTGTTCTATCCTCAGAGGCCCAGATGAACAAGTTTTCTCCCTCCTCCTTATGACACCCTTTTAGATACCTGAAAACTGCTATCATGTCCCCCCTCAATCTTCTCTTTTGTAAACTAAACAAACCCAATTCTTTCAGCCTTCCTTCATAGGTCATGTTCTCTAGACCTTTAATCATTCTTGTTGCTCTTCTCTGGACCCTCTCCAATTCCTCCACTTCCTTCTTGAAATGCGGTGCCCAGAACTGGACACAATACTCCAACTGAGGCCTAACCAGCGCAGAGTAGAGCGGAAGAATGACTTCTCGTGTCTTGCTCACAACACACCTGTTAATGCATCCCAGAATCATGTTTGCTTTTTTTGCACAAGCATCACACTGCTGACTCATATTCAGCTTGTGGTCCACTATAACCCCTAGATCCCTTTCTACTGTACTCCTTCCTAGACAGTCGCTTCCCATTCTGTATGTGTGAAACTGATTGTTCCTTCCTAAGTGGAGCACTTTGCATTTGTCTTTATTAAACTTCATCCTGTTTACCTCAGATCATTTCTCCAATTTGTCCAGATCATTTTGAATTATGACCCTATCCTCCAGATTGGTCGCAACCCCACCCAGCTTGGTATCATCTGCAAACTTAATAAGCGTACTTTCTATGCCAATATCTAAATTGTTGATGAAGATATTGAAGAGAGCCGGTTCCAAAACAGACCCCTGTGGAACCCCACTTGTGGGGAGTGTCTTTCTCCTCCTCAGTCGGGGGCCACATCAGCAAGGATTGTGTTGAAGTTTTTTTTAAATACTCACTTCGTGCAGCCCCCCCCCCCGATAGATTTTTTTTCTCTGAGTCAGTAGCCCCCAACCCAAAAAAGGTTCCTCGCCCCGGCTTATATCTTATACAGGGTCAGGGTCTAATGTGATAAGTCAAACCGCAAAAAAGGCAAACAGAGGCTGAGAGAGAGGGAGTGCCCATGGCAAAGGAACCATAGGTTTGTGGCAAATATGCTAATGATTGCAGGTCTCCTGGCTACCAAATCAGCAGCCTATTCACCAAAATCACACTGCTCTCCAGAAATCAGTCTGTTAATGCCACAAAAGGAATATCAAAGGATCTTATGTCATTTACCTTATCATTTCAGTCCATCGTACAGCTTCTTGAAGCTCCATCAATCTCTCTTTATATTGATTTCTTTCCATCAAGACACGGGCCATTTCAACACGGGTAAAACGTTTCCTCTGAGCAGTAGGAACATCACTCTGCACATACAGAAAGCAAGCTTATAGTTCTACAAAGGAATATTGGGGCATGAAGTCAGCTACCACATTCTCCTTAGAAAACAGGGCAATTAGTTCAAGTGCCTTGGATGCATAACACAAGAGTTGGATAGCCAGGATTCAAATCATTTTGTGCCCTGTAGGTTTAAGACAACACCTTAAACCCCATCCAGAAATCAATAAATAGCCAGTGGAAACTAAGCCAATACAGTTCACTAAAGGGAACAGGAGGGAGGAAAAGATTAGAGCAGGTTAGTCTAAATGAGACATTTTGTTTCCCTCAACATTTCAAGTCTCAGAGGGGTAGCCATGTTAGTCTGTAACCTTTAAAAAAAAAAAAAAAAAAAAAAAGAGAGAAAGAGAAAGAGTAGATTCCAAGGTGCTAGAGGACTAAGCCAAAAAAAAAAAAAAAAATTATAATCATACCATGAGCTTTCATGGGCAACACCCACAAAAACCTAAGATTAATCTGAGGAAAGCTCATGATACTATAGGTATATTTGTTAGTCTCTAAGGTGCTACAGGACTACTCTTTTCACTTTTCAACCCTTTCCCACGTGGAAAATAGTTTATATCTTGATTAAGTAACGTAAGCTTCACAGATTTAAACTAAAATGATGGAATATGACCGAAAAGTGTGACAAACTTGTTAAATATACACCTACATCATCATCCTCTTTTGCTTTTTGTCTTGCTTCCTCTGCTTCTGCACGAGCTCTAAAGAAGAGAAAAGATGAGATAACTAAAAGACTCTTTAGTGGACATTTCTAAACTTTCATGAGGACAATAATTAAACACTTACCGTCTAAGCTCTTCTTCTAATTCCTTGTTCTTCTCTTCAAGCTTCTGCTTCGCTAGCTTTACAGCTTCTAGTTCACCATGTAGCACATCCTTCTCACAGGTCAGTTCATCCACTTTGGCTATCAAATCATTCTTTACCACATTCAGCGCATTTCTATGCAACAGACATTTGGAATGCATTTTTACAACTCCATTGAAACCTCACAGTGCATAGGTTAGAAACACTAGCATAGTTTAGTTCCTATACTTGGAAACCTCCAATTAAATAGTGTTGTATAATATTAATTAGGGATATTTGATTGTAAACGACCAACTGTTTAACCAATAAGCAGATGCTTATCTGCTAATGGTGTTGTTTACACTCAGCAATGCCTACTCCTCAGGAGCCAGGCAAGCAAGGGCTGCTGGTTCCGCTCCTGGGAAGGAGGCTTCACTGCCGGCTCTGCAGTATAAAGTTAAGCTTTATACTTCTCCCAGTTAAGTTAAGCTTTATACTGCAGAACCCGCAGTGCAGGTAACCATGTAAACATTGAGATTTTTAGTGGTTACATGGTCACCCTAATACACACTTTTTAACATCCCTAGTATTATTATATAGCGTTATATGCAGCAACTAGAAGTTTACATTTTCTAAAAGAAGGTTAAAAAGTACATAACATGCAGCAATGCCACTGGGTTGTAAACAGATGACTTAAAGTGTTACCATCTAAAAAGCTAGAAATAAAAATGTCCAAATGAAATTAAAGTTCAAATTCAAGTAATGTATGTGGCAAATAAATTCCTATAGTTGAATTCAGTTCCAAATTGGAACACATTTTCAGCAGCTTGTCAAAACAGGAAGAAAAAATATATTTTGACAATATTTTGTTTCCATTTAAAATTTCTGGCCAGTTTCAAGTGATACTAGTCACGCTTAATGAAAATTACAGTAGCCAAGCAGTACTATTGTATACTGAAGACATGCATATAATAGAAGCTGTAGGATGCTGCTATTGTACTAGAAGACATACTGGCCAGGTTCCTAGAGCAAAATTTTTTTTAAACCTTTATTTACATTGGAGAACTTAGGCCTCAAAAATCCTAAAAAACCCAACATCAGCAACGCCATACATACTCAGTCAAAGGAATCTTATAAGTAGGGTTGCCAGGTGCCCACTTCTCAATGGAACATCCAGTCATAAAGTGAAACTGACGGTAACTGTTCTCCACTGGAGGGATGGGGGTGGGGAAGAGCAGCAAATGGTGCTGGAGCCTGGAGGAGCCATTCTGCTTAGTAGTGGCTACTTTTTCCACTCTCCCACCACCCACAGCCTGAGGGAGAGAACTGGCTGGATCTCAGATGGGGGTCCAAAGTAGGTATCAGTGCTGTCCATATAGGGCGTCTGTGACCTATGCCCCAGAACCTCCCACACCTATGCCTTAATTTTCCCTTCCCACCCCCTCTCCATGCCCCACTGTGCCCTGACTGATCAGGCTCATGTCAGCTTTTCCCAGCCCTGTTCTGCAAGCGTGAGGTGAGTCCCAGGGGTGGGGAAGTGAGTGACTGGAATGGTGGGGCAGAAACAGATGTGACGGAGCAAGGGTGGGGCTTGAAGGAAAAGGCATGGTAAGGGTGTTGGGTTTTCAGGTATTAGGAAGTTGGCAACCCTACTACAAAGCCAGGACCACTAGGTTTCTCTGAATGCAGAAGCATGCACTGCACACTTACTTTTCTATCTGACACTAGCAGCTTACTAAAAAGGACAAGATTTCTTGCTCTAATTAAAGTTTTTGCATCATTTTAATATTCAGCATGCTAACAGAAATGGAGAACACTGGCAGAGTGCAATACAAGTCTACCAAGCAAAAGTAACTGGCAGACTGAAGTGACCTTTTAGACAAAATCAAATACACTGTGCTCCATTCAAAGAGCCAAATACAGTACACAACTGTGGGCAGCTCTGAATAGTAATACATACCATTTAATAAGTAAAAAGATTTCATTATTTGTCAGTGATCCCATGTGGCACTATGCATTTAAAAAAATGATAAAAAGAGTGAGATGAGAGAATAGGCAGGAAGTACTGCCTTGTTAAAATCTACACTGACACTTACCTGGTCTCCAATAGCTGGGTGTTCTCCAGAATAAGATGTTCAACTTCACGGCCCATTCCTTTCCAAGGGAGAGAAAGTGAATGAATTTAAGGGAAAAAAAATGAATATTTTTACAATAGAGAAATCAAATTTAACCATTTTTAAATAAAATATTTTTATCTACATTTTGTCTCTATCTAACAAGATGATTATATAAGCACCTCACAGGAGCAATGTAAATAATCCCACTGAAAAAGCAAATATCTAAAGTTCTTTATCTCTTCTTTCATTGCTAAGCTTTGCTTTCATCCTTCCCCAAGTGATGCCTGAAGACCGCTCTGGCTAACAACAACAGTCTTGTTGCTTTACCCAAAATGAATCACAAGCTTTAGTGAAAGGTTAAAGCACTATTAGGTCAAATAGAAAATCTAGGTCATTAATAAAGAAGAAAATTTAACCATTTACAATGCTCAAATTCAATCAAGTATTCTAGAAAAAGAGCCTATACAGTATATTTGATGTTCAAGGTATGCCCTTTATAATACATAGGACATGCTGAACAAGCAAGCTCAGAGATAGTCTAAAAGCCTTGAAGATCTCCCCAAAGCCGATGATACCTTACCAAAGAAATTACGGTCTTTAAAGCCCATGCATTCCATGTACAGCAAAAACAAGAACAAGAAACATTTAATGTAAGAAGTAGTATGAGTGAAAAGCAATAAATCAAGAAATTTGTAAATTGTAACAGTGAAGAAAACCCAGCACTGAAAATATGAAGTTAAATATGCTATGAATTAGTATGTAAGACAGACAGTAAAATGAGTTAGCCTAGCATAAACAAAGTGTTATAATGGATTAAAAGGCAATCTTCACTTCTGTGACATGATTTAGAAGCATGGTATTTGGAACAAATGCTAACCCAGTCAATGCAAAATTTAGATAAAAATATTTGATACTGAGAAAGTTTCCAAGTTTTAGGTTTAAATGCTTTCAATTGTTTTACTTCATTCATATTTCCAGGAAGTTCCATACATTACTACTAATATGCTTTAAGAATTTTTTAAGTAGAATGAGAATCTACTGGAGCATTTAAAGTACAGTACTGATTTAATATTTAAAAAAATACAAAACAGCAATAATAGTTTTAAGTCTTGTTCATATGATTATTTCAAGACAACGAAGCCCAGCATTATGTACAGACTGATCACAGAAGCAACTGGAAATTATGCCAACTAGAGGCTAGCATTATGCAGCAAACTAAAAAAACCTCAGGGAATTACTCTCCTTGAAAGCAGGTTTTGACAAGTTTGCTAAACACAGTAACATCTTCCAAAATATTTCATAAAGCCAAAAAAAATTTAAAAATAAAAAATGAACACATCTACATAGTAGTAAAAAGTAACATTTATAATAGGCATGCACACTGAAATTTATTTAATCTTGTGAAAAATTAAATATCATATTCCCCTAAACAAGCAGCAACAGGTCTCTTATATGGCTCATTTAAATTTAGCTTGGAAGTCAGATTGAATCTCTCTAGTCCGGAACCCTTAGGACCTGACTGGTGCCGAACCAGAGAATTTGCCAAACCATAGGAGGTCAGTATTGTCTAGAAGCATTACCTACACTTTCACTGCTTACTAGGCTCTTAGAAGACATTTAGTGGTAAATTAGAGCAAAATAATAGCATAGAACACAGAGCCAGGACTGGTGGCTGTAAACAAACTTTATACAACTGCAGGAAACTTGGCCACACCTGTGATAAGTGAACCTCTGGCTAACTAAAATCAAGCTGGACCATGGATGGTGCCAGATCAGAGAAGGTTAGCCTGTAGTAAGTTACCTTAAAGGTATACAAGTTATTTTCAGTTTGATAACTGTTGGAGAAAACAGAGGAGGTCTGTTACTGCAATCATCAGAAGGGTTTGATTGTTTCAAGAATGGCTTTGCTTAAAAAAAAAAAAACCCCACACACACCACTATTTTACAAGCATACCTAGGATGATATGTGCTAAATGCAAATGACTGCTGGGATCCCTACCCTGTCAAGAATATGGACAAAAAGCAGCTGGAAAGCCAAAAGGACGCAAAGGCAAAAAATGTTTCCAAGCAGAAAAATGCAGATAATGTATTATTATATGAAAGCAGCAGCCAAGAATGCCGAACTGAAAAGCGACAATTTGAAAGTATTTAAAAGCATACACACCAGAATATTCCCCTGGGTATGCAGCCCAAGAGAAAACAGATTAGAAAATCCCAATTAACTAGGTTTTACGGAACTAGAAACTCAATGCTAATGTTAATTTAGTGGATTATTCTATTCTAAAAACACATTCAACACATTGTAAATAGATGTGGCTTTATGTGTGATGAATCAGTTAGGAAAATGTATGCTTGAGACAAAAACATCCATGTATTGTAATGTTACATAAATGAAACAACCAATATAATCATATCAAAAGTGACTAGGTCAACGCATTTTCATGCAACACATGAGAAGCCTAATTGCATATATTAGAGAACAATTATTTTACTGAACCTAATCTTTTTATGATGAGCCCAGGCTCATCGATTAACCTTCAGAGTTGCACAATTCCGGATAGTGTAAATGGTTAACTGATGAGCCTGGGCTCATCGATTAATCTTCAGAGTTGCACAATTCCTCCCCCCCGCCCACCTCCACTATGCCTCCCACCCAGCCCTTCCACCCTAGCCCGTTCCTGCACCCTCCCTCCCTCCCAGACCCCAAACCCTAAGGCAGCTTCCAAGTAGCCCCTTCCCAGACACTGAACCCCTCATTTTTGGGCCCACCTCAGAGGGCCCACAAAATCTACTGGTCTGGGGCCCCCCAGGCTCTGGAGAGCAAGAGGAATGTGGGAAGTGTTTTTCTGCTTCTCATTCGGGAGCTACGTCAATGAGGATTTTTGTTCTTTTTTTGCTTTCACTTTTGCGTGGCCCCCCAACGGATTTTTCTGTCAGTCAGTGACCCCAATCCAAAAATGGTTCCTCACCACAGCACTAAGTTTATAACATGCTATGAAATCTCATAGACTGCAAAAATATCAGTGGCAACTAGAAACTACCACTGTATGAGGACACGTGAAGTGAGTTATGGATGCCTACCAAATTTAGGAAGAGAAGACCACATAAAAACCCATCACATAGTTACCACCATTGCCTGTGGTCTCAGCAAGGAAGTCCAGAGCATGAGGAAAAGAACAGAAAAGGAGGTTACCTACCTCTACAGTAACGGACATTCTTCAAGGTGAGTGTCCCCGTGGGTGCTCCACATTAGGTCGGTGCTCCGCTGCCGAGCCCAGTGATGGAGATTTTGACAGCTGTACCCCTGGGCCGCACATGCCCCAGCTGAGAGCGCCATGCGCTCACTACCTACACCGTGCATACGTGAGCCCTCCCCCCGCCCCCAGTTCCTTCTCCACCCTGGAGTCCACTGCCATAGAAGCAAAACCCCAAAGTAGAGGGGAGGAAGGGAGGGTAGTGGAGCACCCACAGACACACTCATCTCGAAGAACGTCAGTTACTGCAGAGGTAGGTAACCTCCTTTTCTTCTTCTAGAGATGTCCCTGTGGGTGCTCCACATTAGGTGATTACAAAGCCATGTCTCCTCAAGAAGGTAGGGACTTCAGGTCAGGAAGGAATGCAGTGGATAAGACAGATTTTGAGAATCTGAGGTTCGATAGAGGGCCCTGTAAAAGTGCATACTGTTTAGCAAATGTGTGGTCCAAGGACAATGTGGCGGCCGAGCATATGTCTGGTAGTGGGACCTTCCTGAGGAAGGCAATAGAGGTGGAAATTGCCTTGGTGGAATGGGTTGTTATTCTATCCGGAGGAGCCACACAGGCTTGCTCATAGCAGAGCTTGATATAGTCCGTGATCCAATACGACAGTCTCTGTGAAGATATGTGATAGAGATGCAGCCGTGTTAGTCTGGTCTAGCTGAAACAAGACAGAACTATGTAGCACTTTAAAGACTAACAAGATGGTTTATTAGGTGATGAGCTTTCATGGGCCAGACCCACTTCCTCAGATCAATATGCGGAAGAAAATCGGCACAACCATATATACCAAAGTGATACAATCAAAAAAAAATGAACGCATGTGAAATTGACACATCAGATTTTAGAACAGAGTGGGGTGAGGGGGGAAGGTTAGTGTCTGTGAGGTAATGACATTGGGGTGATAATTGGGGAAGCTATCTTTGTAATGGGTGAGATAATTAGAGTCTTTGTTTAAACCCATACATGAAGTGTCAAATTTAAGCATGAATGACAGCTTCAGAATTGTCATTCATGCTTAAATTTGACACTTCATGTATGGGTTTAAACAAAATGCTGGGGTTTAATTGGTATTCATGTTCTGGAGGAAAAGCTCAGCTCAAGGTGTCAGCAGTAGCACTGAGTATGCCAGGGAGCTGTGATATTGATATTGTGCCTTATGCACCAGTTCCATAATGTGACAGCCTCCGAACAAAGCCTGCAAGATCGTGCGCCTCCTTGTTGTTTGATGTAGAACATCGTGGCTACATTGTGAGTGTACAGTTGGATCTGGTGGTTGGCCTGAAGGGACATGAATTCTTTGCATGCATGTCGGACAGCTCTGAGCTCCAAGGCATTTATGTGAAGGAGTTTTTCTGTTCGAGACCACAGGCCTTGAGCAGTGTGTTGACCAATGTGGGCTCCCCATCCCGACAAGGAGGCATCGGGGGTCATGGAGATTGTAGGCTCTGGGGCACGGAAGGGGGTGCCTACGAGTAAATTGCGGGGATCTGACCACCAAAGGAGAAATGTTTTCATCTGTGTTGGTAATTGGATGGACTTGGAAAGGGGATGTATGTTGGGCCTGTAGACTTGTTAAAGGCATCCCTGCATGCATCACATGTGTAAGCGTGCGTTGGGCACCACGAAAGTGCATGCTGACATTGCCTGCAATTATTAGGGCACTTCTCGGGCTGATGACCTGGGCTTGGTCCATACGGAGTGGACTAGGTCGTTGATATTCTGCAGGCGATCAGGAGGAAGTGATGCTTTGGCCTTGGTGGAGTCCAGTACAGTGCCTATAAAATGGATCCTTTGGGCAGGAATGAGGGAGGACTTCAATTCTTTGATCAGAAAGCCTAGTTGATGGAAAAGGCTTTAAGTTAGATGGGAAGCCTGGTGAACCTCTGTCTCTGAATGTGCTACCAAGAGGCAATTGTCCAAATAGGGAAAGACTGCAACATCTTGCTTTCTGAGGGCAGCCACAGCAATGGAGAAGGCCCTTGGGGCGATGGAAAGGCCAAAGGGAAGGACCCTGTCTATACTGGTCGTGAGAAGAGTCTGCAAGAAAGCAGAGAAACCGTCTGAACAGGGTGAATTGCAATGTGAAAATACGCATCTTGTAAGTCGAGGGACGAGAACTATTGTCCCCTTTCCAGCGCAGGTATGATGGTTGCCAGTGTCACCATCTTATTTTTGCTACCTGACTAATTTATTGAGAGCACACAGGTCCAAGATGGGTCTCCATCTCCCCAGTCATTTCTGGGTTAAGAAATACTGAGAGTAAAAACCCCTTCCCCTGAAGTGCTCCAGAACTGGCTCGATAGCGCTTAAGTGTAGAAGGTGTTGGAACTCCTGAAGTAGTGTTGTCTTGTGAGAGTGGTCCCTGAGGAGAGACCGGGATAGGAAGGGGGTATGGATTCGAAGGGGATAGTGTACCGATGTTGAATGATCTGGAGGACCCATCTGTAAGATATGATACGTTACCAATTCTGAAAGAAGGGTCTCAGACGATGATAAAGAGCAGCTGATGTAGACCTCGCTGGAATTGGGGAGGGACTTTCTGGACCCTCGACTATCTCATTAAATCTGTTTGGCAGGCTACTGGGATTGATGCAAAGTAGCCGACTGAGGGCACCTACGCTGCTGTCTTCCCCTGCCCCTGCCATATTGGAAGTGGTCTTGCCTGTGATACTGCTGATGGTATTGCTGGAAGCGAGGTCTGGGATAGGGTTGGTACCTAAACTGCCTCCTCTTCTGATAAGTGTTATTCTGGATGCCAAGAGAGCATAAAGTAGCTCTGGAGTCCTTCAGAGAGTGCAGTAATTCGTTAGTGTTTGCCGCAAAAAGTTTCAATCCGTCAAAAGGGAGGTCTTCTACCGAGGACTGTACCTCTCTGGGGAACAAAAGAGGACTATGCAGCACTTTAAAGACTAACAAGATGGTTAAAGTGCTGCATAGTCCTCTCTTTTGTTTCAGCAAGATCAGACTAACACAGCTACATCTCTATTACTCTCTGGGGAAAGAGGCGGTCGTGAACCATGCTGCCCTTCTCATCACAATGGCTATTGAAGTGGTGCATGCTGCCATGTCGGCCACATCAAGGGAGGCCTGCAGGACCATTCTCGCTATGGTCTGGCCCTCTGTCAGTAGCACTTCAAATTGATGTCTCTTTGCCTCAGGAATATCAGCAGTGAATTCCAGGATTTTGGCATAGTTTTTAAAAATTGTATTTGCTTAGCAAGGTGGCATAATTGGCCACCCGGAAGGATGAATGAGGCCTATACCTTTTGGCCAAAAGTGTCAAGCCTCTTGCCTTCACGGTCAGAGGGAGCAGACCTAAATTGCTGCTGCTGTTTGTTCTTTTGGTGTGCTGCTTCCACCATGAGGGAGTTAGGTGCAGGGTGGGTAAAGAGAAATTCGCAATCCTTAGGTAAAGATAAAAAATACTCATCTAACCTTTTTGAAGTAGCAGATATGGAAGCTGGGATCTGCCATACTGCTTTCGCTGGTTCCATAATAGCGGAATTGATGGGCAGTGCAATCTTTGATGGCGAAGCCGAATGTGAGATGTCTGTTAGTTCATGCTGGTTCTCAGTTACTTCCTGTAAAAGGTATATTAAGCTCTGCCTCAACTCGTTTGAGCAAGTCCTGGAAATGAGCAAAGTCATCGGATGTGGACAGGGTTGGTGGAGGAGCTGCCTCGTCGCTGTTGATTGCTGTTGCAGGACTGGCTGGTATGTTCTCAGTGATCAGCCCAGCTTCTGCTTGAGATGGTTGCAACGTTTGCTTTTTATGCGAAGTGCGTTGAAAACGACTTGACTTAGCTTTTGGTCTGGGGTACCACCTTCCTCCCCCCAGTACTGCCACTTTGGGAAAGGCATAGGCGGGGATCCCCATGGGTTTGGATACCAGGGGGCCATGTTGTTGTAAGCTTGGTATGGAGCAGATGAGTATAGCAAATGTCCTGACAGACCCGTGAGGAGAAAACCCGATAAAAGATTCTCCCTCAGAGTCAGAGAAGCCTTGATTGAGACCTGTTGGAGAGGCTGGCTTGGCAGGTGAGTCGAGAATCGGAGAATTGAGTGTGGAGGAGATCAGCAAGTCACCCTGCCGCGTATACTGCTGTGGTGCTGTGAATGCAGAATGGCAGCGTTACTCCCTGATGCACTGCTCTCGGCATGGGGTGTTCCCATGTTGGGAGGGGTGGGCAGCTGGAAGCCTGAAGTCCCGGGGCGAGAGGAGGATTCCCCTGCCCATGCAGGTACCATGCTGGCGGTGCCAGAGACGCCTGGAGCGTCAAAGATGCTGAGGTGCAGTGCTGCGGGTAGGACTGGCAGCACACGCTTGGGAGACAGCCTCTTTGCAGGTGGGGCTGCATTTGGCATGGAGGCAGGCCATTTCTTTGAGGGTGCCTTCTCTTTGCATTTTTTGTTTTCTGGCTGTCCTGGGTCCGAGGCAGGTCATAACAAATTTTCAAGCATTATAAGCTTCAGCCTGAGCTCTCTGTCACGTCTGGTTCTTGCCTTCATCTTGGCGCTATGAGGGCATTTGTGACAGGCATGAGTTTCACCCAGGCATCGGACGCATTCCTCATGTCCATCCGATACCGGGACTGCCTCCCCACAGGTGTCACAATGCTTAAACCCAGGGTATCTGGGCACTGTTACCCTGGAGCACTTTGTAGTGATAGTGGTTCCCTTAAAGTTCTTTTACTCCGTTGTTTTCTTTTATCTGTTCCTGTTATCTTTCTCTGTTTTTTATTGTGGTGGGGTTTTTTTTTGGTCAGGGAGTGTAAAACCCCGGATCATATTGAAATCTGTTAGCCTGATTGTTGAGTTTGTTGTCCTAACTCCTTACATCTTTATGACAGCTGAACTGTCAGTTGCCGTGAGTGAGGGATTTTTTTTTTTAATTAAAGAAGAAAAAAAGCGTTGCAGCAGTTTAAAGCGCAGCGTCTATAAGAAGCGAAATGTAAATAGTTCATCAACAGGAGAACTCTAATAGTAAAACAACTGCGATGAAAAAAAAAACCTATCTAATTCTGAGAGAGGGGTCTAATTCTAGTGAGAGAAACTCTCAAAGAAAAAAGCTGTCAGGAGAGATGAAGGATCGGTCTGAAGCCAGAGGCAGTAGAGAAGAAATTGGGGGGGGGGGAGGAGGGGGCGCCTCGCGAATGCACAGTGTAGGCAGTTAGTGAGAGTGTGGTGCTCTCGGTTGGCACATGCGCGGCCCACGGGTACAGATGTCAAAATCTCCATCACTGGGTGCGGTGGCGGCGCACTGACCTAATGTGGAGCACCCACGGGGACATCTCTCGAAGAAGAACTATTCTTTCCCCTAGTGATGGTCTTTCCACACTATGGACAATGGCAACAGGTGCAACTTGCATTGCTGTTGCCTATTCAAAATAAAATCTGTTCCAGTGCAACTCTATTCAATTTCCTCCCCAATAAACAAGAAATATTCAGGAAAGTGCACAATCACTAGAAATTCAGATTACACAAAAATACATTCAGTCCTTGCAAATTCTACCCTACTCCTGCCCCCCTTGTATAATAAGACAGAGTCAAACTACTCTTCGTGCTTTTTACAGAGTTCATTTTCCATCTTAAAAAATTAGCTACTTCTAAGGGCTAATCTACACTACCACTTACATGGATGCAAGTTACATTGTTCAGGAGTAAAAATACCTAGCCCTCAAGCAACATAATTTACATCAACTTAAAGCAGTGTTTTCACCGCCCGCCAACATAGCTTCTACTTCTCGTTGACAGGGAGTAATTATATTGACTAGAGTGCTTTCCCATTGCCATAATGTGTCTTCACTGGATGCACTTCAGAGGTGCAGATTTAGTATGGCAGTGAAGACAAGCACTAGGATATGTTCTCTAATCCAACTATTCAATATAACAAAGTTTGGATGCTGAAAAATAATAATTGTTTTGCCACAGTAAAAGTTTCATGGCACCTGTAGAAACATGTTGCTGACCAGTCTCCTGCTTGACTGAACTTGCTGCAAATCTTGCCCCTCAGCTCAGTAGAGATCATTACTGAGTTGTTGCTTTTTGTTAAACAAAAGAGATGCTAAAGTGTTTCTAAAGGATTTGGTTCTCAATCAACATCAACATGTTTGACAATGTAACAGCAATACACAATCTGAGGCAAAATTCCAAATATGAACAATATATAAAATGCATGATAAGGGCCCAATTTGTTATCCAAAAGGTTAAGTAATGTTAATTTGATTGCACAAAACTAGAAAGAATTACTTTGTAAGAAAACATCCTAAATATGAGGCACCAAACACGTTCTTGTATCATGCCATATACGTAGCAAGCATTTTAAATAACTGATGAGAGGCTGAATTTTAAAACCACATGCTATACCACAGAAAAGTCATAATAAACTAGGAGATGGTTTCATTTCCCAGTATAGGAAAATGGAGCCTTATTCAGCTTCAGGCAGCAGCAACTAGAAGAATTATCTTAGCTGAAATGAATCAGGGTTTGAATAGTCACCAAGTTTATTATATTTGTAATCTTTATTCAGGACCTCACTGAAAATAAAATCTTTGTCTTCACTGAGTAATATCCAAAAAATTTAGTCATCACAACTGACACCTGATAGGGTGGCAGAAGTTTAGCAAAATGTGGAAAGACTGATTACAGTGTTCTTGTTTCTTTCTTGATACTGACAAAAGTCACTTGAACGAGAAAATATTACTAGCGTTTCACACTGAAAAAACCTAACCTGAAGTAGCGCGCACATTTTACTAACTTAACTGAACTTTAATACCATCTTTCAAGGACACTGAAAAAGGAGCTTAATACAATGATTTTTAACAGGAAATATATTTAAAAAGGAGCTTCAATTACAAGAAATATGCTACAAAAACACTAATAATGTAGTCAACTAGCTTGTCTTACCCAGTAAATCTGCGCCTTCATCCACATCTCCAATTAGGCCAGAGCCAGCAGAAGACAGCTCTTCGAAGAGAGAGTCTGTATTACGATCAAATGCTTTGTTCTCTATACCTTTGGTAGGAGTGCTAAACAATAAAATTGAAATTTTAAAAATTTAGAAGTCTGATAGTTGATTCTTTTTTCTTTCAAACATTTCACACAGTTGAACAGGAAAAGATAAATGTGATTTTAGATGGCTGCGCTTGTAGCTCATTCATTAACAGAAATTAACTGAAAACTTTGCGAGACATTTCTGAAGTAATTATGTTGGAAGAGTGGCCCTGAAGAAGCTAATGTGACCAGAAAGACCAATTAATATACGTGACAGCATCTGGGAGACCGAAAACCAGGAAACCTGTAGCAGAAAATGGGCTGGAGGGAGAGAGAGACAGAGAGAGAGTCTGCAGTCACTCTCTGGGGGATGGAAAAGGCAGGAAGCAGTCCAGGGAGGCAACAAGGAATCTGAGGGAGCAGACCTTGGCTGCCAGCTACAGGCAGTGGTGGACTAAAGCATGATGTGTCCAGAGGGCCAAGTGGCAGTTGTGTCTCTTCCTGCAAGTGACAGTGCAACTTTGGCAGGGGGTAAAATACAATGCATCTGTCCTCAAGGAGGTACTCTTGCTGTAAGCAAAGCCCTTTGCAGGGCCTAAGTGTGTTACAAGACTAAGGACTTGTCCACACAGACTTAGTGTTCTCTGAAGCAAGCACACTGGGACTTTCAGTTCATGATAGCAGGACCCATACAGAAAGATTAAATACCCAGCAGATTAGCACAGTACACATAGTGCACAGCAAGGCAGGGTATCAAAGTCGCCATGCCCACAACTCATTCTCATTTTCAGAAGTGACCTCAGCACTTGGCCTCCTAAGTGCCTACTGACTTGCAATGGGACTTAATGAGCTCTTGAAATGTGTACCCTACATTCTCTCAGACAGCAAGGGATTAAGGTCTCAAAGCCAGGAACATGCTGCCAGTAACGTGAGAGTAGGGAGTGCATCTGAATTTACAAACACCTCTGGCAGCTGGCAGCATGGTCTGAAGGGCATTAGGCAACTACCCCATACTCTAGGTGTCCGTATATCTCCAAATATCACAAGCTGGGAATGGATGATGAGACAGATCACTCAAGACTGATCTGTTTATTTGCTTTAATGCATCTGGCACAGGTCACCGGCCAACAGGACTTCTGGACTGGATGGACCACTGACAATACAACCATTTTTATGACTATGAAGGATAAATGCTGTAATAATACTGCAACATAAGGAGGTAGACAGGATTTTAAAGGGGTGGGTAAAAAAAAAAACCCAGAATCCAAATGGGAATGAACCAGTATCTTGAGCCCTTCTCTTAAAAAAGGTAAATACCCTCTTTTGCACATACTATTAGCTGGGAAAACTGCATTTAGGTGCCCCAAGTTCATGAAAATATACAATATCTTGTACATAAGTACTTAAAATGTAGCAGTAAAAACAAAACTTGCTGTTATAAGCAGAATTCTTGAAGGAAGAAAAACAGGTCATGGGAATTCATTGTGCAACATGTGCTCTCAATCGGTCTGAACAAGTCATACAAATTCAAAATGAATAAGAGCGGTACCTTTTGAAATACTAGTTTGTGTACACAAGTCACAGTAAAATTTACCTTGAACCTTTATATCCACTGAGATCTTTATCCATATCCAGCTCTGGAGTGGACTCAATGATTGCCTGAACGTCAGATTTATCTTCATTTTCATTAGCACCTGGGGGAGGAGGTAATTTATCTCCATTAACCACATTAAATAGTCACATACAAGAAAAACTTTGTACATTATTGTCTTAGAGTGTCACATGTGGGGGTCCTCGATTTCATATACTGTGCCAAAGCCTGTGAAATGTATGGAACTTGAGTTCATAGAGGGGTAATTCTGTATTGGCCTCAAGTTAAAAAGTGATGTCATTTTTGAAAATAGAATCTGTTCATTAGTCCTTCTATTTAACTTTAATTTAAAATTAATTTTACAATGCTCTTTCTTAATTGTGCTGAATACTTGGCTCTTGTTAAATTAGTCTGAGTACTGGATTAGCAACAACTCTCATCAGCAACAGGTAAAAATTTTTATCAAGATAAGGCCTTACACAAGGGCTGAAGACCTTGATCCGGCCCACCAAGCCACTGGATCCGGCCTGGGGACACGATGAGGAGCTCCAGGGAGGCTCCCTGCTTGCCTCACCCCACCCGCACACCACTCAGAAAAGCGGCTGCCAGGCCATTTCTCTTTCACCACTGTGAACCCGGGGTGGGGCTTCATGAGCTGCCCCCGACCCCAGCACAATCCCATTGGTCAGTTTCTTGCCAATGGAAGCTGCCAGTTCGAAAAACAGGCAGCACACAAAGCACCACCACCCCCTCCCAGCTTGTAGTTATTTTCTCTCTCTCATACACACACACACAAGACCCCTGCCGTCTGTGCACGAGTGGGGTAAGCAGGCAAGCTCACTCAAATGTGCTGGGCTGCTGGCCAGGAGTCACCCAGATAACTCTCCCAGCCAGAGCCTGCCTCTGGTACTCCAGCCCCTCCTCCCCAATGCTCTGCCCCCCACTCTTGCCCCCCTACCCCACATAACCCAAACCCTGCGCCCCCCTCCTGCACCCATACCCCCTCCCAGAACCTGCACCCCAATCCTCTGCCCTAGGTCACAACCCAAACCCCTGCACCCCAAGGTCACAACCCCTTCCTGTCCAAGTTCACAACCCAAACCACTTCACCCCGGTCCAGTGCCCCAGGTCACAATTGCCTCCTTCACCCGAACTCCCTCCAAAACCTCTCTCACCTTCTCCTGCACCCTAAACCCTTACCCCAAGCTCCCTTCTGTGATCATGGAGGAGGTGCAGGGTCTGGGTTAGAGGTTGGGAGCAGAAGAGTGCAGCCCATGACCAATTTCTAAAATCTTAGAGTAGCCTCCCCATCAAAAATTATTGCCCACTCCTGCCTTACACTATGTCTAGTCTCCCAAAGAATGTGGTGGCAGATCCATTACCTCAAAAATTTGAAGTCAGATAGGATAAAGAAGTAAGGGAAAATCATGGAGAGATGGAATTAGTTCATCTAGTCTTTCCATTTTTTTAAATAACCCTGGGAATGTAATTAATACATCAATACACTTCACATTCCATGAAAAATATGATGTGAACAGCCCAAGAGTTAAGCAGTGATCCTCATTTCAATATCATCAGTATTTTGTACTTCAAAAAAGCATGAAGATATATTTCTTTCCCTCCAGGCACCAGTGATTGCCTTTGTATTGTATTATATTGTATTGAATTGCATATCAGCACACCACACCCCTGAACTGTTACAGCAGCTTACCGATGGACACCGTTCTTGTTTCTTGAGCTACTTGCACTTCAATGTGCTTGCTTACATCTGAGTTCTTGTTCAGTGTATCTGCACTCTTTGCAAGCCCTTCATTGTCCTCTTTCAGGGGAGTTTCAGCAGATAACATAGGCACATCTGAAGCAGTTGTTGATGCTGGGGTAGTAGATTTTGAGCCCGCTTGACTAACATCAGAAAGTTCATCCTAAAATTGAAAGTTTTATCATCACTTTACACAAGCAGCATTCCAAATGAAGGAAAAGCGTTAGTGTATGAACTTACTTCTGTGCTCACTGAGTTAATTTCACTTAAGTTAAATAATTAATTTAGATGTGATAGAATATTGCAGACTGTCATATGAACTGGCAACATTACATACATGTCAGTGATTTTAATATTGTTAAGGTATATATGCTTTAATAAAAACAACTTGGCTTGGACATTGAAGAAACAGTCTCCAAAAGGTACTGAAGACTATTAAATAAAGGAATGGGACTTTATGTGATCCTCATCAGGCAACAAACAGTATACCACTTCAAGCAAAAGCATTGATGAAAATGGGTAACATCCTCATTCACACCAGTATTCAGTGAGGACATTGAGATAGATATAATACTAATTTTTATATCTAAGGCAGGGCTACTCAACTTTGGAAGCCCTGGGGACCACGATACCCACAGCACATACAAAGGGCCGCAACCTAAGTGTGGTTGCACGTACAAGCAAATATATATATGCAAATATATGCAAATAGCTTCTTTCAGATTGACAGGCATGAATACAAAGATTAAGGCAAGACTACACAACACGCAGGCCCCATTTAAGTCAGTTCTGCTGATATTAATAAAAAGCAATATTTACCCGATTTCCATCCATATGACAGCACTTTTACAGAGCAATGACAGTCCAAGAATTTAACTCTAAAAACAGATATTAACCCAAACCACACAGTAAACCTGAACTGCACTGCGGGCCACAAACAAATGGGCTGCAGGATGCATGTGGCCCATGGGCCACGTGTTGAGTAGCCCTGGTCTAAGCTAAGGAAATTAGTTTGATATGAAAACTAATCTGATCAAGTTTCAGAGGGGTACCAGCGTCCGTCTGTTTCAGCAAAAACAAGGAGTTCTGTGGCATCTCAAAGACTAACAAATTTATTTGGGCATACATAAATTTGTGGGCTGGAATCCACTGTGTCAGATGAATGAAATGGAAACTTCAGTTTAGCAGGTATATAAACACACATGCAAAGATGCGTTTGCTACATTACATTATGGTCTTCCACGTGCTGTCAGATACTTCCTACAGCTTTAAAAGAGAAGGAGTGCATGCCTTCAGGGCAGAAGAGATCAAAACAGAGTGGTCTAGGGGCAGGACAGCTGACAGAATTGCTGGGCCCCTAGGCAAGGCTGGGGGAGCAGCAGCAGCTCTGGGCTTGGTCATAAGGGCAGCCAGCCCTTAAGCACAGCCAGGCCTGTGCCACCTAAGGCAACATCAGCGATGTAAAGAGTCCAAGTCTCACAACAGCAGCTGATTTAACAGCAGAAGGAGCCCCTGGGGTGCTTTAAGTCACTTGGGGCTGGCAGATGTGCAGAGGTGGTGCCCCAGGAAAGGGTGGTACTCCTCACCCCCTCCTCCCACACTTCCTTGTGCACCCTCTCTTCCTATCCCGCATCCTGCCCCCAAACTCCCTCCCTAACCCTGCACTTCACACCCTCACCTGCACCCAACCACCAGTCCTACACTCCCTCTCAGAGCCTGCACTCCTTCCTGCTGCCAATCCCCTGTTCTAAGGACTAAATTAACGTTATTTACCCTGATTAAGTTCCCAGTTATATGAATTTTTAAAGTCCTAATGATTAATTTAGTACTTTTAGGAACTGCTCCATCAATTAGATTATGCCTTGCCACATTTTTATTATAGAGATTTCAGTGCACTGAATTACATATTTAATTCCCAAATTTGGACCTGTTAAAAAATGTCAAATTTTGAACAGCTGATAAAGTCTCCAATTGTTTGGAAGTGTCAGCATTGCTTTCATTGTCTCCACATATGCTTCAGCACAAATTTAAAAGTGACCAAGCTGGGAAGAGCAAATATTTGTTAATTTCACAGTGAGTCAAATGGAGATTATAACACAGAATGTGTCACACTTGACTATTGGACACCTCTAATGGAGTCCAAAAATATATGCATTTCCCCAAGGATACTCAGGAAGTCCAAAATTAAGGAACTATGGCAAACAACTGAAGTCCATTTTCTAAAAAGGCTACATGATTAAAACATTACAAGTTGCCTTTTGAATGTTAACTTGTGGCAGGTGCTTTTGTTCAATAATTGGATAATGATTATTATTTATTAAACAAGTAATGAAGGCAGGAAACCGTACTCTTAAGTGAAGGCAGATCACACCCACACAGGGAATAAAACCTCAACATGAATGTTGGCTCTGTTCAAACATTTCTCTAACTCTGTATTCCAAATGCATCCATTGAAGAATGCAACACACACTGACCATTGACTTTAGCATACAAAAAGCCCCAAACAAATGGCCCAACAGAAAATGGCTGTGAAGAAAAAGGGTCTCAACTTAGTTTAATCAATTGTTTCAAAAAATCAAGGGACTAACCAACTGTTTCCATGTAATCCCTTTGTTTTGCAATAAGTACTCAATTTCTTCCCTTGTGTTTGAAAAATGGATTTATCAGTAGATTCAACTGACAGCAATATATGATCCAGAAATCAGTGAGTTTAATGTAACTACATTAAGCAGAATTGAGTCTAAATATCTTCCCCAAATATTTAAAAAAAATTGAAACAGTCAATTTGTAATTGTAAGCAATATTTCCTAAAGACTTTTTCTATTGAACTAAATTGTGTATTTAAAATTAGGTTACTAAGACCGTAGAACTAAACAGTGGTTTGTATGCAGTGCAATCTGAGTAGAGGTAGAAGAAAGCAATACATAACTGCATCTTGTCTTCCAATGGCACCCAATACATTCCTTACTGTACAAAGATCCAGAATACCCAGATAAACCACGGACAATGTTGCTCAGGGACACCTACATGGAAATGGTTTTAGGCAAACCATCGTGCATCCTTCAAACACTACTGCATGACAAAAAAATGAAGGTACCTGAAAGCTGTAATACAAGACACCAGCGAGATAAATTCTTTGTAGTAACTGCAGTTAATTATTGTCATTCCACAGGATAATTTATTAAATACAAGCACTCTGCTTGGCATTGTGTAAGATAAATAATAACTAACTCTTACACAGATATAGTCCCTGACCTTAGGTGTGTAATCTTATAAATGGACTGAGATGTGTATATACAGAGCATAAAAAGTTGTGTATGCTGGGTAGCCTTTTTTAAGTGTGTACATGTTAATATTTTTAAAAGGACTAATGCCAAGAAATATAATTTGGTAATATGAAGTGACAAGTATTGTACTCTGGAGGAGATGGAACGAGAAGAAACCCTCCCTTTATAATTCAACCCCATCCACACTTAAATCAGGTGGCTTTAACCTGTATTTCAGCAAAGCAACTCCTTCTAAAGCCTGCCAGTTTGAGTTACTGGAATTGCTATGGGGAAATACAAATACAGAAGAATGCACAGAAGATGCTCCCAGCCCAACAGTCTGGGGAATAATTGACAAAGTTTTGGATCCAAATTCAGATGCCCAAGTACAATTCAGATTAAATTGTATGTCAATAAAAGCTTCATATTTGTTAACAGAAGGCTCCGTGGGGACTGAACTTTTTGGGAGTTCTCACCTCTTCGAAGTTAAGAGTAAAGTAAGCTAGAGAGGTTATTATATATTAACAAAGGCCAGGTCCACGCTGCAGCTGAAGGTCAGCTTAAGGTTCTCAATTCCAACAAGGTAAAAAACATAGCTGAGTCCATGCACCTTAAGCCGAGCTTCGGTACTGTCCTCACAGTGGGAGATCGATGGGAGAAATGCTCATGTTGACTTCCCTTACTCCTCGTGAGGAGGAGTAGTTTTGGCATAGACGGGGGGTGGGGAGGGACCATTTAGTCACTCTTTACTACACCCGCTAAATCAAACTCCGGAAGATTGACCACTGCAACATTGATTTTCCAGGAAGTGAAGACATCATAGATATCATTTAGATATAGTTGGGGCTACCCACAGAACTGGTGAAATGACTGCAAACTATCAGATAACCAAGACCAGACCAGAGCTCCTGGTAGCTCAAGATGTACAACTGTGAAATTCATTTGGAGACCATTTGACTGGCATGTGGAAGACCACAGTTCTATTCCCAGCTCAGCTGCTGGCCCCCTGGATGACTTTGGGCAAATCACTTCACCTCTGTTAGATTTTCCCATATGTAAACTGGGGATAGTACTACTTACTTCCTATGTAAGCGTTTTGAGATCTATGGATGAAAAGCACAGTGTTAACAATAGGTGTGATCACTGTCATCACTTATTTTAATTAAAGCTTTTCTTGCCACCGATGCACTCCTGTTTCCAGTTTGGTTGCATTTTAGCTGAAAAAGCTTCAGGAAACAAGCAGAGGACCTGCCCTGTGATACTGATCATCTTCTGATGAAGCACTTAAAGCTGTGATGTTATAACCCATATTCTTTATGGAAATAGGTTTATGAATATGAATATGAATATGACAACTCAAATATGCTTTATGCAAAATTCTTCATGTAACATTCGAAAAGTCAAATCTGCTGAATGTATATATTTTATTTATGTGCCTATATCATTCCTGTATTTGAAGTTAGAAATATGAACTGTAAACCTGTTTTACTAATCTAGACATGCTAAGTAAGGGCCATTAATAGTATTTAAGGAACTTATGGCTTAATATTCTTTTCCTGGACGTCTGGACTATGGTTGGTCCTGCCAAGACATGTGGCCACGTCACCTGATGCTGGAACCCAACTTGGACATTGTATTTTTCTCCCCTTCAGTGAGAAAGTACAACATCCAAGTTGGGTTCCAGCATTAGGTAACCTAGTTACGTATCTTGGAAGGGACAACTATAGTCCAAGGCAGGAAGCATCAGGCCCAAAGCTGGGAGGCTTTTCAGCTTGAGAGAAAAGATTAATAGATCTACTGTTAGAGTAAGAAATTGCATGTAACAAGTTTTAGAGAATTAGTCTTAGGTAGCGTGTTTTATTAAATTTAGTAACTTACTTCGATCTGTCTACTATAGCTCAAGACCATTTAAATCCTACTTTTCATACTTAATGAAATCACTCTTGTTTATTAATAAACCCAGTGCAAATAATTATTGCCTGGAGAGGAAACAGCTGTATATCTCTTTTCCATTGATAATGAAGATTTTATGAGTTACTCTGTATAAAGTTTTATCTGGGGTTGTGGTCTCACTGAGGCTGTGCACCTAGGTGCTGTGTCAAATCCCTTACACACAGAGATCAGCTCAGCTCTGGGAAAACTCAGTCAATATTACTCTGCTGTGGGCTATGACCTCAATTCCGGGCCAACACTGGAGGAGACTGGAAGATCTGGCTCAGCAGGACAGAGTAATTGGGCTCCCAAAAGGACAGGTAGGTAGGCTCAATGGTATTTCAGCACATCAAGTGACAGTCTCATGGGGATATCTGTGACTGAACCCCATCCATAAAAGCATCTTTATTCAGTCTTCTGGCTTAAAAGACAAGTAAATATGAAGCTGAGGGCTGAAACTTCCACGTTTTTGTCCTTTAGTTTTGCATGCCCCATAAAGTGTCTCTCCTTGTTCATTAATATATAACCAGTGTCTCTAACAGTTCTAACAGAAGACCCATATAGCTTATATTTCATCCACTTTATTTAAAACAAGTTATCTTTACTTTGAAGTTTGGTATGTAAATTAACTTGAGCCCTCCAGGCAACAGTCAATTCCTCAAAACTCCAGATGAAACAGTACCAACAAAATTGTTGCTCTCACTCTCTGGGATCCCTCAAATCGAGTAAGATATCTCCTGGGACACCTGTAACTGATGAGTGTGAAGATGACAAATTAGGCCAATTCTGGCAAGGGCTGCACATGAGGTCTCTAAATCTATCAGCACCGACACCAGGGCCACCAATGCAGGCCTGGGCATGCTCCTTACATCAGGCTTTCTGATCTTCTTCATGGAGACGACATTTGATCTCAAAGTGTCGGGCACCATTCTTGATGGTGGTCCTCCGGGTTACCTGATCCTCCACCTGCCTCTCCTAGGTGTCAGCGTGAATGTCGCACTTTACCAAAGTGTTCTTAAGGATGTCTCTGTAGCGCTTCCTCTGCCCTGGTCCTCTGCTGAGTGTACAAAATCTGTTTAGGCTAACATGTGTCAGGCATCCTAGCCATGTGACCAGACCATCATAGCTGCCTGTGGGCAATTATTGCCTCAATGTTGCAGGAATCAGCCTTTGCAAGGACACAAACGTTGGTCCGTCTGTCCTGCCACGTGATGCCCAATATTCTCTCCTCAGGTACCTTTCGCAGAATTTCTCCAGATCTTTAGTATGACATCTATAGGTAGTCCAGGCTTCAGTGCCAGATAGCCACATTGGAATGACTACAGAATTGTAGACGGCCATCTTGGTCTGCATCTTGATGTCATGGTCATCAAAGACTCACATCTATAAATGTCCGTAAGCTGCACTGGCACTGGAGATTCAGTGGCAGATTTCATCATCAATGTCAGCATTGTTGGATAGAAAGCTTCTGAGACAGGGGAAGCTGTTGACATTCTCCAGCACTTGGTCGTCTGCCGTGATGGTTGGTTCGGGTAACAGTATGGTGTGTGTTGGTTGAAAGAGAACCTTGGTCTTTCATTCACAAAGAGTCAGTCCCAACTTGTGGTAGGCTGCACCGAAACATCGAGGATTGCTTGGAGGCCATCTTCCGAGGTGGCACTGACCTCGGCATCACCAGTGTACTCAAGTTCTACCCCAACACTGTTGTGATCTTGGTCATAGCTGTGAAGTGGCACAGACTGAAGAGGTCCATCCTGTAGGTTATTTCAACTCCACTTGGGAGGTCATCTCCAATTACTTGGAGCATGGCTACCAAAAAAAATTATTAAATAGTGTAGGTTCTAGCACACATCCTTGTTTGACTCCAGTCCTTATGTCAATTGGTTCAGTTGTGTAGCCATTGTTGAGCATCATGGCCCGCATGTTGTCATGTAAGAGACGTATAATATTGACAAATTTTGGTGGATAGCCAAAGTGTCACAGGATCTTCCAGAAGGCCTTGCAGTTGACTGAGTGAAATGCTGTAGTCAAATTGAAGAATGCCACAGAGGCAGACGTTGCTCCTGATAAGTCTCTTGTATTAGGCAGACAGAAAAGATCATACTGGTTGTTTTTCGCCCTGGCTGGGAGCCACACTGTGATTCCGGAAGGACTTCTTCAGCCAGTGGAAGGAGACGATTTAGAAGGACTTGGGCGAGAATTTTATCTCCAGTTGAAAGCAAGGAGATCCCTCGGTAGTTCGCGCAGTCTGTCCTGTCAACCTTCTTAAAGATGGTCACTATGATGGTGCCTCTGAGCTCTCTGGGTATGGATTCTTCTCTCTGGTTCATCAGAACGAGGGGGTACAGGCACAACAGCAGGGATGGACCTAACAGCATTGAAGAACTCATGACTATTGTTGGGAGCCAGCATAGGCCTGTATTTCCTTTACTTTGTCTCTCCACCAGCTGTTTTTAAGGACTCTAATTCTTTATTGTACTTTAGCTAGGGCAAGCTTATAATCATGTATCTTCTGCTGAGATGAGAAGTTGCTATGCCAGGCTTTAAATGCTCTGTGTTTAACATCAGTTAGGTCCTGGATCTCATTAGTACCAAGCCAATTGTGGTTCCTTTACTTGGTGTAGCCAAGGGTTTCACCACACGTTTCCAGGACAGCAGTTTTCAGAAAGGACCATGCCTGAAGACAGTCCTCTGCTGTATCTTGGCTACATAACTTGTTGCTAAAGCTTTGCTGGAAGATAAGCCTCGTCTCAGGGTCCTTTAAACCCTCTATGTTCATCTTTTTGTGGCATTTTCTGGGGTGAAAACATGCCTTGGTGCTAGTTTGAGCAACATCATGGAACGTATTAGTCGGTGGTTGGTCCAGCAGTCGTCAGCATCAATCAGCATGAGTAATGCATGCATCAGCATGGAGCTGAGACCGGATGATGACAATCAACCAGGTGCCAGTGTCCTGATCGTAGGTGTCACCAGGAGGACTTGAAATGATTCTTCTGCCAGAACAGAGTGTTCGATATATCAAGACCACGATCAGTACAGAGTGTATAGTACAGAAGTTGACCACTGGAGTTAATTTTTCCTACACCTTCCCACTCACTGACACCATTCCATAAGTGGTAGTCAGTACCTACTCTGGCACTGAAGTCCCCCCAAAATACAAGCATGTCCCCTCTAGGTACACCCCTGATAATGCTATCAAGGAGTGTTTAGAAAGATTCCGTGGCATCTTCTTCAGCTAGTATGGTGGGAGTGTAAGCACTGATGACTGTTGCAAACTGGTTGTTAGCCAGCCTAAGACAGAGTCATTAGATATTCGCTGACACCAGTAGAGTATTCACTAAGGCTACACATAAGGCTATTCTTAATAGCAAAGCTCACACTGTGCATGCGATGCTCGTCTTCGTGTTTACCTCTTCAAACAAAGGAATAGCCACCTCTGAGTTCTTTAATCTGGGCCTCATCAGCTAGCTGGGTTTCACTCAAAGCAGTGATGTCAATATTGGACTTCCTCAGCTCTTGGTCAATGAGAGCTATTCAGCACTCAGGTTGGTAAGGCTTGTCACTGTCCATCTGTGTCCTGACATTCCAGGTTCCAAATCTAAGTCCAACTGTTTTTCTCTTCTTATTGTTGCCCCTACGAATTGAAAGGTGTTCCCCCTGACCATGGTTACCAGGCAGATTGGGTTGAGACAGACTCTTTTTAAGCCACCTTTTCTTACCCCTTGGAGTAATGAGCGCAGATCCTAAATAGGACAGCTCAGTCACAGTTACAGCTGCCAGGGCACACTTCTGTCTCTTCCAAGTGCATGATGACCATCTTGCAGCCTTCACCTCCATGCCAGGTTGCGACTAGAGGCTTCCAGCTGCACAAGCCTGCCACCATAGTCACTTGCTGATCGCCAAAGGACTTGAGTCATGAGAAGAGAAGAACGTAGAGGCGATTATCCAAGGAAGGGCCTGTGCATGATAGAGTTTTACGTGGAGATGCCATTGCCCATCAGTGACTACACAATGCTTGACCAAGGCACAGCCTGGAACCAATGGCAAGGAGGTCCAAGACGATTGGGAGGCTGTCTCTCAAAGCACAGGTCCCAGCAGCTTATCCATCCGAAGCCGTTGGTGGTCTGGGTTGTGGCCCATCAGCCATCATCACAAGGGATCTGCCGTAGGCCTCTGACACAAGGATTCGGAAGGACGTTTCCCTCACCATCCAAAAAACAACCCTGGGGCTGTTGCTACACTTCAAAGGTGAAAGCACTGCGGGGAGCACAGGGCCAGCGGAGGTCTGAAGCAGTCCCCCCGCTGGCCCTATGCTCCCCATAGCATTTCAGAGTGGCAGCAACACATGGAGCCCAGGTCAGTGGGGGAGTCACTTTCCTAGACTTTTGGAGTGATGGTGGTAACACACTTAGCCCATCACAGAATGAGAGTTTTGCGAACCCAGCAGTTTCAGATCAATTTAAATTCTCTAGATCAAGCACCTAGGGAGCTTTACACTTCTCCTGAAGAATATTTATCTTGTTCCAAGAAACTATTGGAAAGCACAACTTTGGGGAACTAGGATTAGAGGACAAACCTGTGGCCATAGCAAATCAGACAGGATTTATGATTCTCATCTTCCGGCGCTAACAATTAAGGCCTGCAGACATTTCAATAAAATTAAATACTGAACAAGAAGTAAGAGGACGACAATCTTACTGTCCTCCAACTGGCCACTATCGGCAGACAGGATACTGGGCTGGATGGACCATTGGTCTGATCCAGTATGTCCGTTCTTATGTCTTCTGTCATTCCATTAATCAGATTTCTTCTTGTTGGACTGCCTAACTGCACTTCACACCCCCAGAGAGCATATTCCTTCTGAAATACAGTAATCAGAAGGGCCTCTTGACAGGAAGCACCTGTAAGATGAGACTATCTGAACTAGAAGTGTACTGTCCTTTCCAAATTGTAAGTGAGGCAGAAAGCTTATTAGTTCTGTCGAGCTTTGATATCCAAGTCCTTTTGAATGCTCAAAAAGATTACATTAGCTGTGCTTTGGGGATCTTAAAACTATATAAGGAGGGAAGGACCATTCAGATGTTCCGTCATCTTTTTGTGGCACCCAGCGTGGGATTACATTTAAGAACCAGTTCAAGAGGAGAACATGTCCAACTGATTTGTGATTTTTAAATACATAAAAACCATTTCAGTAATCTCTAAAATTAGAATTACAGGTTGAACTTCCCTGGTCCAGCATCCTAGGAACCTGACTGGTCCCAGATAAGGGATTTTTCCATACCAGGGGAGGTAATTTCTGGCCCCTGCCACTGGCCCTGCCAGTCCTGACCCAGCCATAGGCCTCTGGGCTGGCTTCCCCACCACCACTGGGCTGTACACAAGGTTCTTGGCCCCTGCCAGCCCTCAGGGCTCCTCATTGCCAGCCCTCCAACATGTTGCCGGATCAGAGAGTCCCGGTTTAGAGAGCTGCAACTTTGTATTTTCCTCCTCTGAGTCACACAGTTGAGTATCACTGATTTAATTTTTAATTTTCAACTACAAGCACTAGAATTACATAAGTTTTATATACAAATTTACACAAATGTATGTTACTATACTTGCTGAACAAAGTTTTTCATCTAATAGAACATTCAATTTCCAAAACTATATGTCTATCCAGTTTAAGTACAAGAATTGCAGGCCTTAAAGAACTGCACCTATTTAGAAAAGAAAAATCTCTCTGAAATAGGAGACAGATCTTGAGTTCCCACCCCATGCTGAAACTGCAGCTCACGTCCCCATTCACTGACCAAAGTTCCTTTAAAACACAAGACTCACAATCATAGGCATTAACTGATGCATTAAGGAGTTTATATACAGCAGTGGTCACCAACCAGTAGATCGGGATCTACTGGTAAATCTTGGAGCCTTTGACAGGTGATCCTAACTGGTATGGCCGGGAGACTATCAAGTGCCGGCACCTTGGCTGCCCCTCTCAGGTCTATCATGCTGCTCCTGCCCTGTGCCTTGGAGCTGCCCCCTGCCGCTACCCGTGGGAGCCTCCTGCTTGCTGTGCAGGGCATGGAAAGAAGAGAAAGGGGGGTATTGATCTCAGGGTGCCCCTCCCTCCATCCTGTACCCCATCTCCACAGAGCAAAGGGGGGCAGGGATAGAGGGAGTTTGCTGGCTGCTTTTGGGAGTGGTGCAGGGCTAGGACAGAGGTGAGCCTGACTTAGCCCCTGCACCACCACTCAGAAGCCACCTGTGGTAAGTGGTGCCTACATGGAGCCTGCATTCCGAACCCCAGTCCCAGTCCTGAACCCCTCCTGCACCCCAAACCACTGTCCCCAGCTTGATAAAAGTAAGTGAGGATGGGGGACGGAGGATGGAGTGAGCAGGGGCGGGGCCTCGGAGGAGGGGCAGGAAGGAGGCGGGGCAAGGGTATTTGGGTTTGAGGTAGATCCTGGATTGCACTTAAATTCAAAAAGCGATGTCATGCTTTAAAAGGTTGGAGACAGCTGATGCACAATGAAACTTTTATTATCCAGCACTGTTAAACCAGAAAACTTTGTTAACAAGCATTGTCCCCAGCCACAATACTGTCACATCTTCAGGCACACAGGCCTGGTTTGGTTTACCATGATTGGCTTAACAATTTTTTTATTTAAGAAGTACTAATCATCTTTAACTCAAAATAGAAATGTGAGACCAGCTGCCTCAAACTACAAAACTACCAATATTAAAAACTTGAGTTTTTCTGTTATTGTTCATTGGTTTTTCCTAGGTTGATGGGACCCTCAGATAACCGTAATTTTTAAATAACCGGAATGCCCTAATCCCCGAGCATGCCAGATAACACAGGTTTTACTGTAATTGGCAGAGAACAGTCAGCCCTTCCTGTAATGTAATCACCACCAACAATGTACTGAATCCATGGTTTATGAGGGCTTCTCATAATATGCACAAGAGACCTGAAAACCAATAGCTCACCTTTAGACTGGTGTTGGAGCGTGGCTGGCTCAGCTCATGGAATTTCCAGTGCTCTGACCCTGGTGTTTCTCCAGCTTCTTTCCGAGTCTCAGGTGTAAGCAGTGCATCTCCTGGAGGTAAGGGGAAGATGCCCAGTGATATAGGACGCTCTTTTCTGTTTGAAAAACAAACCAAATTTAATGAGTTTCAATTTCACCCATTCACTGCCTATGCTATACCTGCTTTTGAATATAGCAGGGAAACAGAATTTAGATTCAGGATCTTAATGTGTATCCCATTAAATACAGATGCAAGTGTACACAGTTTGCATTATTTTATTTAGTAATTCCTGAGATACTGCTTATGTATTTCAAAAGCTTGAGAACTATAGGCTGAGGTAATGGTTCCTGTTTTAAACAACTTTGTGCAACACGTATGCTGGACATCCCATAACCATTCCAAGTGGAGAACATTAAACCTTTAAATATGAAAATCATTCAACCATGAACATCAGAATCAATGTTTTAAAAGCAAGTCTCTTTTTCTCTCATTCATATGTAGCACTAGCTAGCTAATTGCATTCAGAAGCTACTTTTGAAAATGCATTTCTCATTTGCTCAACTGTCATAAAGCACCACAACTTCTGTAACAAACTATTGAATCCAAACAAATCTTTCAACTTTCCCCATCCACTTCAAGCAAAAATGCCTTACCTTGAAGCCTATCTATACGTTTTAAAAAAGCATTTCACATTAGATGTACAATCTGTACTTGTACAAGACTGCAGTTTGTACTTTGCTTAGCTGTATGTTTGGAGGTGAACAGAAAGAACCTGAGGTTTTGAAAATTAAGGGACTATTTTTGGAGTGGACTAAATTTAAGCCTACAGCTTAATTAGTATGAGAGAAAACAAAACCTCTTTCCCAGTTAAGCATTCAGATCCTATGACAAGATCACTGAGGAGTTTTCAGTTTTGATGTGCATAGGCCAAAGGTGGGCAATAACTTTTGATGAGGGAGGGCAACTCCAAGTTTTTGGAAAGTAGTCAAGGTCCACACTTTTCGATGGAAAGGGGACAGGCTCTGGGACAGAGACTGAGTGCAGAAGTGAGCTTAAGGTAGGGGACCAGGGTGCATGAGAGGGCATGGGGTCTGAGAGGGAGTTTGGGTGAAAGAGTAGGCTGGGATCTGGGGGAGAGCTTGGAGGCAGGGCCTAGGAGTGGGCATGGGTGCAGAAGAGGATTCTGTCCTGGGGGAGAGGTGTAATAGGAAGTGCAGGGTCTGGGAGAGAGTTTTTGGGGGTGACCTGGGGCAGGGAGTTGGGGGGGGGAGGGAGGGAAGGAGGATGTGAGGGGAGCCAATGAGAGCGGAGAGATTTTGCAGAGGGGTGGGGACAACATACAATGCCTTCCCTTTCCCCCTGGTGCCAAACGCAGAGAGCCATAGGGAGCAGCCAGCTGCTTAAAAGTGGTGTGAGCTGCCCTGTGCCAAGGGTTCCAGCAGGGCAGCCCGCGAGTCAGATCCAGAGACTTGGTGGGCTGGATCCGATCCATTGGCTGCCTCTTGCTTGCCCAGGTTTAAGCAATTACAGTTATGTTTGTTTATAAATAAAATAAATAAATAGCAGAAAGTCTAAATTGATATTTTAATTTAGATACCCTTTTTAGTACCTAGATAGATACAGGTAACAGAAATAAGTTTTTATTTAAGTCAGCAGTACTAACACTATACAGGGCACTGAAAAAGTTGGTAGCAGAAATGTCTGTCAGGGATGCTGGGTCAAGTTCATGGAAGGCTTTAAAATACACATATTACCATAGCTGGCTACTCTATATTCAGCTGATAAACTATAGAAAACCATCAAAAGTAATCCCAATAAATCAGAAAATTCCACAGACTGGAATAAAGTGGGTTCTAGTTCTCCTAAGACCATTGAGTTATTTTGATAATGGTCTCAAAGTATTTTGAAGTGGTGGCACCTCTGTAAGAGAACACAGCCCTGAAAACTAAAATAATCTTCTCTGCTGAAAAGTGAATGAAAGCCAAAGATGCCACCCTCCTCTTCATGGAGAAGACATTTGGGAGAACCTTCCCCAAATCCCAGGTACTACATCCAGTGGTGTGATCACAATAAATTAAAACAGATTACACTTGGGGAGAGAACAAAATGTTGTTTAGAAAGCCATTTGTAGAATGCTGTGGCCAAAGCTGTAAAAGAATCAGAGGGGTAACTTTCTTCAGATAAGGTAAGCAAAATGTTTGCTTGGCCAAAACAGCAAGATTCAGGAAAAAAAAAAATGTGCAGTGAAGCACCACTGCCAAAATTAAAGCTTTGGTTGAAGCTAGGAGATAAGTTTATCAAAGGTAAGATGTAGAAAAACTACACAGTGACACCAAAAAATTGAGCTTTGCAATACAACGCAGGTAGAAAATGCAGTCCACAAATCAGTGAGCACTTCCCAATTAGAAAACCAGGATAACAATTTTCACAATGACGACGGAGACTCTAGTTTATACAGGGCGTCCCCATTATACATCCAAGATACATTCAAAAAAAGTGGATGTACAGCGAAAGGACGTAAAGCAGGGAATTTTTTCCCCGCAGCTGACTTCTGTTTGTACAAATTGGTCTCTTCTTTTGTGTGACAAGAGCGGGGAATAAGACGACTTAAAATGGAACACTTCCCATAAGCATCAAGGACACTGGTGCTGAACCAACATATATAGGGGTGACTTATAGCAGAGATGCCCTGTAATATAGTTCTATAAAATGATATCAAATGATAAGAAGCCCATCTACATTAGCCACGGCAATCTTACATTTGACATATCTTACATCAATTTTCTGGGGCAGCCTCACAGAGGGAGGTTGACAGGAGAAACTTTCCTGTTTACTTTCCTTGCTCCTTGCAACTCCAAGGAGTACTGGGTTGAAAGAAGGACCCTCAGCATTCAATTTAGCAGATCCTTATAGACCCGCTAAATTAAATCCCAGAATATTGATCTCTTGATAATCAGTAACTTTAGACAAAACCTATATTTAGCCTTGGCAAGGGCCATGCTTCTAAAGTGGCAGAGAAAAATAAAATAAAGATAGTTAAGAAGAGCTTGCACTTGGGTCCCAAAAAGCAATAGGTCCTTTTGAGAACAACCACTACGTCTAGATAATTTTCAAGAGATTAAAAACTTTTAGGAAGTTAAGGAAAATGCTTGAACAAGCACCCTGAAAGTGCTGATGTATGAAAGACCACAACATATGAGATAACATCTATGATTAAATATGCTGTAAAAAAAATCAATTTAAAAGATTTTGCACTAGAAAATGAGTACACAAAGGAGATCTCGGGCTAGGCTCTTAACCAATACAGAAAGACAGCTGAACATTCAGTCAGCATTACTATTAGTTAAGCAAATAATGTGAAGCAAGCAAAAAAAGCAAAAGCAATGAAGGCCACATAGATTAAAAAAGTACTGTTGGAACAGTAACAACCTTGAAGAAAATACTCAACTGCAGAACTAAACAGAAGTTTTTGCTACAACAGCAAGAGTCCTTGGGATATATTCAAGTACTTCCTTTGTTTAAAGTTTCTGCATTTCAAATACATGTGGGGAAAAAACACAAACAAACACTTTTAGTTCCCATTTCAATTATTGATTTTCTGGAAAAAAAAATCCAGTACTAAAACTCAAGGTGGACCCTTTTTGGTTTAAAAAGAAGGCTCACAGAAGAGCATTCTTTATGTGAGACTCTTAGCTTTGAAAAACACCTTCTGGACCTATGGTCCAAAGCAGTCCAGATTTGTTTATCTTTAGGGCAAACCGCAAAGTCTAACTTCTGTAAAAGCTTTTAAGAAGAGGAATTTAGCAGGGGAGAGTATTATGGACTAAGAAGGGACGGGGGGAGGGGTGCTCAAAGAAATATTCTTTCAGTTGGGGACACCTGGGGGAGAGAATTAGCTGGAATGTCATTTTTAAATGAACTGCAGTGACCGGAGTTAAAAGATGTCTTATATGTACATCATCAAAATCGAAACACATGCAAGGGAGAAGTCATTAAGTTGTAATTGGGTCTATCTTTTCTGACAAGCAAAATATTCTCCCCTAAAACAGGTATTAATTTGCTTACATCTGAGATGGGGAAGAGTTCCCCTTTAAGTTTCCAAGAAATACCTGGAAAGATGCTATGATGTTGAATTAAAGTCAGATATTATAGTACCCTCTAAATAAAATTATCTGATTAGCGTTTATTTCTTTTAAACGGTGACCTACTGAAATATTAGAGCTATAACTATTTTTGCAGCCACTCTACATTATATCCTTTTGATTAACTTTCATATTTATGTATATTCATAACTATTTTCTACTAATGTTTTCTTCACACTAGCTAAGAAAATCAACAGCAAAATCAACAGTTTTTTGAAAAGACTGACTTATTTATACACTAAAATAGTTCTAAAATTTTACCAAAAGGGTCTACTGAAAAGAGCAGTTTCTGAGGAAGACCTGAAATATTAATAATCACCTGAAAAGTGACGATGTGCAACTAAAAGATTATTTCTTTATCAAACTGATTACATATTTTTAAACCTAAAAATATTCTGCTTTACTTTTTAAGTATAAGGCCTTAACTGGCTATTCGTTATTAATATATTACACTATTAAATTTATTAAAATACCTTAAGTCTATCGAACACTTAATTTAACTACCCACTATATTTACATATTTGTCTCAAAAGAGAAATAAATAATCCCACTGAAGACTAGAGGCCAAACCCAGACCATTTGCTACATTTGTTCTTTTAAAATAATCTTTTATTAGAACTAATTTTCTAACAATCACTTATTTTAACAAATTATATACATTTACTTAAGAGTAACAGTAGTTAAAGAGTGGCAATATTACAAGTTTGGAAGAAACAATTTTAAAATTGGCCTGTGTTTCATTTAAAACACTAAAACATATCAAAATGTTTTTCTTCCTTTTTGTATTAATGCAGATCTGCTACTATGCTAGGCAACCAGGAAAACAGCATGAAACTCAAGGGAAGAAGGAGAGTTGGTTGCTTGCCATACAAGTATACAGAGAAAGAGGAGAGGATAACATTTGACTGAACAATAGTGAATAGGCTCTTCCAGCTCTAATGCTCAAAGAATGAAAGATTTTTCTTTCACGGTATTTTAAAGATCAAGCAATTTTTTTTAAAAATAGTACTGTGTAAAGAAGTTATTGAAATTATTTTATATTTGAACAGAGCACCCATTGCCAGATGCTGCAAACCTCCCCTTGGGTAAAAAAATACAAACTGGGTAAATGAAAAAGCTTAAGCCATCACAAAATTTAGGACTTCAATATTTGCTGAATACCTTACAACACAATGAATGTAAGCTCTGTTCACAATGTTTAACAAAGCACCTCTATTCTCCTGGCAAGTTAGCGTCAAAGAGGCTGGTTTAACAGCTTTCTAAAAGGAAAAACACACTGATTGACCTTGTAATTGCTAAAAAGGCACTATGCAAATTTCCTTTAACAGTTCAGAAAGCAGCCTCTGATACAGGACTTGATATTCCACTGCCTCCTTTTACAGATCAGAAGATGAGCAACAATGAGGAAGCTAACAAAGAAGGCAATAAGCAGAGGTTCAGTAGGTCAGAGTACCTGAGTATCCTTGGTAGATTCTGCGTCAGAGCTGGCACACCAGTAGAAATAGAAAAGTGCACAAGCAGCAAAACAGAGAGAGATACTAAGATAGCTGAATTAATGACCACCGCCCCGCCAACGAAGCCAAACACAAATAGCAGCATGCATCCAGGACTCATGGCGCTGCGCTGGCATGGTGAAACGCCGGAACCAAGGCTACACAAACGATGAGGGTGTATCTTTGTAGTGAAAGTCTGTCATTCAGCTGCTGCCACAAAAACAATGCCATCAGCAGCAGCTTTCCACTCTCTCCTGCAGCAGCTCCAAACCAATGACATCACTTCTCTCCTCCCCCCACCTCGACAAACCATAGAGCTGCTGCTCTTAGCATCTATACAGCAACCAAGAGAAACAGCCAGCTTATTACCTATGCTCTCCCCCGCCGATCTAAGAGTTCATTGGCAGAAGGCTTTAGGATCTACATAATATATTAACATAAACCTCTGCACAAGCAGAGATAGTGACATGTTCCTTCATAAACCTGTAGATAAAACAGCAGCAAAGCAATTTTATTTAAATATTTTAGACACTGATATTTCTGCTATTTGAAAATTATCCACGTCCTAAAAGAAACGGTCTGAATTTATAAAAACGTATGCCAATGTAAAGAATATATCCCAACATTTAGTGTTACAAAAGCATTTTTTCCATTGATTTCTACACTATTCTCCTACGACGTTCCAATCATCCGACAAATCTTTCTGATTCAGCCACACTATTGTTGTAGAATTAAAGAACAGACAGTGTCTTGCAAACATACATGAATGGATTTTTCTTTCATTTCAGGGTGAGAACATAATGATGCTTACCTAATTCTACCGTGTGGGGTGGATTCTAGTGGATCACCCCCTGTTAGTTGATGAAGTTTGGTTCTTTCTAAGTGTTCCATATAATTGTGAATCATCTGTTTAAAAAAATAAAATACTGTAAGAAATATTAAATATCAATAAAATGTAACAGTAGCATATTTTAGCCAACATTTTGTACCGCTTTGCAGTCCTCTTCTGAAGATCTAAGAAAGTTATCAGAAACCTGCACAATTTTATAGTTTAAAGTTTACTTCTCTTCATTGAAAGAAAAACAATTTGACATTTATAGCCAGAAGTCTGAATTGAAACCTTTCCTTGAAATTTCAGTGTTAGAGAAAGAACTTTAAGTTATTTTTCAAAAATATACAATTCTGTTTCACTTTGACCTCTTAAATATATTCCTATATTCATGCACAGGAAATATTTTACCACCACCATAAGTGTACATAGTTGCAGAACTCTGTCTGAAATGCTAAGTGCCGATAAATAGAAAGAATGAAACGGATGTGTAACCCACTGAAGTTTAAACACATCCATGAAGTAAAGGAAGGGCTTGTGATATTTCTTTGAATGACTGGTAACTAAGTCTCCTATATGCTGAGATTAATTATTTATAGAAATGCAGACACTAGTATATATTGAAACAGTTTATAGCATTAAGTATTACTACATTATAGAGCAAAACTACCACCTGTACAGAATATAGTCACCAAAATAAAATGAAAAATTTTAAAACTGTATTACGGTTAAGTTTTGAGCAATTAATTCCTTTACCAAAATGTGGCGTAATTTACTAGCTAATACATTAAACTAAGAACATAGTAAGTGCTTGGAATTCAGAAAACTGAAATGAGATCTGATATATGTTTCAGGCTTTCCTTTTCCTCCTCATATTCTGGCCAGGTAATTCATGCTAAAATACTAGCTGAAATTCTCTACCTACCCAATCTGTTACATAACCAAAATAAATATCAGATACTCAAAGACTAAAAACAGACACTGAAAACAAATCACTGTTAAAAAGCAGAACTTCTTTGACTCCACTGAATAAATTTTAACAATGCCCTCTTAGAAAAAACACAAACAGATTGACAAAGTTTATTAAGCGAATGTTTGAGAGCAAGTTTAAATCACAAGTTCAACAGCAATGGAGTGGATAGGATATCCAGGGACAGTTTTTGGGTTGGGGGAGGGTGGGTACATAATTTGCATTACAGTAATGTAATGCCCGAGCCCGGCACGCTAATTCCATGCCCTTATGCCATATTACATCATGTACCTGATGGGAGTGACCCACACATACAATGGACCCGCATTGCCCAGAAAAAACAAGTTGTGCCCCATTCATGGCTTGAGAAGTACATAAGCACATTCTGGTAGCTGACCAGGCGGTTGGGGGGCGGGGGGGGGGCGGGGTTACATCAGGTGTTTTTTTCCTGAAGTACCGATAGAACATAAGGATTGTGTCTCACATTGCCTCGGATTTAGGTAAGAGGTTGTTTATATTAACAGAGGCTATACTTATTAGTGAAGGCACTTTCCCTAAAGAGTAGGCATACCATTTCTAATAACCCAGGCTATACTGTTAGGGTAAGTGTGCACCCCACAGTATGGCCTATTCCTGTGTCCCCAGTTATCTTTGGGGGGAAGTAAATATGGTACCACTCAGGGGATGAAGCCTGTGCTTTCCCCAGCTCTGACCCTTGTCAGGGTTTCTGTGGCACCTTCCGTCCTGGGGCCCACAAGCGCTAGGGGAGTGAATCAGGTGGTACCCCTGGCCGTGTCCCACTACGGTGGGTGGTTTAAAGAGTCTCAGAGTCTTTTGGTGGGGAAAGGGCAATGCTTTCCCAGGTCTTCTGCATCCCTCGGCATCCTCTTCTTCTACCCCTCTGAAGCTCTTTTTCTTTGTGAGCTGCACGTGTTGGGGGGGAACATAGCCTTCCAGAGGGAAAGTGAGTAGAGTGCCCATGGATTGCCCTGGCTATGTCCCCTTCAGTGCGCAGTAATAACTCAGTCCATTGGGGGAAGTGGAAGGAAGGAAAAAGGGGAAAACCCCCAAAAACCCTCCCCTAGTGTCTTGTGATACTTGGTCCTTTGTTGGGGAAGCTAGTGCTTCCCCAGGTCTTCTATGACCCTCAGCATCCTCTTCTTCAGCATGCTTGTTCTCCTTCCTTCTTGGGCTGCACCTGTTGGAGCAACATGGCCTTCCGGGGTGGGGGTGGGGGTGGGGAGAAGATGAGTGAGATGCTCCTGGATTTTCCCTGGCCATGTCCCCCTCAGTGGGTGGAAATAACGCGGTCCCATGGTTGTAACCCAAAGTCATAACTCAGTCCGATAGTCTTTTACGTTCCTCAGCGTCCTCTTCCTCTGCATTCTTGTCCTCTCTTCTTTTTGAGCCACACCTGATGGGGCAGGATGGCCTTTTTGGGGGGGGATGGTGAGCAAAGTGTCCCCAGGTGCGACCTGGCCATGCCCTCTTCAGGGCATTATACTAGCTCACTCCTTGTGGAGGGAAAAAGGGAAAGGGAAGGGGGGGGGGGGGAAACAAAAAAACCCTCAATCTCGTGTGTTCTATTTGTGCTTCATTACTTGTCCCAGTATTGTCGGTGGCCCATAATGTGCTCGGTGTAAATGTCACGGGACCACCGGATGGTGTCCGAATAAATTTTAACACTGCCCTCTTAGAAAAAGCACAAATAGATACTACAATGGCTCATTGTCTTGTTTTGTGACCTTATGTATAGTCTTGCTAATTTACATAGCTTCCTGAAAATAAAATCAGTGTTGAATTTTATATTCTTTAAATGTGCATTTGTCACAGAATGTAAAATAGGAATAGGTATATACTATGTACACAGTGCACTTTATATTTCACATTTTTATTCATTAAGGGTTCTATACAATTGAAAACATGGGCAGAAATAACAAAGAAATAAGCCATTACAAAAGGCAAAGAGTAGCCCGGTGGCATCTCAGAACCTAACAAAATATAGGAGAGAGAATCATGAGCTTTTGTGGGTAAAACCCACTTCACATGACAAAAAGACAGTACATTTTAGTTTTAAGCTTGTGAGTACCTTAGACTTCCGATAATCCGGAACCTTTGGGACCTAGGTGGTGCCAGATTATCGGATATGCCGGACTATCAGGAGGTACTATAAACTGTTTTTATTTATTTTTATATATATATATACACACACACACACACACACACACACACACACACTGTATACAGTATATATATGTACATAAAGTGTTTTTAACCCTTATTGTACATACTGTATACAATATACTGTAATGTTTTAGTTTTTTTATCCCTTTTCGCTCAGTTCAGCTGCTGCCTTGATTCGTTTTTTGCTGAAGCTCACTCACTAGGCTCTTGCCATTTTGATGCAGGACTATCAGGAGTGCCATACAATTGGATGCTGGACTATTGGAGTTTTACTGTAGTTATAATATTTTTCTGATCCTTTTAATATTTATTTATTTTATTCTTAAGGTTTTCATCATTAAATCATGTTGTTCTAGCTAGCATTTCAGAGTCATTTAGAACAATGCTTAATCTTCAATAACATGTGAGCTGTTACACTGAAACACTATAGGGTTTCATAAATATATGAAGCTAATCAGGAGCAAGAGACAAGGCTGAGCGGGATTAGAGTGATAATGATAGAGCAGTCAATGTTAAGACATTGTGTAAATGGTCATAATTAAAAACAGGCATTAAGATAACTAACAGGTTTTAGAACATTAATCCTTCATTATAATTATCATTGTGCAAAGCACCACAGAGTCATATAAAAATGAATAGTAAATACAACACACAGGAATTACTGACCAACAATTTTCACCCATATTTTGCATTTTTCATGCATACCTGAGAAGTGTGCCATACTATAACCCATCCAGTCAGCCAGCCACATCATTGAGCAAGAGATGTCACTGGTGTACCCTGCCCCTACTCCTTCCAAAACATGCTTTGACTATCCTCCTCCACTTATAGGGTACATCTAGACTACATTCTTCTTTTGAAAGGAGATATGAAAATTTGGCACTAATTTGCATATCTTCTTCTGATGGCTTTTTCGAAAGCTTTTTTTTTTCCCGAAAAAGAAAGCAGTTTAGATGTGGTTCTTTCAGAAAAAACCCTTTTTCAAAAGAACCCTTTTTCCTCAAAAAATGAGATATGCAGGGTTCTTCCCCCCCCCCCCAAAAAAAAAAAAAAGGTGTGTGTGTGTGGTTTTTTTTTTTTGGTGGGTGGTTTTTTGTTTTTGTTTTTTTAAAAGAACCAGGTCTGAACTGCTTTCTTTTTCGAAAAAAATGTTTTCAATAAAGCGATTGGAAGAAGATAGGCAAATTCATCACTAATTTGCATATCTCCTTTCTAAAGAAGAACGTAGTCTAGATATACCCCTAATCTTATTATTTTAAAATGCTAAGACACCATAAACATTAAGGACTTCTGTACAATATGGCTTGATTGCATTTGTAATGTATAGCTTTAGTAAATTTACTAGGTCAGGCATAAGACCATGGGATGCTGTTCAGGAAAGAAGGCGTGCACCTCACCAAGAAGGGGAAGTCAGTCACTGACAACTCAGCAAGTCACTGATGGAGGCTTTAACTAAGTTCCAAGGAGACAGAGAGAAGCATAAAAAGGTGGCCTTAAGCAAAGGCTAGATGTTGAGGACAGAGTGCACAAGATGGAAATCACAATAGGGTCATTAGAGTAACAAGAGGGAGATTAGTGGGAGAATTTGATCAACAACTTGGATGTCTATACAAATATGTAAGGAGTAGGAATTTTAAAAAAACATGTACCACAACTAGGGTAACCGTGCAACTGCTGAAAATCTCAACACTTACACAAGTAACAGCGCTGTGGGCTCTGCACTACAAAACTTAACTTTATACTGCAGAGCTTGCAGCAAAGCCTCTCCAGGAGCAGAGCCACCAGCCCCGACCGGCCCAACTCCCAGGGAGGAAGCTTCACTGTGGGGGTGAAACTTCCTCGTCGGGAGCCAAGCAAGCAAAGCCTCCTTGCCAGGAATGCAGCCGGCAGCCCTTGCCACACAGCAAAGCCTCCTCCACTGGAGTGGGGCGGGCAGCCCTTGTCCACCCGGCTCCTGGGAAGGAGATTTCACTGATTTTAAGTGATACCATTAACCGATGAGCATCCTCTTATTGTTTAAACAGTTAGTCCTGTACACTCAAACATCCCTAGTAAGGAGTTTGGGGAACATAACAGGAAGAAATGGAATTATTAGTACATAAGTATCTAAAAGGGTGTTACAAGAAGGAGGGAGAAAAATTGTTTTCCTTAGTCTCTGATGAAAGGACAAGTAGTAATGGGCTTAAATTGCAGCAAGGGAGGTTTAGGTTGGACATTAAGAAAAACTTCCTAACTGTCAGGGTGGTGAAACCCTGGAATAAATTGCCTAGGGAGGTTGTGAAATCTCCATCAATGGAAATATTTAAGAGCAGGTTGGATAGACATCTATCAGGGATGATGTAGATGATGATTGGTACTGCCATGAGGGCAGGGGACTGGACTTGATGACCGCTTGAGGTCCCTTCCAGTCCTAGTATTCTATAAGCTAAATTTTGACTTTATTAGCATTAAGACACTTGGTGGGATAAATCTCATGATCAGAATATTGGTTGAGAGGGGGTACAGCTTGATTAGGAAAGATTGGCAGCCTAAGTATGGTATAATGCAGCCCCTCCATATCATAAATGTGCACATTCATTCTGATATCCAGAAGGAGGTCAGAAGCAGACCAGTTAAGAGTCTCTGTGTAAAGATAAAAGGGATAAAAACCAAGGAGTGTTATGACAGTACGGCTATTATTGTCCATCAAATCAAGATTAGCAAGTGGATGAAACATTTCTAGAACAAACAGAAGCACACAAAGCACAAGAACTGGGAGTAATGGAGGACTTCAGTTACCCAGATCTCTGTTGGAAAAACAATACTGCAAAACACAATGTTTCTAAAATGTTCTTGGAAGGTACTGGGGACAATTCCCCCCCCAGAAATTGGAGAAAATAATGAGAGAAGAGACATTTTAGACTTGATTCTAACCCATAGGGAGGAATTAGTAGTGAATTTGAAGGGGGAAGGCAGTTGTGATGAAAGTGATCATGAAATGATAGATGTCAGGATTCCAAGGAAAGGAAGGAATGAGCGCAAAAGAATAAAAAGGGACAACTTAAAAGCAGACTAGCTGCCAATTCTAAGTTTGTTAATGTCATATGGGAAGAAAACCCAAGGCAAAAGGAATTCAGGACAGCTGGCAGTTTCTCAAAGAAAGAGCATTCAAGGCACAACTGCAAACTATCTTGTTGCAAAGGAAAGGTAGGAAAAATAGTAAGAGTCTAATCCTCTATCAGGAGCTCCTTAATGACCTAAAATCAAAAAGGAATCCTACAAAAAGTAAGTCGCAACCCCATTTTAATGGCGTTACCAGACCTGGCTTAGTCTTCAATCCTGGGCCCCAGCAAGTCTAAGTCCCACCACCCTGAGCTGAAGTCGAAGCCCAAGGGCTTCATTCTTGGAGAGCTGAACTCAGGTTACAGGTGTCTTGCTTAGAACAGAAGCCTTAGGTTTCAGCTTTGTCCCCCTTTCCCCCGCCTGGAGTCGTGGGGCTCAGGCTGTGGCTCCCCACCTGGGGCAGTGGAGCCTGGACAGGCTGAGGCTTCAATCCTGAGGTCATGTAGTAAAATTGTCATCAAGGGGCATGAAGTTTGAAGAACCACATATCAAGGTTTACTTGGTCCTACTACAAATGGGACTGGACTTCATGATGTCTCAAGGTCCTTTCCAGCCCTACATTTCTATGGTTCTATTACCTGCACTATATAATGTTGGATGGTAACTGAGACGGCAGTGAACAACTTAGACACCACGCTCTTTGATCAAAAAAGTATCTTGTACAGGCAACTAGATTTTTTGCATAGCTTTTTTTTTTAAAAATGATGCTAAGATTAAAAGTATTAACTAGGAGATCAAGATTTTTGTTTAACTTAACCACTTTTGGCTAGGAACAAGAAGGTATAAGCAAAAGTTTGGACATGAAGAAAAACTCAAAACAAACCAAGCAGTAGAACTGAGACTGGACACAATGGATGATAGCCTAAAAATAACTATGCACACACTCAGGATAACTATTTCAATAGAGATTCCAGTCAGGTGAAAAGGTGTATCAGTAAATTAGGAGACAACTGTTATTCTGCATGTCACTTCTTGTGAGAATTTGAGTCTTTTCAACATTCAGTACCAGCTTAAGCGTAGGTAATCAAGGCTAAGTTGCATGAAAAATGGAATTCCAACTCCTGGCTCCAAAAATAACAAACAATACCACCTTCTATGACACTGCTGAAGGAACTCTTGCTCAAAAAAGTTGACGTTAAACTGCTTCCTGATTAAGTCACCATTATCTATTGTTTGTATCAGTTGACCAATTTGAAAGCCCCAAGTCACTGCTGACGCTGACAGGTCAGAAGCTTTTGATTTGTTGATATATGGACTATTCAGGTAGGTTTAAGAAGATGGAAGATCTTTAATAAAGCCCTGGGTAAGCTCAAAAGTTGGTGTGTGTCTCATGAAAAGAAGCTGATGCAATAAAAGACATTACCTCACTCAAATACGAGATAGTGATGTATGGTGTTTCTGCACACACATTCCAAAGACAAATATGATACTCATAGCACAAAAGAAAAGAAAGGAGAAAAGTGCTTTCAGCAAGAATTTAATGTTTGCCCTTCACATTCTGTGAAAAGTATTTAGATAACATCAAGAAAAAAAATTTATTCTAGAAATGAATAGATTTGAAAAAAATCTTTTCATCTACAAATTTCTGTGCTATTCTAGCAAGGTGAAAAAGTCACTATTTCAAAAGCAGAGTTACCTAAATTCTACTTGTGCTAAATGTATCATAAGATAACCATTGTACGAAAAAGCTAAAAAATGTGGAGCCTCTTGTATCAAAGTATTTATGATAGTATTTAGACACAACTCAGTAAATAGAGAGTAAAGTCACTAATTGGAGGTAGGAGACTTCATAAGCATCAATAAAGCCCTGGAAAAGTCTGCAGAACTTCAGAAATTAATCCTGATTTCTATACATTTCTTAGAGTAGTATGAATTACAAAACACAAAATACTTATTTATAAGACACCTTTGAGCTGAGAATATTTGCTTTATATTAAATAAAAACTACTAAGACTTACATACAGTGGAGACTGGTGTGCTAAAAATATACCAACTTAATAAGCAAAGGTTACACTTATATATAGTACTTGTTTTTCACTGCATTCAGCTGAACTAATTCATGCTGTTTTATGCAGAGCACTTGAACACTGCTAATGCTTAAAAGGGGAAATTATGACATTTTAATTCTGTCAGATATAATATGTTCCCATCTAGCAAAACATGTAATAAACATAGATTTTTTGCTATAAAATGCTATATTTCATTTTTTGATTTTGAGATAAACAACTCTATCAGACTCCTTAGCAAGTCTATACACAGAATCAGTATTAAAAGGTTTGTAAGCTCTAACCACAAGAATTTTTCAACCAAATGGGTCTTCCCTTTGGGCAGTTAAATTTAAAGGATCTATTGGTATACACAGACTGTTTCAAGATGCCAAAAATCATTTTAACTGTAGCTTTTCTTTTCTTATCCACCTCAGAATGGAGGTACTGGCTAGCAAAGACTGGTTGGCAGTTTTAATTTACAGTATAAACTTGCTTCCTTAGTTAATTCTCTTGACCAGGGAGTGGATTTCTGTAATCAGTGGATAGAAAACTGACAGAACTGGTGCACTTCTTAGCCAGCATCTGTTCCCCCAAATTGTTGATGCAGAGGACTTGAAGGCAACCAGCACCAACTTCCATTTCCATAGTTAGCATGTGAAGGTTTAACCTATATTTTTCCTGTCTGTTCTTATTTTTTGCAGTAAAAAATTATCACATATACCATCTACATATATAGGCTAAGAGGAAGGTTATATTTTACAGGGCTAAATGGTTCAATGTTTCCTGTCACAGTGACATTATAATCTTTTAATCACCATTACCATTTTTAAATTAAACATTGGTAAGTTATTCATTAGCATCTCATTTGGAAGTTATCCCATTACAGAAATGCTTTTATGCTGCAAAAGTCTGAATATGAATCTTTCAGAGTCACTGGAATAATCCAGTGATGTCTCAAGCTCATCTGAGGAAGTGGGTTTTGCCCACGAAAGCTCTTGATATTAGATTTTAGTTAGTCTCAGAGCCCTGGTCTACACTAGGGAGTTATTTCAAAATAACCCCTCACTTCAAAATAAGTGGAGTGTCCACACTACTAAGTCCGTTATTTCAAAATAACGGTCTACTCCGCTTTCCTTGGGGAATAAGCTTATTTCAAAATAGTTATTTTGAGTGTTGTTATTTCAAAATAAGTTATTTTGAAATAATTTCCTAGGCTAGACATGCTCTAAGGTGCCACAGGACTACTCATTTTTAAAGTTACAGAGTAACCTGGTCACCCCTCTGAGACTGGAATAATCCTAGATCAGTCATCCTGACAACAGCTGGCCTGTCTCCTTATCACTAATACATTTGTTTCCTCCATTTCTTTGTATGCTGGAAACTAGCAGGAAAAATCATTCACTTAAAAAACCAAGCACCCTACAAGCTTATTGAAAAAATAAGCAAGCCAATATGCACTATCAAGATAGATGTACAGATCAAGCCATTAAATAAGTTATTCTTGCCAGTAAAAGTATCCTTGTTTTTCTCCAGGAAATCCTGCGTTGATCCAGCCCACTCCTATTAACAATCCCTAACCAACATATTAATATTTTTCCAGACATTTTGATATCTTTCTGAGATAATTCCCTCTCCCCAGAAAAAGTTTAATTCCTCACGTTTTTCATGCTTCCTGTGTTTACTTAAGCGGCTCTGACTCCAGGCAACAGCTCCCTCCTAAGTGTTATGTTTGAAATGTAACAGACTATTCTTTTCAAGTGTTACAGAAATTTTGCATTAGACATTTGACCTTTAATATAACCAGTAGAAACTTTTGCTCTCCTTCTCCTCTCATACTCTTTTTTTGTAAAAATTGCACTCCAGGTTGTATTAAATTCTTCTGGACTTCCTAGTATTGTTAAGCATACTGTCTTCAGAGTCCATGAATGATTTTGACCAGGTCCAGCTGTCCAAATGAAGCCAACCATATTGTTCTAACACACAACAGACTGCTCGTTCTTGTCCTGCTTTTGTGATGCACCATTTAAGTTCATCTTCAAGATGGGTTTGAGTCTAAGTTGTCCAATAATAGCACTCAGAATCATTCCCTGATAACCCAGGAAAGGCTAATTTCTTCAGACTTCCCCAGCCGATGTGTGTGTCGGTCAGCTCTTTTCCCTAATAGTTTCAACAGCTGCCTCTCCTCTCGAATAGAGTCCCTCCTAATATAGCCAGATCTCTTTATGCTTGCCAATTGCCAGGTTTTGGCCCTTCAGGACAAAACCAACACCTGCAGGCTCAGCAAGATATTAAACCAGAATCCTTCGAGCCAGTGACTATCACTCTCCTGCCATACAGCCATAAAGTGTTTGCTAAGAGGTAGCTCACCCTTCCCTTCCTACTTGTTTTCCTTAAAATCCCTAACCAACATATTCCTACAGTAAACATCTCAGTAAGCTGGTCAACATATAGTATACAATATTCATATACTACAGAGCATCTCCATTTCCATCGCATACTCTTCCAATCCTGTATCCCAGACTGTCCACTTTAATTTGGCATTTCTACTTCAGCAGAAATGGGTCTCTGCATCCTGTTGCAAACATGTTCTTCTAAGCACAGTTTGTGCTCTAATGCTATTTTAAAAAAAGGTTATACAACCTTGAGCAGAAGAGGCTATCTTGTCACCTGAATTTAAATTAAAAGCATTCTTCCCATTAATAGTGACTTCTGCACTTATGTACACCAATTAAATAAACCAATGCAGATGGCCGATGGGGTAACATTCCAAAGCATTGAGCCCATTAATTAGCTATTACATTATATAATATTTTGAACATTTAACAAGGTCATTTAAACTTATCTGAGAAATAAGAATAGTTTTACCTCAATTAGATACACACAATTAGTATAACTCTGCTTTGTCAAATTTGTAACTAAGTTCTCTACATTTCTTCTATGCTAGCCATATCTCTGGGCACTTGGGCTTGCTAAGGATATTGGTTTATTTGAATCAGCATGACTAACTATATTCCAAATGCTAGAGAAATGCTCACACAGTTATGTCACACTGTATCAGACCAAAACTGTGACAATGCTACATGACCCAATTATGCTTCATTAAACTAAGCCAATACTCACGGTCAATGGAAAAAAGATAACCTGCACAACACGTCTATGTTTCCAAAGGAAAAAAAGAACCATTTCCTAGTTAAGCAGGGAAGGTGTTCAGGAATTGCTATCAAACCATCTCTACTATACATCGTTTAACATACTCCACTTGTGACCAAGCACTTACAACTAAGTTTCTTCAATTCTCTCATCACAATCAACTTCCCACACAAGAGGTCAACACAAATCTGTCTTTGTGGCTTAGTAATTCTTTTCTAAAAGCGATCATAGTTGTATAATGTACCTGATTAGTCTCCAACGCTGTTAAATTTACTTATGCACAGCATGACATCTCTCACTGCCCTACTAACATGCCTCAGTCTTGCCCTGGAGCGTCCCTATACTTCCACGGTTCTAAAACTATGGGTCAAGATCCCCAAGTGAGTCATTCCCGTATTTTAATGGGGTTGCCAGGGCAAGTATTAGACTTGCTAAGACTAGGGATGTTAAAATGTGTTTAACCAAGTAAAATTTCAGTGGTTACATGATTACATGCAGGGGGCAGGGGGCTCCATGGGAACCAGCATGCATGGACAGCCGGTTTTTAAGCCGGCTGCCCATGTGCCTAATGGGAGTCTGTGTGTAACCATGAAGGTTAACCAAGCTCAGGCTCCTCGGTTAACTGTGTACACTGTTACACTTTCACATACCAAGCTCGGACCCAGGGCTGAAGCTTCAGTACCCATCCAGGGATCATGAAATAATTTTGTTTACAGAAGGGGGTTGCGGTGCAATCAAGTTCAGGAACCCCGCCATACCTATTCTACCCTGAAACTGTACACAGGGCACTAACACTCACTGGTTGGTAAAAAATGAACAGGTCTGCTAGAAACTACTAACTGTTTTTACAACAGCTACTGAACGATCATATATTGACCTATTACCAAGATGAACAGTATTTGGACTGATGACCCAGAGGTGAAAGTCTTTTTCCAATTCCATTAAATATCCAGTACCCCTTCAAAGAATTCAAAACTGTACTCTTCAAATCTAACTTGAACAGAAAAAAAAATTAAGTATTTTCTTTAAAACAATTTCTTTTCTGCTAATCCCTATTTGCATGAACCAAAGATTTAGATATCGTCTTTCCAGCTGCTAAACTAAGACACACACACTACTCTTTCCTGCATTCAGAAACTTCTTCCGTATCTCCTTTTATTCCAGGGCTGGGCAAAATACGGCCCAAGGGTCAGATCTGGCCCGCCAAGCCACCAGATCCAGCCCGTGGACCACCCTGCCAGGACCCTCAGCAGGACCGTCTTTAGGTATAGGCAGAATAGGCAGTTGCATAGGGCACAGTATTTCTGGGGCACCACTCTGCTGGGACAGCAGGGAAGCAGTGGAGCAGTGCGAAAAGCCGGCACTCCCCCGCCCCCTCTGAAAGAGAAAGCGCTGGCTAGCCAGCTGCTTAAAGAAGCAGCAGACTTGTTTCCCATTCCTCCCAGGCAACGCAGAGGCATAGGGAGGCGGGGGCAGAGGGAACAGTTATTCCCGGCCAGCACAGCAGGGGGTGCCGGACAGGAGTGACTCTTCGTGACCCACAGCAGGGAGGGAAACACTTCCCTCCCCACAGCAGCCAGCACGTGCTGCCTGAACAGCTTGGGCTGTGGCACCCGGCAACTTAGTTCCGGGCCTTTCTACGTGGTGCAGGGAGGTCAGTAGACCTGGGGCTGCGCAGCTCCAACTGTGCAGGCAGCGCGCTCTGCCCTGGGACTCCCCGCGCCCTCCCTCCCCCCTCGCAGGACGGCATCGCGGAGGTAAGTTGCTGGGGTGCAACAGCTCCTGCTGCTCAGGCAGTGCGCACGCCGGCTGTTTGGAGAGGGGGAGTGCAGTCGCACACTTCCCAGAGGTGCTGAAGGATTGCCAGGTACTGGTCCCAGCTGCCCCGGTCCCCTGCCCAGACCCCCCACAAGTACCCTGTCCCCTGCCCCCACCAGAACCCAGCACCACCCTGTCCCCATCCCCAGCACCCTGCCACCCACCGTAGCACCCAGCACCACCCTGTCCCTGGCTCCAGCACCCTGCAAGCTGTGCCAGCATCCTTGGGACTGCATTACTGAGGCTTGGGGGGTTTTTTTGGTTTTTTTTTTGGCATCTCACTTGTGTGGCCCCAACTGACTTTTCTCTGGGTCAGTGACCCTTGACTCAAAACAGGTTCCCTGCCCCTCGCATATATAAAGACAATGCTAAAACCTTTTGAGTTTAACATAATATTTTATTTAAAAATGAAGCCTGGCTAACATGCCCCCAATTGGGGCCAAATCCCCATCTCACTGCAGCATCAAAACACTCCTGCACCACCTGACCCCAAATCTGAGCCTATCATACACTGGAACCCCCTGTCCTGAGCCTCTTACATCCCCAAACTCCTGCATCCCCACATCCTCAGTCTTCTGCCACAACAACTCCTGCACCATCCACACATGGCAAATGTGTGACATGTGTGTCCATGTCACAATCTCCTTGCCCTGAGCCCCTCACATATCCAACCCAAACTCCTGCACCCTCACATCCACAAGCCTGTGACTTGCTCAGCACCCCAACCTTCCACCTGATCCCAACACTGCTCAGCCTGGAGCCCTCTCCCTGAGCCAGCATCCCCTTCTCCTGCATCCAAATTCCCTCCTAGAGCTTGCACTTCTCACCCCTTCCCACACCCAAATCCCTCATTCCCACCCCAGAGCCCGCACCTCCTCTCTCAACCAAGTGAGAGCGTATAATGGCTGGGTATAGCAAGTGATGGAGAGGAGGGGAACAGAGAGGATGGGGCCTCAAAGGGGTGGGTTCTTGGGCCTTGGAGAAGGAATGTGATTTTAATGTATTAGTGGTTTCCTTTTTTTTTTTGGCTTGACAAACCTAGGGATTCCTTGAAATTCTGAAAAGCTGAAAAGGGTTCCATGACCAAATAAAATTGGGAAACACTGCAGTGGAGCACGTAACAGCAGGGCTTGGTCCTAGAGAGCCGAATGCGCTGCCTGCAGCACAGTCAGGGAAGGGATTGGCTGCTGGGGTCTCTGGGAAGGGGAGAGGGTAGGGGTGGAAGAGCAAGTCAGGCATAGGGGCACCAGTTTAATAATCCTGCCTAGGGCACCATAAATCCTAAAAAGGGCCCTGACCCTCAGGCATGTAGCTGCGCAGTTCGAAAGCTTAGTCCCTGTGGCTCTCTGTATGAAGCTTCCCCCTCCCTGCAGAGCAATCTCCCCGCTCCCAGCCCAATCCTCAGCTCCTAGAGGCCAGAAACAACTGGCCAACAGGAACTGACCCCAGCCAATCTCTCAGCTCCTATTGGCTGGAAACAACCAGCCAATAGGAGCTGAGACACTGGCCTGGAGGATGGGAGCAGTGCAAGTTTCTTCCCCCTCCCAGAGCTGAGAGGCAGGTGGAGGGAGCAGCCTGTAGTTTTAAGTGATTTCGGGCTGCAGCAAGCAGAGAGCCCAGCCTGCCTCCAGGTCACCATCCAAACCCTCTGCACCCCCCTGCCCCTGATCACAAGTCCTTCCCAGACCTCTCTACCCCCTCCCCCAGGCCAGAATCCTCTCCTGCACCCATACCCGCTCCCTGACCTTACACCCATATCCCCTGACCCTGGGCAAAGAAGGGGATTGTGCCCTAACTCCCTCGCAGACCTCACACCATCTCCTGCACCCCAGTACTTTACCTCATGCACCCTTCTGCGCCCAACCTCCATCCCAGACTCCGCATCCCTCCACAAAAAAGTACATTCCTTGACCACTTTCCAAAGTCTTGGAGTGCCTCCCCCCACCAAAAATTATTACCCACCCCTGTTCTATTCCCTTCCCCCATCTCTTCAGAACAATTTGTTAGTAAACAGCAGACTACCGGATAAACTGAGAGGAGTTGTTAAGTGGCACAGAATAGCCTGTTCTGCTGTGGTATCACTGATAATTCCCCAGCAATCTTTCCAGAAAAAGTTTTCATCCTTAAGGCTCTCTGTAACATGCATGTTTTAAGTGGCAGGACCTCCAGCAAGAGAAAAAAAACTGAACATGAATAGAAACACTCTTTCAAACAGAATGAAAAATTGGCTTCACCCTACATTTTGACTATCTAGAAGCCACGAACTAAGAAGTCAATATGCAGTTACCCGACTATCTCCTTGATTATATTTTGAAATAAGTAGCATCTCTTCAGTATGGGGATACAGATGTTTGTGTCACCAGACCTTAATTCCAAATGCTGTTGCAAGCTTGAAAAAAATACATTTCCCATTTACATATAAATGCAAGTGAATGAATAGTAAATTTTGTATTCAAGGACATTAAACAGATTCAAATCTATTATTCACTGAACTGCCAGATATTCCTCTTTTCTCCGCTCTGGATCATGCATCACTCTACTGTATTCTATGTTCTAGCAGCAAAGAGAAATTTAATAGAATATTGACAGTATTTTTCAGTCTGCTGCAGGACTATTTCTCTGCAGTATATTTCAGTCAATTTGTAGAAAAGGGCAAAGGTAAGCAGAGAGATGAAATGAGATAAAAATAGGAAATGATAAAGAACACACCAACAAAGGAAAAATGGAAAAAAGCTAGACAAGCCTGACACTAAAAAGTGGGCTGAGGCGGGGGAGGGAAGCAAAGAAAGAGACAGACAGAGAAAAGGGTAAGAGGTGTCAAACAGTAAAAGACAGAGGAGAATCCCATGGTTTAGACAGCTATTAGAGCTAATATTGCAAGCTTTGAGTGCTCTTTTCATTATTTGATCAGAGACACAAAAATCAATTGTTATTTCAATAACCATCAAGATTATTATTTGCAAAGACCGAAAGTGAAGTTGATTAAAGAAAGTAGTAAAATTTAAGAGAGTAGAAGATAAGTTCCAGAAGCAAATATTGTGATGAAATCACTCATCTGAATCAGAGGTTTGATTTCATGTGACACTCTTCCAGTCACTTCAAAACTACATTAAATACAGTGATGTTATCCAAATAACTTGCACTAAACAGGTTACCAAGCAAAACTGAAGCACTAGGAAAGGTAGTGAAGTTATTAGACTATACAAAAATGGAGATAATTCAAGGGAGAAAATCTGGCTTCCCTCCATCTTCAATCAGTAAACAAAAATAAACACACATGAGCATAGGACAGTATCAAGTGAAGATGGACTCAGTCTTATACTGACATGGCAAGACCATCTATGAGCTGCAATATAAAGAAGCAGGTGAAGTATGAGAAGAAGTTCATGTTTTCCAGGATTCCTTAGTTTTTTTCTAGCACCACTAGAGTCACTACCAATTACAATGAAACTAGGGATGTAAGCGACTAGTCGACTACCCAATAAGCATATGCTTACCGTGCTTTCCCCCTACCCTCTTGCTGCCTCTATCAGAGAGAGGCAGCAAGGAGGTTGGGGAGCAGGAGCCACTGCTGGGGGGGGGGGGGGGGGAGCTGACCTAAGAGCCAGTTCCCCCCAGCACCATCCACCCTCTACATGGGGGAGTAGGGGAGGCAGGGGCGTAGCAGGGGGACTGGGCACAAGCCAGGACAGCTGATTCCTGGCTCGTGCTTGTCCCCCTCCTGCCCCCGCTACACCTCTGCATTTTAAATGTATTAAGAACCTGGCGGCTCTTAAAACATTTAAAAAGCAGAAACGCAGCATCTGGGACTAGACACGAGCCGGGACACCTGATTCCCAACTAGTGCTTGGTCCCCCCAGCTGCACCTCTACTTTTTAAATGTATTAAGAGCCTGGCAGCTCTTAATATATTTAAAAAGCAGAGCCGCAATGGGATTCGTTCCTGGCCCCGGGACGACTTGATTAGCTGATTAAACACAATTTAACATCCCTGGATGAGACTATGAATAAGTACTCTGTTGTTATTTCCTCTACTACAATTATGTATATTGCAACAATGCTTAGAGGTCTCTGACAAACTCACTGTGCCGAGCAATGTTAACACAATATGAGAGTCCCTGTTCCAAAGAACTTGCATCTAAATACACATGACTGATAAGGGGTGGAGTGAAACCACATACAACACAGAATGAATAATGTAAAGTTTGGCAAATGTCACTTTTGATTTTTATATGGGGTTTTGGGGGGTATTAGGTTGTGAAAGGGATCACAAAAGGAAAAGCCATGGAAAAGAAAGGAGGGGAACACGGAGGGCCAGTGAAGTGACTACAAAGAAGTAGGGTACAGCAATCAGGAAATGCCCAGAGTAAAAACTAAGAAAGAACTGTGACTTGAAGGGCATGAGACAAGAAAGAGCTATATTAAATCCTTTTCCTTTGTGGTAGGAAATAGTCACCTCAGTGATAATAAAACTTAAGGAAAGAACTTTCCCCCACCAAGAGTGCATTTTAAATTGTGGAAATGTTTGGTAAATTAACTGAGTAAACCAAACCTGTATAGCTTGTTGTCCGTTTTGGAAGAAAGTCTACACAAAAAACAAGACATTCCAAACATTCTATTAGCATTCATTAAAATTACATTAAATTGATTACATAAATTTGCTAATCACTCTGGTAAAAGGAGTATTGGGAAATAGGGAAGAAAGGTTTAAAGTTGGGGTGGCCAACCCAAACCTGAGAAGGAGCCACAATTTACCAATGCACATTGCCAAAGAGCAACAGTTACATGTCACCAGCCCTGATCATCTCCCCACCACCACTCTCAGCACATCCTGCCCACTGGCAGCCCCACCGGTCAGCGCCTCCTTCTCCTTTTCCTCCTGCCCACTGTGATCAGCTCTTTCTCAGTGGGAGACACTGGAGGGGGAAGCGTGCGTGCGACAGGCTCAGTGGAGAGGGTAGGAAGTGGCAGGATCCTAGGGGGAAAGAGTGGAGGGGGACAGCACCTAGGGCAGAGCTGGAGGTTGAACAGTGAGCACCCTCTGGCCCAGTGGAAAGTTGGCACCTGTGGCTCCAGCCCTGGATTTGGTACCTATGTAAGGAGCCGCATATTAACTTCTGAAGAGCCACTTGCGGCTCTGGAGCAACAGATTGGCCACCCCTGCTTTAAACCTTTATATTAATTTCTATTATAGTAATGCCTAGAGACCCCAATGGGGATAAGGGGGCCATTATGCTAAATACTGTACAAATACAGAGACATGTGGTCTCTGCTCCAGAGAGTTTGAAGTTTAAACAAGCAACACAAAAGGGGATAAGAAAATGATTCAAAGTCTGAACATTTTTTAAAAATATACCACATGTAACAGGCAGGGCAAGTTGCATCTCCTTTTAAGATTACTTGTCACTTCCCATTACAAAACCCTGTTTTCAATTGCTTATAAAACTTTGCCAGACCAACCATTTGGGCTAGAATTTTTCTTTACCATGGGTCTGTCTCCATCTTAATTTTTTTAAAATCATGATAACCTTTACTTTGAGACTAAGATTTCCTAATCTTAGGACACAGAGGTGGTGTCACGGATGTACCTTTTACTATTCCTGTGATAATCCACATAGCTTTGACCTTTAAAAAAAAAATCTCAGTTCACATATGCTCAAGTAGAGAAGTGCTAGAGCATAGCAGCTAAAAAATGCCTGAAGAATCCATATTCAATAAGCATGCTCCAGCCCCTCACAGCTCCTAGTACTGGCTGAACCAAGGATGATCATCCCCACAGATCACCTGAGTATATTCCATTCCCAGAGTGGGGCCAGGCACTGGAACTGAGAGCAGGGGGCCTGTATCTCCTGCCTTTATACTCTCCGTGACACCTTGCTGGCACCCAGGCAGCCACCTGTCTCAAATGCAAAGAAAACAAGTGCTGAACTAGAGGCAGGGGGGAGCAGTAAGAAGGAGGTGGCAGGATACTGGGACTGGAAGGGGGTAGAAGAGAAACCAACTACAGGTTGGTGGGGACTGGAGCTAGCTGGCCACAAAGATGAACTCAGAGGTAGGAGAGGGGAGGCTGGTATTGACTGGGCATTAGACTACAATCTTAGAGCAGAGGGGACAAAGACTGGCCAAAGCAGGCCAGAAATCAGTGTGGAAGAAACAGGTGGCAGATCTGACAAGTAGCTGGGACTGGTGAGGCAAAGACACTGAAATAAGTGGCAGGGGAAGACAGACTGCTTGAGACAAAAGACTGGGAGCCAGTGTAGGGAGGGGAATGACTGGAGGCCAATGAGAAAGACAGGACAGGTATTGGTTAGAAAGGACCAGGCAGAAGGGACCAAGTTTTAATGAGGGATAGTGCAAAGATACAAACAAGGATCTGTGACCACTGCAATTTACTCCAGAGCTTGGAATGGTCTTGGAATAGTCAGAAATAGGCTGAATTAAGGTCGCACAGACACACCAGAAAGCCTTGAAACATGAATACGCTCCAGCCTAGGGATCAGATAGTCTTCAAAAAGGTGAAACTGTGCTTTAAAAACTGTAATACCAGGAACTCAGATTAATAACAGCTTTATAGCACTCGACACTTTTGTTTAAACCACTAACAAATCTTCTCCTAGCAGCAGTTCAGTTTCTCAAAGACCTATTTCTAGTTTTAGCAAAGAAAGTTTGAGGCAGTCCCAACTGAGAAATCATTTTGCCCACTGAGAACTCTGTATACCCGAGATGAACTCTAGAAAGTCTTAAAAAGTGACAAGAAATGGGAATTAAGCAGCAACGTGACAAGACTGTTGTCAGCAAAAGACAAGAGCCAAAGTTTGAAATGTAACTGGTTTTGATGTGAAGTTCATTTCCAAGGATTTATTCAGAAATTTAACTCAAATTCAGCATGTGGACAGATATCAAAGCTCCAGTTTCAGAACTCTATTCAGAACCAGAGGACTGGGCAATAACGTATACACAATCTGTTCAGAAGGATAATGTGGTTTACTTGTAACCATATGAAAAAAGGAATTAAGACTTGTGGATACTAGTCTTGGCTGTACCACTGACTATACTCTGGGCATAATTCTGCATTCCTCTACCCTTAACTTCAAAAGTTACAAAAACTTCCCAAAACCCACATCATGAGATCCCATAGTGCTTTGTGTTAAGTCACCTATTGTATTCAGTTTTTTACCCCATTTACCTTTTTTGTATGGACAAGGAAGTAAAGGAAACAAGAGGTCTTTCAGGCCTGTCTTGATCTTTGCTCTATCTTTCCATCTCTTGTTTGGTTCCTTTCTAGCTCTCTTCTCCCCCTCCCTCCCTCTCTGTTTTTTGTCAGCTTCATGACTTCAGAGGTGTTGGACGTATAACCAGGACACTGCTTCCCGCACCTGCCATTGGCTAGGAATGGCAATCGGCAGCCAAAGGGAGCTGCGATTTCCCATTCCTGCAGAGGTGCAGGTAAACAGTGTCTGAGCCAGCTAGTGGCTTAACCTTACAAGCCACCACCCAGAGTCTGAAAACCCTTGCAGTAACAGGCCCCTTTCACAGGTTTATAACTGTGCAACTGTTAGAACCACATTGAGAATAATTGTTTTGTCTCAAGTAGCAGTTGCTGTTTACAGTTGAGAGAAAGAATGAAGGGAAATTCTTTCCTGACTCTGGTTATCAGCACCAAGCTGACTTCCTAGGGTAAATGAACTCTCAAGGAGGAAAGTTTCCACTAGCAGTGTGGAAAAAGCAGTCGAACAACAGAAATAAGGGGATTTTTATTTGCATAGAGTTTAATTAAATTTGCTTTAAAAATTGGTTTTGGGTATGGGAACTACTGAGAATGCTCATGTTTCAACAAGGCCTGAATATGTGAGAAGCTTCTATACAATAGAATGTTTTGTAAAAAGAAAGTAACTTGGAAAACATATGTACACTGAAACATATACGACAAATAAAAAACAGATGCCAAGTGGAACTTGGTTACAATGACTTAAAAATATCAAAATCCATAAACTAAATTGTTTACACTGCTTAGCAAACTAAAAAGGCTAGAAGTTGTCCACTTTAACTGCTGTACATCGGAAGCATCAGTTCACACGTGGTATAAATCTCTTTACATCAAAATGAATTAAGTATTTAGACACCTACCTCTGTATGTCTTGAATGAAGTGCATTGTATTCCTTCTTCAGTTCTGCCTCTCTCTCCTCAAGTCTGCTAACTGAAAAAAATGTAAGTATGGTTAACCCACAAAGACTCAATACCACCTACTGAAAGTCCACAATTTTATTTCCTGAAGTCTGATTTCCAAAGACCACGGCTATCATGCCAGAGGTCTGGGTATTCTAATTGATGGATTTCAGGCAGCCAACGGCATTAAATGGAGTTGAGGAAATTCAGCTCTATTATTGTCCTTGTTAAATCCTTCTCACTCCTTTTCTACAGCTAAAGAAAGCACAATCCTTCCCCTAATGCAGGGCTACTCAACACACCGCCCATTTGTTTGCAGCCCACAGAGCAGTTTGGGTTTATGTGGGGCTCAACACATGGCCCACGGGTGGGATCCTTTGAACATGGCCTCCACTGGGAATACGCTCCACAATGGCAAGGCATCACCCAGGCGGGGTGAGCATTGAAAGAGACAAGCAGACGGACTGGCTGGAACAGACGGGTACCAGGTGTCGGCATTTTTAGTCCCCAGGGAGGAGGTGCCGGGAGCATTGTGGGAAGTGCTGGCTGCTTAGCCTTGTGGGCAGAGCCTGAGAGGTGCTGACTGGCTCACAATGGCCACATTTGGGTCCGGAGCTACGGCTTAAAGATTAGTCTTTGTATTCATGCCTGTCAGCGTGAAAGATGCTATTTGCATATATATATATACACAACCGCACTTAAGTTGTGGCCCTCAGCATTTGCTGAGAGTATCATTGTGGTCCTCGGGGCTTCCAAAGTGGAATAGTCCTGCCCTAAAGGTTGCAAATAGCCAAACAGAGCTGACGCATTTTTAACCAACAAGTTAATAAGTGATTATAATAAAATTTCCAGTTAAAGAAAATGGTTTACTATTAGTTCTACTAGTTCAGATCTTTTCACACATGCATCACAAGAGAAAGTAGGAAGCAACAGAGACTCTATCACATGCTATACTGTGAATTTTGTATTCAGCGGTCACATCTTTGGAGAGAACTGCAAGTTAATCTATTGGCATTGCCAATAGGAAGACACTAGGGATGTTAGATAGCATGTAATTAAATAGCTATGTAATGGCATCACATTTTAGCAGTTACACAACTATTTGATAATCCGCAGGAGCCAGGCTGGTAGCCAGTGCGCTCCTGGCCCCACTCCCAGGGAGCCCCCTGCCACCAGCAGCAGTCCCTGTCTGTGGGGGGTCCAAGCTCCCCATGGACAGAGGCTGCTCCGTGCCAGACCCCTTGCAGACAGGGACTTGCTGCTATGGAGCAGCCTCTGTCCGCAGGGAGTCCAGGCCTGCCATGGACAAAGGCTGCTCCACGGCAGCCTCCCCTGCTCCCACCCCACTGCTGCCTCTGATACAACTCCCTCCCCATAGGCACCAGTTCCCACCTCCTGCCCCTTGTTGCCTCGGATACAGAGGCAGGGAAGGGGTAGTTGATGTGTGTAGTTGGCAGGATCAACCAATAAGCCTCGGCTTATCAGTTAATCGTGTAGTCGTTACACATTGCCATCCCTAGAAGACATAAGGTCACAATATCACCTTCTAGACTTAGAATCTAGATAGCTTTTCTTCTACACAAACAGGCAGCCATTTCACAGGCCTCAGTCAAACATATATTTCTTTACTAAAGTTTTAAATAGCGGAAGAGAAAATATTAACCAGATATTTAGTCCACTGAGACACAGCATATGAATAAATTGACAATTTCACGTGCCATACCTCTTAAGTTCTTTATGCACTAGAATTAATCCTTGCACTCCACTGTCTACTAAAGTAATGGCCCTACACATGCAAAAGGAATCTGTTCTTTTTCTTTGAATACTTACATTTGAAGACAAATGTGTGCTGAAATTAATCTCAAGTGTACTGAAACACAACTTAGAAAAAATTTAGCTATCAATGAAGTCTTAAATTAACAAGATTAAAGATGACTTTTTTTTTGGTGAGGACTTGTCCTCACAATACTACAGCAGCACTGCTGTAGCACTTACCTAAGACACTACAGTGGGCTAGACTACATAAGAATCACTATGGCCTAGTCTACACTAAGAATTCAGGTCAAACTTAGCCAAATTAGGTCGACTTTCAAACAATGAGTCCACACCACCAAGCCAGTTTCGTCAACTTTAAGGGCAGTTAGTCGATTTCTGTACTCCAGGCTTTCACAAAATGTAAACACTAAATTCGACTTTGCATGGTCAACTCTGCAGTAGTAGAAATGCAGCTTCTTGAAAGCAGACATTCTTGATCTCAGAGATGTCCCACAGTGCTCCGTGGTGACCGCTAAGCAGGAAAATCTAAATCTAAATTTTGTTTCCTGTGTGGCCAACATAGTATGCAGACGACAGAGCAGGCAGCACACCTGAGCAACACACGTGACCATGAGTTCCCAGGGTTGCAAACAAGCACCAGCATGGAGAGTGCAGGAGATTCTGGTCTCACTGCTGTGTGCAAAGAAACTCTTTTCACAGAGCTATGAACCAGCGAAAAGAAGTGCAGATATCTATGCCAAGATTGCAAAGGGCATGTGGAAAAAGGATATACCAGGGACACCCAGTAGTGCCGAGTGAAAATAAAGTAGTGAGGAGTTGTATCAAAAGACAAAGGAGGCAAATGGACGGTCTGGAGCATCACCACAAACATGCCACTTTTATAAGTGGCTGCATGCGATCCTAGATGAGGGAAGAGGGAACACAACCAGCTTCCCTAGCCAGTCCATGGATTTCTCCCAAGAAATTTAGGCAGCCTCAGGCAGCAGCACGTAGAACAGCATGGTGAAAGCGGGGGAGGAGGGGGGAAATGGTCAGCAGGTGAACAGGGCAACTGATGTCACCAAGAGCTTTTTATAACCTTGGAGACAATTCTCTCCTCCTAGGACATCTCACAGTCAGGTACTGATCCCGGGGCAGGCACGCCCAGACCCCCTACTCCACTCCTGCCCACTTACTCCTGTGTTAAGGAAAGTTGCACTCTTTCGGCAAATGGGAGGTGCTAAAAATACGGGTGCCATATGACCCCCTGCCCTGCTCTGCTGCCATGCCCAGACCCTCTCCCCGCTCCCACTCCTGCAGGGAGGGAAAGTTGCACTCTTCCAGCAAAAGGGGGGGAGGGGGTTTGCCAAACACACTGGCACCGTGTGAGCCCCTACCCTGCTCTGACACCATGCCCAGACTCCCTCTGACTTCACACTTGAAAACTCATGCCTTGGCCTGTCCCTTACTATGCCTGCCACCAGAGTCCAACTGTTTCCCTAAGAACTCAGGTTTATCTACTGCATAGAAGCTACTTAAAAGCATGTGGCCTTGTACATAACACATTCCTATTGTCTTTAAACAGACCTTCAGTTTACACTAACAGGTTAGGTTGTAAAGTCTGCCCTTCACTTTTCATTGCAGTAAGAACAGCAGTGAGCCTGCTGCGCACTCCCCCAGCACTGACATCTGTCAGTTGGGCAAAAATCCACAGACCAGAAACAGACTAGGGAACAGATATTCAAGCAGTAAATGCAATCCACTAACTTGGACGGGAGCGTGTAAATGAGTGGAGGAACATGCTGCTGAAGATGATACGACCAGTCTGAGGAAACCAGAGCATGCGGGGAACAGGAAGTGAAGCACCAGGAGAGAGTTCTGTTGTCCATGGCAGCTGTGATGGATCACACAGCAGCTTTCCAGGATGCCTACATGAACAGATACCTCCTCCAGCTCTTGAGGACCAACATTCCAGCCTCACTGAGTTCCATTGCCTCCTCTCTGTGGGGCCCTAGAACACAGGGCGGGAGGGGGGAATCAAGGACAGCCTCAGACTCTACTCCCAGGGATGCGTCATGAGGCAAAAGGCAATTGTGTTTACACACCCACCCCCGAAGCTCCTGTCCTGGATGCCTTCTCTTCCTGCTGTGTTCCCTAAATAAAAACGCAAGATTCTGAACAACGGTTTCTTTACTGCATGTGTTGAAGAGGTGAGGGGGTTACAGACAAGCATACTGAATGCAGGGGCACCTCGTTGAGAGCAAAATGCATGACACTTAAAACTGGCCATTCATAAGACGGTCTTTCAAAGACTCTCTGATTTGCACAGCCCCTCACTGTGTTCACCTTATTGCCCTAGTGTCTTGCTGCTCCAAATCCCTGGCTAGATATTCTGCTTCATCCCCCCTTTACCTTGCCAGGTACCTTTCCCCCTTTTTCTCAAAAATATTATGGAGCACACAGCAAGCAGCCACAACAATGGGTATGTTGCATTTGCTGAGATCTATCTTAGTCTGTAAATGCCTAAACCTTCACTTTAAATGCCCAAAACCACATTCAACCACCATCCTACACTTGCTCAGTCTTTAGTTGAATTGCTACTTACTGGGCTCCAGGCTGCCTGTGTACAGCTTCATGAGCCATGGGTGCAAGGAGTAGGCTGGGTCACCAAGGATCTCTACTGACATTTCAATGCCACCAACTGTAATATTCTGGTCTATGAAAATAGTTCCAGCTTGCTGAACAGGAAGGAGTTCTTAAAGATGCATGCATCATGCCCCTTTCTGGACTATCCCATGTTGATGGTGAAATGGCCCTGATCCATCAGCGCCTGCAGCACCATTGAGAATTACCCCTTTGGCGTTTAAGTACTCCTTTGCAAGGTGACTGGGTGCCAAGACGAGGATGTGCATTCCATCTATTGCCCCACCACAGTCAGGGAACCCAAGTGCAGCAAAGCCCTCCAATACGTCCTCCACGTAGTCACTGCCCTGGGTAGCAGAAGAGTATTGATTGCCTTGGCTCCTTGAATCACAATAGCCCTACTGTAGATTTACCTACTAGGAATTGATTCCCAGCTAACCAGTAGATGTCTGGTATTGCAAGATTCTACAGGACAATTGCTGCTTGATTTTCCACTGTCAGAGTGGGTCTCACTCTGGTATTCTTGTGCTTCAGGATGAGGGAAAGCAATTCGTAAACTTCCATGAAAGCAGCCTTATGCATCCAAAAGTTTTGCAGACACTGCTAATTATCCCATACCTGCATAACAATGCAGCCCCACCAGTCTGTGCTTTTCTGCCAGCACCAGAACCGGTGTTCCACTGTGCCCAGAAGAATGAATGCCAGTGGCATCTGCAATTTGCTTAACTCAAGTGCTTTGCAGAAGAATACGTTCCTGGCCTCCCAAGAGTCTTCCTCATTATGGCTGACTCTGTATATGCTCTGGATATACTCCAGCATTAGGTGCACCAAGGTTAACGATGTCATCACCCTATTTTGATGCTCCACTGGATCCACAATGGGTTCTATGCTTATGCTGCTATGGCATCTCCGAGGATAATCAAGGGGAAAAAAGGCTGCAAAAAGACTGTTTGCTGTTGGTTTTAAGCAAGGGGGGGAAGGAATAAATTATGGAACAATGATGACGTGTTACCAGAACCACCCACTGCACAATTTTGGTTCTGGTGTGTACTGTGAGCATAACCCAGAATACAAAGGGGTGCAGGCACTGTGGGATAGCTACTCACAGTGCATCGCTCTCAAAGTCGACGGTAGCCACCCTATGGGGGATGTGCTACTTTGAACTACGTCAAATTCTTACACAGTGGGGACACGCATCTTTGACTTAACACAATCGGGTACTAAAAAGTCAACCTTAATAAATATGATCTTATCTTGCAGTGCAGACATGGCCTACAGCAGCACAGCAGTACCAGTGTAGTACTATCAGTGCAGATGCTCTACACCAGCTCCCCGCACACACCAGCTCCCACCTGTCGTCGTCCCCCCACATGTAATCACTGACATTTTCAGCAGATACAGAATGACATAATTAAATGCATTTTAACATCCTAGTTATGGGTTTCAGTTCTTAATTAAGTTCTTAATTCAACTATAACTGACATTTTCACATCAACTTTCCTACAATCAAAAATGTAGTTCCAATACTATAGTTAAAAAAACATTTTCTAAAAACCTTCCTAACAAAAATGGTCAGTCATGGCCTTCTGTGGAGTTTACTCATGTCGCCACTTACAGCTTATATTGAAACTAGAAGATTTACATGGCACTGCTCGGGTCCTTAATTTAAATAAGTTTTATTTTTCTTCATTTAAATCATTGTTCTGAGGTGGAGCTGGAGATGAGGGGTTCAGCATGCACGTTGCCCCAGGGAGAGGGGACAATCCCAGCCCCCTCTCACCACAGCAACTTGAGGACAGGTGCAAAATGCCTCTCCATGGCTGTTGCAGCTCTAGCGGGCATAGCAGGGGAGGGGTACAAGTCCACCAGCTGGGGGACAGAAACACAAACTCTCTGAAAAATATAGTAGATAGCCGTCCCTTTCTCCACTCCTTACCCCTGCTGGCCCAAGGGAGTTATAGCTGTCCCAGTTGCCATCTCTGGCCCCTTGCTACTCCTCTGTGGTAATTCTACAGTATAACTCCCTCCTGTCAGGCCCCTCCATTTCCATTTTAAGAGAAAATTTCATGCACATCCCATTATCCTGGCACAGCCAAGAACCCTGACCTTGCTTTGTTATGATAAGCGGAAGCTGCATACCAAATTTGGTGGTCCTAGCTCTTACCATTTAAGAGGTGCTCTTGAACAAATGGACTCCGAGACTGACAGATATGTACATTTCTAAAATATATAGTAAGATGACAACCCTTACTATATATTTCAAAAGGGCTCTAGAGGTGATCCTGGCAATTACAGACCGGTAAGTCTAATGTCAGTACCGGGCAAATTAAGTTGAAACTATAATAAAGAATAAACTTGTCAGACACATAGGTGAACATAATTTGTTGGAGAAAACTCAAAATGGTTTCTGTAAAGGTAAATCATGCCTTCTAATCTATTTGAGTTCTTTGAGGGTGTCAACAAACATGTGGACAAGGGGGATCCAGTAGATATAGTGTACTTAGATTTCCAGAAAGTCTGACAAGGACCCTCACCAAAGGCTCTTAAGTAAAGTAAGTTGTCATGGTATAAGAGAGAAGGTCCTCTCATGGACTGATAACTGGTTAAAAGACAGAAAACAAAGGGTAGGAATAAATGGTCAGTTTTCAGAATGGAGAGAGGTAACTCGTGGTGTCCCCTAAGGGTCAGTACTGGGACAAATCTTATTTAACCTATTTATAAATGAACTGGAAAGAGGGGTAAACAGTAAAGTGACAAAATTTGCAGACGATACTAAACTACTCAAATAGTTAAGACCAAAGCAGACTGAAGAGCTTCAAAAAGATCTCACTAAACTAAGTGATTGGGCAACAAAATGGCATATGAAATTTCATGTTGATAAATGTAAAGTAATGCACATTGGAAAAAACAACCCCAATTATACATACAATATGATGGGGACTAATTTAGCTGTAACTACTCAAGAGACAGATCTTTGGAGTCATTGTGGCTAGTTCTCTGAAAACATCCACTCAGTGTGCAGCAGCAGTCAAAAAAGTAAACAGAATGTTAAGAATCATTTAAAAAAAAGAGATACAGAATAAGACAGAGAATATATTATTGCTCCCATATAAAACCATGGTATACCTACATCTTGAATACTGCATACAAATGTGGTCGCCTCATCTCAAAAAAGATACATCGGCATTGGAAAAGGTTCAGAAAAGGGCAACAAAAATGATGAGGGGTTTGGAATAGGTCCGATATGAAGAGAGATTAAGAAGACTTGGACTTTTCAGCTTGGAAAAGAGGAAACTAAGGGGGGATATGATAGAGGTCTATAAAATCATGACTGGTATGGAAAAAGTGAATAAGGAAAAGTTATTTGCTTGTTTCCATAACATAAGAACTAGGGGTCACCAAATGAAATTAATAGGTAGCAGGTTTAAAACAAAAGGAAGCTTTTCTTCACTCGGCACACAGTCATTCCGTGGAACTCCTTGCCAGAGGAGGTTGTGAAGACCAGGACTTTAACAGGGTTCAAGAGAAAACTAGATAAATTCATGGAGGTTAGGTCCATCAATGGCTATTAGCCAGAATGAGTAGGAATGATGTTCCTAGCCTCTGAGAGAGGCTGAGAATGGGTGACGGGAGAGGGATTGCTTGATGACTCCCTACACTGTTCATTCCCTCTGGGGCATCTGGCATCGGCCACTCTTTGAAGACAGGATATTGGGCTACATGGACCTTTGGTCTGACCCAGTATGGCCATTCGTATTTTGCTATTACAAGTTGACACACTCTTAACTGGGGTTCTCTGATCTGGCAACATCCACGGTCTGACACGGATGTTGCAGGACCAGAGTGTCCCGGTGGCTGTCCAGCAGTAAAGACTCCCGTGGGGTTGCCAGGACAGCAGGCTGCCTGTAGGGAGCCACAGTGCACGCGCGACTGCCACCCAGGGAGCCCCGGCACATGCACAACTTCCCAGCAGGTACTGGAGCCACTATAACAATGGCTGCCCAATGGGGTCAGCAGGGCCAGGAGGACCTGAGAAGCCAGCCAGGAGGCCAGTGGCTGGGCCAGGGGAGCCAGTGGCAGAGATCTAAAAAAAATGACCTCCCCTGGTCCAGCAAAATCCCTCATCCGGGACTAGTCAGGTCCCAAGGATGCTGGACCTGGGAGGTCCAACCTGTAATTTATTGAAGGCCTCACCTAAACATCTTGGCTTCCCCCTTTCACTCAACCGCAAATCTTTTTTTCTGCCATTACAAGTCTATGAACTCCAACTTTCTGTCTGTAGAAGCTGTGAGAGTATTACATTTACGTATTCCTTTGAGCTTCAGAGGGGTAGCTGAGTTAGTCTGTAACTAGAAAAATGTAAACAACAAATAGTCTAGCAGCACCTTGAAGACTAACAAAACATGTAGATGGTAACATGAGCTTTCATGGGAACAACTTCATCTGAAGTAGGTGTGCTCGATATTCTCTATGCAGTTCTTTTCTTCAATTTGCCCTCTTTAAATCCCTCAAGGAGATGCATAGTTACCAGTGTGTCTGCAGTTACAGATTCAGTGCCCATCACCACAGTATCACAAGACCTATGCCAACATTCTCTGCAATGTGTGCATTTCTACTATTGCCACCAACCTCCTGTTATCAATATTTCTCAATGCCCTCCTGTCTTCTGTATCTGCACGTAGTATATAAAGTACCAGTATAAAGTAGACACACACTATTCAATTGCGTATTTTCAAAAAGTGTTATGTAACCATAACCTGTAATTGTCTGTGCATTTAGACCAACATGACTTTCTAATCTCATCTTACTAAGGAGATTAAGATATTTGACAAGATCCTTTGCATTCTAGCTATAAATACCAAAATGCTCAAAAGTATTATATACATATACCTCTATAAACCAATCTTACGGTACAGTAAAAATAATCTAATGAACATAATAGCAGGTTGAACCAGAACTTTAAGGTGAATGTAGCAATAATTAAGGATGTATCCTTAAAACGTACCTATGGCCGTAAAAACATGAACATTAACTTTAAAAGGCTTGATACAGGACAGTGTTTCTCAACCAGTGGTACGAGTACCTTTGGGGTTCTCGAGAGAAGTCTGGGGGGTATGTCAACACAACTGAAATTTGGAGAAAACTGAAGTTTTAAGTTTTACAGAGCATTATTATTTTTGTACTTTTTACACCCAATAATTTCATCACCTGTCTGGCTACAATTAAGTTGTTTAAACAAATGTGTTGCAATGGTAGAAAAAAAATGTTGTGTGTCTGAAAACTATAGGTACTGGGGGGGTACTTTTGGAAAAAAGGCTGAGAAACACTGATATAGGTGTACAGATAAGATGCTTATCTGTGTTTTTCTAAAGCTATCATCAATGCACTGTAGACTGTAATAAAGCACAATCTAATTTGTCAGAGGCAATGTCCATTATGAATACTCAGGGAGTGAGTATAAGTGCAAGGAAGTTAAGGATGTTAAAAAGTGAGTGATTTCGTAAATGTGTAACTGCTGAAAATTATGTGCCGAACAATACCAGCTCCCTGGGAGCTGGTGCACATCAACTGCTGCCCTGCGCTACTGCCACAGCAGCGTGGAACGGCAGGCAGCTCCTGGGAGCCAAAGTGCACTAGCAACCAACTTTTAAGCTGGCTCCCCATGTGTACCGGCTCCCAGCTGCCGCCCCACTCATAGGGAGCCAGACTGGGAGTTGCGTGTAACTATTTAGGTAACATATAAGCATACGGTTACCCATTTCAACAGCTACACTCTTTCATCCCTAATAGAAGCATTGGGAAAGTATCCAGAGAAACAACAGATTTTATCTGAAAAGCCAACTTTTGCCTACTCTGCTAGACTGGACTATTAGCTTCTAGTGTAAATGGACTACAGCAGATCAGTTTACAACTGAAGTTATCTACAGATAGGGACTGACGAGACTTACAAAATATTTAAAGTAAAGCTGGCTCACCTTAGTTTTTCCTGTCACTAACATGTAGCACACATCTGTGAAATAATCAGCTTTAGGACTTTTCTCTTAAAGGTCTTATATAGTCATTCCCTTTCACCCTCATCGCCAACAACATTTTTCAGGTGCTCAGTCCAAGAAAGCAGCTTGGAAATTAAGAAGTGCAAACAGCATTACTAATTGGCTTCATGTTTTGGGCGACCTGTTCCCTTCCTTAGAAACAGTTTCCAAGTATACTGAAATAGCATCACAACCTAGATAACACTAAGTACTAACCTAATATGCTGGCTTGGGTTTGAAATTTTGCTTCAGTGCTGCTGAGTAGAAAATGATATTCACTACAGTCACACCTGGAAATCAGCATAGCAAAACACACCGATACAAGCTTCAGTCCTCTGACTTAACACATCTTAACTAGTAAATGGTTCATAACACTCTTCCAGAATTCACCAGAGGTGACTTATACACCCCCCACTCATTTAAATGACTACATGCTATTTATTTTACACTTCAAGTAAAGCGCAACTCCCAACAGTGTTTTGATCACAGCAGACTACCAATATGAAATCAGCATTAAAATATGTCTGCAACTCACTGTGGTTGATGGTTTAAGATAAGTGATGGTATCCTAGCTCTACCCCAAATTAGGCTATTTGTTTCCTTGATTGGGTCTATTCTAACACAAATGGCAGCTCTATAATTAAAGCAATGGTGACTGCATACAGGCACTAAAGACTTGTGTGGGTGTGCACCCTTGATTTCTGATCTCTGTTTCATAACCCTTCTATTAGTGATGGGAACATTTATTTGAGAAAGGCCCCGCAATATGACTGAAATGTCTAATTCTGGCTTAGTCTAATCTCCTGTGGAGTTCCTTCCTCAACAAGATACCCTCAAATGAATGTCTAGTCTGTTGCTCATGCATTTCATCCTGGGCTTTGTCAGTCAAATCCAATCAAACATACATAGAATGTCAGGGGAAATTCTAGGCTTCAATGGCCAAAACTCTATTATTTTTTTTTTGGGGGGGGGGACGACTAGAAACCAGGAAGAGGGAGGGAGAGACACATATGAAGCTCTCACCAGCTTTTCATCATAGCCTCAAGCACCTGTGCAATTGTCTATAGATCAAAACAACTGCATAACATTCAAGCATAACAATCTTCCCACTTGATTTCCGTCTATCCTCCCAATACTGTTTAACATGTTCATGTCTTGAAAGACTTCTAAACAGAAAGAATGGGAAGGGTGAGGGAAGAGGAAGAGAAACAGGGGACAAAGAAGGTTGTACACACAAACCCCTGGCAGGAGAAGATGGGTAAACACCAGGATGGAGAAAGGAGCCTGTCTATTGTTAGCCAACACTCCAACATGTTGCTCTTGGGTTTAAGCCTTTTCATTATAGCAAGACCATCACCACTCACAAACAAATAGTCCTGTAAAAGGCCAATGAACCAAAACAAAACCCAGAACACTTAATCCTAAAGTATTTTACTTAAAAAGGGAGAATCAGACATCCGTGAAACCCATTCAAGGACTTCACAATTATTATCAAATTTTACACAGAACACCATAGAATCATAGGGTTGGAGGAGACTTCAGGAGGTTCAACCCCCTGCTAAAAACAGGACCAATCTCAACTAAATCGTCCCAGCCAGGGCTTTGTCAAACTGGGACTTAAAAACCTCTAGGGACAGCAATTACACCACCTTCCTAGGTAACCCATTCTAGTACTTCACCACCCTCCTAGTGAAATAATATTTTCTAATATCCAACCTAGACCTCCCCCACTGCAACTTGAGACCATTGCTCCTTGGTCTCTCATCTGTCACCACTGAGAATAGTCTCTCTCCTTCCTCTTTGGAAACCCCCTTCAGGTAGTTAAAGGTTGCTATTAAATCCCCCTTCATTCTTCTCTTCTGTAGACTAAAGTCCAAATCCCTCTGCCTCTCCTCATAAGTCATATGCTCCAGCCCCCCAATCATTTTGTTGCCCTCCGCTGGACTATTTCCAATGCATTCACAGTCTTTCTGTAATGGGGGACCCATAATTGGACAATACTCCAGATATGGCCTCACCAGTGCCAAATAAAGAGAAATAATTAATTCCCTAGATCTGCTGGAAATGCTCCTACTAATGCACCCCGATATACCGTTAGCCTTTTTGGTTACAGGGGCACACTGTTGCTTGATCCAGCTTCTCATTCACTGTAATACCCAGGTCCTTTTCTGCCAAACTGCTGCTTAGCCAGTCGGTCCACAGCCTGATGGTCAGGTACAACACTGGTAAACAACAATAGTTTAAGATACTGAGTAAAGACATCAGTATCTGGCCCAAAGAAACATAAAAGCTTGGGAATTCATATGGGTTTACAAATGGGTCTCCAAAGAGAAAACAGGACATCACCACAGCAATAGGCTACATGACAGCACGCGAAGCTCTTTAGACTAATAGAAATACCATCATGACAACAAATTTAAGTCTAAAGGGTGCGCCTCATTCTCATTTTCTTCTCTGCTCCCATGTGAAATCCAAAGAAGTCTGAAATCATCCAGGTAACAACCACCATTTTAGCCTACTCTACTTCCCATCCATTGCAAGTGGAGCAAAGTAATGTGTTGAGAGTAGTCTAACAATAATACTTTCTGGGACAGCCTGGAACCTCTCAGAGGTGCATCAAAACAAAAAAATTGAGGCATTTTACAATAATTTCTTTCAACTCAAACAACTGAAAATGGTTCTTTGGCATTCCAGTGTCTCAGCGATCTATTTTTGGGTAGAAAAATATTTAAAAAAAAAAGATACCATGACAAAGATAGTGGGGTCTAAAAAGCCTACAGAAAATTTTAAGCAGGCATTGAAGACAACTTGTTCTAGTCCCTGCATTGAAATAGATTTACTAGTTGAAAACAAATCCATTCACAATTTTCCTAATTGTCAAATTAACTATTCAGATGAACATTTCCTCTGCTCCCACCCCCTAGCACTCTTTATGCTACATTGATGGCATCATCATATGGACCCACAGGAAGGAGATCCCTGAAGAATTCCCCAGGGATTTCAACAATTTCCACCCCACTATCAACCTTAGCCTGGGCCAGTCCACACAAGAGATCCACTTCCTGGACACTAAAGTACAAATAAAGGATCGTCACAGACACCACCCTATACTGGAAACCTACTGAACACTATTCTTACCTACATGCCTCTAGTTTACATCCAAGACACATCACATGATGTGTTGTCATCATACACTTTGTTGTCTACTGCTAAGACCTAAGATATAACCAGATCTGACCAATGCCTACAAGGTCTTTAGCAAGCATTCTTAAAACTTAAATACCCACCTGGGGAAGTGAGGATACAGATTGGCAGACCTGACAAGAACCCAGAAGTCATCTACTTCAAGATAGGCCCAACAAGGAAAACAGAACACCGCTGGTCATTACCTACAGCCCACAGCTTAAATCCTCCTGTGCATCATTGACAATCTACAACCTACCTTAGAGAATCATCCCTCACTCACAGACCTTGACAGAAAGATCCATCCTCACCTACAGACAGCCCCCCCCAACCTGAAACAAATGCTTACCAGCAGCCATATACCACAAATACACTCACCCAGGAACTTACCCCTGCAACAAGCCCACTGTCAACTTTGTCCACACATCTATACAAGTGACACCATCACAAGACATAACCACCTAAGCCATTTCATCAGGGGTTCATGCAACTGCACATTCTCTAACGTAATGTATGCCATCAAGTGCCAGCAATGCCCCTCTGCCATGCAGTTGACACCAAACCGGACAGTCTCTGCAACAAAGGATAAATGGACACAAACCTGATATCAGAAATGGTAATACAAACTTGTGGGGCGAGGGTGGGGAACCTTTTTTGGATCAGGGCCAGTGATCCATAGAAAAAAAAATTGGTGGCCACACACACAAGTGAGAAGCAATGCTGGGGGGGCCCTGAGGCTCAGGGACCACATCCAGACGAGCTGGTGGCCACATCCGGCCCCCAGGCCTGAGGTTCCTCACCTCTGCTGTAGGGGAATATTTTAACCTCCCTGTACATTCAATAATGAATTTTAAAGTAGTCAGTCTCATACAAAGGAATTTTATCACCCAGTTACAGACAGACACAGTTTAACTAGAGTTCATTTAAGAGTTTGGCACTATCAACTTGGGCTTGAAGAAACATTAACTGGTTAATGCACTACAAAGGCAATTTCCCCCACCTTTTATATTTACATTTCTACATCAAATGCTATGAATGGGACACATCCAGCCTGACTTAGCTTAACACTGGTCCTGCAATTGAAAGACACCTGCTTTTGGGGTTATATATACCCTTGATTCTGTAATTTCCATTCTGTAGATTTTACCAACAAAAGGTCATGAGTTAATATATTTGTTAGTATCTAAGGTACCCCAAGACTGCTCGTTGTTTCTATTCAGCTGAACAGAGAGGTCTAACAATTAGCCTTATAATTACATTCATTTGTATTTTTAAAAGAGAAGATAGCAAGAACATAAGAACAGCCATACTGGGTCAGACCAAAGGTCAACCTAGCCCAGTATCCTGTCTGCTGACAATGGCCAATACCAGATGCCCCAGAGGGAGGGAACACAACAGGTAATCCTCATGTGATCCCTCTCCTATCACCCATATCCAGAGAAACAGAGGCTAGGGACACCATTCCTACCCATCCTAGCTAATAGCCATTAATGGACCTAACCTCCATGAATGTATCTAGATCTTTTTGAACTCTATTAAAGTCCTAGCCTTAACCACATCCTCTGGTAAGGGGTTCCAGAGGTTGATTGTGCTCTGAGCAAAGAAAAACTTCCTTTTGTTTTAGCTTGCTACCTATTAATTTCATTGGGTGACCCCTAGTTCTTATATTGTGGGAATAAGTAAATAACCTTTCCTTATTCACTTTTTCTATACCAGTCATGATTTCATAGACCTCTACCATATTCCCCTTAGTCTCCTCTTTTCTAAGCTGAAAAGTCCAAGTTTTTTTAATCTCTTTTTATTTACGCCCATTTAGAACAGCCAGCATCAAGAACTGAGCAACATTCACCAGACTAAAAATATACTAAACTTGGTGTCAACAGCCAGAAGTATCTAACCACAAAGAAACACTGTCCTTTACTTCAGTGTCATCCATTGTTTAATATTCAGTATAGACAGGGGATATGCAAGATCTGAGAATCTCAATTTCAGAAAAAAGTTATAATTAGAGAAGTTAACTGAATGCCTTCCAAATTCATTGTACTCCCATTTGTTAGCGCACATTACAGGTTCAGTATTAATTTTGAAATACTGCAGAGTAGATTCTAAAAGCTCAATCTTCCCAGGTATAATACGCACCTACTAAACAGCGCCATATCTAGCTCAAGTAAACTGTTCCACACATTTAAAAATACCATCCTAAACAGTAGACAAATCTGAATTGGTCAATTTAAGGAAATAATTTAGCTAATTTGTATGGACAATTTGATTTTATACAGTGCTCAATCCTCCACAAAGTTCTGCATCTATACAAATGTCAATCAGCTTTGAACACCGTATCTAAACCAACTTGTAAATATTCTAAAAAAAAGCAGAACACTAGATTGAAAAAAAATTGTTGGAATAACAAAACTTACGTGAAAATAAATGTTCACTTTCAAATACTCTACCAGCCCATCTGCAATTGGATACACATCTCCAAGTGAAACAGTGTCCAAAGACCTGCAATACCAGTGCTCCATATAAAAACCTAAGCTTCCTTGATTTAACTTATCAAGTTCATCTCAAACTGAGCCAATCAACCCTCATAACAGGAAATTAAGGGAAACTGAGGTGAAGTATTTGGAATTACCATCTCTGTCCTGAGAGCAAGTATGATGGATTAGGCAATAAAAGCTGCCTGCCCTGCCTGTTCAAAAATCAGAGCTTACCTCCCAAGTTTGATGGCTTTTGCCAAGTTTGGAACACCCTCCATCTGTTTGTTGTCCTCTGCCTCAAATTGCTGATTAGCCTAAGGGGGAGAAAGAGAAACAAACCTGCTAGAAAGCCACATCCAACTGGTCAGATGCCTCCTCTAGAGGAATTATCAGTTCCTGCTATGCAGGCAGTACAAAAAAATCCCATTCATTAGTGGGCCTTAGTTGCACAACATTTAAGCCCATTCTGAAATGTCTCTTGGGCAATCTTCCTTCAACTGATTCCCTAACACCATGTCTCACACAAGCTTTAAAAGAAACAGAACACACATGTTCTTTAGTGACTATTTGACAGGCCAAGCATCCCAACATTAGCAGGGAAAAACTACATTGATTCAACACAAGCTGCTTTGTAGTTAAACACAAGAAAGCTACACAATCTGTTTAAGACAATAAACTCAGCTCCTTGGAAGGAGTTTTAAAAACTTCAAATAGTTCATATTTAATGCTTGCTCTACAGAGTGGTTACAGTTTTTAAACTGATAATATGCTGGTTTAGACATTCAAGATCACAGAAATACTTGTTCCTCAGTAAACAGCAATGGGCATAGACTCAGTTTCTTGATTGCAGAATTCATTACCTTTGGACCTTAACACGTCCATTACCATTGCTTTAAGTCCCACTAAGTTCCCAATTTGATCCAGTAGAAATTGTCGTCACCAAAAATCCTTAAACTTGGCAATAAACTGTCACCTGAAATCATGTTATTTTCATTTAATATTTAGATAACAGTAGCATTCTAGGATCCCCCTACACCCAGTACTGGAGCCCACCGAGCTAGGCTCTTTAAAGACACACACAAAGATGATTTCTGCCAGAACAGCCTGAACCCATCATATTGTTTAGCCAACCTACCTCACAAAGTAATGGAATATCCTGACAGGGATTACAGTCCTTTTTTCCACCCTAAGTAACAGACAGAAGCAGGGATATAATGAATGGGGCAGGAAGAACGAACAGGATCAGGAAACAAAATGTTGATTTTCTAAAAGAGCCCAATACCAGGGAAACAGATGTTGCAACTACAGCAGATTAACTTTATATGAGAAGCCAGGTTACTCCCAGTGACAAGCCAGAATGTAAAATCCAGAAAGACATTTGAAATCTTACACACCTTTTGTTGTAAATAACTCAGCTACAGCAAGTGAAGTTTATTTGATCAGCAAAATATGTAAGGGAGCCTAAAATTTAACAAAACTAGAGATCCTCAACAAATCTTTTAGCTTCTCAGGGGGTAAGCAGTGGCTAAACCTTTTATTGTTAACTTTCCCCTGAGAAAAACATTAGTGCTAATGTTAACCAAGTGATGTTTATGACTAATAATGATTGACTTTAAACCTTTGTCCCATTCCGTAGTCAGTTTCATTAACAGGCCTTGTATCAGTAAAGTTTACAGCACATTGATCCATAATGTTGTGATTTTCTACTGCCTTTGAGTCTCCAATTCTGTAACATGACTGACTCCCAAGATGAGCCCTCTTACTGTAGCTCTGCTCCATCTAGTGGTCTATCCATTTCCATAGAACATAAAGGAAGCATCAATGCCACAGACTGCAGTGAGTCAACATCTATATCAAACAGGACAGCCTGTTGTCTTAAATAAAGGACTGGTACTAAAACAAAAACAAAGGTGTTTTTTTTCTATAAAACATTTTAAGTTGATGAAGTAATGCTATAAGAGTGTCAGTTGGATTCTCAAACTGTTCTAGTGCTATTTAAATAATTGTTTTAATTCAAGCTGACTGCCTTCAAGTTCAAGTCTGTCACATCCAGAGTTTGACCATCTGGTGTCCAGTTTTGCAATTCATGTGAAGTTCGTAGGCAGTTTTCATTTATTTCTTAGAGACAGTGGTGGTAAAGCCATAAAGCCATTCCAGCTAGACCCACCTAGAATCAGACTTGGCAACAATTCGAGTTGAATGGCATGGACCCAACTACTTCACTGCACCGCACACTTGGCTCTTCCAGGGCAGGTTACACTGTCAAGACAATGGATATGACAGGTAGGGCAAAAACTGACCTGTCACCATCTGAGACCAGTTATATTGCAAATAAGACTTCAGCTTCTACTGCTGCAATTACAGACCAAAACTCAGTTAATTTTTTAAAATGTTAGTGCTCAACAAGGATGTTCTGAAAATCCAAGTGTTTTGTAACACACTGGAATTTAGAATAAATTAACCAATTTTCTACAGAACTAGGCAATGGGATATTTGCGTCGTAAAGTTAGTGTTCTAAAGCACCAGGTCTTCAGGTTTATGAACACATGCATTCTAATAGGAAATTGTACCCCACAAAATCTAAGCTCTTAAATTCACATGAAGCATTAGCTGTAGAAAGCCTTCCTGTACAAAAAGCAAGAACGTCTAATGCCGCTGAATTTTATACACAGTACTATTAATTTAACTGTTACAAGCAATTATGGAATAGTGTTATTACCTAATAGTCCAGTATTTAGTCATTTCCTCGAGAGCCAGACAACCTCACAGTAAACAGAGTTTCAAATATGAAAATGATTTATTGAAAGTCAGGATAGACAATGAACATTGATACTCAAATGCATTTAAGTTACACTTTACTCCACCTCAGATATTTTTGGTGCTTTTAGTCAGTCATTTTTCTTTTAAGTATGCCAGGTAATTAGGTAAATCTAGAAATGACATATAAGAAAAACAACAAATCATACCTGCTAAGAGTAAGCCTCTAAGAACAGGCCAAGAACTTATGGACAAGAGTTAAACCGCAGTTACAGTTCAAACAATGTATAAAGTGAATAATGAAGTCTACACAATTTGCTTCTAGTAAGATGAAAGCATGAGATAGTTAGTGGTGGATAACTTAGACAAAATCTACCACCTCAAAACAGTAATAGGTGTCTAGCGTGGCACTGGCTAAATTGTCAAAGAAAATTAACATGATTTGGGCCTTATGGGGGATTTCAGAAACAGTTATAAGATATTGCTGCAGTAAATAGAACTATTAGGGCCAGATTTACATTTAGCCCCTCAGGAATATTCCCATGATGGGGAAAGAGGCTTCAGAAACAAAGAGAGTGACCAAGGAGGCTTTCTGGATTGTGTGTTCAAAAACAAAGTACAAAGAAAAGATATGGGATGATAAAATTAACTAACTAATTGAACAGTCGATAGGATTTCCATCAACTGTTCGATTAGTGTATAAGGGCACCTCCGCATTTGAACTGTAGCAACAGCCCCACAGGGAGAGTGGGGCTTCCTTCTGAAATGTACAACAGCCCTACATTTCAAAGGTTAAGGCGCCACAAGGAACGTGGGGTGGGGCCAACAGGGGAGTCCCCACTGGAGCGCTTGTACATTTCAAAAGCAGAATTGAAGAAGGGGCATGAGTGGAGACTGCTTCAGTCCCCACTCGTGCCATTTCCCACTGTGCTTCTACCTTCCCTGCCCCCTGAGGCGATGGTGCTGGGAGGAACCAACTTTTAAACCAGCTCCCCTCAGCACCAGCTCCTGCTCCCCACCCCTTGCTACCTCTGTGATAGAAGCAGCAAGGAGTTGGGGGGGAAGCAACTAGTCACATCACTAGTTGACTAGTCTCTTACATCCTAAAAAAAGTGGGATGTTTACAGGCAGCTCCCGAATTGCGATGCGATTGGTTCTTGGGGAAGCATCGCAAGTCAGGGGTGTTGTCACTTGAACCCTCATTTATGATAAACGCCGTGCACCATCATAAATGTGGGCCGAGGATGTAAGTAGGGAGTTTTGGTGCCCCTTCCGCACTTACAAAAATGGTTGTAAGTGCGGGGGGGGGGGGGGGAGGGGTCGGGTCGGAACTCAGGCAGTCACATGTCGGGGGTTTCCTGTATAAAGAGTGAATTTATTTTCCACTGTGTTAATAGTCTTATCTAAGTTTAAAAAAAAGTGTGCAGTCAAACACTACTAACAAGGAGGATTATATTATTTCTGCATTCTGCAGTACATCTATCCTAAAGCTTGAGTTTACACTGAGAATGTGTGTGAAAGTGAAGTTTAGCATATAAGAAGTACTTGATCTCACAAAGTCATAATGCAGTCTTCAGAGTTACCCATCAGAAAAGCAGGAATCTCTCTACTCATTTCACAGGGAACATTATCATCATCATACTATGTAATCAAGAGTGTAAAGACAATTTCAATCTAAAACACTTAGTTAGGAGTTGACATCTTAATGACAACAATCTTCCCAAACACTGCAAGGCCTAGTAACAATTACGATGCACTTTTATCTACAAATTCTCTTCCTAATAAATACGTAAGTCAGAGGACAAATGGCTTCTTGAATTATACTCCAGTGATCACGCTAACATATACATTAATCTCTCAAAGATTAATAAACGAAGCCTTGGCTAAAGTTTTGAGAACTGGTGAATTGCAAATGAGAGCATGTGAATACAGGGCAGCTGAACTGAGATACTAGCAGTCAGTGCCAAACATCAGTATTTTTTAATATTAGAAAACTTGCTAACAGAGGCTACACTGTTCCTTTTATACTGGAAGTATCAAAACAGTATTAAAAAAGTGGCAGCCAGGAGTGGAGCCCAGACATTGGCTAGGAGCAGTGCACTGGCTGGGCAGGTGGCCAGGAGAGGAGCCCTGTGAAAATCCAAGGCTTGACCTCCTCTGGTCTGGCAAACTTTCTCCTTTGATTTCAGGGGGTAGCCGAGTTACTGTACAGGATAAACTTAAAAAAACCAACAAATAGTCTAGATGGTATCATGAGCTTTTGTGGGCACAGCCCACTTCTGCCACAAAAGCTCATGATACCATTTACATATTTTGTTAGTCTATAAAGTGCTACCAGACTATTTGTTTTTTAAGTTTCTCTCCTTTGGGACCATTCAAGTCCTCAGGGTGCTGAACCAGGGAAGTCCAACCTGTAATAGTTTTCCGTCATTTATAACCATGCCAAACTAACTGTTCAGGCTAAAATTTTCCACACTCATATCTGCCTCAACCTAAAATATCTTGAAAATTGTATCAACAACTCAGTCATTTCTGAGAATTATGCAAAGGAAAAAATACATTTTGCCAGTGTTAAATTCTTAGTCATTTTGTTAAGAAACTCAAGCACAGTTAGGTTTGAAATTCAGAAGGTGGTATTCATTGTCTGTTTAAAAAAATCCACATGCATGTCACCAAGATACAAGCAGCTGAAAAGAATCCTTTACTCATCCTCGGCACATGTGTGTTAGAGGCTAGATGTAAAAGTCTCAGAAGAGTCCATCTGTAGCAAACATGCTTCAGTACAGTTCTGTAGGACTGAGCACTATTTTGCCCGTAATTTCTCTACAGCCACAAGGTTCTGTGGCACCAGAACTGAAAGCAGAAACGCTGTCCCCTATGCTTCCAATGTTCCCTGCTGGTGCCCAGAAGGTAAATGTAGAAGAAATACTTATCAGTGAGAAGCAGAGGGATGGATAAGCTAGAGCAAGGGTCAGCAACCTTTTCAAACCAAAGAGCCAAACTACATCAAAATTCAGAACAAGTGGTCAACAAAGAGCCATGTAAGAATGCCCATTTGCATGATTGAAAATATACAGCTTAATATTATTGATAATTAACATGATTAGTAATTGCATAAATGAAGCATTGTACTCACAGACTTTATTTAATGGAACTTCTGATGCTACATCTTTTCGCACATTTATTTGAAGTTTATATCACAACTGGTCAAACCCAGCTGCATGCATGCATTCAGGCTGTCTTCTGTCAATCTTATGGAGAGGGCTAGGGATGTAGGGGTGCAAGAGTTTGGGTTGGAGTGTCAGAGGGGCTCAGGGCAGGGGGTTTGGGTGTGTGATCAACTCAGGGCACAATGTTTGGGGGTGGGTGGGTCAGGGCACTGGGGATGTGGGAGTTTGAGGGGGTCAGGGCAGGGGATTCAGATATATGACGGGCTCAGGATTGAGGTGTGTGTGGGGGGGGGGGGGGTGCAGGAGTGTTATGATGCTGTGGCCAGATGGGGGCTGAGCCCCAAATGGGGGCTTTTTGGTCAGGCTTCATTTTGAAATAAAGTAAAATATTACGTCCAACACAAAAGGTTTCAACATTGTCTTTATTTATGGCAGGGGTGGGGAACCTTTTTTTTGATCAAGGGCCACTGTTCCACAGAAAAATCAGCCAGGGACCAACCAAGTAAGAAGCAAAAAACACAACCTCTTCAAAAACCTCCAACACTCACTGATGTGGTCCCCAACTGAGACACCTCACTCCTCTGGCACTCCAGCCCTATGGGGAGGGAGAAGCAGGGAGGACTGAGGTTCAAGTCCTTCCGGGGTTCCAGAGTTAGAAGATTTTATGGTCCCCCAGGCTCTGGGGTGGGGCCAAAAACAAGTTCAATGTGAGGGACAGAGCAGGATAAGGATGCGAGTGCAGAATCTGGGTGGGAGGTAGGGTGCAGGAGCAAGCTGGGGGTAGGTGTCTGGCCGGGGAGAGGAGGGCAGGAGCAGGATACCGGTGGGTGTCTGGCCAAGGGTGAGGGGGCAGGAGTGGGCTGGGGGGCAGGGCAGGGCATGCAGGGTCTGGGCAGCACTCACTTGCTTTTTGCACCCATGCTACTCTCAGGCTCCCTTGTCCCAGGCAGGGCTTCCGGCTGCTCCACTGGCTGAAATTTGGCCAATGGAGCAGTGACCGGTTCCCCAGCTTGGGAGCTAGCCATGAGCAGAACTCGACCTTGAGACGCCTTGATGGGACGGGCCCTGAGACAGCGTCAACGAGCCCCTTCAGCCTCACGTACACGGCCCAGTGGCAGCCTGGGAGCAGCAGCAGCAGCATCCCGCTCCTATTGCTTCCCCAGCTCAGCTGGTACCTGCTGGTCTCCAGGGATGAGTATCTCTCAGGAAAAATCTGCAGGCAGTGCTAGAAGCAGTACGTGTGCCGTTCCTTCAGGAAATCCAGCCACTCCTTGTCCCCAAAGCTCAGTTCGTCCACCATCATGTTAGCCCCGCCCCTGGCTGCTAGGCCCCCCTCAGCCATTAACTTCCTTGGTGCTACCCCTCAACCATTGGCCCCACACACAGTGAAGCTGTGGGCTGACCCTACCTGGCTGCTCCTGGGGTCTCAGGCTTCGGGAGGGGGGAAGAGAAAGGGGAGCCCTTAGCCCCTCCTGGAGCAGGTGCTACAGGATCCCCCAGGCTCAAAACAGTCACCCCCAGATCCTGGTGCTGGCATGGCTGTGCTCACAGCCAGCCCTCTCCTGCCTTGCAGAAGAGCTACCTGCAGTGGCCAGCTGAGCATGTACCCCTCCCTCCAGCCGTTCTTCACCTGCAAGCTGGAGGACCTGGCCATGGTGAAGGGCCACACACCGCATTTCAACTGCAAAATCAGCAGCACCCCTGCACCCACCTTCATTCACCTGGAACCACTTCAGTAGCCACCCCGCCCAGCCCCAGTGTGCTAAAGTGCATCACTACCACATCCGGCACAGCTGGATGAAGTCTCTCAGGTGATGTCAGCATTCATGTCTTCTGAGACAAGAGATACTTCCTAGATTAAAAGATTATTTTAAACTCTAGGAAAGCCCTGGGCTTTCTCCACCACCACAACCCCCTCAGCAGGAAGCCAGCACTGGCTCCAATCTTGAGGGGAGCACAAGGCTGTCTCGCCAGCACTGATTCCCCATAGCTGGGGGGGACGACACGAAGGGAGTCTGAACTCGAGCTGCAGGCCATATTTGGCTCCTAAGTGAGTCATATATGCCTCACAAGCCATAGGTTGCTGACCCTGGGCTAGAGGGAACTGCAGCAGAGGCAGAAAGGAGCAGAGAAGAATGGAGGGTCACAAGTCTTTAAACAGTAGCATGGACTCACCTGTAAAATACAAAAAAAATCAAGAATTCCCAAATCCTGACATTCTTCTGCTGTCTAGCAAATAGCTGTGGCAGAGAGTATGTCTCACCTCCTCTAGCAGCTGATCTATATAGATAGTGAATATTGCCTCCAGTTACTCCACTAGGTGAAGTTATAATGAACTGTCTTGTGGACTCTTTTCCACCCCATAAGGAAGTTAATATGACTCTGCAAGGGATTTTTATAGTACCCTTTTAAAAAAACTTAACAGATTGCTTGTAATTTCCTGAGAGCATTAAAATTGCATCTTCAAACATTTAGAAGTTACAAGGGGGATGTACCCCCTGCTAGCTATGCTTGCCAACCCCCCCCACCTTCTCTGGGGGTAAGTGTCTGGCTGGGGGGAGGGTGCAGGAGCAGGCTGGGGGAGTAGGGTCTTGTGGAAGAGGTGAGCGAAGGGGATGGAGGTGCAGGGTCTCGGTGGAGGGAGTTTATGAGGAGGACGTGTGAGGGGGGCTGGAGTTGCAAGGTCTTGGCTTGGGGGGTATGAGTGAGTGGGCTGGGGGTGCCGGGTCTTGGAATCAGGGGTGTGAGAGGGCTAGGGGTGTCAGAGGCCTCAGAGTGGTGGTGAGTGAGCAGGCTGGGGCCAGGCACTGGCAATCCAACCTCGTCCCCCCTCAAGCTGAGACCCCGCACCCCCTCGCTCACCACCCTGCTGAGACCCCACACAGCCAGCCCGCTCACTCACTGCCCTGCCAAGTAACAGGAAAAGACTCCTTGAAGCACATCCCTGCGTTGTTGATCCCCCAGCCAGGGGAGGTGGAAGCAGCAGCATGCACAGCTGCTTCTTCGCCGCAAGCCAGATCCAGTGGGGAGCCTCAGGGCTTTCTCCTGCCCCATCCCCACAGGAAGCTGGCGCTGGTGCTTCAACCTCACAGAGGGGCACGGGGGGGGGGGGGGGGGGAGGAGAATGGAGCACCAGCACAGGCTCCCTGCTGCAGGGGGAACAGGAGTGAACTGAGCAGTAGAGTGAGGAGGCTGGGTGGAGGGGCAGGAGCGAGGAAGCTGCCAGCAGGGTGAGCAGGGAGCTCGCTGTGTCCTGCCACTGCACTCGAGACCCCCCCGGGCCATCCCAGTGCGCACCATGCTGCCCACGGGGCTTCCTCCACTTCAGCTTTGCCTGCAAGGGAGGTAGGGGGTGCACAGAGCCCTTTGTGGTGTGGCCGCTGCCCTGCACCCAGGGCTTTTCCATGCTGTACCCACTGACAACACAGGCTGCAGCCAGGCAGGCTTTCCCTTTCTCTACAACACACTGAGCTCCTTCAACTCCCCCAGCAGCGGGGTGCCATGCACTCCAGTGAGCACTCACAGTAACGGGCTGTCCTGAACTGAGCCAGGGGCCCGCCTTACCGCTGCCTCCTCTCCATCCACTGCAGCATCATTGGGGGAACTCTCACTCTCGTATACCCTACCCCCCCAACCTGTTGATGCTGATGTGATAAGGTCATTCTGTTGTAGGTCAGGAAACTTTTTTTATATATCGAAAGAGCCAATGTGCCAAAATTCAAGTTCCTTTTGAAATCTTAAAGCCTCCTAGTGCATGTGTGTTATAATACAGTCTTTAGTTATGTGATCACATTCTATTGTCTGCAGAACTCTGCTTCATTTGGTGCACAGCATGATAGGACTCAGAAAAATTAAAAGTTGTGGAGGAAATAAGGCAGTTGTCTAGATATGTTCTTTCTTATTTGCAGCAGCAGGTGTATAGTAAATAAGGCCAATAACTGCAGGAAAGCAAAGGATATTGTTGAGGTTAGGGCAATTCAATGAATCCTAGAGAACTGAATTCTATCCCTGCTCTGCCAGAGTTGCTACATGATGGACATATTAAATCAAACCAAAATTATGTTTCTCAATTTCCAGATATATCACTCGAAGGACCTGATCTGCAGAAGTGCTGAGGATTGCCCAAAGTTATTAAAAATTGCATCCTGAACATGTGAAGTGCAGACAAAATGCTAAGCTGTCTTAAAAAAAAATCAGGTTCCAAATATCTAAAAGTTAGTGCCGCTAAAATTGGTGGTTTCATATGGTAGTTTTACCTTGGTTTCTTTGTGTCAATTCCTCGGCTGCAGAATGGGAATATCACCATAACTGTGTATCTCACAGGAGTGTTGTGAAAATAATTTAATATTTTTAAAGCACTCAGTTATTGTAGTGATGAGCTCAGTGCAACAGTCCATGAGGAACCTAAAAACTTTATTTATTTACCATATACCTTCAAAATGCAATGAAATGTGGCTACATATTAAATGATTATATGACTATCCAACTATTTGAAACATGCACAGGAGGTGATCAAATATATATTCACAGGGGAACAACCTTAATTCTGGAACATCTTATTTTTGACTGCTTAACTTTGCAACTTTATAAATCTTAATACTTTTAATGTAGAGATATATATTATAATTAAATTGGAGAGGTTAAAGAAATAAGTACAGAACCTATGATTTCCCTTTCATATGCTTACTCTGCAGATCTTAAACTTGAAGTAACTTGCCCAAAACACTAAAGGAATTAGCTGCTGGAATAGAAACTCTAGATGCCATATTTTCAGACCTGTTCTCATTAACATTTGCAGCTAAAATCTCAACCCTAATTTAAGTTTTTTAAAGTACTATACCATACACATTAAAAAAAAAAATCTATCTTCCAAAATCTGCCAACACCCACTAATATTAAGGACCAATAACATTAATGTATCTTAATGTATACTTAAGATACATTGTTTTATTACTGGAGCTTCAGAGGGTAGCCGAGTTTGTTGTTTTTTTCTGTAACAGACTAATGGTCTGGTAGCACTTTATAGACTAATGAAACATGTAGATGGTATCATCAGCTTTTGTGGGCACAGCCCACTTCTTAGCCCACTTCTTTTTTGTGCCCACGAAAGCTCATGATACCATCTACATGTTTCGTTAGCACTTTATAGACTACCAGACCATTTGTTGTTTTTTTCTGTAACTAACTCGGCTACCCCCTGAAGCTCCAGTAATAAAAATAATGTATCTTAAGTATACTCAGGTTAAACACTGTTGCCACTCTGGGCTCTTTGTGAAGATGAACAATGCAAAGCCAGGTCTCAGTTTCCTGTCTCTGTATTAAATGTTCCTTTAGCAATGCTATCACATCAACATCCAAAAAGTAAATGTTACCAAACAATGCTGCATCATAAGCTCCTTTAAATGCACAAAAAGTTGAGGGAAGCAGAAGATAGAAAAGGAATGTAGCCATAAAAAGAAGCAGCCAGCAGTATGCAGAGAACTGAAAGAGGACACTGTGTCCCTTTACTTTGGTACCATAGGATAAACCTCTAACTAGGACTCATTCAGTTAAAATTGAAGAGATGACACCTCCACAGTATAAATGGAGCACCTAGAAGAGGTCAGAATGATGTGTATATCAATATAATTTTCACAATACCAGCCTCTCAAATCTTTTGCAGTTTATAATATGCTAACTGCCAAGCATCAACTGATTTTTTGTCCCGTTTTTCTTTTGCATTCACTTTTGATTAATCATCTATTGAATATCTGCATTCTTGCTTTCAAATTCCTCATGCCATTGATGCAGCATAAGCAAAATGCACTTAAGTTGGATTGGTGCTCTAAATATTCAAAAGCAAGTATTTCTAGCAAGATGCATAGTTTGAAAGGCTTGCTAGCCAAGTTTCTAATCTTTTAATTTTATTTCTGATTACCACTGTTCCAAAAGCAAAGTGCAATTTTCCTCTTCAAAATAGCTCTTACCAGTGTTAAATTCTGCTTTTGAAACATGCCTTTTTTCCAACTAATTAACATGAATTAACTTCTAAATATGAACTGGCAAACTAATAATTGTTTTAGATACCAACAATTCTGATCAGAAAAGGCATTGAAACCTGAAAGCCAAGCCTGCACTGCCTCCAATAGCCTGCGTGTGCCCACTGCATTAGAGATGCCAAATCCCAATCAATACTGTAAGTCGGTAAAGTAACCGTACATAAACTAATTACAGCAGACACAAAAGAGTATAAAATGCGGCATTTATGATATTATGTAATGTCACTATGTAACAAATGCAACTTGATTTAAAGAGGCATTCCATAATAAATATAAACAAGTCCATTTTTATGAAAAATATATGTTTGAAGACTTTTTAAAAATCCAGGTAACTTGGATTTATATAATCCATGTTTAATTCTTCAACTTTAAGTTTTTTTAATCTTAAAATAACCAACACCACACACAATATTAATTTGGAAGATGACTTCGAAATGTGTGCTGAATTTCCATCAACACCTCATATTTCTTGCCTTGAAAGCTGAAAGATGGAGCACTGACCTTATAACGAAAACAGAACCCGTGCTTTAAGAGATATAAAAGCAGAACTAAATGTAAATCACCACTCCTGCATATATCCACCACTACTGGCAAAAGAAATCCATTACTGTATAGAGAAGTGGCCAGATTTTAAAAGGTGCTGTGGACTTGTGACACAACGTTCATAGAAACTAAATTTCTGAAGAGTCAGGCTGTACTTTACTATAAAGGAGAGGCCACACATGAAGCTAGCTTTCTCCATTAAGGCAACAATTTCCTCAAGTAGCTACAGGTTGAACCTCTCTAGTCCCCAGGCTATACACAGGCAGCAGCGAGCCTGGGCCCGCTGTGGACATAGGCTGGTCTGGCAGCAGCCCCATTAGGTGTGGAGGTCCCTGCTCCCCATGGACGGAGGCTGCTCCAGGTGTTTCCTCTGTCAGCAGGGAGCTCAGACCCCCTACAGACAAGGTCTGCTGTTGCAAAGCAGCCACTGTCAGCAGCGGGCCCAGGCTCACCACAGAAAGAGGCTGCTTTGCAGAAGCCTCCCCTACTCCCCTCTCCTGCGTTGCTGCCTCTGATAGAAGCAGCAGTGAGAGGGAGGAGCAGGGAGCTGGGGAGAATTGGCTTTTAAGCTGGCTTGCCCCACTTGCTGCCTCTGATGCCAAGGCTTATCAGTTAATTGCATAGTCCAGTGATTCCCAACCATTTTTGCACCACAGACCAGCAAACCCACTCAAACATTTGGCAGACCAGTAACATTTTATTTGCATACTCATTCTGCAAACAATGAATATGCAAATAAGTTCCTGGTACACCTAGCCCCAACCCAACTTCTTGCTCCCCAGTGCCTAACACCCTTTGACCCCCCGCCACTCCTACACCCTATGCCCATTGACCCTTTATTCTCTGACCCCCTACAGCCCATGCCAACACCCTCTTGCCCTGTAACCCCACCATGCCCCCACCCCACTCACCAGACCGAGGCTGCCCCCTCTAGGGAGCAGGGCCATTACTGCCGTGTGGGCAGGAAGAGCGGCCCTCCTCCTCCATGCCCCCTTATTCCCCAAGTGCATCTTGAGCCCCCATAGGTAGGCGGGGAGATTGCGGAGCCCCGGCTGCCCGCCATTACCAGGGCGGGGGGGCAGAGGAGGGAGGAAGGCAACTCTTGCTCCACCTCATCCTGCCACCGCCTTAGCCCCAGCGCTGCCGCTGGCAAAAGCAGCTGCCTGGGCAGGGGGAGCAGCCGCCATTGGTGGTGCATATGCCTCCCTCCTCTGAGCCCCCTCCCTCCTCAAATGTACCTCCCCAAGCATGGAGTGGGGAGGAGGGCGACCTTCTGCTGCAACCACCTGAGTCACCACAGCTGCCAGAGGTGAGCTGCTGGGAACAGCTGGCTTGAGCTCGGGCAGCCACCACAGCCTGGAAGCCAGTGGTTTACGATCTGGCAGTTGGGAACCACTGGCGTAGTCAACTGCTCATTTACATCCCTACTCTCTAGTCTGGCACACTCTGGTCCAGCAATATCCGTGACTCAGCATGATTTCAGTTAGCCAGATGTCCACATATCATGGATGTGGCCAGGTTTCCCACAGTCCCATAAAATTTGTTTACAGCCACCAGCCCTGGCTCTCAATGTACTGTGCTGTTATTTAGCTCTAATTTACCATTCAATGTCTTCTAAGAGCCCAGTAAGCATTGGTAATGCTGCTAGACAATACTGACCTCCCGTGGTTTAGCAAATTCTCTGGTTTGGCACTGGTCAAGTACTGAGGGTGCCGGACTGGAGAGGTTCAATCACTAAACAAAGGAATAAACTGAGTGATCTACCAATCTCAATGCTACCCTACCAACAGATGGAGAGAGGAGGAGTTTGAGTTCTGAGGCGAGGCTCTTCAGCTATACACTGCTACAGTTTCTGATAGATATTAGAAAAAACTGCTCTGGAAAGCTTATATGTACAGTCTGTGCTCCTACAGTTTCACTGATTTATTATTCAAGATAGCTAGATCAAAGCTCTCTCAAGTAGGTGTACATACATGACAATCAGGTCTGACTGCAATGCAGACATACCCAAAAGGAGACCTAACCCCGAAAAAAAAACTGGAAAAAGAAGATGGATTTTAGACGAATTGAGAGGCTGATCAGAATGTGTCACGCATTCAGAGACAAGAGGTTAAAATTAAAAGCCAATAAGATAGAGACAAAGCCAAACTCACCTGAGATATGGATAGAAAGGTTAAGTTTAGGTAAGAAAATATGAATTTAGGTCTGTTATTTTAAATTCACTCCTCTAAACCTTTTGGACAAAATAAATAATCCTTTGTTTTCATGAAAGCTGTTTCTGTATCCCTACAATTGGGTGCTGTCACAGGCTCCCAAAAGGAAACTCTTGCAGGGACCAGCTCTCATTGGACCTGCTGAATTAGTCAAGGCTGTTAAGCACGGCCTGTAATCTGGAGACCCAGCTAGAGAGTGGCTGAATAGCAGAATTGGAGGGATGGACTTACCATAATAAAGAGATTTACTCAGGGGACTGGAAGATGATCTCAGTGGGGGAAGCCTATCCAAGGTCCCTCACGCTGAGATTACTTTGACAATTCTTATAGGAGTCTCTCTGCATGAACATATGGTATATCTGAGGCATATACTCCTGCCAAATGTGTTCTACAAAAATCTGGCCATTGTTGTTCTAAGACAATGAGTAGTGTCTTTCTCCAATCAAAGACTACACAATAGAAAAGTGGAAACACCATATAATTCCAGTATTCAATTTTTTTTAAAAAGTTAGGATTTGAATTGCCTTGCTTTTGCATAAACACTACCTAGCTCTTCAATCTCTACTCTTGTTATAGACACATGCATGACACTCAAAAAGCAACAGTCTTCCTGTCAGTAATTTTTTTTTTTTAGATGAGAGAAAAGGAAAAGAGAATGTTCATTAGTATATTACAGAGAAATCATCCACCATATAAGAAGGAAAGGCTGAAGAAGGCTGAGAAGAAATAGAAGAAGGCTGGTAGGACATGGTGCAAAAAGTGAGTTTTGATAAGCAGCATCCTGATTAAAAGGGCAGAAACTGAGAACCAGTGCCAGGTAACATAGCATCTGGACCAGCAAGATTGCACCGTAGCCCAGCATTAGGAACTATATAAAGGTTGGACCTCCTTGGTTTGATATCCTCAGGATTTGACAGGTCCTGAAGCAGGGAATTTGCCGGATATGGGGAGGTCCCCTACCACAGCCCCTCAGGCTGCCACCCCTCCCTGCCACCGGTCATTTCACCGCAGTTGGCATGCAGCCCTGACCCCACTGTTGCCTAGATAGCATGCAGCCCTGGCCCCACTACCACCCAGGCTTCCATGACACCGGCTTCATCCCTGCTGCTGCCTGGGCTGCCATGGCACTCACTCCACTGCCAGGTGTTGGACTGCCCCAGCTGGGCTGCTGGGACTAGCCTGACTCTGCTACCACCAGCCCCTGGGATCCCAGCTGCTGCCCTTCTGTCCCAGGGCTCTCTCATCCAGGAACATCCATGGTCCTACTTGACCACAGATGTTGCCAGATCCAAGAGTCTGAGTTTAGGGAGGTGCAACCTATATCACTTTTAAAGCCTTTAATGCAAGATTTTTCATCAATCTAAGCAAATTTTAAAAACACTGCACATTTTTATTTTGGTAAGTTACAATTAAAGAATATTCACATTAACAAGTTTAGAACCTTTCTTTAGTATATGCTATGGACAGCACTAGATTAAAACATAATTTTGGGATGTTTAAGAATAGACAAAAAATTAAAATCAACTTAGTATAAATATTGTGGTTCTTTCAACTTGTGATTTGTGGGGAGAGGGTGTTTTTTTAAAGCCTTATGCTCTTTGGTTAGCTAAAATAATGAAAATAAATTAAATTCCCTTTGATTTTCATGTAGTCCACAATATCTTTGTGTTGGAAATAATGCAGCAAAAACATAACCCAAAATAAGTTTTCAGGTTTTCATAGAAGACCTTCCTATGAGTAGATTGTGCAAAACTTGCACAAGTGAATTTTTGGGACTAAATTACCAGAAAGTATCCCTCTAAAATGAAAGAGTTCTATTTAAAAAAATAGTTTTCTGTAACTATGAGATCTCCCACTTAGGACAGAAAAGTAATTCAGCAACAGCTCATTTCTCATTATAAACAAGCTATTCAGGATTAGAGGCCAAGATGCTTTCTTCTGAAGCTGCAGCTGACATTTCACTTAGAAGTAAACTTACTCTCACAATACTGATGTTAGCACAATAAACAGCTGTTCTACTCCAGGATTATAACACAATGAAGTTATATCAGTGTTTGAAGGTAATTTTACATAGTAAACTAGTGTAGAACAGAAAATCTCTGCTTCCAGCAACATAAACTAGACCAAGGAGGATGCTTCAATATTGACCTGTATTGGAAGACCTGTATTGGAAGAACATATATCTGAAAGTTACTCAAGTGACTAAATAAAGACTGCATTCAGTACTTCAGCAATTTCTTGAAAACACCATACAATTTTTAAAAAGTATATTTCAATTTGTCTATTTTCATGCAATTGAGGCTTCTATAAAATAATCAACCCTTACTTTTTAAGGAAAGCAATAAGCTGAAATAGCTTTTTATTTGAAAACAATGGTTTCAGCAGCTCCAACTATCCCAGCAGACCCTTTTAACAATAACAAATGCTTTTTTTTTTTTTTTTTTTTTTTTTTAATACTAATCTGGTAGAAGCCATGGTCACACAACATCTACCAATCTGGATGCTGCAGAAATACAAAATACCCTCCCACACAGCATTAATGTGATTATCAGTCTGAAAAAAATACTAGTATTCCAAGTATAGTGGTGGTAATAAAATCATTCTCTGTTCATGTCTGGTCCAGAAAACTGGACAAAAAGACAAGTAACATTATGGCATCTGCATTTATTGCCAATCTACTGAGGACTGTTCTGGCTGATTTCCCAAACTCTGGAAGGTAGATGGACACACCTAAATACCAACAACTTTTAAACAGAAATCTGTCAAATCCTTACAAGACATTAAGGCTCAAACATGGACAAAAAGAGAAAGTAAGAGAGGGAGGAGTAGGAGTAGTAATTCGTAATGGAAGTATGGCCATTTTATGATAAGCACGAACAGGGAAGTAGCGTTAGTAAGAGAGGTTGAATACTTCTCTAGGCTAAATGAAAGCCACCAAGATTACTACATTAAGAAAAAAAATGAGACACTAATGTAGAAAATACCCACTCTCTTGTTTGCAATTTCAGTAAGTTTCTGACTCACATTCCTAGGCTTCTGTCATTTGTACTTAGAGTATTTTCTCCACTAATATTATCATCTTAGGGTCCTGTAACCTTACATAACCTTTTGCCCTGGGCTGTGGAGGTCAGTCTAGAACTTATTCTCGTCTTTCAGCAGGCTGCAGGTTAGGGCCCAGCACCAAACACACTCTGAAAAGCCTTTTTAGCTAGAGTCTAGGATACCAGAAATCATCTCTCTGCAAATGACGTTCTTAAACATCAAGGCTGAAGCATAAAATTCTAATGAAGGGCAAAGTTGGGGGGAAAATTCAGATTCAACATTTTTGCCAAAAATTGAAGATTTAGGTCAACCAATTGTTTCAGTAAAAAAATTCCAAAAAAAAGTCACCATGTTTGATATTATCTAAACAAAATGTTATTACTTTAATTTTACTTCAATTTTCTTAAAAGTTATAAAAGGTATAGAAGCCGAAAACAAAATTAAAAGGCTTCAACTTTGTAACATTAAATATGAGGGATGTGAATTTTTTTTTTATTTTTGTAAAAAAAATTCTCAACTACTGCACTTCAAAATAAAAACCTTGATTTTACACATGACTCATGTACTAAGAGTCCTCTTAAAAGCAACAACATGGAATGAGTCAGCAATTAACTCAATTTACAGATTGGACTGCTGAACACTAAGGCTATGTCTACACTACCTTTTACATAGGTATAACTTATGTCACCCAGGCATGTGAATAATCCACCCTCTCCCAAGCAATGTATGTTACACAAAACTTAGTGCTGGTGCGGACAGCCCTATGTGGTGGGAAGAGTTTCTCCCACCAGCTTAGCTGCCACTGCTCACTGGGAATGGAGCAATTAAGTCGATGGGAGAGCTCTCCCCCATCAGCTTAGAATGGCTGTATTAGAGAGCTTGTAGTGGTTCAGCTGCACCGATACAGCTGCACCACTGTGAGCTCTCTAGTGTAGCAACAGCTTAAGACTTACACCCTGACTTGAAAAGAGTTCTATAAAATGAAGGTAGTGCTGTGCCCTAGAGCACAGGATAACAAAAGAACCAGAATAGCTTCTGTCCCAGTTACACGTGGAACAACATTAAAGTTAAAGTGCATGTGTCAAGAGTGCTGGACCAGACATCAGAAAAAGATTTATCGTGTGTCACTAAGCTAAATTAGAGTGAAAATTAATATTCTGAAATCATAATGAAATCAAAGTGCTGCTACAGCATAAGTCATTTCTACTTACTTTGATCAGCATAATTTTTTGCTTTCAGTTCAAGCTGTCGAGTTTGTGATTCTAATGATTCCACTCGGGTCTGTAAGTCCTTTTTTTCTTGTTCTTGAGAATCTTCAAATTCAATGAATTTCTGACAGACAAAAAACAAACAAGATATTCATTAATGTGATTAGACACTGAGCAACAAGGTAAGAATTTTCAAAGAGGCCAGAGTCAGTTCTCTAAAGCTCACAAATGCAAAGGAAGTCGGTAGCTAACTCCCTCGGGCTCTTTTGAAAATCCTGGCATAACTTTTACTAAGATGCATGTATGGTAGTTTACTTTTATAATAAAAGTAATGTTATTAGTTAATTTAATTACTTTTCCTGAAACACTGACCTGCAACTCTTCAAATGATTCAGATACCAAAAAGTAGTTCTCACTAACTAGCATGCCCACTTTTCAAAGTCTGAATGCACCTAAGTTAGGGTGACCAAATCTGCAAAGTGAGCTCATTACTTCCTCTTACCTTTTACACGTAACTATAGACATTTTTATTTCTACTCTAACAAAGCGGCATTTTTTGCTTTTAAAAATATTAAACCTACCACCAGCCTGCCACTGGATCTGTTCAATCCTGTTCATACTACTGTTCATCATGCTGAAACAGCTATTTATGAGCCCATGAAACTACAGTTACGATCTTAGAACAGTTTCATGTCCATAAACTAATCTCAATAGACTAACTTTCATTCCCTAATGTGGTAAGCAGCCTTTGGGAACCAAAGAGGTTGCCCTTCACAGGAAGCTGATGTACAGTCAAGAGTTTATAAAGAGAAGTCAATCTATGAACCTGCACTTGAATACTATTTTCAGTTTAAGTTCATAGTGAAGTTCACAGCATGCTATTTACTTTATGTAGCAGTCCAGTGTTCATCTATGGAGCATTTTGTCCAAATTAATTTCCCTTGATCACTTGCCCTATAAAAAGTATAATCTAAAAACTTTAGAGCAGCGCCACACAGGCTAGCAGTCCTCTACAACTACACTTGCCTTCCAGCTCAAAGTATAAACACATAGTTACTGACAATCCTAAAATGTTTTGTAAGACCAACTGAGCATAAGTTGGAGTGAGAAGCAGAAAAAACAGAAAGCACAAGTTAAGGAAAAAATGTCAGCGGCATGGCTACCGTCCAGTTAGAATTACATCCAGGAGTCAGTTTTATAGTACTTACATCTCCATCTGATAGTTATTACTATTCAATAGTCCATGACAAGTTTGTGATCTGAATCCAAGGCAATTTCTATATGGACATTATGTAAAATTAATTTGTACTAGTAGCGGAAATCCCATGCAGTCATACTGGGCCAAGTAGTCAACTATCTGTGTTGTCTCCCTCATACAATGACTAAATAGCGAAGTGTACATTATGATTAATCAACTCACATACAAATCTTATTAACTTTAATAGTAAGTGGACAGATGGGCATTGATACGCATAAGACTGCAAAGTTTTAAATTGAGAGTTAAAAATATGAAAGTTTTCTAGATCAGTTGTTTTGGGCACATGAGAAAGCAAGTAAGCCAAGTATAACTGTGGGAGCAGTGTGATAAACCAAGTTTTAGTAGTTTGAATATCAAGAGTCCAACAATCAATGCTTAACACTTGTTTTGATTCTTTCAGGTATGGCTGGAAAATAACACCTTGGAAATCATAAAGTAGTTGAGTTATTAACTTCATTTCATAGTAATAAATACAATATTATAACATTAAGCATATATAATAATGAAAATAAGAGACTACTGCCAGAAAGCTAGAACAGTATTACAGAACCACTGCGACCTTATCTTCTCAAATTGTTTTCTTCCATCTTCTGACTAATGTATGGAAGTGAGATTAGAAGGAGGAAGTCAACTGGATACAGAAGTGTGCATAATAAACTAAATTCAAAACTATGCAGAGAGTGAGCACAAGAACTAAGGATCTTTAGTGGTGACAAGTCTTGGGCTTACCATCGGCACAAGATGAAATTCACTCATTTAGTATTTTTTGTAGGTGATGGGACTTCAAAAGTATACAACAGAAAAAAATTCAAGTGGTAGGTGAAGTTTTGACCACTCAACAGTACCTTTCCAGTACAAAGAATTTTACTCACTGATCCAAATGCCTAAAAAAGGGTGTTCCCTCTAAACTGTGTGGCCGCACAGCTTCACAGGTGATTAATCAGCCCCAGTCAAAGGCTCAGGGCTCCCTGCTGACTCAGGTCCTTAACTCAATTTTTGTTTTTCATTTATATCATTACTCTGGGGTGGGGCTGGGGTTGAATGATTCAGTATGCAGCTTGCCCCTCCCCTCCCCCAAAGAGGTTTACCCCAGCCCTCTCTCATAGCAGCAGGTTGGAGCAAGGTGAGAAATGCCTCTCGATGGCTATTGCAGCTCCAGCAGGCACAGCCAGGGGAGGGGTACATGTCCCTTAGCTGGGGTAGATCCAGGTTCTTCTGGTCCCTGCGCCTCCCCCACAAGCCAGAATGAGGACTAAGGATGTTAAAATACACTTATCTGGTTAATCGTATAGTCGATACAATTTGTACCCACTATATGAGTAGTTGATAAGTGCCGCTCTGCAGAGCTGCAGTGGGGGTAACTCCAGGAGCCAACTCGAGCTGGGATTGAGCATTCCTGACTCCTTCCGGCTCAGGAGCCACCAGCACAGCAGTTCTACATTTTAAATGTAGTAAAAGCAGCTGGGCTCTTACTACAATGCAGAGGCGCAACGATTAGAGACTATCGGGACTGCTCAGTCCTGGCTTGCGCTGAGTCCAGCAGCCCTTGTTTGTGGTGGACAACCCTGTCTGCCACGGCCAGGGCTGGCCATGGGCAGGGGCTGCTCAGGCACTGTGAACAGCAACAGCACCTATCCTCGGGGGGGGACACAGCTCCCTGCTGGGACTCCTGCAGACATGGGTTGCTTCGAAGCAGCATCCCCTATTCCCTCCTACTGCCTCTAAGAGGGGCAGCGGGGGGACAGGAGGCACCCCACAGACAGTGCTAGGGGAAAACCATCTTTTAAGGCGGCTCCCCACAGCATCAGCTCCTGTCCCCACCCCACCCCCCACCGCCTTGCTGCCTCTTTTAGAGGCAGCAAGGTGGGGGGGATGCCACAGAGAGCACGGGACAAGCACTGCTTGAGTTCTTGCTCGCCCAATGCTCCCTGCAGCACTTCTGCTTTTGAAATGTACAAGAGTCCTGAAGGGCTCTTGTACATTTCAAAAGCAGAAGCCCCTCAGTGGGAACTGGCATGAGCTGGGACTGAAGCAGTCTCTGCTCGCACCATTTCCCCGCTGTGCCTCAGCCTCCCCTGTCTCCTGCAGGGACGGTGCTACACTGGCTCCTGCTTCTTGCTGCCTCTCTCTGATAGAGGCAGGCAGGGGAGGGAAGCGACCAGTTGAGTTGCTACTTGACTATCCAATAAGCATTTGCTTACTGGATAATCGACTAGTCTCTTACATCCCTGGTGAGGACTGCAGCAAACTGTACACTTTCCTTTCACTCCTTGATGAAGGGCCATAGCCAGCAAAGTTCCCATACAAATCGGAGGCAGGGTGGAAAGAACTGCAGTCCGCCCTCCCCGCAAAGGGCACCTAGGAGGCTCAAGGCTGGAGCAGTCCCAGGTGGGGGAGGGGAGCAGGAGGCCAGCCCCTTTCAACTGCTTGATGATTCTCTCTCTTTTTAATATGGTTTTATGAGAGGCAATCCCATTCCAGGCACATCCAACCCCTTCCCTTGGTTGAAGTTATAAGAGGAAGCTGTATACCAAATGTGGTGGTCCAAGATCTCTTAAATGGTAAGAGTTGGAACACAGACAGACACACGGAGGCATGCACAGATTAACTCTCTCAAATATATAGCGGATGAGCCATCACCAAATTTGAGCTTACTGATAAAGGGAAACGGAGGGAAAGAAAATTCATAACACTTTATAAAAGCACTTCATTTCTGATTAAGCCAAATTATGTAAATGCACTGTTTTCTAGTCATACTTTTAGCATGAACAAGAGTGCTTTCACACAAGCTGTTACATGGCTATCACAGGACTCAGTGGTGTTCATATGACAGTGCTTGGAGCAAAACGTTGAGAAAAGCAAGAAACAGCTGATGCTGAAAAACAGGTAAACATGTTCTGCAGTTCTCTGCTTTATATAAGCTCCCTTCAGTAAACTTAGTGTATACCAGTATTCCTATGAACTGCTGGGAGACAGAGTGAGGAGTTTAACTATTTTTCTTTGTTTTAGGAATATGCACTTGTGAAATGCATGGTATAAAAATGACCTGAAACCAGAAACCTATTACTTGCACTTTCAAGCATTTTCTAGGTACCTAACTTCATTGCATCCTCATAAAGCAGTTAAATCTCCCATTTTGCACACTACAAAATAAGGTATTTAAGTGATTTGCCCAACATCTTAATGCATCAACAGCAAAACCAGGAGCCATAAGTTCTCCAGTGCATACTCCATTCACTTGATTATTACTGAGCTCAAATAAAAAATTACAAATTGAAAGTATGTGACATTCAAATTGTCAGATCTGGATACAAGTTTACTCTTGTAAAACAAGAGTAGGATTTGACTCATTGCTGAAGACATTACTTTTAAATATTTAACACTTAACCTGACAGCATAAGCAGAAAAACTTTAGCCGTCTTCTTCATTATTTCCAATTAACTTAGGATACTTAAATCCATTTAGTGGGAGACTGGAAACTAATTCTCCTTTCATGCCTACAAAAAAGAAAAGATGTATTAAGGATGTCAGGTTTCAAGAATAGGTTCATTTTGTAAGTTGTGGGGGCAAGTCTATTAAACTCATACCACAGATAATTTTTCTTTACTGAAAAAATTGATTATGTACTGTTTATAAGCCCAGTTGTAACACTGAGTCTCATCAGTTACATTGTAAAACTCCTGTAACAATTTTCTGCCAGCTACCCATGTCTAAACATAGACCTATGTGCTCTGATGGGAGCTATGCAACCTAAAGCATGGGTTCCCAAACTGGGGTGCGTGCCCCCCGCGGGGCCATAAAGAAATTCCAAGGGCAGCGCGAGGTGACCCAGCCCCCCCCGGTAAGTTTTGCTGCTATTTTTGTTTTTCAGCCCCGGTCAGTTCCCTTCCCCCCCCCCCAACAAGTTTTGCTGCTATTTGGGTGGAGGGGGCATGAGGGTTTCTCAAAAATCAAAAAGGGGGCATGATGCTGAAAAGTTTGGGAACCACTGACCTAAAGTATATTTATATATAAGATACAGAAACATAAGAGTTGTTTTCTTCCTCTTCCTTATTTCTTTGTTGCTTGGTACTTTGGTTATACTAGAACCTTTAACCAATTTTCCTAACGCTCGTTTTGTAAATATAAAATGCCACAGTAGTAGTTACATGCAAAGCATTAGCAAAATATCCAGATAACCAATTTTCTCAATTTTCTGTTAAACCAGAAAACTGAATGTATATCAAGTTATGCAGATGGCTCCTTACTGATTATGAAAACTGATCATATGCATCAGTGATTAAAGGAATGACTGGCACCCAAAATCTATCTATCTATAAGCAGCAGATTTTTATCATTTTTGGAAATCATTACTGAAAGAAAACCACAATCACAACTTGCATCACGTCAACACAAAGCTAATGAAGAAGAAATCCAACAAAAATGGGAGCTTCCTGATGTAAAAACCGAGGCAAAAAAGACTGAGTTAAGAAACAACACGAATATTTATTATGAGGCTCCTACAATGAATACATTCCCCATAATGGTAGTTAGAAAAGGGGAGATTATTCAGAATAGTCAAACTTGGCAAATCAAGAAATATCAGGCTTTAATGAATATGGAAAAATACCTTCATCATTAGGTCAATCAAGCAATGGGGTTCACCCAAATAAAACAAAGAATCATTAAAACCTGTTACAGGCATTGTTACAGGCTGAGGACCGAATGGCTAAGTAGCAGTTCTGCAGAAAAGGACCTGGGGATTACAATGGATGAGAAGCTGGATACGAGTCAACAGTGTGCCTTTGTAGCCAAGAAGGCTAATGGCATATTAGGGTGAATTAGGAGGAGCATTGCCAGCAGATCCAGAGAAGTGATTATTCCCCTTTATTCGGCTCTGGTGAGGCCACATCTGGAATACTGTGTCCAGTTCTGGGCCCTACACTATAGAAAGGATGTGGACACATTGGAGAGGGTCCAGCGGAAGGCAACCAAAATGATTAGGGGGCTGGAGCGCATGACCTATGAGGAGAGACTGAGGAATTTGGGTTTGTTTAGTCTGCAGAAGAGAGGAGTGAGGGGGGATTTGATAGCAGCCTTCAACTTTCTGAACAGAGGTTCCAAAGAGGATGGAGAAGGGCTGTTCACAGTAGTGATGGATGGCAGAACAAGGAGCAATGGTCTCACGTTACAGTGGGAGAGGTCTAGGCTGGATATTAGGAAAAACTATTTCACTAGGAGGGTGGTGAAACACTGGAATGGGTTACCTAGGGAGGTGGCGGAATCTCCATCCTTAGAGGTTTTTAAGTCTTGGCTTGAAAAGCCCTGGCTGGTTTGATTTAGTTGGGATTGGTCCTGCCCTGGGCAGGGGGCTGGACTTGATGACCTCCTGAGGTATCTTCCAGCTCTATGATTCTAAAACCAACTATTCGTTAAAAGAAAGTGATAACTCATGTACCTTCTGTTCACTTTATTCCTGGTGGTTACCCTTTTATAGAAGCATCTTTGCATAAGCACAAGATTTTTTTTTTAAATGGATGATATGACTGCATTTGGAAAATGCACATATATATTTGAATGTATCATGCATCTTTCAACAAGGTAATCATAAATGATGTGCGAGTACTACAAGTGTGTGCATGTTGAAAGGACAAGCAGCGTGTTCACATGTGAAAATACTGCTTTTAAGTTAGTCACTGAAACAGCAACTATCTGTAAGGACTTCTGCTGCACCTGAGTAATAATTTTAGTCTGCATTACACTGGTCACTTCAATTAACTCATAGAAATAGAACCTTACTATACTACCACATAAATACCTGCTAGTTTGAGACTTCCTAAGGGTCCATAAGAGCTCAAAAAACGATATCACTTTTTTTTTTTCCCTCCTGTGCTTTATTATAGTTTCTGCTCCACATTGCTGGGACCTCTTTTTCATGTTCCATCAACGTATGAACTATCCTTACAATAGTCATGAAAATTTACCAGACAAATAAAATAAGTCAAATACCCCCCGTCCTTTTCACCTTGATAAAGTTAAATTTAATCAATAATAAACTCATTCACCTGACATTAATGAGCAATTATAATTTTGCAAATCTGACATAGAAATTGATCATAATCTTTCTATTGGTTTGGACAAAAACTAGATGCGAGTCTTTAAAGAAAATATTTGTTAATTCATATACATTCTTAACTTTTTTAGCCCATCCTTCATTTGTAATCTTCTTGCCTGCTCAAGTGTGACATGTAGTAATTTGTACCTTAACCTTTTTTCATACAAATATAGAACTATTTGCATTGCACTTCATGGTTAGTTTTACTGGGACTGTAAAACAACTTTTTCCAAGTTAAAACAAGACAATACTGCTGTGGAAAAAGACTAAATTTCAGTAACAACACTTTTCAGTTTTCAAAATTATAAAGTAAATAAAAGAACATGCAGGTAAGTGCAGGGCAAGAAACCTATGTCTGGAAATAGACTTTTTAAGTCAGGTGGCTAAATCAAGGATGTTGATGTCACTCATTTACTACTGGAATTTCAGATAGTGTGTCAGAGAAAATAAAGCAAATTTCTGGAATAGTATTGTTTGGTTTTTTTTTTTACACAAGGGATGCTTTACACATTTCTACATTCTCAGATAAACTGGATGAACTACGTTGACATACAGAACCATTGCTTGTCTCATCTGATATCATCACTGAAGGACTTTGCTACTGAACAACCTGTAGTCATCATCTGTTGCTCAGCTGAAGCTTCTATCCACCAGCTCAGGGAGTTACAGCCTGAAAAGTACTTCCTCTTTCTATACACAACATGATGTATTATTTTTAGTAACATCCACCTCAGATATGTATAAGGAATGACAATTAAAATAATTATTGAGCGCCTTAACTTTAGAAAATTGACAGTGGAGTTGTTTGAGATACTGAACCATTTAATGTTTAGTTGCTTGGTTAGTCTCACAACTGGTACTGTTCTTTTGTATAACCCATGTGAATAAAAGAAGAACAATCTTCTAGAGATGTTCTAGTCATTTATTTTAAGAGCCCCAAAGAAAGAAGAGCCACATAAGAGTGGAAGCTATGGACTAAGATAAACAGCTTACTGTTATCAACTCTGTATTGTCCTTTTCTAACCACAGGGTTCAAAAAGGAGTAGGATACCAAGCACCAATACAGTATGAAGAAAAGGGGAAAATATCTAGTCCCCACTGCTAAAAATGAGCCACTTGTTTAGCTATGATTTAGATGGGTCATAGGACTATATCTGCACCTCGGATGATTTGGTATGAAGCTGAAAGTCTGCGTATGAGCTACCTTGTATGGGAAACGGGTGAAGACAACCTAATGCAGAGTAGGGCCACTTGGGGAAGAAGGTCTTAAAAGCACCCTGGCACCTTGCCCTGCGAGGTGGAAGCGAGTCCTCCCGGGCGAAGAAACAGGAAGCCTCCACCCCACTCCCAGAAAGGGAAACACGGCTTAGGAAACATACAGAGGGCCCCCCACTTCGTCCGCCCGGCCCCTACACTGCTCTATCACTGGAGCATCCGAGCCCGGCTCGGCCTGTTCCACTGGCAGCCCCTGCTAGCCCGGCAGGACTGCCCAGTCCCCTCGGCTGTGCCACGGACCAGTCCCAGATCCTCCTCCTCCCAGCGCTGCCTGTAGCTCCTGCCGGCGGAGCAGCCGGATCCAGCGGCCCCTCACCTCCTCGGCCTGCTTGCGCAGCGCCTTCTCGCGCTCGTACTGGGTGAGCAGCTGCTCGTTGTCGTCCCGCAGCAGCTCCAGCTCCACGCTGGCCTCCTGGCTGTGCGCGCAGACCGAGTCCAGGTTCTCCAGCACCGCCACCACCAGCGGCATCAGCTCGGCCACCACCTCCTCGTCGTAGCGCCCGATCAGCCGCTCGAACTCGCGGTAGATGGAGCCCGCCAGCCCCGACACCCGCTCCGACATCATGGCCGGGCCGGGGCCGCCCGGGTCTTCCTGGTACACCACGCCGTCCGCCAGCTCCATGGCCTCGGTGCGGCCGGCCCGCCTGGCTCCTTCCCTGACAGGGCCCGGCCGGGCGGCGGCAACAGCTCTCGGCGCCTCCCCCTCTGCGGCGAGGCCTCGCCTACAGCGCGGGCGCACGGCACTGACCTCAGCCACAGCGCCGAGGCGGGGCGCGGGGCAGCGGCGTCACGCGGACAAGGGCGTGGTCGCGCGCGGGGAGAGGAAGGGAAGGGGCGCGCGCGTGCGTCGCCGGACTCACCACGGCGCAGGCGCAGAAGCTGGAGCGTGAGGGGCGGGCCTTGCGTCAGAGCGCGGGGCCGAGCGGGGGAATGTGGGTCAGAGGTCCCAGAGGGAAAGGGCGGGTCCTAGAAGTAAAAGGGGAGGGGCCCAGTGGTACGAGGGTGGGGCTTAATGGTGAGACAGGAGTAGGCGGGATCAATTGGCTGAGGGTGAAAAGGGGGTGGGAGGTAGGGAGAGGAGGCTGTCAGGGCAGTAATAAAGTGACCTTCCAGGGTTGGCTCCACTAAAGGAAAAATGCCCATGTCAGATGATGAAGCCTTTAAGGGCTAAGCGCCAGGGAATAGGAGAATGGGGTGGGGTGAAGAAATAGGTGGGGCCGCACTTAAGTCTTGTGATATTTTGTATGGGATCCAGTCCAAGAGCCTTGAGTCATCCTCTGTGTCATATGGGTCTGCGCCTGTGCCTCAGGAGATAATACATGTGGCAATATTGCACTATTCCCAGCTCCTGCTTCCTGAACACCTCAGTCAATAAGAAAATACATTCCAGAAACATGACAGCAACAAGCCACGCAAGCCGGAGGCATTTATACTGCTGTAAGGTGAATAAATGGTCTGAAATAAATAAGCTGGAATTCAATAAATGCGAGGTACTCCACTTAGGAAGGGATAATCAGTTGCACGCATATAAAATGGGAAGTTGCAGCCCAGAAGTGAAAGTGAGCCAGCAAGAACCACCTAATAGTAGGCTAATGTTAAAGTGCTGCCACCTGCCACAACAGCACTCCTTAAAGCGCTGCTGTGGCAGTGCTGCTAGATGCTACTGGTGGAGCTGCTGAGGTGGGGACCCTGATGATTTAAAAGGGCCTGGCGCTCCTGGCCACCACCGCAGCAGCCGGGATCCCTGGGCCCTTCAAATTCCGTCTGAGCGCCGGGGCTAATGACTGCTTCCACTGCAGCCCCAGAGCCCCTAGCCATCTTAGTAGTGGCTGCCATGACGAACTAGCTGGGGAAGAGGGTCTGCGCTAGCCCCACCCCTTGAACACGAGGCCCCAATTCTTCTGGGGGCCTAGAGTTGTTCCCCCTTGTTAAAAACACTGGGCCTAGTCAGGGTGCACTGGTAAGTCCCAGAGTCTATTTTCATCCCTGTTACTGTCTAGGAAGGAATACCGCAGAAAGAAATCTGGGGTCACAGTGGTTCACAAGCTAAATATTAGTCAACAGTGTAACACTGTTGCTAAAAAAGCAAGTATCATGTTGGGATGTATTAGCAGGAGTGTTGTAGCAAGACACAAGAAGTAATTCTTTCACTCTACTCTGCAGGGCCTCAGCCGAAATAATGTAGAAAAATTAAAGTAAGTCCCAAGAAGAGCAACAAAAATGATTTAAGGTCTAGGAAACATGATCTATCAGGGAAGACTGAAGAATAACTAAGTTTGTATAGTCTGTAGAAGCCTGGGCCCCCGGGATACATAATAACAGGTTTCAAGTCCATTAAAGGTTGTTACAAGGAAGAGGAAGAAAAATTGTTCTTCATAACTATCAAATTCATGGTCCATTTTGGTCAATTTCATGGTCATAGGATATTTTTAATAATAAATGTCATGATTTCATGATTTTAGATATTTAAATTTGATTTTTCACATTGTAGTTATAGGGAAGTAAGGATGGCATGGTGTGGTTTTGTCACCATTACTTCTATGCTACTGCCTTCAGAACTGCGCCCTTGGCCAGCACCTGTCACTCTCTGACCACCCAGATCTGAAGGCATTAGCACAACGGTAAGAGTGTCATGGTATACTATTACCACACTTACATCTGCACTTCTGCTATTGGGGTGCTGCCTTCAGAGCTGGGTACCCAGCCAACAACCACCTCTCTCCGGTCACCCCACTCTGAAGGCAGTGCAGAAGTTACGGTGTATTATAGAGTAAAAGCACACAAACACCCAGATTCATGAGGGAGACCAGATTTCATGGTCCGTGATGCATTTTGCATGGCTGTGAATTTGGTAGAGCCCTATTCATAACCTCTGAGGATAGAACAAGAAGCAGTAAGCTTAAATTGCAGCAAAGACTGTTAGTTTGGACATTAGGAAAAACTTCCTATTTCTCAGGGTAAATAAGCACTGGCATCAACTGTCTAGGAAGGTTGTGGAATCTTAGTCATTGGAGATTTTGAAAAGCAAGTTAGACAAACACCTGGGAGGGATGGTCTAGCTCCGTGGTGTCCAACACGTTCACCACTAGCCATATGTGGCTATTTGGCCAGTTGAGTGTGGCTAGTTGGCTTGAACAATGTGGCTATTTGGCCAGTTGAGTATGGCTAGTTTGCTATAGTTATAGTGGCAACTGCTTCAGTACTGTTTGGACACCACGAGTCTAGATAATATTTAGTCCAAACCTGATTATAGGGCCTGGAACAAAAATCTACCTGAGGCCCTGCTGCTGCCCCTTCCCACTTTTGCTCCACACTTTCCTGCCCCCATTGCACCCCTTCCTGCAAATCTCCTTCCCAAGTGATGCAACCCAGGAGATTACTCCCTGGCATAGGGAGCAGATATTGGACCTACCCCACACTCACCATGGCAGAGGGAGGTGAAGCAATCCAGCCCCACCCTGCTCAGCTCCCCCAAGCCCAGCTCCCAGCCATGTCGCTCCACTTCCCGCTGCTGCAGTGAAGCAGAGCAACCCAGTTGGGGTATGGCGGGGTGGAATGGAACAGGCTAGGGCTGGATTGCTCCACTTCCCATGGCTTCTGCCACAGTTAGTGAGTGTGGGGGTGGGTCCAACCCCTGCTATGGCACCAGGCCCTCTGAATATAAGAACGGCCATACTGGGTCAGACCAAAGGTCCATGTAGCCCAGTATCCTGTCTGCCAACAGTGGCCAATACCAGATGGAAGGGAACACAACAGGTAATCCTCACGTGATCCCTGTCCTGTTATGCATTTCCAGACAAACAGAGGCAAGAGACTCCATTCATACCCATCCTGGCTAATAATCATAGATGGACCTAACCTCCATGAATCTATCTAGCTCTTTTTTGAACGCTGTTAAAGTCCTAGTCTTCACATCCCCTGGCAAGGAGTTCCACAGGTTGACTGTGCACTGAGTGAAGAAAAACTTCCTTTTGTTTGTTTTAAACCTGCTACCTATTAACTTCATTTGGTGACCCGTAGTGGAGTCAAGTAAATAACTTTTCCTTATTCACTTTTTCCACACCAGTCAGGATTTTATAGACCTCGATCATATCCCCCCTTAGTCTCCTCTTTTCAAAGCAGAAAAATCCAAGTCTTTTTAATCTCTCTTTATATGGGACCCGTTCCAAACCCCTCATCATTTTTGTTGCCTTTTTCTGCACCTTTTGCAGTGCCAATTTATCTTTTTGGTGATGAGGCAACCACATCTAAATGCAGTATTCAAGATAAGGTGTACCATGATTTTATATAGGGGCAATAAGACATTTTCTGTCTTATTCTGTATCCCCCTTTTTTTTTTAATGATGTCTAACATTGTTTGCTATTTTGACTGCTGCTGCACACTGAGTGGAAGTTTTCAGAGAACTATCCACAATGACTCCAAGATCTCTCTCTTGAGTAGTTATAGCTAAATTAGTCCCCATCATATTGTATGTATAATTGTGGTTGTTTTTTCCAATGTGCATTACTTTACATTTATCAACATGAAATTTCATTTGCCATTTTGTTGCCCAATCACTTAGTTTAGTGAGATCTTTTTGAATCTCTTCACAGTCTGCTTTGGTCTTAGCTATCTTGAGCAGTTTAGTATCATTTGCAAATTTTGCCACCTCACTGTTTACCCCTTTCTCTAGATCATTTATAAATAAATTGAATAGGATTGGTCCCAGGACAGACCCTTGGGGGACTCCACTAGTTACCTCTCTCCATTCGGAAGACTTACCATTTATTCCTACCCTTTGTTTCCTGTCTTTTAACCAGTTATCAATCCATGAGAGAAGCTTCCCTCTTATGCCATGACAACTTACTTTACTTAAGAGGTATTGGTGAGGAACCTTGTCAAAGGCTTTCTGGAAATCTAAGTACACTATATCCCCTTTGTCCACATGTTTGTTGACCCCCTCAAAGAACTCTAGCAGATTAGTAAGGCACGATTTCCCTTGACAGAAACCACGTTGAATTTCCCCAATAAATTATGTTCATCTACATGTCTGACAATTTTATTCTTTTACTATAGTTTCAAGTAATTTGCCCGGTACTGATGTTAGACTTACCGGTCTGTAATTGCCAGGATCACCTCTAGAGCCCTTTTTAAATATTGGCGTCACCTCTGGTAATCACCCAGGTTGCCCTGGGCCCCACAGGACCCCCAAAGTGTGGGGGCTGAGGCAGCTGCTTGGAACTGTCCAGTGGCTCTGCTTCCAGTTCTGTGATTTTATAAAGCATTTGAGATAGCATTAGGAAACACAGCAGGGTGCCTGGTGGAGCTCAGATGAATGCATTTTCTGAAATAGGATTTATTAGTATTTGTCACAATTTATTAGTAGGTGGGAAAAGTTTCACTCACTGTACATTCTTTAAATCAGTAAGTCCTTCAAGAGTTTCAGTGGATAAGGTCATCTGTGTGTTTCTTTGTAGCACGTGCACTGCTGCCACCTGCATCAATGGTGTTGTTTATACTTCAGTCTGAGGGCCCTCTGCTGGCTATGCAGAAGCAGATCCATATAATCATAGAACTATAGTGTTGGAAGGGACCACAAGGGTCATATAGGTCAGTGTTTTTCCATGACCAGTCTGTGGATTGGCGCTCATCCCTGAGAACTCCCAGATACAATTTAGGAAGGCAGCAAGCTGGTCCCTGGTATTAAAAAGGTTGAGAAACACTGATATATAATCTAAACTTATGCCAAGAAAATCCTACATAAGCAGACACTCTTAGAGTTTTGAGGATATAAAATATAAACATGGAATAAGTTTCTCTCCAGATCATAACAATATGAAGGCAAGTCAAATTTTGGACTTAAGCAGGTTGATCAATTGCTCTTTAATTGTGGTGATAATAATACATTATTATACACACATGAATGAGGAAAATCTCAGAAAATGCTGGAGAAGCAAGCAAGGATTTTATCCATTAATTATGTAGGAAGATACTGAAGGTCAAAGAGCGTTACATGAATTGCTTAAGGTCAAATAGTGAGTCAGGGTGCATCTACACTGGAAAAACAGATCACTTTTGGCAAAACTCCTTCCTAGGCAGTCATTTCCCATTTTGTATGTGTGCAACAGATTGTTCTTTCCTAAGTGGAGTACTGTGCATTTGTCCTTATTGAATTTCACTCTATGGAAAAACAATACTTGCATCCACACTACCATTGAGTTCTTTTGACAGAAAGTTGAAGGAACAGAGGGGTTTTTCCAACGGCGGTAAATCTCATTCTGTGAGGAAGAAGCCTTTTTCCGAAAAAGCTTTTTTGGAAAAAGGCGAGTGTGGATGCAGAAGAGGGAGTTCTTTCGAACGAAGAGGCCTCCAGAAAATAACACAGGAGCTCTGTAGCCACTCTATCCAGACTAATCACAACTTAAATGCAAGACAGCATCCAATCAATGTGGATGCTATCTTTCAAAAAAGTACATCGCTTTTCTGTTGAGCTTTTGCTTGTGGATGCTTTCTTTCAAAATAAGCTTTTCTGGAAGATCTCTTCTGGAAAAGCTTCTTCCAAAAGAAGCTTGCAGTCTAGACATAACCTCAGTGACAGAGTTGGAAATAGATTTCAGTAGCTTGTGGTTCTCAGCCCAGTGCTTAGTTCAAGGATTTTGCTAATCTCTTATCATGAGGTTTTATCATTAAAGATACCTAAAATATGAAATAAGCTCCTCTTTAGACATATTATATTCATATATGAATAATCTGGGCTAATTTCTATACTATTTTAACATTAGAAAATTTATATACTATTTTAACAGAGAAACATAGACTTGAAAAAATGTTAGATACTTCATATTCCACAATTTTCACTGGCTGTTTCAAAATTGTTTCGGAGAATGCCACCATGGAAATTTTCTGTGGATTTCTATGAGCTACTGGCTTTCTCTGACTTTTAATGCTATAATGAACTATATCACCATACTGTTTATATTGCTGAGGTATTAGGTAACAAAGTCTATCAAACTAGCAAAGAAAAAATTAAAGGACTTATCACTTAGTTGAAATCTAACTAATGGCTGTTCCATTAATTTCCACCAAACAGCAGCAGAGGCTTATACTGTACTTTCATTTGTCCTGCTTCTGAACATTACTGCACTTAATACTTGTGTATTGTGTATGTTTAAATACACCAGGTCAGTGGAGTTGCATAGTCATAAATCTCGTTACGAGAAGATGTAGATCGAAGCTACAAGGTTTGTATCCAGACTGGAACTTTTCCAATATATAAAGTTGTACCAGTGTAGACTTATAGCTCAGACTACTATAAAGTTGTGGCCAGGGTCATGAACTTAGGATCCGGACCTGAACTTCCCTAAAGACTGAGGGGAGTATGGATGGTGTTCACTTTCAGAACTTTGGGTTAAGGCCTGTCTCATAAAATGTCACACAGTGCTAGGTGGCATACAAGAGACTTTAAAGAATTAGACCAACAGTCCATTGTTATGTCTTGGAGACCTCTGTATCACTTTCACTTTATGTGCTGTTAATTCACCATCCTGTGGGTCGACCATCCTGCCTCACCTTCACTTCTTCCTCTCTTCTCCTCTTGTCCCACCACCAGCTCTTTCCAGATTCATTATGTAATTGAATTCTTACTTAAAACACAATGAAAACATTGTAATCAGGGGGAAATGTGCTGGTTCAGTATATTATAATTATAAATACAGCAGACTTTTATAGCATGTTGTGTACTATATATTGCTCAACATGCTGTGCTAATCATGGATTAGTCACAGAAGTGGCTAAGATAACCCTGGTTTAATGAGCTTAAACGATTTGGCAAAGATCACACAGCAAGTCTGTGATAAAGATAGAAATATAACTCAGTTCTCATGGCAGGCCCTGTGCTTTAATCACTAAATCATGTTTTCTTTTTAAAAAATTCTGTTTGATGATATACAGTCAAGTGCACTGATAGAATATCTCTTTTGCCACCCATTCCTTGCAGATATGGTACTTTGAATTTTACTGTTGTTTTGCCTGAGGAAGGATTGTAGGATCAAGGTCTATATCAATAATATTAAATGTCTTAAATAAAGTTGCAGTGAAATAATATAGAATATAACAAAATGGGATACAAGTAAAACATTCAGAAATACTAGGTCAAAAATAACTTTAAAGTTAAATATGTTGGAAAGTGCAGGACTTTGTATTTTGTAGTATCTTTCAATAAATTACAAACACAGGAAAATTAAGCAGGTCACAGCCATGGTGAAACCAGAAAAAAAAGAGAACTGCATACTAATAATCCTACAATGCAAATACAGGCCCACCAGTGAAAAACATCTATTTACATCAGACCTACATTTGGCCCATTGTAACCAGAAATAAAGATAGATGTGCTTTGGGGTCAGAGTAAACTGTCGTAGAGGAAAACATTAAAAGTCCTTGTCGCTGAAGATGCTAGCTTTATCCCAGATTGTAGCTAAGGTCTTGAGAGAAGGAAGTCAAGCCTAAGTAACTTTTCTATCAAGAAAAATCAGGAAGTAGATCTTAGAAAGCTTGCCTCACTCTCAGAAATAGATTCAGGGCAACATGGGGAAGAGGCTTTTTCCTCTAAAAGAAGGAAAGTGAAAGCCTTCCCGTTAACATCCCTTTAGCAGAGCATATTGGAAATGGAAGAAACTTGGGACCTCATATATTATAATCTATTCTATTGCTCAATTAGTACTGGAGGCAAAAACAATAGCAGGAAATGAGATGTTAGCTCAAACAACTGAAGTACTGATGTACTATCCAACTGTGGGATGTCTACAGGTAGTGTTTTTGTATCTGAAAAGGTGTACTGATTCATTTAAGGGGAAGGCTTAAATTAATAAGACTTTGATAATAAAGTACCTTTGGACAATTGGATTCCATATAACTTTCTGTGTCGACTGACTTAAAAAATCATTATGTTTAGGGAACTATTCCATTTCTCTCTTTCTCTGTGCTGCCATGTCTATGCTTTGCATAGAAATTCTCACCTGTTGCTATGACTGATGAAATTCAGCAGTAAGGAAAATATTAACTTAAAAACAAATGCTAAAAAAAACAAGACTTAAATTAATGTTTAACAGAAAGATATATGGAACAATGACTAGTTTATAAAATTTGTATAAAGCCTTATAAAGCTTTAAAATTGCAAGCTAGAGATGTATATATACACACCCACACATACACAATAAAGTTCAATTATATGCATATAGTTTAAAAATATACCCAGAGGAAATTATAGTATAGAAATGGGTATAGATTGTTTGTATAAAATCCACAATGTGCTAGTTACTTTCCATGTACTTCATACTTCATGAGGAATAGATTCTGCTCCAAGAAATTAAAAGAATAAAAATTGCTTTCCAAAAGCCATTTCCTGTTTGTGCTGATGTGCCTTGCCTTATGTTGATTTGTAGATAACTAGCTGCAAAGATGCAGTTGGAAATTCTCTGAGCATAGCTTGACTGCAAGCATATTTCAGCTTGTGAGCTGTGAGAATACCAGTAAGAGATTTTTATAACTTGATTTGCCTGGGCTTTAAAATTGCCTGTAAGATTTAATCTGTCAAAGGGAAAAATTCTGGCTTTGTGCATGTCTGATTTGACAAACTCATTGGTTTATGGGACTTGATGTAATTACCAATTAGATACAACTATCAAAACAAATGTACTTAAAGGTTTTCTGTGTAAAGAAGAGGGAAAAAAATAAATTCTATACAGGACAGTTATTAAAGGGTTGAAAACAAGGAGTAAATAGATTAGAAATGTGAAATTTTCTGGCATCCCCACTGCAAAGAAACCGTGGAAAATCAGAAGTTGAGGGCTTGAAAATAGTTCATTAGATGTACATTTTATGTCAAAGGAACCAAGAAAGCATACCAGGAAATGAGATGGGGTTAAAGGTCAGATTAAAAAAAAGATCAAGGGCATCCACAGGAAAATAAAAAGGTGCTTGAAATAAAAATCCAATTAATGGATTAAAGGCAAAAGGTCAAGGCATAAATAAAAGGGTTCTAGGGAAGAACAGTGAAAGGATCAGAACAGGAAAAGGTCAAGAGGCTAATACTATGCAATTGGAAAGGGAGATTACAAAGATAAGGTATATATAAAATAATGAAGTGAAATGAGAGATAAATATATAGGTGAGGGAAGCCTAAACATGATATGATAGAAGTGCAGAAGTTTACTAATTTATTTCACAGATCTCAGAGAGTAGTTATTACCAGGGCTCGCCAAGCGGCGGCGAGCCCCACTCGCCAGCTGCGCGGTTTCGTGCGGTTCTGCATTCTGCGCATGCGCAGATCACTCTGTGCCAGCTCTTCCGGGTTGTAATCTACTCGCCATGGGCGAGTAGATCACATTATTTGTTGAGTCCTAGTTATTACAGTCAAGCTAGAAGGGATAAGTTTTGGGTTCAGTTCTGTTCAATATCTTCATTGATAATTTAGATAATGGTATAAAAAGTACACTGAAAGTTTGCAGACAATACCAACATGGGAAGGGATATGTGTGCTTTGGAGGATAGGATTAAAATTCAAAATGACCTAGACAAACTGGAGAAATTGTCTGAAATACATAGAGTGAAATTCAATAAGGACAAATGCACAGTACTCCACTTAGGAAAGAACAATCCGTTGCACACATACAAAATGGGAAATGACTGCCTAGGAAGGAGTTTTGCCAAAAGTGATCTGGAGGTTATAGTGAACCACAAGCTAAATATGAGTCAACAGCCTAACACTGCAGCAAAAACAGCAAACGTAATTTTGGGATGTATTAGCAGGAGTGTCATAAGCAAGACATAAAAAGTAATTCTTCTACTGTACTCCATGCTTACTAGACCTCAATTTGAGTACTGTGTCCATTGTGGTCACCACGTTTCAGGTACGATGTAGAAAATTGGGGACAGTCCAAAGAAGAGCAACAAAAATGATTAAAGGTCTAGGAAATATGACATTACTATCAGGGAAGATTGAAAAAATTTGATTTGCTTAGTTGGGAGAAGACTGAAGGGGGAAGAAGACATGATAATTTTTGAAGTACATAAAAGGTTATTACAAGGAGGAGGAAGATAAAATGTGCTTCTTCATTTCTTAAGAAGATAGGACAAGAAGCAATTGACTTAAATTGCAGTATGGGCAGTTTAGGTTGGGCATTAATGGGCTAACAAGAGTTTAAAAAGAAGTGGAAGAGATGCAAAGATAGGTGGGGGAACAATGAAGAAAACCCTGCTCAGATCAGAATTATGTAGAGAAGAAGACTATGGCTATGAGGTCAGGAGACCTAGTTGCTGGAAATGCAGAGACTTGAAAACATACTTTGAACTGGATTTGGAGATAAGTAGTTAGCTAGAGAATATAAGAAGGTGGAAAGGTCTCTACTTAGAACAGCACAACAGCTTTGCCAAATCACTGTGGATCCTTAAAGTTGAAAAATTAGGTGGGAAGTTTATGAAAAAGTGAGTGTGGCTTGGCTTAGGTTTGGCTGTTCAGCTAGGGCAGATTTCCTATACACTAATTGTAATTAAATGGTGGGAAGGGCCCCCACAACCCTCTTGTCAATAGACACCTGCAGGCAGGACCCTGGTATCTACGTCCTACCATTTTCTCTATATGAAACTGCAGGACACTTCCACTGTAGTAGACAAACAGCTTTTGCTGTTATTTTAATGCTCCACAACGAGTAGAAAAGACATCCTTGCTCTGGAGAAGTGCGCTCACGTTAGGACGGAGGTGGGGCAGGAGGGCTGGATATCAGCTCATAAAAGGCACCGTATGTGTGTGACTGGCAGAGCACGGGGCGACTAGCTAGATCGTGTGAAAAATCAGGACAGAGGGTGATGGGGGGAGTAGGCACCGAAGAAAAAGCCCCGCATAATGGGACTGATCATATAAAATCAGGACATCTGGTCCCCTCAGGTTGGTCCCCGCACCCACTGCCCTCGCCGACCCCATTCCAAGCGCTACACGCTGCCCTGCTGGGGAATCTCTGCGGCTGGCTGCAGCGAGTCGCGCCACGCGGTGCACCAGCCTCCCCCCAGCGATGGCCTGGCGCGGCAAGAGCGCCCCCCATTTCCCGGCACGGCTACGACTTGGCGGGGGAGAGTCGCTGGGCTCCCTCGCGTCGGACTAGAGCGTCGCTTCAGCCCACCCCCGCCGTGGCGTGTGCCCACCCCGAGACAGCGTCCCCGTGGGGGGACCCGGCGGGCAGCCGGCGTGCGCTGGAGCACGTGGGGGCGGCCAGGAGGCGTGTTCAGAGCTGGGTGGGAGCGAGGCGGGGGTCAGCGGCGGTGTTGCGGCAGCTACTACCCGACCCGCACTAGGGACTGCAGGCAGGCAGGTGAGAGGGGCGGGCGCCGCGAGGGGTGAGCTGAGGGGCTTGCCCGAGGGGGCGGCATGGGCCGAGGGAGCGTATGCAGTTATTGAGAGCAGAGGGGCTGGTGGGGAGTGGAAGTAAGAAGGGGCGCCTCGGCTACCAAGTGAGAGACAATCAAGGTTCACATAGGGGAAGGGAATTGTAATTAAACTTCTGCGCGTTTGTCTGCTGGTTGCCAATCTGTTCTGGGCTGTTGGCAGTGGGAGCATTATTATTAGATGTTGAATTGCCTTCTTTTTTTTTTTTTTTGGCTTTTTTTTTTTTGTATTTTAGCCCTCTTAGGTTGTTTGCCATTGCTCTGGAATAACTGGCTTGTTTCTCCAATTATTCATTCTATGCTATACTGACAGAGTTGGGGATTGGGTTACCACCCTACTGCAAATGTTTAAGTAGAGATGTGTTTTCATTCCTGAAAAATGCTTAATTTTTGGCTTTACATGTTAAAATCGTTGCAGACCTGGGTAATTGTGTAATGTGTGCCTCTCAAAATGGCACTCTAGATACTCCAGTATGACTTTCTTAGCTTTCATTTTCTCACACACATTCTTAGCATACTTCATTACTGCACTGATTGGCTGTAGATATAGATCAAAGTGATACATAGGGTTTTAATTTAGCCTGTTTTATCCTAAATTGAGGGTAGCATGGTATCAGTGTGCAGTTTGGAATACATCTGCCATACATACCATCTGTATTCATCACTTAATATAAAATTTCTGTGTTCTTGCTATGGACTAATTGTTCTTCAGCCTCTCCTCAATATTTGTAGGGCTATTACATGACATTTCTTTTTTTGGTAGCACTTTCTGGATATTTGTATGGTTTACTTGATCAGTGCAAGTTGCAGCTTAATGAGTCAGATTTAGCTGATATCCGCTATGAGACTAATTTAAAGCACAATAAGGTTGTGGCAGATAGTGGCTATGCCTTCTAGATTTCTGTGGTGGCTGCGTTTGCCCTCTGGTCCTGGAATATGGATTCTCTTTTTCCTGTCTTGTAGGACTATGGCATCCATTTCCGAGCGCACTTTCATTGCCATCAAGCCTGATGGAGTCCAGCGGGGAATAGTGGGAGAAATCATCAAAAGATTTGAACAGAAGGGTTTCAAATTAGTGGCCATGAAATTCATGCATGTGAGTTTCCCTTGTTTCTTTATTTATCCTTTATGTATAGAATGTAATCTGAGAGCAGGCTAATGTACTTCACTCAGTGAAATATCTATTGTAATCTTTTAAAATGAAATTTTAGAAATATCAAATGTCAAATTTTAGGTCTGGATATTTTTGGAGACTTTCCATCATCCAGCTGTAGCTAAATGGTTTTGACATCCCAAGCAACCTAATTTTAGTAAGATGATGCCCTTAGTCTGAGAAGAATATTCTTCTAGGTGCCATTTACACTTAATAGGCATCTGTGGAACATGTACAGCAAAAATTGATTTCCTCTCAAAAGGATACTGCTGAAACAATCTTGCTGAGTTAATTTATATTTTAAATTCATATAAATGTAACATATCTAGCCAGTTGCTAGAAGCACTCATTTTTAAAGGGCATGCCTGTTTAAGGATTAATAGTGCTCTGTGGTTAATCTCTTGTGATTTAAAGATGCTCTTAAGTTCTTAGAGTAAATTACCTTTTTTTTTGCAGGCCTCTGAAGATCTTCTGAAAGAACACTACATTGATCTGAAAGATCGGCCATTCTATACTGGTTTGGTTAAATATATGCACTCTGGACCTGTTGTAGCTATGGTAAACTTTTAAAACTGCTTAAGAAAAACTAAAAAGTTGACGTGTCTCGTTTCATAACTTTGTTACATATTGAAAATGATACTACCTGTAAATGTAGTTTCATGTACAAATGTTTCCCTTTAACTTTTTTTAAATAGTCTCTTTTTCCCTATTGCAACATGCCAAGCAGCAGGGGATGTGAACAATGGTAAACTGACTGCAAAAAGTGCTGTCACATACACAAAATAAGCAACCAGAAAAAAGAACAGTGAAATATTTAATGTTTCAAGTAGAGAAATCTTGTATTTTAGATTTACACTGCAAAATCATAGACTAAACTAGATAAATGTGACCTTTTTTTAAAGAATCTCCACTATGAGTTGCCCCGGTATACATCCATTCCGCACTAAAGTTGTTGATGCTTGTAGGAGCTGATGTGTTGTAAGTCTTCCTATTCCCTGCTCTTAAGTCGTGTGCAAAAAAAAAAAAAAAAAAAAATTGCGCAAATGGAAATCAGTCATGGGGACAAAATTCCCTGCTTTAAGTTGTGTTGCTATAAGTCCACGTTTTTTGGAACATATCTTGGACTTATAGCGAGGAGGGCCTATATCTCTGAAATATTTGAGATCCCTGTGAGGTTTTATGAGTTTAGGAAATTTTGAAATGGGCTGCTTACCTGTTTGTTACACGTAAATCTGTTCAGTAGTACCCTCATGCTTTGGCTAGTAGTCAGTAGAAATTACTATAGCTTGTTGGAGACAGTTTCGCTCCAATCCTTCAATGCCTTGCTTACAAATTCTTTGAAAAAGGGGACTTAACACCCATCCTATAATGGGATCAAGTTGGATTGCCAATTCTTACTGTGTTAGTTACAGTTTGGATTCTGTTATCGTAATGGATTTATTTTATTTTTAAGGTGTGGGAAGGTCTTAATGTGGTTAAGACTGGCAGAGTAATGCTAGGGAAACTAATCCAGCAGATTCCAAACCTGGTACCATCCGTGGTGACTTCTGTGTTCAAGTTGGCAGGTATGTTCTGAAATTGATTATCAAAACTAAACCAATTTTTAATACAGATGACTGAGTTCATTGTTTTATAATGAAGTTTGGGAATGTGAATACTAGAACAACTTGAAACTGTAGAAAAACTCAAGCAGCAGAACATAAATATTGGAATTTGATCAACCTTATAGTAAGGACGTATAGACAAAGCCTGAAATACTTTCTATAGCACCTCAGGTTTTTTTCATGGAGGTTTCCCATTTGAGTACTGACATATAACCCTACTTATTTTATTAGAACTAATAAGCTCTCTGCATGATGACTTACCTCCCGGTCCTTTCTATCAGGATGTTCTGGTAAACATGAGTGTCATTTGATAACATGCATTTTTAAATGTTAAAATGGAATGAATGTTGTTATATAACAATTGGTAACAAAAACTTACTAACCACTGAAAAATATTTAACAGCATTAAGGCCCCTACTCTGCAAAGTGATTATATGTAGGAAGACCTCCCCTCCCCCCATTAATTTCATCCAGATGCAGGGGTTCACCTCCACTAGACTATCTAGGACTGGAGGCAAAGGATATAAATAGAGATGGGGCTTTCCTTCTCCCTCCCCCACTATCAACACGGATGAGAGAAGCTTGTGTGGCATATTCATGCATATGTTTATTAATACTTGTAGTCATGGTAACCAGAGAGGTTTTTCTAAAAATCAAATTCTTGTGCTTTTAATTCTATAATTGACTTTTCTTTCTCTTCTCTTAGGAACATCATTCATGGCAGCGACTCTGTAGAAAGTGCTGAAACAGAGATCAACCTGTGGTTCACTCCTGAGGAGTTGGTTGAATACACAAGCTGTGCTCATCAGTGGATCTATGAGTAAAAACATGGTCTGTGACTTTTAACATCCATGTATCCCAATGATTATGGACCCAGAAATAGTTCCTATTGCTACTGTCCTTTAATTATTTCAAGGCACTTCTGTATAAACTGGTGGAAATCTCTAATTTGTGTTGTGCATATTACATGTAATCAGTGTTATTAACTGCTGCTCTAATTAAAAAAGCTATTGAATTATTACTTGTGAAGCTTTCTGACTCTGTGTGTGTATGTACAAGAGAAGGGGATTACAATAGAGGAAAGTATTTTTAATTAGACTAAACACAAGGCATAAACTGCCATGAAATACTCTGTATCCAGAGAGGATAATTTGGTGTATACCTATTAGCAAACAATCTAAAATGGCTTAGTGGCCTTAAGATTTTTTGTCAAACATAGTTAAACCACCAGGACACACATGCTGCTATGTAAACAGATCCATAATATACCTAAAATACAGGGAGTAAAAGAATGATATAGAAGTAAAGTCGAGCAAAAAAAATTTTTTAAAATTGTGATAAACATCTGCGGGAAATGTTCAATTATTTTCTCTCTCCAGAAAGGCAGTTCAGTTATACATAGGCAACAGCTTTACTCTGAAAGTAAGGATTTTAACCAGATTGTAACTTTAAACTCCATTTTTCACCCTAACCTCAGTCATTTGCGTAGCTCTTTAAGTGAGGATTAGTATGGCAGCTTTATAAAATGTTCTTTTATGAGAAAAGAAGATTAACGCGCACAGGCTGCTCAATATGCTTTACCTCCTTTCACTTCAGTATAGCATTTTGTTTGACATTGGCAAGAACATCCCCTCTGAATTATATTTCCATGCAAACAACTGACAGCTGAGATATAGTCTTTCCTTGGTTGTTTGAATGGCCAAGTAAATTGTGCTTGGATAAACTTTTGAAAAAGTGACTTTGGCACTTAGGAGCCTAAGTTTCAGTAGTAATCACAGAATCATAGATTCATAGAATATTAGGACTGGAAGGGACCTCGAGAGGTCATCGAGTCCAGTCCTCTGCCCTCATGGCAGGACCAAGTACTGACTAGACCATCCCTGATAGACATTTATCTAACCTACTCTTAAATATCTCCAGAGATGGAGATTCTACAACCTCCCTGGGCAATTGATTCCAGTGTTTGACCACCCTGACAGTTAGGAACTTTTTCCTAATGTCCAACCTAAACCTCCCTTGCTGCAGTTTAAGCCCATTGCTTCTTGTTCTATCCTCAGAGGCCCAGATGAACAAGTTTTCTCCCTCCTCCTTATGACACCCTTTTAGATACCTGAAAACTGCTATCATGTCCCCCCTCAATCTTCTCTTTTCTAAACTAAACAAACCCAATCAATGACCTTCTAAAATGTTAGCCATTGTATTTAAACACATTCATATGACCGTTTTTCTTTAATAATAAACAGATCTTAGTAGTGCAGTTCAGTTCTATCCACAAACCTTTCAGCCTCCTGGAGAGTTGCAACGGCTAGACTCCATGTCCTAATGTGCTAGTTCATTATCATAAATGACCAACATACTGCAACTGAGAAGCAGGTCTTTGTAATTTGGCTACAGTTGTGTATTTGAAATAGGGATGTTACAACGTGTGTAATTTGTTAACCATGTAACTGCTGAAAATGTCAGTGGTTACACACTGGGCGGCAACCAGCTCTCTGGAAGCCGGTGTGTGCCCATGAATGTTCTGGCTCTTGCCTGCTGCTCCGTGCTGCTGCCTCTGTATCAGAGGCAACAGTGCGGGACAGCAGTTGGCTCCCCAAGAGCTGGCTTCTCCTGTCCTGCATTTCTTCCTGCTTGTGGTCTTGGTACCCAGGTGATAGAGGCAGCTACGTGGGGTGGCAGCTGGCTCCACGGGAGCCAGACCAGGAATCATGCGTAACCATTTGGGTAACCGATAAACTCATGCTTATAAGTTTAGTGGTTACCTATTTTAAACGGCTACACTCTTACATCCCTAACTGGGAAAATCAACTGAATGTTTTAGATGGACCATTGTGACAGAACATAAGAATGGCCGTACTGGGTCAGACCAAAGGTCCATCTAGCCCAGTAGCCTGTCTGCCGACAGTGGCCAGCACCAGGTGCCCCAGAGAGGGTGGACCGAAGACAATGATCAAGCAATTTGTCTCCTGCCATCCCTCTCCAGCCTCTGACAAACAGAGGCCAAGGACACCATTTTATCCCCTGGCTAATAGCCTTTTATGGACCTAACCTCCATGAAATTATCTAGCTTCTCTTTAAACTCTATTATAGTCCTAGCCTTCACAGCCTCCTCTGGCAAGGAGTTCCACAGGCTGACTACACGCTGTGTGAAGAAGAACTTTCTTTTATTAGTTTTAAACCTGCTACCCATTAATTTCATTTGGTGTCCTCTAGTTCTTCTATTTAGGGAACTAATAAATAACTTTTCTTTATTCGCCCTCTCCACACCACTCATGATTTTATATACCTCTATCATATCCCCCCTCAGTCTCCTCTTTCCTAAACTAAAAAGTCCCAGTCGCTTTAACCTCTCCTCATATGGGACCCGTTCCAAACCCCTAATCATTTTAGTTGCCCTTTTCTGAACCCTTTCCAAGGCCAAAATATCTTTTTTGAGGTGAGGAGACCACATCTGTACACAGTATTCAAGATGTGGGTGTACCATAGTTTTATACAGGGGCAGTAAGATATTCTGGGTCTTATTTTCTATCCCTTTCTTAATAATTCCTAGCATCCTATTTGCCTTTTTGACTGCCGCTGCACACTGTGTGGAAGTTTTCGGAGAACTGTCCACGATAACTCCAAGATTTCTTTCCTGATTTGTCGTAGCCAAATTAGCCCCCATCATACTGTACGTATAGTTGGGGTTATTTTTCCCAATGTGCATTACTTTACACTTATCCACATTAAATTTCATTTGCCATTTTGTTGCCCAATCACTCAGTTTGGTGAGATCTTCTTGGAGTCCCTCACAGTCTGCTTCTGTCTTGACTATCCTAAACAGTTTGGTATCATCTGCAAACTTTACCACCTCACTGCTTACCCCTTTCTCCAGATCATTTATGAATAAGTTGAACAGGATTGGTCCTAGGACCGACCCTTGGGCCACTAGTTACCCCTCTCCATTCTGAAAATTTACCATTTATTCCTACCCTTTGTTTCCTGTCTTTTAACCAGTTCTCAATCCAAGAAAGGACATTCCCTCTTATCCCATGGCCATGTAATTTACACAAGAGCCTTTGGTGAGGGACCTTGTCAAAGGATTTCTGAAAATCTAAGTATACTATATCTACTGGATCCCCCTTGTCCGCATGTTTGTTAACCCCTTCAAAGAACTCTAATAGATTAGCAAGACAGGATTTCCCTTTACAGAAACCATGTTGACTTTTGTCCAACAAATTATGTTCTTCTACATGCTTCACAATTTTATTCTTTACTATTGTTTCGACTAATTTGCCCGGTACTGAAGTTAGACTTACCCGTCTGTAATTGCCCGGATCGCCTCTGGAGCCCTTTTTAAATATTGGTGTCACGTTAGCTACCTTCCAGTCATTAGGTACAGAAGCCGATTTAAGGGATAGGTTACAAACCACAGATAATAGTTCAGCAATTTCCCATTTGAGTTCTTTTAGAACCCTTGGATGAATGCCATCCGGTCCCGGAGATTTGTTAACATTAAGTTTTTCTATTTGTTCCAAAACCTCCTCTAATGACACTTCAATCCGGGACAGTTCCTCAGATTCATCACCCACAAAGGACGGTGCAGATTTGGGAATCTCCCCAACGTCCTCAGCCGTGAAGACTGAAGCAAAGAAATCATTTAGTTTCTCCGCAATGGCTTTATCGTCCTTGATTGCACCTTTTATAGTTCGATCGTCTAGGGGACCCACAGGTTTTTTAGCAGGCTTCCTGCTTCTAATGTACTTAATGTGACCTATGCTAGTTACCCCTTTCAGCTCAGGTCACTGTTTCTTTAGCTCGCATCAGCATGTACATTGTTTAGGGTTGTCAACACTCCCAAATGGATGGATCAGACACCATATGAGACAATGGTGTTTGTCCAGGAGACCTGCCAACCCTAACATTATTTAAAAAATGTGAAAAGCATCACTTATCTTGTTTCTTTCCTTTATCATCATGAGCATAGCCATCTTCACTAAGCACAGTTGATATGAACTATGTAAAAGACTCAAGGAGCTGATAGAGGAGGTATTTGAGCCTCTAGCTATCATCTTTGGAAAATCATGGGAGACAGGAGAGATTCCAGAAGACTGGAAAAGGGCAAATATAGTGCCCATTTATAAAAAGGGAAATAAGAACAACCCAGGAAACTACAGACCAGTTAGTTTAACTTCTGTGTCAGGGAAGATAATGGAGCAAGTAATTAAGGAAATCATCTGTGAACATTTGGAAGGTGGCAAGATGATACGGAACAGCCAGCATGGATTTGTAAAGAACAAATCATGTCAAACCACTCTAATAGCTTTCTTTGATAGGATAACGAGTCTTGTGGATAAGGGAGAAGGGGTGGATGTGGTCTACCTAGACTTTAGTAAGGCATTTGATACGATCTCGCATGATATTCTTATCAATAAACTAGGCAAATACAACTTAGATGGGACTACTATAAGGTGGGTGCATAACTGGCTGGATAACTGTACTCAGAGAGTAGTTATTAATGGTTCACAATCCTCCTGGAAAGGTATAACAAGTGGGGTTCCGTAGGGGTCTGTTTTGGGACCGGCTCTCTTCAATATCTTCAACAATTTAGATATTGGCATAGAAAGTACGCTTAAGTTTGCAGATGATACCAAGCTGGGAGGGGTTGTAACTGCTCTGGAGGATAGGGTCATAATTCAAAATGATCTGGACAAATTGGAGAAATGGTCTGAGGTAAACAGGATGAAGTTTAATAAAGACAAATGCAAAGTGCTCCACTTAGGAAGGAACAATCAGTTTCACACATACAGAATGGGAAGCAACTGTCAAGGAAGGAGCATGGCAAAAAGGGATCTAGGGGTTATAGTGGACCACAAGCTGAATATGAGTCAGCAGTGTGATGCTGCTGCAAAAAAAGTAAACATGATTCTGGGATGCATTAACAGGTGTGTTGTGAGCAAGACACAAGAAGTCATTCTTCCGCTCTACTCTGCGCTGGTTAGGCCTCAGTTGGAGTATTGTGTCCAGTTCTGGGCACCGCATTTCAAGAAAGATGTGGAGAAATTGGAGAGGGTCCAGAAAAGAGCAACAAGAATGATTAAAGGTCCAGAGAACATGACCTGTGAAGGAAGGCTGAAAGAATTGGGTTTGTTTAGTTTGGAAAAGAGAACATAAGAACATAAGAATGGCCATACTGGGTCAGACCAAAGGTCCATCGAGCCCAGCATCCCATCTGCCGACGGTGGCCAATGCCAGGTGCCCCAGAGAAGGAGAACAGAAGACAATGATCAAGTGATTTATCTCCTGCCATCCATCTCCTGCCCTTGTTATGAAGGCTAGGGCACCATACTTTATCCCTGGCTAATAGCCATTTATGGACCTAACCTGCAAAAATTTATCAAGCTCTTTTTTAAACCCTAATAGAGTCCTGGCCTTCACAGCCTCCTCGGGCAAGGAGTTCCACAGGTTGACTGTGCGCTGTGTGAAGAAAAATTTCCTTTTATTAGTTTTGAACCTACTACCCATCAATTTCATTTGGTGTCCCCTAGTTCTTGTATTATGGGAAAAGGTAAATAATTTTTCTATAATCACTTTCTCCACACCATTCATGATTTTATATACCTCTATCATATCGCCCCTCAATCGCCTTTTTTCCAAACTGAAAAGTCCCAGTCTCTCTAGCCTCTCCCCATATGGGACCCTTTCCAAGCCCCTAATCATCTTAGTCGCCCTTTTCTGAACCTTTTCTAATGCCAATATATCTTTTTTGAGGTGAGGAGACCACATCTGCACGCAGTACTCGAGATGTGGGCGTACCATAGTTTTATATAGGGGAAGTATGATATCTTTTGTCTTATTATCTATCCCTTTTTTAATAATTCCTAACATCCTATTTGCCTTACTAACTGCCGCTGCACACTGCGTGGATGTCTTCATAGAACTATCCACTATAACTCCAAGATCCCTTTCCTGATCTGTCGTAGCTAAATTTGACCCCATCATGTAGTACGTGTAATTTGGGTTATTTTTTCCAACATGCATTACCTTACACTTACCCACATTAAATTTGGTTCTGAGGGCTGATCACCCAAGGACCCCCTCCCGCTCACCGAATCAACCGAATCTTCTGCAGAGCGATAAGAACATGCTGTTTTCTCTGTTGTCCCTTGTGTGTCTGATAAGTGTGAGTACTCTTGCTGTTTAGTGTTAGTTAAAAGTTCGTTACATATTAGTGATAGGAGTAAGTTAGTTAAAGGGTTGTTAAGCGGTGTTAAGGGTAAGATAGATGTTAGATCTTATGAGTGGGATTAATGTAAATATAACTGTTAAAAATCCCTGGGTGGTTGTTGATAATTACTTGGATTTGGAAAGACCACAGGGAATTCTCCTTTATTGTATTGCATTCTGTTTATTGTTCCTGTTAATAGTTATTTGGCGCCCGCACCTGTAAAAACTGTTAAATAAAAAGTTATAGTTAAAACATTTTAATAAAAATTTAAAAGATATTCAGTAAAGGGCTGCCTGTTTCTGCACCTCCCCGGGGCTGGCCACATTCCCGAACCTTCCACTGTGCACAACAGAAGGGACCTCGAGAGGTCATCGAGTCCAGTCCTCTGCCCTCATGGCAGGACCAAGTACTGACTAGACCATCCCTGATAGACATTTATCTAACCTACTCTTAAATATCTCCAGAGATGGAGATTCCACAACCTCCCTGGGCAATTGATTCCAGTGTTTGACCACCCTGACAGTTAGGAACTTTTTCCTAATGTCCAACCTAAACCTCCCTTGCTGCAGTTTAAGCCCATTGCTTCTTGTTCTATCCTCAGAGGCCCAGATGAACAAGTTTTCTCCCTCCTCCTTATGACACCCTTTTAGGTACCTGAAAACTGCTATCATGTCCCCCCTCAATCTTCTCTTTTCTAAACTAAACAAACCCAATCAATGACCTTCTAAAATGTTAGCCATTGTATTTAAACGCATTCATATGACCGTTTTTCTTTAATAATAAACAGATCTTAGTAGTGCAGTTCAGTTCTATCCACAAACCTTTCAGCCTCCTGGAGAGTTGCAACGGCTAGACTCCATGTCCTAATGTGCTAGTTCATTATCATAAATGACCAACATACTGCAACTGAGAAGCAGGTCTTTGTAATTTGGCTACAGTTGTGTATTTGAAATAGGGATGTTACAACGTGTGTAATTTGTTAACCATGTAACTGCTGAAAATGTCAGTGGTTACACACTGGGCGGCAACCAGCTCTCTGGAAGCCGGTGTGTGCCCATGAATGTTCTGGCTCTTGCCTGCTGCTCCATGCTGCTGCCTCTGTATCAGAGGCAACAGTGCGGGACAGCAGTTGGCTCCCCAAGAGCTGGCTTCTCCTGTCCTGCATTTCTTCCTGCTTGTGGTCTTGGTACCCAGGTGATATAGAGGCAGCTACGTGGGGTGGCAGCTGGCTCCACGGGAGCCAGACCAGGAATCATGCATAACCATTTGGGTAACCGATAAACTCATGCTTATAAGTTTAGTGGTTACCTATTTTAAATGGCTACACTCTTACATCCCTAACTGGGAAAATCAACTGAATGTTTTAGATGGACCATTGTGACAGAACATAAGAATGGCCGTACTGGGTCAGACCAAAGGTCCATCTAGCCCAGTAGCCTGTCTGCCGACAGTGGCCAGCACCAGGTGCCCCAGAGAGGGTGGACCGAAGACAATGATCAAGCGATTTGTCTCCTGCCATCCCTCTCCAGCCTCTGACAAACAGAGGCCAAGGACACCATTTTATCCCCTGGCTAATAGCCTTTTATGGACCTAACCTCCATGAAATTATCTAGCTTCTCTTTAAACTCTATTATAGTCCTAGCCTTCACAGCCTCCTCTGGCAAGGAGTTCCACAGGCTGACTACACGCTATGTGAAGAAGAACTTTCTTTTATTAGTTTTAAACCTGCTACCCATTAATTTCATTTGGTGTCCTCTAGTTCTTCTATTTAGGGAACTAATAAATAACTTTTCTTTATTCGCCCTCTCCACACCACTCATGATTTTATATACCTCTATCATATCCCCCCTCAGTCTCCTCTTTCCTAAACTAAAAAGTCCCAGTCGCTTTAACCTCTCCTCATATGGGACCCGTTCCAAACCCCTAATCATTTTAGTTGCCCTTTTCTGAACCCTTTCCAAGGCCAAAATATCTTTTTTTGAGGTGAGGAGACCACATCTGTACACAGTATTCAAGATGTGGGCGTACCATAGTTTTATACAGGGGCAGGAAGATATTCTGGGTCTTATTTTCTATCCCTTTCTTAATAATTCCTAGCATCCTATTTGCCTTTTTGACCGCCGCTGCACACTGTGTGGAAGTTTTCAGAGAACTGTCCACGATAACTCCAAGATTTCTTTCCTGATTTGTCGTAGCCAAATTAGCCCCCATCATACTGTACGTATAGTTGGGGTTATTTTTCCCAATGTGCATTACTTTACACTTATCCACATTAAATTTCATTTGCCATTTTGTTGCCCAATCACTCAGTTTGGTGAGATCTTCTTGGAGTCCCTCACAGTCTGCTTCCGTCTTGACTATCCTAAACAGTTTGGTATCATCTGCAAACTTTACCACCTCACTGCTTACCCCTTTCTCCAGATCATTTATGAATAAGTTGAACAGGATTGGTCCTAGGACCGACCCTTGGGGGACACCACTAGTTACCCCTCTCCATTCTGAAAATTTACCATTTATTCCTACCCTTTGTTTCCTGTCTTTTAACCAGTTCTCAATCCAAGAAAGGACATTCCCTCTTATCCCATGGCCATGTAATTTACACAAGAGCCTTTGGTGAGGGACCTTGTCAAAGGCTTTCTGAAAATCTAAGTATACTATATCTACTGGATCCCCCTTGTCCGCATGTTTGTTAACCCCTTCAAAGAACTCTAATAGATTAGTAAGACAGGATTTCCTTTACAGAAACCATGTTGACTTTTGTCCAACAAATTATGTTCTTCTACATGCTTCACAATTTTATTCTTTACTATTGTTTCGACTAATTTGCCCGGTACTGAAGTTAGACTTACCCGTCTGTAATTGCCAGGATCTCCTCTAGAGCCTTTTTTAAATATTGGTGTCACGTTAGCTACCTTCCAGTCATTAGGTACAGAAGCCGATTTAAGGGATAGGTTACAAACCACAGATAATAGTTCAGCAATTTCCCATTTGAGTTCTTTTAGAACCCTTGGATGAATGCCATCCGGTCCCGGAGATGTGTTAACATTAAGTTTTTCTATTTGTTCCAAAACCTCCTCTAATGACACTTCAATCCGGGACAGTTCCTCAGATTCATCACCCACAAAGGACGGTGCAGATTTGGGAATCTCCCCAACGTCCTCAGCCGTGAAGACTGAAGCAAAGAAATCATTTAGTTTCTCTGCAATGGCTTTATCGTCCTTGATTGCTCCTTTTATATCTCGATCATCTAGGGGACCAGGTTTTTTAGCAGGCTTCCTGCTTCTAATGTACTTAATGTGACCTATGCTAGTTACCCCTTTCAGCTCACGTCACTGTTTCTTTAGCTCGCATCAGCATGTACATTGTTTAGGGTTGTCAACACTCCCAAATGGATGGATCAGACACCATATGAGACAATGGTGTTTGGTCCAGAAGACCTGCCAACCCTAACATTATTTAAAAAATGTGAAAAGCATCACTTATCTTGTTTCTTTCCTTTATCATCATGAGCATAGCCATCTTCACTAAGCACAGTTGATATGAACTATGTAAAAGACTCAAGGAGCTGATAGAGGAGGTATTTGAGCCTCTAGCTATCATCTTTGGAAAATCATGGGAGACAGGAGAGATTCCAGAAGACTGGAAAAGGGCAAATATAGTGCCCATTTATAAAAAGGGAAATAAGAACAACCCAGGAAACTACAGACCAGTTAGTTTAACTTCTGTGCCAGGGAAGATAATGGAGCAAGTAATTAAGGAAATCATCTGTGAACATTTGGAAGGTGGCAAGATGATACGGAACAGCCAGCATGGATTTGTAAAGAACAAATCATGTCAAACCACTCTAATAGCTTTCTTTGATAGGATAACGAGTCTTGTGGATAAGGGAGAAGGGGTGGACGTGGTCTACCTAGACTTTAGTAAGGCATTTGATACGATCTCGCATGATATTCTTATCAATAAACTAGGCAAATACAACTTAGATGGGACTACTATAAGGTGGGTGCATAACTGGCTGGATAACCGTACTCAGAGAGTAGTTATTAATGGTTCACAATCCTCCTGGAAAGGTATAACAAGTGGGGTTCCGTAGGGGTCTGTTTTGGGACCGGCTCTCTTCAATATCTTCATCAACAATTTAGATATTGGCATAGAAAGTACGCTTAAGTTTGCAGATGATACCAAGCTGGGAGGGGTTGTAACTGCTCTGGAGAATAGGGTCATAATTCAAAATGATCTGGACAAATTGGAGAAATGGTCTGAGGTAAACAGGATGAAGTTTAATAAAGACAAATGCAAAGTGCTCCACTTAGGAAGGAACAATCAGTTTCACACATACAGAATGGGAAGCAACTGTCAAGGAAGGAGTATGGCAAAAAGGGATCTAGGGGTTATAGTGGACCACAAGCTGAATATGAGTCAGCAGTGTGATGCTGTTGCAAAAAAAGTAAACATGATTCTGGGATGCATTAACAGGTGTGTTGTGAGCAAGACACAAGAAGTCATTCTTCCGCTCTATTCTGCACTGGTCAGGCCTCAGTTGGAGTATTGTGTCCAGTTCTGGGCACCGCATTTCAAGAAAGATGTGGAGAAATTGGAGAGGGTCCAGAAAAGAGCAACAAGAATGATTAAAGGTCCAGAGAACATGACCTGTGAAGGAAGGCTGAAAGAATTGGGTTTGTTTAGTTTGGAAAAGAGAAGATTGAGGGGGGACATGATAGCAGTTTTCAGGTATCTAAAAGGGTGTCATAAGGAGGAGGGAGAAAACTTGTTCATCTGGGCCTCTGAGGATAGAACAAGAAGCAATGGGCTTAAACTGCAGCAAGGGAGGTTTAGGTTGGACATTAGGAAAAAGTTCCTAACTGTCAGGGTGGTCAAACGCTGGAATCAATTGCCCAGGGAGGTTGTGGAATCTCCATCTCTGGAGATATTTAAGAGTAGGTTAGATAAATGTCCAGCAGGGATGGTCTAGACAGTATTTGGTCCTGCCATAAGGGCAGGGGACTGGACTTGATGACCTCTCGAGGTCCCTTCCAGTCCTAGTATTCTATGATTCTCTAAAAATGGTTTAACAAACACTTTATCCTTTTTTGTTTAAATAGATTCACTCACACTTTCAACAATGTTCTACTCTGAGGCATGTGTTCACATTCTAACTCATCTATACAACTCATGATCAAACTCAGTCCTATAAATTTTGCCCTATCCCACCTTTCACTGTACTGATCCTGTTTTTCCTTCCTCACTAATATTGTTCTTCTCATTTCTTCCTGCTTATGGCCCAGGTCTTGGTTTTTTTTAAATCCTCTACAAAGGTGTTGATTGGGTGCCCTACTGTTGTCACTGTGCTTTCTGTTTGTTCAAATCTAGCTCTTGTTCCCAAATGTAGTTTTATAACCATTGCCTCTCTTGTTAAAGGACAGGGACCAAACTTTTCTCCTAACTTAATAATTTGAAATAGCCGTAGAAAGGGGGAAAATATCACTCCCATGTGTAATTTGTTATAGTAATGCTAAACAAAATTCACTATGGTAACCTCATGTAGGCATTCCCAGCTGCAGACAAAGGTCCCTTTTTAACATAATAGGCTTTAGGTACCATTCTTTAGGCCTACCACATACAATTCCTCTCTCAAACCCTGACTAAAGACTTAACACTCAATAAAACTATATATAATGTGTTACAATGCCAAGAAATTTTCAATATTAAAAAGAAAAGAACATACTTGCCATTTCAGAGTGAAGTTAAAGCTTCTGTTCCCTACACTCTATCATATTGTTCAAAAATGTTTTGTTAGGCTTTAAAGTGCTGCTAGACAATTCGTTGTTTTTTACATTTTTCCAGTTAGACAGACTCAGCTACCTCTCTGAAGCACTTAAGCAAGGTACAGGCTGTCCTCGTAATAAGTCCAAGATATGTTCAGAAGAACTTGCACTTAAGCAAAACAACTTAAAGCAGGGAATTATTTTCCTGCAGCTCGCTTCCATTTGCACAATTTTTTTTTTGTGTCAATGACTTTAGTGCGGAATGGATGTACACTAGGGCAACTTATAGTGGGGATGCCCTGTATTCAGAGGCTACAGTCTTTCCTCCCCATTTGCATTCCCAGAAAAGTGTATTTCATCTAGGCTTACAGAAAAGCACGTGTTATGGGTGAACAAATAGTAACTTATTTGCCCTGTAGCATCAACTATAAACTGGACTGTAAAAACTAAAAAAGGGAAATATGTTTGAGTGTGCAGAAACACTGAAACTAAGACTGTTCTGTTTCAAAAGTTTAATAGCAATCCAATCCATATTTTCTTTTCTCTGTTTGTGGTTGGAAATAGTCAAGAGACGTGTACTGCAAAGTATTACAGCCCTTCAAAGAACTGGAATCCAAAAGCTGGTTAAGAATCACTATGCAGAGATACAATTCCAATCCTTCATAAAAGATCAAGAACTTTTTATCAAGAAGAACAGGTTTAATCATCTCCCTCACCCCTAAAAGAAACAGCTGTGGAAATAGTGTCCAAGCTAACCAGATGGTCTCTTACATGCAAGCTGGAACAGCAATGTTCATATCTGTAGTTACCCAATGATTATTAATCAAACCTACATCAAATGTTTAAAAGAAAACTGCCTCATAGTAAGTGCAAATGCATTGATAAGTTGATGTCAGAGTAAACTGAAACAAAATAAAAAACAACAGTTTGGTAGTACTTTAGATAAGTACTAGTTCAAGAACTTTCACTAGCCAAATTTAAAATTTTTAGTCCGTATCAATACATATATACACTGAATTTATCTTTTAAAATATTTACAGTTCACCAGTATCAGCTAAATTAATTTTCTGAAGTATAGTCATCTGAATAGTACAGATTCCTAAAGCCCTGCAAATCTGTAGATATCAGCGTTATATCTGGTGCTCATTTTTACAGATATGGATGTGGATATAAATTTTGTGTCTAGAACCCTGCAAATTTGCAGATACCTGCTTTATATCTGTGGGCATCCAGATGTCAATGCAGATATCCGTGGTTCATTTTTCTGGATACAGATACAAATTTTGTATCCGCTCAGGGCTCTACATAGCAAGTGATTGTGAATTCAAAATAAATGTAAAAGAAAAACAGTGTCATACTGATGCCAAAATTAAAAAGGAAAATGAAGAGACAGAAAAAACAATGAAAGCCAATTTGCGACTCAAATTTGTAAAGGAGCACAATAGAAAAAAACAAATCAGGAGGCACTGCAAAACACAAGTGAATGAATAATGAGTAATAAAATATTTTGTACTTTAGTGCTTTAAAAACATGAATGAATAGATAGATAATCAATTTGCAACTATATGGCACTTTTAATTCAAAAGATTTTCAAGCAATTTGGCAGCTTTGGGAAAGCCGCTAGCAGACCTGCACTGCTTTGTTTTCCTAAAAGGTCTGTAGCCATGGAGCCTTGTGTCTCCCATTGGCTCCAGTTCTCCGTGGCTTCCCTGGACTGGAAATGGTGAACCAGTGGGAGCTGCAAGGCTACAGACCCTTTAGGTAAACAAACTGGCACAGGCCCGCTAGTAGCTTTCCCAAAGTGGGCCCGCAGAACACTTTGAGAAACAAAAGCTTCAGAGGGGTAGCGGAGTTAGTCTGTAACAGGAAAAACTTAAAAAACAACAAATAGTCTGGTAGCACTTTAAAGACTAACAAAATATGTAGATATTCCTCCTAAAACTATGTAATCTATCATACTCGACCTAAACTATGTAATCTATGCCACTGTAACTCAATATAATATATTAAACACATATAAATATATATTACAAAATATGGTAAACTTATGGAGAGATACAAATGATCAGATTATAGGTAAAGATAGGAAAGGTTCCCAGAATTTAGTTGAGAATTCAAGGAGAGAGCTGATGCATCCAGGGACTAGAAGGCTGTCAAAGGATTTTGAACTGCCTTTCCAGTATCTATAGACAGAAATGAATAAAAAGGGGAGATCACTCAAGATCAGGTTCTTCTGGAGAAATGCCATACTTGCCACAGCTGAGGTGACCAAATCAGCATTTCCAAACTCATAATTTAGTAACTGGATTAATCACATATTTAGATGATATAGAAATCTGGATTAAATTTGAAAGCAATTGAATATTAACTGACTAAATACTGTAAATTTATGCAGTAGAGGTTGGACCTCCCTGGCACCTCTGTACCTGATCAGACCTGAATGAGAGGATTTGCTGGACCAGAGGAGGACCTTCCCCTTATGGCCTGTGCTGAACACCACCCCCCAGCTAGGGCTCCACCCTGGCCCCACTGCTGCCTGGCTGGCTGTGCCTCCCCAGGCCCGGAGCTCCCTGGCTGCCACCAGGATCAGAGCTCTCTGGCTGCTGCTGGGGCCAGAGCTCCACAGCTGCTGCCAGCCCCACCCGCTGCTGGAGCCAGAACTCCCCACCGCACCACCTGTTCCCCGCCCTGCTGACATGGGCTCTGGGCTGAGTCACTGTCCCCCCCCACGGTCAGACCTCCCTTTACCTGGGCTCTGTGGTCCAGGAACATCTGCTGGACCACATATGTTGCTGGACCAGACTCCCCGTTAAGGAAGGTACAACCTGTATTACAATTATAATTGGTTAGAATAAATCTATGTATAAAAACTATATTTGCTTTGTGTTGTAATTTTTTATAATATTTTAAATAATTAACATTAATGTGAGAAACCACCAAACACTAATTTAACCATAAATTCCTTTATTAAATACAAAGGTACTTATACAATTGCTCTTAAACATGCCTAAAAAGCCTAACCAATAAGCAATTACTACATCCAAAGAGTAACAAAACATATATAAACATTTGATCATGATACTTACTAACAGGCTAGAAGACAGGGATGTCTTAAAAAGCAGAGCCTGCAGCGCAGGGTGGCAGCTGGCTCTCCAGGAGTTGGGCTGGCAGCTGGAGGAGTGGGGCTGGCAGGGCACTCTTCCTGCCCCACTCCTGGGCTACCATCCTACTCCCAGCAGGGAGCTGGCTGCCCCATGCTGTGAGCTCTGTACTATAAAAGCTCCCAGCATGGGGCGGCACCTGGCTCCTGGGGAATCAGGGCTCCCAGCGCTCACCAGTTCCCAGTTGATGGCCCCCAGGAAGTCGGCTTCACTGCAGGAATTTAACTGAAGCGGAAGTTGATAAGCTAATGCTTTTCAGTTAACTGGTTAAATCCTTACATCCCAGTCTGATCACAGCAACAGAAGCCAGGATGTGCTGTGTTCTAGTCCTAGTTCTTACACTTGACAATATTCTTACTTTTAAATTGCAATCACAGTTTCACCCTTGTATGCGACAACAAAAAAATCAGGACAAATGTGTCTCCTGGCCTCTGGGTGCTTTACATATGAGGTGATTTTGAGCAACTGTAGGGTGCATGCAGTGCAACTTGGAAGAAGCAGCTTCCCAACACAGTGACAGAGGCCACCTGTCTCAAAGCAAAAGATGTTAGGAATGCAGGACTTCCCCCCCCCCCACACACAAAAGGCAAGCCAAATATCTACTATTAAAAGACAGTGTTGGGGTTACTGAACAGACTTTAAACCTTTGAGATACTTTTTGCTGTGATATCATATTGTGAGGTCATGTTGTGATTCACAGCCACAACTGAAAACAAATCCTAGCCACAATGGAAGGCAAAGCAAGTGACCTTTTTAAGATTGCTACATTGTCTGTCAAGGGAATGTGTTCCCCATGGTGCTTCTAGCAAGGCTTTTAAGATAAAGGGTGTGATCCACCTCTTTTGTGTCCTTTTCCATCCCCGCCTTATTTCTTCTCTTTCCTGTCCTACTTTCCATAGACTCATAGATGTTTAGGGCTGGAAGGGACCCCCAGAAGGTCATCTAGTCCAAGCCCCTGATCAAAGCAGGATCAAGCTCAAGGAAACCATTCCAGCTAGGGCTTCTGTGTTCTAAGGAAGACATCTGAAGAAGTGGGTTGCGCCCACAAAAACTCATGATACCATTTACATGTTTTGTTAGTCTTTAAGGTGCTACTAATCTATTTGTTGTTTTTTAAGTTTTTCCTGTCTAAGGAGAGTTCATTCCAGACCGTTATACTCTGCAGCACGGCAATAAGCCTGTGAGCAGATACAGATAAAAGCAGCGTCCTAAGTACTGTAGCCTGATGCTGCTGCAAGTTGCCAGCTCTCACAGTGGCTGGCCAGGCTGTGTGCTGGCCCTGTGTTTTTCCAGCACTTGAGACTGCGAATGTGAGGCCAGCCCCCGAGGCAGAAGCTGCATTTTTCGATCTTTCTTGGTCCCCCCACCACCTCTTTTTCGGGCGTGCGTGTTTGTCTTTTGTCTACCTTCACCCTCTTCCTAGCGCCCTTTGTCCCGGGTCTGGCCCGAATCCTCCCCCCCCCGTCGTGTGGGCTGGTCCCTTGTGTCTCGCCTCCTCTGGCCGAAGCCTCAGCCCCACAGCCTTTAGCAACGCCTGCCCCCCAACTCGCGTCTCCTCCACCCCCGCTTCGCCACAGGGCGGCCTTACCCCTCCGGCCCGCGTCTCTCTCGCCCCCTTAGCCAGGCGTTCTGGGGGCCGCAGGGCGAGCTGAGGGGGCGGGGCCTGGAAAGCCGCAGGACAGGGCGGGCTCTGCCGGCGCCATATTGCGACGGCGGGGCAGGCCCGCCCCCCATCCGCCGGCGGGCGGGTTCCGGCTCCGCCCGGCCTCGCTCCTCCTTTTCCCGGTGCACGCGGAGGGGAACGGCCGGTCCAGGTGCCAACTCGGCGGCGATTGCGGCTCCGGGCAGGGGAGGTGAGGCGAGGCGAGCCGGGCCGGTGTGAGGGGACGGGCCAAGCCAGGGCGGGAGAGAGGCGAAACCGAACGTAGCCGGGGGGGAGGCGCCCCGTGAGTCGGGGCCAGCGGGGGAGCCTGGCTGAGCGCTCGGGTCTGGCCTCGGCTGCCGCGCCCGGGTGGGGTGGAAAGGAACCGACCCGCGGGAAGCGGGGCCGGGATCCTAGCTCCCACGTGGCCGCCGGGCTGGGAGTCATGGGGTGGGGGGCGAGGAAAGGGGAGCCCGTCACAAGGCGGCCTGGGTTGGGGGGGTGGCTCGGGTCTGTGGCGCCAGCCCCTCCGCGGGCCGTGCCGGCTGGGTAGCCTCGCCCCCGGCGGCCGCTCCCTGGGTGATTGGAGTCACCTTCTCGGGCATTTCTGGTCGTCGGGGCCGGCTGGCGGCCGAACTGGCTCCAGCGGGGCTCCCCTCCTTGCTCTCACCGCCTCCCCTTCCGCGCCCTAGGACAATGGCTAGTAACAGCGAGCGCACGTTCATCGCCATCAAGCCCGATGGCGTCCAGAGGGGCCTGGTGGGAGAAATCATCAAGCGGTTCGAACAGAAGGGTTTCCGCCTGGTGGCCATGAAATTCCTCCACGTAAGTTTCCCCTCCTCCTTTAGAGGCAGGGCTGTTGTAAGGCTTAGTTCATGTTCATAAAGCTCCATGCAGAGAGAAATCAACGTGTTCTGAGCAGTGTGCCTGCTCATCTTTTCCATCCCCATGAGGATTTTTTCCCTATCAATGTGCACCACCAGTAGAAACAAATCGTAGGCGTGAGCATTTTGCTAGTCATCTGGCCAGCATTTGAAGCTGAGAACACTGGTTATGATTACTGATGGCTCTCTTTTTTTTGTTTCTTTGCAAATCCTAGCTAGTTGAAACTTCACTTTCCTGTGCTATTTTTTTCCCCACCAAGGAGCTGGCAAAGTGGAAATCTGTAGTACAGTCTATACACCAACTGATCTACTTATTGTAACTTTTCAGATATAAATAGATATGCCAGACCAAAATTTCTCTCCCATTTCCATTACATTCATACAGCTTCATGCAGTTAACTGAAGGGCTTGTTCCGTAAAACAGAAAATGGGACTGAATCATGTTAATTTACGTTCAGGCAGGTGTAGCTTTCTTTCAGTTGTCAAACCATGATTACAGTGTCTCTTCTATTTCCTGTGAAATGGAAGGCTGTATTGGTAGTCTTATGCAACCTAATGTTAAGTTAGGTGATGTGACCATGACTGGAAGACTACATCAAGAAATTCAGTTTTCCAGATGTCTTGTACTCAAAATAATCTACAGCTGTAAACTAATACAAAGAAGAAATCAGTTTTAACAGAGTTCAAGATATTGAAGCTGCCTCACTGTAAATGCTTACATTAACAAAGAAAAATGTACAAAACTTACCTTGAGGTGTTGTACATATAAAATACTGACAGTTAACTTGGAAAAACAAAGTTCTTGCTGTTGTGTGTGTTTTTTAAATATGAAACATCTAATCATTAATGCTGTAATGGTCTGTGGCTTTTTACATTTTATTAAACATTGATTTCAATTTCACATTCAACTTTTCTTTAAAGGCATCAGAAAAGCTTCTAAAACAACATTACATTGACCTGAAAGATCGGCCATTCTACCCTGGTTTAGTTAAATACATGAATTCTGGACCTGTTGTGGCCATGGTAAGTAGCATGGCATTTACTTAAATATACATTGTGCTCAAAATGGCAAGGTATCGTCTAGCTACATAAACTACTACTTTAATTGTTAGCATCTGTGGATGATTTACAGATTTTTACAACTTGTAAAAACAACTTTACTACTTGTGTTTAAATTATACTGTTTCAATATATTAATAAAGAACACAATTTCCACATCATCCAGTGATGTCCACAGCACCTCTGAATGATAGTCTGTTAGTCCTACACTAGTGGATCTGAACCGGAAATAATGTAATATTTAAGAAATTTGAAGAAAACTGCTAGTGTATACTCAACAATAGTTGTTTAGAAGATGAAACTGAAGAATGCCCCCAACAATGTGTATAAAATAGGTATGAAATGTTTTATGTAGTAGTTGTACAAAATTTGTCTTGAAAAGTCTTCCCCACTTACCATGAATAGAACATGATTCCCTGCCATTCAGAGCGGTTTCTGGATTATAGTGAAACAGGAGGGATGTGGGAAGAGTCCTGGAAGTTGCCTATGTGGTGAAGTAGTAAGTGGTTGAAATTCCCAGTGCAGTTCTGAGGATTTAAACAGGTCAGCTAACTTTTTAAAATTAGATTGAAGTCTCTACCTTAATACTAAAACTAGGCATGTTAAATAGCAGTTAATCAGCAGCAGCTCCTGTCTTGGGGGGGAGGAGAGCTGAGCTCCTAGACCTGGCCCACACTGGAACTGAGCTGGGCTGCCTGCCTGCTTGTCTCATAATACACTTTAAATGCAGAGCAGCAACAGGGATAGGTCCCGGGCCTGGTGTGAGCTAGAACTGAGCAGGACTGCTGGCCAGCCTGCTAAAAAATTTACTGGCTGGGCAGGGGAATGCATGTAGTCTATAGCATTAACCTATAAGCTTTTGTTTATCTGTTAATCAATTACACTGTTACATCCCTTAACTAAAACAGCTAGGTGAGCAGGCATTATAATGGGGGAGGGGAGGAAAGGGGGGAGGGAGGTGGTGTTCTCACTGTTTTGTGCCTAACTGGCTCCATGGAATCTGAACTACTTAAACATGCTAATTGCAGGCCACATCATTAGAAATTTTCAAGTAGTCTCCATATATGAGCCATTCAGGAGTGGGAATAGTCTCTTCTCACAACAAGCTTCTGTTTACTAGATTGGTGTTAAGAAGTGTGTCTTTTCTTTGTGCTGTGTGTACCATACAAATCTCACTACTTTGGGTTATGTAGAGCCCTGCAAATCCATGGGTATTTGGATCTGCACATATCTGCTGCTCATTACAAATTTTATCTCTAAAACTTTGTGAATATCTGCTTTATATTCACAGCTGTCTGGAGATGTGGATATCTGCATGTCATTTTTGCAGACATGGATACCAATTTTGTATCTGCACAGGGCTCTATTGATATGTTCTGGTAGGCAGTAGCTATTCTGATGCTATCTGCCCTCATGCCTTATCAAAGTGAAACATGACCAGTGAAACAAGAATTGTAGCCATTTATTTTGTAATTTTCTCTTGTTCCTAGTCTTGTCCTTCAGCAATTTTAACTTAAACAGATTTTATGGTAATTTAGATCTTGGGGGGAGGGGGAAGGAAGGTCTTTGTCTCCTTGCAAAGTGCAGATCTTTGCCAAAAGTGAAACTTAACTTTTTTTTTTTTTTTTTTTTTTTTTTTTTTAAAGGTTTGGGAAGGTCTCAATGTGGTTAAAACTGGTAGAGTTATGCTGGGAGAGACCAACCCTGCAGATTCTAAGCCTGGTACAATCCGTGGTGACTTCTGCATTCAAGTGGGAAGGTTGGTGCTGAAATTATATAAAATTTCTCAATGTTTTTTCCAGGGTTAACGGGGGTGGTGGTGGTGGGGTGTGTACGCGCGTGTGCGCACACAAATTTTGGTTAAAAGCATTTGGATAACAAACAAAACTCTTTAGAGCAGAGAGGGGCACCTGGTGACTGTGCACTCAGGGAAAGAAATGAGTATGTTCTCACCTATGCATAGAGAAAATAAACAGGACTATGTAGCACTTCAAAGGCTAACAAGATGGTGTATTAGCTTTTGTGGGCCAGACCCACTTCCTCAGATCACTTTGATCTGAGGAAGTGGGTCTGGCCCACAAAAGCTCATCACCTAATAAACTATCTTGTTAGTTTTTAAAGTGCTACATAGTCCTGTTTTTTGTTTCAGCTAGACCAGACTAATACGGCTACATATCTATTACTAGAGAAAATAAGTCCCTGATGTGGCAAGCTATTTTAATGTGGCTGTGCCTTGCTTCCTTCATAGTGATACAATTTGGTGTAGGATGAACTTCACGTTGCCTTATGTTTGCATGCTGCTTTTTTTGGAGAGTTTACATAGACATAAAAATCCTAGTTTGAATCTGTTTTAACTTGTTGGACACAATCCACCAAGAATGTTGTTTATACAGTGCACTTCAGGTTTTTGAACTATACTTCAGAACTTGATGATCAGATCATGGTGATGCTGTTAAGCTTGTAGTGTTTAGTAGAACTATATATGTGTTGGACCCTGATGCTATCTGTGAAGTCAGTGTATATCAGCAATGGGCAACCTAGGCTAGTGAATGGGCTGCTTAAGTGGCCCTCCATCTGAGGGCATTGCAAGACTTCTGTAACCAGGGTGGTCTCCCAGGATGAGGTGGTTCTGCTAATTGGGCTAGTCTACCTGGAACATGGGTGGGCAATAACTTTTGATGGGGGTGGGGGGGGGCAGTGTGCTGGGTGCACTTCAAGAATTTGGGAAGTAGTTGAGGGCCCCACACTTCCATGATATTAATGGAGGAGGTGCAGGGTCTGGGATGGAGGTTGGGTGGAGAAGGGATCTTGGGGTGAGGGAGGTTTGGGTGAATGAGGCAGTTGTGACCTGGGGCACTGGACTGGGTGCAGGGGGTTGGATTGTGACCTAGGGAAGTGAAAAGGAAGAGGTGCAGGGATTTTGGTTGTGAGCTAGGGACCGAGGGGACTGATCTGGGGCAGGGTATATGGGTACAGGAGGGGAGCAGAGGATTAGGGTATGTGGAGTAGGCAGAGGGTTGGGGAAGGGAGGGACTGGGGTACCAGAGGCAGGATCTGGCCAGGAGACTTGCCAGCCAGCAGCCATGTTCCTGAATCAGACTCTCTGCCCCCACACAGGCTGCAGTCATGTGCTCTGGAGCTCCTTGTGCTTCATGGCTGCCTGTTATTGAAACAGGCAGCTCCCATTGGCCAGTTTATGGTCAGAAACTGGCCAGTGGGATTATGCTGAGGGTGGGAGCAGCTCCTAACCCTTTCCTTCCCTCCCCTCAGTAATCAGTTTTTAAAGAGAAACCACCTGGCAGCTGCATTTGAGCGGCATGCACATTGGGCAAGGCAAACAGGAGCCTACCTGGGGCTCCCCGCAGTGTCCATGGGCCAGAACTGGTGGCTTGGTGGGCCATATTTTGCCCAGGCCTGACCTAGAAGTTTCAGGATGTGCCAAATGAACCATAGCAGTGCTTCAAATGCAGAACCAATAGTAACTTGTCCATATGAACAATCATCTATGTTTCTAAAGCTATTGAAGCCTTATTTGAAATCTTGTCATTGGCTTCCTTCACAGGAACATTATTCATGGCAGTGACTCCGTAGAAAGTGCTGAGAAGGAAATCAACCTGTGGTTCCAGCCCACAGAGCTTGTTGACTTCAAATCTTGTGCTCATGACTGGATCTATGAGTAAAATAAGTCTCCAGAATGAATTGTGCCTTAACACAGCATCTCATTCCAGCAGTTATAGATCTGGGAGCAACTCTTGTCACAAGTTTCACAGCAGTATGTAAAAGTATCAAATAAATAGATTATAGAAACTATGTGTAGTCTGTACATTACAAAACATTTAAGTATGCATGGAGTAGTATAGAGCTTTGCTTAGGGGGACAAAATGAAATTTCCTAAAGCCACTCTAGGGAGACTACTTTGAAAACATTTTAAAAATGAAACCAAATCAGTGAATAACGCTTAAAATATATGCCTCTGTTTATAGTGCTGAGAACTGGTATGTGATTAAAACATAGCAAATTTATGGGAGAAGCTCAGATGGTCCTAAAACTGCCCCCTATTCCACAGACTTTACAGCAGGGCTACTCAACTTCTGAAGCCCTGGAGGCCACAATAATACTCACAGCACATGGAGGGACATAATTTAAGTTGCATATATATGCAAATAGCTTTCACACAGATGGGCATGAATACAAAGATTAAGGCAAGACTACACAACACGCAGGCCCCATTAGGTCAGTTCTGCTGATATTAATAAAATGCAACATTTACCTGATTTCCACCCATATGACAGCACTTAATGAGCAATGGCAGCTCAGGAATTTAACTACTGAAATGCATATCAACAGAAGACCTTTATATTAAATTACCAGTGTGGAATGTATTCCTAGTGGAGGCCATGTTCAAAGGATCCCACCTATAGACTGCATGTTGAGTAGTTTTGCTTTACAGCTTATGGCTACACTGAAAGGTGACAGAAGCACATAAGTTCTCCCTCATGATATCGACTGCTGCTTAAGAAAAGCATGGCCTTGACAAGCTGACTCACCAGAGTCTTTGTTAGAGTTCCTTTAGGTACTCCTTTCTTCACACTTCTGCTCTACTTGGAGCTTAACATGAGCTGTAAATGAAAATATTAATGAACAGTATGAGCCGACAGGATCATAAGATATCCTTATCAGAATGGCCAAGACACACCCCTTGCTGTGAGAAGCTGATCCAGTACAGTGCTGGCAAGGTTACACAACACATTCATTTGAAAAGCTCATCCTTGGCTATAGGATGGATGATAGAGAAGTTTGGATTACCTATGGACTGAATAGTTTCTGCAGTAGGAATCATTCCTATGAGACTTTTCAAAGCAACAGCTGTGTTCACTATAATATGAAGCTTTCATACATCAGTTCTAGTTATAGATCTCACAGCACTTTAAGTTAATAATTCTCATGTTTATGCAGTGCTCCTGTTCATGAGACCATACGCCCCGGGGGGAGTGGTGGGGGGTCACAGCTGCCGGCTTCCCCAGGGTCCTTTGTGCCACTTCTGGGGATTCCAGAAGTGTGCTCCCCTCCCACAGATGTGCATGCTGCAGGAGGGGGCATCAGCCCCAGCAGAGGAGTGTGGGGCTGGCGGCTTCCCTGCAGCACAGTGACTGCAGGAGGGGCGAGTCAACAACTTTGGTGGGGGGGGGGGTCCACACAAATTCAATGAACGCTTTAGGGGGTTGCAGTCTCAAAATTTGAGAACCCCTGAGTTATGACATTTGTTAAACTTGTCCTGATCTTCTGCTCCAATTAAACCCTTAAGACATCCTCAACAAGGAAGGCCAACATGGCCTACTCTAAAACACTTAAACCATGCAGCTGAGGCTCTTGGCACTTCAGCTCAGTAACTGATATTACAGGAGAGATTTATAAACAACATGGCTCAAACTATCACACCATTTGATGGGATACATAGCCATTGTCCCTTGTTCTGCAACTAAATACCTAAATTTAATAGTACTCTAGCAGAGTCTCAATTTTAAAGCACTCTAAAAATTAAATGGTCTGATTGCGTTTAATGAATAATCTAGTCACTCCAGTAACTTGTAGTGAATTCAGTTTTTTAGTCTCCCTCTATTTAGAGTTTCATGTACTCATGACTGCCATGCGTAGCTTTCAGAGGTAACAGTTCTTGAGTTGCCTGGGGGCAGGTTACAGTTATATAAGCCCAGTTGTTACAGGCTGCCTGCATAGCCACACAATGCTCCACAAGTTTGTGCTCCCTTCTACATTACAACTGAAGATATATAGAGCTTTTCTCTTTCGGTGAAAGCTGGATTTTTTTTTTTTTTGTTTAACAGTTCCACACATTTGCACTTAAGCCATCCCTCACCATTTGCAGTGGTCCTGGCACCACACCACGACTGGCAAAATTCATGAATACTGGGGCCCACGGCTCAGCTCCTAAACTCATCACAGCAGCCCAGCAATCCCAATGAGCACACAGAACTATGACTTAGCAATTCCATAAATCATGAAGGTCTCCTGTTCTGCTGTTTGTTCCTAGGCCAGTTGGTGAGGTAGTGTCTATACATGCCACTGCAAATGCAGACCTGCCTTATTACATCATGCCACCCCCACCAGGTTAAATTGCACTGGGGACAAGTCTCACTGCACTAGTGTCAATTGTACTTGTAGGACAGGGGTGGGGAATCTCCAGCCTGGGGGCTGGATGTGGCCCCCACAAGACTCAGGAGCATCCAAGCACTGGGGAGCCCACACTGGCACTCCAACCCCCTGCTCCCTCACCATGGGGCTGGAGCATACAAAATCTAGTAGGCTCCCCCCCCCCTCCTCCCCCCAGTTTCTGATGTAAAAGGGGAATGTGGGGAGTTTTTGTGTCTCTCAGTCAGGCCATGTCAGTGAGGTTGTTTTTTTCCCCCCCCCCCCCCACTTGTGTGTGACCTGACTGATTTTCCTATGGGTCAGTGGCCCCTGACCCAAAGGATTCCCCACCCTTGCTATAGGAGAAGCTCGCTGAAATTAAACCTTCATTGTGTATACGGTATCTTAAAGGAAAAGTGACTCATTTTCATTTCTGTAGAAAAGCAGTTTTCAAAGAGAGGCAAAGGTATTTCACATGAGTAGAGCCCTGCAAATCTGTAGTTATCTTGGATGTGGATATTTGTAGCTGCGGATACAAGTTTTGTATTGAGTACACTGCAAATTTGTGGATAGCAGCTTTGTATCTGCACCTGCAGATATGGATATAGATACAGATGTGAATGCAAATTCTGTATCCACACAGGGCTCTACCCAGGAATACATTTAAAAACAGATTTGATTAACTGATTTCTGTGTTTCAATTCTATTATTTATAATGGGACAAATAAGATGCCACAATGTATCTGAATGTGTATCAATTAAAAAAGTTACCATCCACATGATCTTATTTTAACATTTTTATTTTGTGTAAAAAAAGGCAAATTTAGTGAATTATTTTCATCTTGTACACAAAGTTATAGTTTTAATGCTTTTTCACATCCATGCTGAAAATCTGCAGTCTGGTAAAAATGAAAGTAACATTAATTTCTCCAAAAGCATTTTTCACTTAGTTATATACATTTCGTGAGAAAGTTTTAAACACTCTCTCACTGACCACACAAATTACCAAGAAAATAAAAGATTAAATTTGTACAGATATTGATCTATATATCAAATACATACAGAAATGATGTAAAAACCCTATTCATTTCATCTTGATTCCCGCCCCCAATATATTTTCCCAAGGGCAAAAGCTGATTTTTTGTTGTTGTATTAATGGCTGTGACTTAATTTTTAAATATGAAAATTAAAAGAAAAATTGAGTTTAATCACAGTTTTTTAATCCCTTCCCAATAAAGGATTGTTACCAAATATATTAGCACCATTGTACAAATATTGATGGGAGAGGGTATTCACATCACATAAAAACAATAAAAAAAAACGAAACAAACACTGAAACCCGTGTTAGTATCCGTAGAACAAGAAATTGATAACTGCTTTAGCTTTCCTTATACACAGCAAGGAAAAGGTTAAGTTGCATTTAAAACAACATGAGATCAAGGTCAGCAGTAAAATTCTGAGCCATAAAAGGGGCAGTTACAATATAAATTTACTTATTTGCACTACCCCTTGGTTATGAAAGACTTGCTATGCCAAATATTGAAATGAGTATTTGATCCCCAACTTTAGTCAGCAGTAGAGATTTAAGATCTCTAACACCTCACCTTAACTTTAGCTAAGTAATATGGTTCACAGTAGAATGAAGAAAACTCTTTGAACCATGTTATTAATGTTAGTACAAATACAGTGAAGCCTGTACATCTCTGCCAACAGGTAACCTCCCTGTCTTAAGAGACCACTTTGATTCTATGAAGACCAGTCCAAGTAAGACTCTGGCACATTTTTCTCAGCTTTTACATAAATAAATCTCTCCCAAGCATGTGATTTTAGGCAACTGCTTACTTGCTTTGCTTAAGACCGGTTTCACTGTACTTGACAGGTTGGTGAAGGATTTAGATATTTGGATTAAGAAAGAGTGAAATTCCATTCTCAAATATACCTGAAATTCCCATTGGTATATGAGGGTGGAATTCAGCTTGCAGAGAGCAATGTTAGTATTTTAATAACTGTTTTCAAGGAATACTATAGAGGTTGACAGACCCCAAATGTGACACAAACAATTCTCCATCCCTACCCCTACAACTGCATTTTACTATAAAAAATCCAGAGTCCCCTTAAAATCTAACTCAAATCAGGGTTATATAGTCTGGATAATTCAAGTTCTGAAGCGGGGCAACAAATATGAACCCATGAATCTGGATTTTTTTTTTTTGTCTTCATGATTTCACTTGCTCCCTATGGGCACAGTTCCACAACTCCTTTTCACTTATTCACAGAACCCTTATTCACAGAACAGTGGTTCTCCTGACAACTGAGCTACTTGTGTCACAAGGTCTGGTCTACACTAATGCTGTCAATCTAAATTACGCTACTTCAGTTACATAAATTGTAACATAGGTTGACTTACCGCATGCTATGTTGACGGGAGACATTCTTCCGCTAACTTACCTTCCATCTGTCAGGGAGCAGAGTACAGATATTGACAGGAGAGTGCTCTGCCATCTACTTAGCTTGTCTTCACCAGACCTCTAAATGGATACCACTGCATCAATTGCGGCAGTGCCAATTTAACCAGTAGATATGGCCTAATTGAAAGCAGATGCATCTCATGCATCCCTTGTGCTCTGTAGGCCAAATTCTGCCAGCCCTGCTCACAATGAGAAGTTATTTATATTACATGCGAGTAATCCCCAGTTACATCAATGCACAAAAGTACTAACCAACCTGAGGAAGCACTGACAGGTGACAGGAATGGTACTTGGTATGACTGAGGCTCACTAAAATCTCTCTGGTTTTAAGCATATGTCACCCAGATTCCTGAGCTTGCCTGTACCTCCCACTGTCCATCCACTGGGACTGCAAAACTACATTGCAGCCCTTGTTTTGGAAGGCTCTGATGTTAAGAAGTTTTTACTTTTTGCTTTGTAAATCAAGTAAATGAATTGGAGCAATCAGAGGCTGAAGGAAATTAATTTGAAGCCAGTCAACCTTGACAGAGTCCTTTTAATATGGGACTAAAATATCCTTTTCCCCATAATGCACTGATATTTCACACCTGATAGCCATCTTTTGTTTATATGAGAAAACAGTTGTCAAAAAGGGGTCAATATTACAAAAATTTGACTGGGCGAAAAGAAGGAGAAACGGTTTCCATACATTCCTACATTATACAGGACAAGTTTTACTTCCAGTAGTTACTACAAAACTGTACATCATCATTAACCCCTTTTGCATAGAATGAGGTAAACCTGTGCATATTACTAATGTCTGTACCCAAAGTTAGAGCAATAGTTTAGAAAATAATCAAGTTGCTGGTTTTCATCTTTCTATGCATTTTTTTAAAAAGTTCAAACAATAATATACCAAAAAATGGTCTCCTGGGGCTCTGTGGGCTGATATTGTTAAAGCATTTCGTAGGATGAAGGACCAGAGAAGTTAATAATTTTAATTAATTTCTTTTAAGCCCTCTGTATGGGTCAAGAGTCAGAAGATCATTGTACTGCTCTGAAGGGGACCTGCAAAGACCCAGAAGCACTTATAGAACATATGTAGTTTATTCCTGAGAGTTTAGTTAATGAACCTTACTGGTAAAAGCTAAAGCTCTCATTCTTCCAGTCACAACTCTGCAGGGTAGGAAAAACAGGCTGCTAATAACTCCAAGAATGAAGCCACTGCCAAAATCCACATGGATTTTAAAATGGACAGGAGGGAGAAGGGGATTAAACTATTGAGCATTTATTAAAATTGCTCCTATTTTGATGTTCGTCACTATAATCTTCTGCAAATTTGTCTAAAAATATCTGTTCAGTTAAAGAGCAAAAAATTATGAAATGATTAAAAGTGAGACTGGAAGGATTCCAGTCTTCCAGAAAGAAAATGAGTCCAATTTACCAAAAAGCAAAGTTTTTTTTTTTAGATCCCAACTCCAGTGTTGCCTTCATAGTAAATTTTTGCCTTCAGAGTAAATATTTTTTAGTTCATCTGGTACATCTCTTTGTGGGTGCCCACATACGCAAGTATTTGAAGAGATGGAACGCAGGAATCTAAATTTTTCTGGTGAATAAAAACAGAAAAAAGTCCACAGATATCCTCCCCCCTTTCCATCTACCTCTTCTCCTCACTTGTTTAAACATTTGGTTCCATGTACGTTTTCCACAAAAGAATCTGCTGACGTTCCAGTTTAACACAGGGCTCTGTAAACTTGAGCACCCCAAGACTAAGGGCCCAATCCAATACCCACTGAAATCAATGGGTAGTCTAAATGAGTAACCATCTTGAAAAGTTAATACCATACCTCAAGAGACAACCCCTGTTGAAACTGGGGTTACTCACACAAGTAAGGTTTGGCAGGGCTGATCTCCTTACATGGTTTCATGCTCCAATGTTAGTACTTCAGTAATTTTTACAATGAAAAACCAGAGGTGTGACTCATACAAGCTCACAGAAGTTCAAAAACTCTCAACTTGTACCAACAAGGTTCATTTGTAATGACAGTTCATTTGTATTTGCAACTATATCCTCCTCAAACGGTTTCCTGCAATCCTGCTAATTACTTTTACCAAAAAATTAGAATTTCAATTTAAGAATGCACAATAAATCTGAATTTGAAAATATTACAAAATTCTTTCAAAAGCTTCAAATACAACACAAAATGTCATTTTTTGTTTAATAAATTGTAAATTTTTTTCAGTAAAATAGTTTTCCTGCCCCTCCAAAAAATTCTCAACTGAAGTTTCATCTACAGTTAGGAAAGTGCCCCAAGTACAGCTAGACAACTGTACTATCAAAATGGGAACAAAAAATCAGTCAGTCTTGGAGAAAGGCTCTTTTCCATACAATCACCACCCTGCCCGTCACCTTTCTGAGCTGTCTTATGGTTCTTGTTTGATGTAGTAGCTGGCAGACCCATTGCTTTCCTGATCAGAAGCTCCTTGAAGAAAGTTATACTCCTCTCCATCTAGCAACTCTTCCTTCAGCTGCAGGGAAGTCACTAAAAAAAAGAGATACAAGTTAAAGACCTAGAAAGAATTTAAACGAATTGTTAAAGTTTCCCTTCCGTTTAACTAAAACATAATGTAATTTTCTTCTCATTAATAACTTTAAACTGGCATTAAAGAGACTTACATATAGATAATCATTTTTATAAAACAATATATATAGTAAATAAAAACTTTAAACTTGTGGGTTTGAAGTGCAGTTATAATCAGAAAAAGGGCTATACAAGGTATAAATTGGAGGATTTCACAGGGATTCCCTCTTAGTGAGTCTAGATCTAGTCTGTATCAAAAGATTTTCATTTATTCCCAGTTCCGTAAATTTAACTTGGGATCATGGCCAGGGGAAAGAACTACCAACCTAACCCATTATCTCCAGGCTACCTAGTCAGAGCTTAGCTGACAAGCTACATTAGACAGAATACATTAAGTTCACACCTCTATAGTTGGTTTGTCTCCGCAGTGCTAACAGTGAAGTGGGCCAGCCATATTAATCACTGATACACATTACATTGCTATAGTGCCTTCCTGTCAAACACCTAAAGGCACTTTTTTCATATATGACTCCTAATCCCCCTTGTGAGGCAGGCAGATATTAAACCCATTTCACAGATGTGAAAACTGAGGAGAAAGGGAGAGAAAGTGTGCCTAAGATCACATTGGAAGCATGTGGTAGAGCTGGAATAGAACCCATATTTCATATTTGGTTCTTTGATAGCCTCCTTCTATTGGGACTCAGAAACCCACACAGGAACAGGTGCTTTCACTTTTTTGACAATAACTGCACTTTAAGTTACACCCTTAGCATCATTTCAAATGATCAAATAATTGAGCTTTAACAAATGGCCCTGAAGTTTAATTTTAGCCTCAATGACTCTATATTAATACCTCTGGTAAAGATAATGACTGAAATTGAAAACAGATTACCCACTCTTTAGAACAAATATTAGACAATGATTGAAAACAAAGTAACTCTGAAATTATTGTAAAAAAATTCTATGGCTATGTCTACACTGCAAAAAAACAAACCCATTGCAGTGAGTCTCTGAGCCTGGTTCAGACAGACAGACAGACAACTTGCGCTACCGCATTAAAAGTAGAAGTGTAAATTTTTCCCACTTGGGAACAGATTATCTTGTAAACATTAAGATCGGTATTGTTTCCCCATCTTCCAAAACAGATTTAACAGCTTTCTTTACTACAGATGCATATATACAGCATTTAGAACCAATTTTTTTCATTGATAACTGTAAAATTCAAACCTATAATTTCACTCTTTTGCTTCATGCTTTAAATTTTGCTGAGTAGAATTAAGCAGGATTAAAAATATGTACTATTTACAGATCACAGATGCCTAATAACTGATTTACTTTCATGGTCATTGTTGTAAGTGGCAGGCAGGAAAAACTGTTTACAACAAAAGGCTTGGAATATATTTTTAATTAATTTTTAAGATCTAGGATACTATTTTAATCTTCTATTTTGCTATTTTAAAAAAACCCACAAAAACAAAAAATGTGATCTGAAACTTAAAGACGAATGATATGTTGGATAGCAGTACCAAACAGTTTGTAAATAACGTCCCAATGAGATTGAGTAAGAAAAGTGATACTTATCAATACATGAGTATATTGAAAAGCAGGAACACTGAACAGAAAATATGGCAAAGTTTTCATTAAAGGTGCAGTACCCACATCAAAAGGTTAATTAATATACAAAAATGATGGCTATCTGATGACCAAATGAATGAGAGAAGCATTACAAAGTTTCAGTAACTGGATAAAAAGTTAACAACACATCTTTTCAAATGCAAAAATTTTATGCAGTGAAATCTAAAAATAACCCCCCAAACCTGTTGCTATTTGTAATCCTGCTGTAAACCTGCAAATCATTTTATTATTCTTTTATTATGGTCCTATGTCATCTTCCATGGTTATATACACTCCTGTGCTAAATAAAAATAAAATTTAAAAATTAAAATATTTAAAATAGCTAAAAAAGCAGCAGCACATGATATAAACCTACAGAATCAAGCAACCTCATTACCTTGGCTCATGGAAACCTCTTCCCTCCCTACCGTGCCCTAAATCCTAGCTCATTTTTGCTTGTCCCTATGTCATGTCTAATGTACAGCAGGAAACTTTTCTTTTATTAGTCTGTAGAGGACGATGCACATATAAAGCATGGTGTCTTTAAATCATATACAACAATAATTACTTGTGAGATGCTGTGCTATTTACTCTAGGAAAATGCCAGTACACAGAGGTTCAAATTCCTTTTCTACAACTTGAAATTTTTTGGTTAAGTTTCAATCCTCACCAGTGTTTAAATAATGTTTGTGAGTTTGCTCAGTATATCAAGTACTCCCGGCGAGTTAGCAGGCTTCACATTTCATCCAGGATCTGTTCAATCAGCAGTAAGATCTTGACAGTTAAATATTTAATAACACTTGATTTTTCCCTGCTAGCAAATCTCCTGAAGCAAAGTTTATCAATACCATGGATTCATGCTACACCTACATAGTGCTACACTTGAATGATAAGCAAAGAGATAAATATTTATCTATAGTTTCTTACTCATTAAGCCATTTAATTGAACATCCAGCTGATGGAAGGTTCTGAGCAGAACAAAAGACACACAAGGTGCTCCCTATTCTCATAAGCTCAGTGAACTGTCTGTGCAGTGCTCTCAGTACCACACAGGGCCACACACTGATCTCCCTTGTACCAGTGCGGTGTGATGTTACTAAACTGCCCAGCCAGGCAACATGAGAAGAAAAAAGTCCCTGACTTCTGGGGATAACACATGCCCCAAAAGAAAGCAGGCTGTTTTTGGAAAACAACCTCTTTCCTTGACTGCCTGACTATGTCTTTCTCAAGCTGTCTGAAGGCTGCATTTCACTGCTGAAAAGTCACTACTCTTAACATTTCAAAATATAGATGACAAAATAAAAGCAGCATGACTCTGCCAGAGAGCAAATGCAATTCTTAAAGAAGCAGTTAGATTACAGGTGCTGGAATGAGAGGAGAATGGGATTGCTTAATGAATCAGAGGTAACTTTTCTGATAGAAAATGAACATTCAGAACAGACTGGATATCAGTAATATACTGTTTGGAAAACAAGGGCCTTATCTTGAGTGGAGTACTGAGTACCTTCTGTTCATTGGGAGCTGAGAGTGTTCAGTTCCTTGTACAATCAAACCCCGAATGTAGCTGTGGCCACAATAATCCAGGGAGAAAACTTCCAGTCAGAACACGGTCTTAGATCAGCATCCAAAGCCACATTACTGTTTTCACAGCATCTCATATATGATGATAAATAGTATAACTACACCCTACCAGGTGTCAAATATAACTTGAGCATCTGATACATCCTGTATTTGAAGGGAGACAGTGGTGAGGATCTCATAGATCTTTTTGTATCTTTAACTTCTATCATCTAGGATTACCTTACACAAACTGTAAGATTTACATAAGAGTCCGATGTTTTAATCTGCCAGACCACTATTATTAATAAATGAATTCTTAAAGGGTTTTCCCTATTCACTGATTAAGATGGACAAACTTCATTTTGTCAATATTCAAATAAACCAGTCTTAAGGTTTTGGAGCAAGCATAGGGGGGAAAGCAGGTTTGTTTTAAAAGGGTAAACCCCTTCAAATTTATTTCTTACCATACCCAACAATGGCCTGTATAACACTGAAGGGACTCAATTATGCTTACATTTAAAAGACCTCTTTTTCCAAACAGCTGTTCTCTTATGCATGGGCTATATGCAAACACAAAATCTCTCTTGTTTTAACAATGATATTGTTACATATTACAATTCAGTGAATTAATTGAAAGTATCTGCATACTTTCCAGTATGGTAGTTACATCACAGTCTCTATAAGTCTCAGTAACCTAGAATCCATATATTTGCCCTGGGATGAAGTTCTGAAGCAGTCGGAACCATTGCTCCCTCATGATGCTTTCAGTGAAGTGGACTGATATGGACCAGTGGAAGTAACTATTCCTCTTACTTTAAAGAAAGAAAAAAGTAAATAAGTCAGCAAATTTCATGCCAGACCATGCTTTGTGTCCCACCCTGTTCAGCATTTCCCTCTGCAGTAACCGAGAGACTTTGATTGGTGCTAATTACCTGTTTTGAGGCTGGGACTAACTCTCAGCTATTCTTGGGAGGCTGGAAGGCCTCCAGGGCTGTCTGTGCTGGAAGGGTTTGATATGGAGGAGGAGTCAACTCTTCATCACCAGAGAAGCTCCTCCGCACCCCACCTGTCATGAGTAGGCTCGACAAACTGACAGGCTTCCTCCCAACTGGTATCTTCCTCTCTAAACATCAAGTCAAACTAAAGTAAACGCTTGGGTCAGAATGAATTAGGTAATACAGAATGGTCACTGAGATGCGTCTGCCTCATATTCAGCTTTGGAGTCTGGAAAATAGGGTCTTGATGTGAAATGGCAAAGTTCACTCATTTGGGGGGAATGTTAAAAATCTCAGTCAACTCGCAACAACTTTTTCTTCTTTTCATCACTAAAGAAAGTGTCCCAGTCCAAATCCCTTGGATAATCTACCACTAAAATAGGAGCACTTCAACAGTGTCACTGCAGCAGCTGCATTTCACAGCCAACATCTGATCACCTGATCACACACAAACAATTTTTGTCTCTAGCGCAGAAGTGCAGTTATTAGATAGATATATACACAATGCGACAAGAAGGTTTCTGTTTGTGAACCAATCCCACTTAAAAAGGAGGGTTTTTTTGCTAGTACACGACATATAAAATCTTAAATATGTAGACCACGATCGTTTAGCATTTCCATTGTGCCTTACAAACATTAAACAAGCATTCTAAGTTACTGGATACCGCGGCTTCATTCCATAAGCTTATTTTCCTGCTGAATTTATTCCTGTCTCATCATTGTTTTCACCTGCAAACAGAGGTGTTGGTACTGAAATTAACCCTTGGGGGAAAGTCCCTGTGCTTGGGGGGCCCTCACTGCAGAATCAAGGCCTTAAACTCTATAAAAGCATTTCAGCATCACCATTGTTCTTGGAGCTACTCTGATGAATGCTAAGATATTGCCAGTCTAATCAAATAAGTGTACATTGGGCTAACACAAGAGAATGGCCCTCAAGAAAGTTTTGAAGTTAATTTGTGCTAAAAGCTACACAAAGCATTAAGTTTCTTGTCTAATCAGGGCACAGGTGACTAAGCGTTAGCACAGGCCTGGGCAAAATATGGACCGCAGGCCAGGTTTGGCCTGCCAAGCCACCAGATCCAGCCCACAGTAAAGCAGGGAGCCTCAGGAAGGCTCCCTGCTTACCTCGCCCCATCCACATGCTGATCAGAAAAGCGGCTGCCAGGTTGTCTGGGTTTCTCAGCTGTGAACCCGGAGAGGAGGGGCAGGAAGGCTATACGAGCTGCCCCCCTCCACAGCACAATCCCATTAGTCTCTTTGAACAACAGACAACACATGAAGCACCACTCTCCCCCTTCACCTCAGGCTCTTACTTATTCACACATGCCCATGGTTGCTGCAGCCTGTGCAGGGGCAGGGAAGCTGCCTCAGCAATGTGTGGGGCTGCTGGCCAGGAGTCACCCAGGTAAGTTTCCCAGCCAGAGCCTGCCTCCCCCACTGCAGCCCCTCCCTCCCCCACATAACCCAAACTATCTGCCCCTCTCCTGCACCCATACCCCTTCCCAGAACCTGCACCCCAATCCCTTGCCCCAGGTCACAATCCCCTCCTGCCATAGGTCCCAATCCAAACCCCTGCACCCCAGTCCAGTGCCCTAGGTCACAACCCAAACTCCTACACCCCAGGTCACAAGCCCTTCCTGTCCTACATCACAACTCAAACCCCTGACCCCAGTCCAGTGCCCCAGCTCACAACCACCTCCTTCACCCAAACTCCCTCCCAGACTCCACAGTCCCTACTGCATCCTAATCCCTTACCCCAAGCTCCCTTCTGCACCCAACCTGCATCCCAGACCCCTCACTGCCTCCATTAATATCATGGAAGAGTGTAGCCCTTGACCACTTTTCAAAATCTTGGAGTGCCTCCCCCTCCCCCCAATAAAAATTATTGTCCACCCCTAGGTTAGCAGGTCTGGGGAATCAGTTTATTCTTCTAGGAAGGAAGTAGTGAAATCAAGAAATCTATATGGCCAGGGCTTTAAAAAAAAAAAAAAAAGATAGGTCACATCATCTTTTAAGTGGCCTTAAAATAAAGCCATTTACTAGGAAGCAGTGGTGCATACTGTAAGCTACCATGCTATTTATTAACTGTCAAAGCAAATTGATAACTTATCACCACTAGGGTCTTTAGAGGCACAATATTTGGTCACAAGGAACCACAAGTACAAAATTTATTCCATTTCAAGCTGACACTGAAATCAGAACTGTTCTCCAGAACATTACAGGCGCATGCACAAAGTTTATAAGTTTGCAGCATTTTCCTTATTTGGGAATTATTACAACCTATATCAAAATACATTGGTAATAGCAGATCATTAGGAGCAATCCATCTCATAATTAGAGTCCCGTCCTTTCAAAAATCCTGAGAAATTCTAATGTGCTATTGTTCCATTTTAGAAAAGAATAACTATCTATCTATCTAATGTATGTGCACAACAAATCCCTGATCTTTCCTACACTGAATAAAAAACAAGCATCAGTGTTGGATATACTGATGGATAAGTACCTAGTGACAGAACTAAAGATGCAAAACGCAATGTAAATAGTCATGCGTTATTTCACATGCACACAAGTACACACACAACACACTGGATGTTATCACTGTAAAATGATGTCACCACAGATATGATTGATTACTGGATGTTAACCTAAGTAGCAGCAGAAAGTCCTAAGGAGTTAGAACCATATGCCTTGATAACTGGATCTTTCAATACGCCATACCAATCCAAGAAAGGATCCACATGGTAGTGAAAGATCCACTATTCTCCATTATAAGCTATTTGCATAGTACCATACAATTAAAAAAAAATAAAGATTAGGTTTATTGAAGGTAAAGCCAAGCAGGAAGCTGGCTGATTTCTATTCCCCTCTTGATTATCTTTTTTCAACATGGAGCTGTTTTAGGATAGATTTGAAAAGCCCCTTACAGGACTAATTCAGACTGTATTATTTTATACATCAGCTTTAAAAAAAAAAAACTATTAAAAGGTTAGATTAAAACCAATGAAGTCAAACTTGAATTTTACAAACAGATTCTGAAATCCAATGTCAACACCGATGTTAAAGAATAAATATTAGACGTTATCATTTTTCCTACAAGTTTTCTTTGAATGAAATGGGCAACACACCTGGACTCCTCCCCTCTTCCACCTGCATGCTGCTCCTGTGGGAAGGGAAAGTTGAACTCTCAGAGAGAGAGAGAGAGAGAGAGAGTGTGTGTGTAACTCACAGGCACCATGTAAGACCCTGCCCTGTCCCTTGCCACGCCTGCCACCAAACCAAGTCCAGCTGCTCCCCAAAGAACTCTGTGGCAGAAGGTGTTTAAAGGCATCACTGTGGCCTTGTATGCAACACTTCCCTATTGTCTTTAGGCAGACCTTCCTTTTATGTGAGATTAGGTTTTATGCCTGTGAGGTCTGCTCCTTACTTTTTGTTGCAGCACATAAAGCAGCAAGCCTGCTGCTCCACCAGCCGCCCGGCTAGCACAAATCTGCAGGCAAAAACATTCTAGGAATGACATGTTCAAGGAGCAAATGCAATCCACCCACTTGGACAGGGAGCGATTAAGCAAGAGGAGGACAGGAGAGCATGCAGGGAGCTGGAAATGAAGAACCAGGAGAGAGTGTTGTTGTCACTGGCAGATGAGATGAACCACGTGGTGGCCTTCCAGGACAACTATGTGCAGAGACATCCCCACCAGCCTTTGCAGACCCACATTCTTTCTTCACAGAGTTCCACACACAGCCTCCTCTCCCAGGAGCAGGGGAGGGGGGGAGAAGTGGGGGAAAGGAAAGTCAAGGGAAGCCTCACAATCAAACCCAGGAATGAGTCCCTGGGCAAAAGGCTGTCGTTCTTACACCTGTGATCCTCACCCCCGCCCAACCTCCTGCCATAAACTCTGTCACTGCTATATAATAAAAATGCATGATTTCTGAACAACAATCTTGTTATTGCATAGATTGAAGGGGGGGGGGGGAGAGGTAGATTACAAGCAAGCACACTGAATGCAGGGGCACCTCCATAAGAGCAACATGCATGACTCTTAAATCACTGTCTGGACATTTATAAAGCTGTTTTTCAAAGCCTCTCTGATTTGCAGTTCCCCTCGCTGTGCTCTCCTTTTTGCCCTGGTGTCTGGCTGCTCATAATCACTGTCTAGACACTGTGCCTCAACCCCCCACCCTGCCATATAATTTTCCACTTTACTCCCACAGGTATTATGGAGCACATAGTAGGCTGCCGCAACAATGGGAATGTTGCATTCACTGAGGTCTGACCTAGTCAGTAGACTGCAAAAACTTTCCTTTAAAACACCCAAAAGCACATTCTACCACCATTCTGCACTTCCTTGGCCTGTAGTTGAACTGCTTCTTACTGCGGTCCAGGTTGCCTATGTACAGCTTCATGAACCAGAGGAGCAAGAAGTAGGCTGGGTCTCCAAGGATCATTACTGGCATTTCAATGCCCCGGATGTTAGATTTCTGGTACGGCAAGAAAGTTGCAGCTTTTTAAAGAAACAGGAGTTCCTAAAGATGCATGTCATGCACGTTTCCCGACCATCCCATGTTGATGCTGGTGAAATGGCCCCTGTGATCCATGAGCACCTGCAGCATCATCGAAAAGTAGTTTATATATCCCTTGGCAAAGTGGTTGTATACCAAGGTAGGGACGTGCATTCCATCTATCACTCCACCAGAGTTAGGGAACCCATCGCGGCAAAGCCATGTTTCTCAGTCCTCCATGTTTCTCAGAGTCACTACCCTGCATAGCAGAAGGGTATAAATCAGTGTTTCTTAAACTGTGTTCTGTGGCATACCAGTGTGCCGCGAGGCAGTCGGAGGTGTGCCATGGAGAACAACAGAATTCAAAATGGCCACCCTTAAAGGGGCCGGTGACCCTTTTTTTGGCTCAATAACTTACCCCCCAACCTTTCCGCCTTCCCCCAACAAAAAATCCTTGGTGTTCCTCATAAAAAAAAAATTGTTTGGTGTTCCTCAGTCTTAAAAAGTTTAAGAAACACTGGTATAGATTGACTTGGCTACTTGGATCACAACAGACCCCACTATAGATTTCCCCATTCCAAACTGATTCCCAACTGACCAGTAGTTGTCTGGCATTGCAAGCTTCCACGGGGCTATTGCCACTTGCTTCTCCACTGTCAGAGCGGGTCTCGTTCTGGTATTCTTGCGCTTCCAGGCAGGGGAAAGCATTTCGCAAACTTCCATAAAAGTGGCTTTCTGCATGCAAAAATTGTTCAGCCATTGCTAATTGTCCTATCGCTGCACCACCATGCAGTCCTACTACTCTGTGCTCATCTCACAGCACCAGCACCAGCATTCCACTGCACTCCAAGAATTGAACGCTGATGGCATTTTCCAGTTGTGCAACTCAAGAGCTTCAGAAGATTCTCTGTCATTCTGGCAGACCCTTGATATGCTCCAATTATACTCCAGCATAAAGCACGCCATGTTTAATATGATTGCTATAATACTTTAATGCTGAACGGGGTCCATGAAGAATTCCATGCTTGCGCTGTTATGGCATCTGCGTGGATAACCAGGGAAAAAAGGGAGCAAAAAGACTGTTTTCTGTTGTTCTCAAGTGGGGGAGAGGGAAGAGATGAGTGCATTATGGGACACTGACGACACGCACAGTTTTGGTCCCAGAATGCACTGGGAGTATAACCCAGATTGCAAAGGGGCGCAGGAACGGTGGGATAGTTACCTACAGTGCATCGTTTTCAAAGTCGACAGTAGCCACCCAATTGGGGACACGCTACTTCAAACTATGTTGAATTCTTGTGCATGGTGGGGACGTGCTCCTTCGACTTTACAAAGTTGGGTGCTTAAAAAACAAAATTAACCTTAATAAATTTGGCCTTGTCTCTCAGTGTAGACAAGGCCCAGTTTGTCACCAGAGTTATGTGAAGCAATGGTTTCCAAATAGCTTTAAAAAGACCCATGGTGGAGAGAGGTACAAAGCAAAAAAGGAGAAAATCTGAGCAGACGCTAACAAGCGCTCTTCAGTTAATTCTGGAGTTCTCCAAACAGAAGTATATCAAAATACAGCATAGAACTTTTAGTGTGCAATAGTGTCGTGGGGTGATATGCTCATTCCCCTCCCAGGGGGAGCTGTTGTGTCCCTGGGCTTCTTGGGACCAAAACCAACATTGCGTGTCCTACAGTGCAAACTGTGGTTATACATTCTAGCAGCCAGGGTCTCTAGTCAATGCCCCTCTCACCAGGGCAGAATGGCCTAGCGGCCGGAATCTATAGTAGACACCCCGCTCACTGGGACAGTGCAGCCTAGCAGCCGGAGACTATAGTACATGGGTGCTGGCCCCTTTGCTCTGGGTTGGAGGAGGTGGTAGGGGGACCCAGGTCCTCCCTACTCCACCAGGTCCCAGCCCAGGGCCCTACTAGCAGTGGCACAATCCACTGTTCTCTCTCAGCAGGGAATCCCACTGCAACATTCTGAGAGCCACGGTATACAATATGTCCTGGGCTACTTCCTACCGATCTCTGCAGGCCTCCTTCCAGGGTCCTTCCTGCATATCCCCTGCTGCGGTGTTGGTATCTCACTGGCTGGTTTCCAAGTCTGGTCCCTCTGGTGATTCGCCTGCAAGAGCTCTGGTCAGGCCTCCTTCCTCCTCAGCAGCCAGCCCAGACTGAGCCACTCTCCAGGCTTTTATACCTGGGCTGCAGTCTGAGCATGCCCGGCAGGGCTGTGGGGGGCAGGGTTTCTTCTGCCAGGTGAGCCTGGTTAGGCTCAGCTTTCCCAGTGCAGCACTGGTACATCCCGTCACAAGTAGTAAGGTCCAAATAGCCAACTACCTCACTGGCATGATCTGCACGGTCTCCACACAGACAAGGACCTAGAGCTTTTCCCAGACATTGAGTCGATGAAAGCTCCTTGGAGTGCATTACATTCCTAGGCTGGGCATTTAAAACAATTGCTATGCAAAAATATTATAGCTGAAGTATGATTTATAAACTCAGTTATGTTTTAAAAAAAAAAACAAACACCACACTGAAACGGATCTTCAGGACAGTTGTGTCACCATGGCTACCTCCAGACTGCATCCCTCTGTCGGCAGAGGGATGCAAATCAAGCACTTCAAAAGTGCAAATGAGCCTGGGATTTAAATATCCCAGGCTTCATTTGCATACTCATGTTCGGGCGCTGTGCCAATCACGCGCCTTTTCGAAAGTGAAGTCTAGCTGCGGTTCTGCCAACAGCGGGGAGCTTTTCCAACAGATCCTGTACTCCTAATGAGTACATCCTAACGAGGAGTACAGGATCTGTCGGAAAAGCTCCCCACTGTTGGCAGAACCGCAGCTAGATTTCATTTTCACTTTCGAAAGGGCGCGTGATTGGCACAGCGCCCGAATGTGAGTATGCAAATGAAGCCTGGGATATTTAAATCCCGGGCTCATTTGCACTTTTGAAGTGCTTGATTTGCATCCCTCTGCTGACAGAGGGATGCAGTCTGGAGGTAGCCCCAGTAACAAAAATATGGGGGCGGGGGGGAGAAAAACACAAGTATTAATTACCTCCAAGACTACATGAGAGTAGGAAGTCTTAGCAAGTAGATGACAAAATAGCATTGAAAGTTGGGGCTGTATCAATTGTTTGCTATCCCTTATTGAAGGTTCCACTGCCTTACTGCTCATGTCTTCCAAAAGGACAGAATGCAGCGAGCTCAGACTTTCAGGGGTTGCCTGGAGAGGCCTGCCAGATTGGCTGCTGATAGAAGCAGCAAGATTTGGTCCTTGATTAGAAGGGCCAGGAGTTAGCAGAGGTCACTCAGGGCCCAGAAGACTAGATAAAGAGGGAACCTATACCTCTTTCCAGGACCAGTTCTGAGGGAAGTTGTAACAAGAAAAGGCGGCTCTCTCTGTCTTACTCCAAGTAACCTGGCTCAGTCAAGGGCCTGATGGTATGTTGGTGGATCAGTGAAGGACTATGGTCTCATTATGAACTTTAATGATGACACGACCAATTAGCATTGTGTGTCAATTTATTTTGTGTAAAATTAAGATAAGCAGGACATTCCTGCTCAGGCAAGCCAGTGATCATTGATACCAGCAGTAAGAGATCCAAATCCTCTTTCATTGCAAAGGGGATGATGGCAAGATTTACTGAGACTTTCAGCCCAACCACAGGACCAGACTGAAGAAGTTCAGTGGACTGCCAGCAGCTAATCCTGGGAAGCTTCTCTAGGGAAGCCCTCAAGGTCTGAGCTTGTTACTCTTCTCTTTCACACAAGGCAGCTTCATAAACAATGAGGAGTCCTGTGGCACCTTAAAGATTAAACACATATTTGGGCAAAAGCATTCGTGGGCTGGAGCCCACTTCGTCAGATGCATTAAATGGAAACTAGAGTTTGGTGCAAAGATAGGAGAGTTACATTTCTAAAACTGCATCTAAATGGATGTCTGATTGTATTTCAAACTGTTGTAACATGGTTGGCCTGGAACTAGGGAAACCATGTCAAGGCTCACTTGGTTGGAGGTTTGTTTTCACCAGTACTGCTTACATTTGAGGACTCACCAAGCTACAGAGCTTGTTTTCAAGATGGGGGAAACCAAATTCTCCCAACCTTGAAATACATTTATTTCAGTGTGCTCCTCATTTGAAGTTAGTTAATCATAGAATCATAGAACACTAGAACCGGAAGGGACCTCGAGAGATCATCAAGTCCAGTCCCCTGCCCTCACGGCAGGACCAAGCACTGCCTAAATCATCCCTGATAGATGTTTGTCTAACCTGCTCTTAAATATCTCCAGTGATGGAGATTCCACAACCTCCCTAGGCAACTTATTCCAATGTTTAATCACCCTGACAACTAGAAGGTTTTTCCTAATATCTAACCTAACCCCACCTTGCTGTAGTTTAAGCCCATTGATTCTTGTCTTATCCTCAGAGGCCAAGAACAATTTTCCCTCCTCCTCTCTTTGACACCCTTTTAGATACTTAAAAACCGCTATCATGTCCCCTCTCAGTCTAGTCTTCTCTTTTCCAAACTAAACAAGCCCAATTCTTTCAGTCTTCCCTCATAGCCTATATTTTCTAGACCTTTAATAATTTTTGTTGCTCTTCTCTGGACCTTCTCCAGTTTTTCCACAACTTTCTTGAAATGTGGTGCCCAGAACTGGACACAATACTCCAACTGAGGCCTAATCAGTGCAGAGTAATGTGGAAAAATGACTTCTCGGGTCTTGCTCACAGCACTCCTGTTAATGCATCCCAGAATCAGGTTTGCTTTCTTTGCAACAGTGTCACACTGTTTACTCATATTTAGCTTGTAGTCCACTATGACCCTTAGATCCCTTTCTGCAGTACTCCTTCCTAGACAGTCACTTCCCATTCTGTATGTGTGAAACGGATTATTCCTTCCTAAGTGGAGTATTTTGCATTAGTCCTTATTAAACTTCAACCTATTTACCTCAGCCATTTCTCTAGTTTGTCCAGATCATTTTGAATTATGACCCCATCCTCCAAAGCAGTTACAACCCCTCCCAGTTTGGTATCATCTGCAAATATAATAAGTGTACTCTCCTCTATGCCATCATCTAAATTGTCAATGAAGATATTGAACAGAACCAGTCCCAAAACAGGCCCCTGCAGAACCCCAATAGTTATGTGTTAAAAGGTCATTCATCTCCTCATGTACATTTAAACATTCCAGTGGACCATGAATTTCAAGAGATAGCTTGGTCCTCTTTACTTATCTATTAAACAATGCTTGGCATTGACCATGTTACAGTCAATTGCAGCCTCACCAACTTTTTCTTCTGGGAGATCCTTCTCACGACTCAGTATTTTTTATATCAAGAACCTACAAAAGTCAAGTAATATTAGATTTGGTGTTCGAGATAAACATGGATCTAAAATGATCTCAGATACAGGCAAAACACTATTTTCTAGTTATTCATTGAAGAAGAGATTTTTTTCAATAAACCCAAGAGCAGCTGTGTAAACCCAAACGCAAGCTGTGTAAAAGTCATTAGGTAGGTCCTTCCTACCTCTGTCCTTTCTCCCACCCCCACAGACTTGCTCTTTCTGCCTTTGAATTTTAAAGGAATAGCACAGCTTTGAGGAGACTAGAACAGAAGTTTAAAGTATAAGGTTACAAATCCTCATTAGGAAGTGTTCAGTAAAGTTTTCAAAACTTTCTAGTGAGCTTGCAGATCATGCCTACCCCCACAAAAGGTATGAGTATTAATATTTGTAAAATTTGCTAGAGATGACATATCCTATCAGCAATTTTTTAAATTTTTGTGCATACTCTGCATGGAAATATTTTAAAGTCCATTTTTCCCAGTAAAATCCTAACAATTTCACTTTGAGTAAAAACGTAGACCCCAACCAATGAATGGCTTGAACTGTGAATTAAACATTTCTTGATACAGATTGTAGCTGTGAGAACAGTAGTTAATTTCAAGAAAATATTCAATCTTATTAGGAACTTGCAAATGATAATAAGGGCCTTTAAATCATATAGAAATGAATAAAAAAAAAAATCCTAATCCTACCTAAAAAACTCCACATACCACTTTTTTCTCCAGAGATGTTGAAGGCTAGAGATTTCTTAATTCTAGATGTATTCAGTGCTTCACACTTAAAATCAATGCAAGACCATAAAACAAGAACTTCTCAGGAAGTGGTCTGAATAGACCAGTCACACAAAACAAAACTTAATGGTAGCAAGGGCCTGATGATCCAATTTGGAATTTAAACCTAGTGAGTAAGTTTACAATCAGCTCCACACATGGAATCTCTTCCAGCACTATACGAAAGGCTGTCATGTACCAGCTGCTGTTACACAATATGTCTCTCCTGCACCAAGGAAATACCAAGAATGTGAACAGATGCAATGGCTTAGTGCTCCAAGCAAAGCTAGTCTGCCTTTAACCAGTGTTTCTAATTACTATTTTACAGAATCAACTCTTCATTCTTATTAGGCAGAAAAATGGACTCCTCTTACTGGACATGGGTTCTCAAACATTTTAAAAATTAAGCGTCAGCTCTACCTGGATATTCAAGATGTTGTGGCACTTTTATTTGTATTTTAATTAAGGAGCTTACCCTAACTTCTGGTCTAAAATTTACCATCCTGCATACAAATTTGCCATGTACCGTGGGTTGGTTGGCTGCTACCCTCCACAGCTCTCTTTTAGAAGCAGCCAATCTTTGGAAAAATGCCTTGGAGTCCTTTGGAAAGAAGGTGCAAGATGAATTTAAAGATAATATATAGAGGGATCTGATCTCCAACAAGGAAGGTAGAAGAAGGCACAAAGCGTTATTGCAAGTGGCTGTCTCTACTCCTTTTGTTACAGACAGAAAATAACTTTTGTTTGAAAGAGTCGTGGACATAGGAATACAGGAGGCAGAGGAGGTGCATCATTGTAACTTAAAACAAACAATTTTTGAAGAAAACAATTTGCTCCCAGGGAGACACTACTTATGTGAAATGAATTTGGACTGTTATTAAATCCCTAGTATGTAATATTATTTAAAAGTAATATTATATACCAGTTGTCAAGAGCAGTCAACTAGACCAATACTACTGCATTACCTTTTAAAGTAATACTGTTAAGTTTCCTACAGTTGCCCCATACCCTAAAAACTAAACTAAAAACTGATAGTCAATTTAAAAATAGTATCACTTTGCAAGGAGAGACATATTTTAGTTTCATAAAGTAAATGAGGATGATACATTGCCCTCTGTTTTCTACATCTCATTTACATTCTGGATTAAAATAACTTGGTTCTGATTTCTACAGCTTTGTTACAAAGAGCTAAAAAGCAAAGAGTCATGCATATATTAGCATTTTGCTCAAGATCACCTTACTCTATCTTCATGTTTATACGGAATGTCTTATCTAAAATTGTTTCTAGGAGTATCAAAAATAGTTTCAGTTATTTGTCCATATAAAATCTCCACAGAAGTAACAAGCAGTATCAATCCTTTTAAAACCACTTACTTTCCATTTGATTATTTTGCTGCAAGTTTATAAAGCTTTTCAATTAATATAAGGCCTCCTTTTATGGCATACTGCACCTTTAAGCATAACACTTATTTCACGCACAAAGTAACATTTTCAACCAGAATAATTTTGAGACTTTCTAAGAGCTGGGAAAGGGCATATAAGCACCACTCTGTCACCCACTTTTCTTGTGTCCTTTGTACTGTTGTGACTTAGCCTTTTTCTTTTGCTTTGATGAACTTGACTGGCTATCTCTTGATGCTGAAAAACAGTAAGAATTAAAATTTTGCATTAATGCTTTGGAAGAATACTCCACAATCTTTCATGCTAAGAAATATTCATAAGAAAAATGATTTCCTCAATGAATGAATGAATGAATGAATGAAGACAGAGCCTAAGTCAAACAGAACACATCCATAGAGGAAAAATCCTCTACTTGGCTCCAGGGGCTTCTGGAACACAATTACCCACATCATATCATGTTTCCTGACTAACTTCTGGACAATGAACATCTGCTGCTAGGGCTAAAGCTCTGCTCCTTTGAGCAACTAGTTTTTCATAGCAATCATTTTCCTGACTGGAGAAAAACCGAGTCTTGCTACCACTCTGATTTCACATTAGGCAAGAAGAAAATTGGGAGGAGGAAAAAAAGATGGCAACAGAAAAAGATTAGAAAACTAGACACATGAAAAAGATCTAAATATGAAAAATGGACACAAACCACACAAGTTAAGCAAGAAATAGAGGCATCAAAAAACAGACTACAAAGAGAGAAATTACGAAAAGAATGAAAGAGGTGAGAACAAAGAATGAAATAAAAGAAATGGAGGAAAAATAAGCATGGTTAAGGCAAATAGGAAAAATATCTGAAGAATAAAGAAAGTAAAACATTCCAAAACAGCCATAGCTTGTAATATACATATTTGTATTCCAATTGGTTTATGCTTCTCCAGAATGTTCATCTAAATAAAGAAGAAAATAACCCTATTGGTTGACTAAACTGATTTCATGTATTCTTGAAAACCTGCCAACATTTAAAGTATTCAAATCATACACTGCCAGCTACACTAAAACAGTAGCTAGTGTTTACATAGTCACTCTCCAGGCTCTAGGCAGGTTTATGGGACTGAAAAACCAAGTACACACACACAAGCAAACTGTCTGGGTGCTTTACATTAAAATAGCACATACTATAAGATCTAATCCTCCAAACACTTGTGCATGTGAATAACTATATGCATATTAGCACTGATTTCAATGCATAAAATTACCAATACACATTTGCAGGATCAGGGCCTCTTGACTGCAAAATGCCATACAAATTGATTTTGTTATAAATGATTGTTAAGAAGCAGACTGCTTAAGCATTAGGCCTATATCTCTGGCCCAAAAAAAACATTAGTGAGCCCCAGGAGTAGAAAGAGAGCACAGACATGCAAATACTCTGAAGTACTTTATGAGTTAAATAGTGAAACAAATTAGAATAGTGTGCTTCTGAGCATTAGCAAAGATTTTAGTCCATTTTTGTTGAAGCTGGCTAAAGTTATCAGAATGACCACACATGTATAAAATACTGAAAAGCAACTGGTAAATTTTAGATTTAAAAAAAGACCCAAAAGGAATCATTTACAAAGACATAGCAACTTACTCTGTGGTGCTGGAGGCTGTAGCTGATATCCAGTTAATTGGCACCACCCTACAGGATAGAGGTCAGGGGACTCACAATCCACCCATTGATCATATTCTTCTTCCCAGCCATCAAAATGTATCCTCAACAGACGATGGATGATGCGGGTTACTGTGGCCACACATACAAGGCGTGGTTCCATAAGATCTACTGCCTCCAGTTTCATTCGAATGTGAAACCCATGGTTTGGAACTTCCTGAAAAGATGAATGAAGCAAGACATCCAAACATCAGGAAACCAAAAAAATCTAACATCTTCACTCTACAAAGTTTAAATACTTCATAGGGGCTGATGTTCAGTCAACTTTTATTTCAAGTGGCATTATTCAGATGGTCAAAGTTAACATGGTGAAATACCAAGTTATCATTTATGTCATTTACTGTTCTCCCATTTTGTTCCATAGTAAGATTTTTTTTCAGAGTCTGAATGCACACAAATGTTTTCCATTTCTAATAAACAATTTCCCTCTATTTCTACTAGATATTTTTCAAAGCAAACTCAAATGGATTTTGAAAGTAACTGTCTCTGTGTTTCCAGAACAATTAGCACATAAGTAAAGAAACATATTTAAGATAGCTGAAGAGTTAACCTCATGGGACCAAGCAGGCAGGAATTTACAGCACAAAATCCACTGTAAATAGCATACATGCCATGGAGTTACTTTACCAATGATTTATCTTACCTTATTGAAGAGTTTTACAGGTGCTGCTATAGAGTCAGTTTCCCTGAGGTAGTCAAACCATTTGAAAGGGAGTTTTGCATAACCTGTGAATTTTAAATAGTACCTTCGTACATGAACTGTAAACTTAGTTCATTTAAAAACATCACTATTAGTGCTACATTGTCACTTTGAAGACAAAGAAGTTAGACACTAACATAAAAATATTGTTCTCAATTTGAGTTTTTGCTCCATACTGGGTTTCACACAAATCAAACAGAGAAGAAAATACCTTTAAATGTTCTAACAGCCTTTTTATAATGATGTCATTAAAGAAATGTCTGCAAAATCATCTACTCTTTCCTGTGGGGAAAAATAATTTTATCCTTGGAAATTTGGATATATTTGGAAAAGACTGGCTAACACACAATCACTGAAATAAAGTTTTAAAAAACTGGTTAGAAAAAGGAGCAACAGAGGTAATGAAGGGTTTATAAACTACAGGAGAGAGAACTGTTTCTCGTTAACTTTGTTTATTCTATTGAATTTGCATGGGACAGAGAGAACTATTTTGGGGTAACTTTTCCCTGCCTATGGCTTCTTAGACTGGGAACCTTCAAATTTTGGCCCTTGGATCAACAATAGTTTGCAGATTTCTTTGTGATGGTCTACAGGATTACACACTCTGAAAAACAAGGTGATGGGGGCTTGGAGTGGTGGGATGGAAGAGAATTCTCATAAGATCTCACTTGAAGTGGGGTGCAGAATAAAAAAGGGAGAGCCACTGTTTTAGTCCAAGCTGCCACTTCACATCAGAGCTCAATATGAAAGAGGTACATTTCTCTGATAGGTAATTAAACTTCAGCAATGAATTACAGTCCCAATCCTGGGAGGTGCTAAGTATCCTCAACTTCCAGTAACTTCACTTGGAGCCGAGAGCACTGCCCATCTAACAGGATTGGACCCTATGGTTTAAGGCCACTTTTTTCATAGAGTAAAATTTCAAGCTAACAAGGTGAATATGGAAAAGGTGGCAGCAAGTCAAATTCACACGAATAAACATGTCTGATTGGCTGCAGGATCATCAAGTTAACAGGGCAAGAGGTGCAGATAAGGTTTTGGGGTTTTTTGGTTAGCATGCAGAGATCTTCTGACATACACATTCATTTTTTTAAAACAAATGTTATCTAAATTGTCTTCACAACAAGACTATGGGAAAAACAGACACAGAGGAAGTCCATGCCAAAGTTAATGTTGGAACTCAGGACTTCCAATTCCCAGCTCTGAAATTTAGCCACTAGAACACACCTCTCACAGGTATTAAGGGTGCTACGATCATTATATTCCATTATTTCTGAAGCAAATGCATTAACCTATTGAAGGTTAATGTTCTACACAACATTCTTACTGCTGTTAGTCATTTTCATAAAATTAAGTTTTACTAAACCGAACGCGATTTAATAATTGTCTATCCAATGTATAATACAGGATTGCTATAGAGAATACTAGGGCTGTCAAGCGATTAAAAAAATTTAATCATGTGATTAATTGCATGGATTAAAAAATTTAATCGCAATTAATGGCAAGTGCCTTCCCTTTGAAATGCCGCTATGCTGCATGGAGCCGCCGGGATCAGCTGGAGTCCCCAGCTGACCCCGGGCTCCATGCAGTGCTGCCCCTTGGAAGTGCCATGACAGCGTTTCCAAAGGGCAGCATAAACAGAGCCGGGGATCAGCTGGAGTCCCCAGCTGATCCTTGGCTCCACTGTTGCAAAGCCCCTTTGAAGCGCCAGAGCGGCACTTCAAAGGGGCTCTGTTTGTGCTGCCCCTTTGAAGTGCCGTTTTGGTGCTTTAAAGGGGCAGCACATTAGGAGCCTGGGATCAAGTGGGGACTCCAGCTGATCCCAGGCTCCTAATGTACTGCCCCTTTAAAGCGCCAAAACGACACTTCAAAGGGGCAGCGCAAGTAGAGCTGGGGGCTCAGCTGTAGTGCCCAGCTGATCCCTGGCTCCACACTGCAGAGCCCCTTTGAAGTGCCACTCCGGCGCTTCAAAGGGGCTTTGCAACAGCAGAGCCGGGGATCAGCTGGGGACTCCAGCTGATCCCCGGCTCCGCTTGCACTGTTCCTTTGAAACAATGGAGCGGCACTTCAAAGGGGCAGCGCAGCATTAACAACTGCGATTAACACATTAGAAAAATTAACATGTTAATTCTATCCTGCGTTAATTGCAGGCATTAACGCAGGTCAATTACAGCCCTAGAGAATACTAAAGGCAGATGAAAGCAAAAAAAGGAGGAGAAATGCCAAGATACAAGCAATACAATTTATTAAATGATAATCAACAGATTATCTGTGGTAGAATCAGTGATTAAGGAATAACATTTACTCAGGATTCTTCAAAGACAGGCATCTTTTATCATGCTGTGTACTGTCCATAGTCTGTTTTTATCAAAGTGTGTATAGACAAAATTTCTTATTTTTTTTGAGAAGGGCAGAAAGCTTTCCTTTTTTTTGTAAAGCCCAGGATGGACTATATGTTTTTGCCAGTTCAGATTATCCCCATGATTTTCTCTGTAGTAATTCCACTGAGTTTACAGATCCAATAACCAAGAGTAAATCTGCTCAGCTACGGATTCTCCATGTGCTAAAAGCCAACAGATTCATGTCAGCAAATGGGAATATTAGAAAGTGTTTTTTCTTTTTGTTGCAGGTACAATTGTCATTATCATGTATTCAGAAAATCTCTGCAATTACTGCCAATGGAAGCTTGCTCTAAAGCAGTACATAGGCTTTTCTTTTTTCCTTCCAATCATTTAGATATTTTGAATGAATAGGGACAGGAAAAAAAAAACCTTTAAAAAAAACGAAACCAAAAACAAACCGAAAGAAACAGTGAGCACCTACAATCTACTACCGATTGAACTAGGGATGTTAAGTATCGGTTAACTAACTAATCAAGTAGTCGATGGAATTTCCATCGACTATTTGATGGGGGGCTCCTACTGCAGCTCTGTGCTTTAAGTGCACATTTAAAGTGCAGAGCCGCAGCGGGCTTAGCTCCTGGGGGGCACCGCAAGCTGGGACTCAAGAGTTCGGGTGCTCGCCGCCCCCGAGACTGCTGTGGTTCTGCCTCACCTACTCCTCCCACACCAGGGAGACAGTGCTGGGCAGAACCAGCTCCCCCAACACTGGCTCCTGCTCCCCCACCCCCTTGCTGCCTCCGATACAGAGGCAGCGGGGGGTGGGAAGCGACTAGTTGAGTAGTCACTGGACTACCTGATAAGCCTATGCTAATCAGGTAGTCAACTACTCAACTAATCGCTTACATCCCTAGATTGAACCTCTCTGGTCTGGGACTCTGCCAGATCATAGAACTCCTGGACCAGAGAGCCCTAGGAGCCTGGTGCCAGCCCTGGGGCTGGCCATGGAGCCTGGACCCTGGCAGCAGCCCTGGGGACAGAGGGCCTGGTGCAGGGAGACCGGCAGTGGGGTGGGTGGAGCCCAGCTGGGTCTGCTGACAGACCTTGGGAGAGCCCAGAGTCTGTCAGCAGTGGGGTTGGAATTGGCCTGTCCTGGTCTGGCAAGCTCCCTACTTCAGGACTGGTCAGGTCCTGAGGGTGCTAGACCAGGGAGGTCCAACCTGTACAATTCAATTACCTATGGTCGTTAAAACGCAATAAAGTTTAGAGCTGCAGGGCAACAAAATACCACCTGCAGACACATAAGGGTGTTCAGACAGTTGTGCTTGCAAAAACCATTCCTTAGGCCTTGTTCAAAAAATAAACCCCTTCCACCCCAATGGATATGAAAAATAAATTTATGTGCATTTTAGCCAGAGAGACTAACTCATCATGCCTGATTGATCACCAACATTTTACAATGCTTTATCATAGTTTCAGTTCTGGGCTGACCCAGGCTCCCTCGAATTGATATCCTTGACATAGTTCTAAAAGTGCCCTGCATATTTCCCATTCCCAGTGATTGATGTTGAATACAACTAATTTTACTCAGTAAGTTTAGATCCATAATGGTCATATGCTACCTTAAATCTTTGTGTACTCACCCACCGCCCATTTTATTTGCCCTTGAATTAAACAAACATTTAATTGGAACTCTTCTATACATTGAGTTTGACATCTCTGTCTCAGATTATTTTTAAGAAATGCTGAAGTTTGTTGAAAATAAAGATGGCTTTGAAAATGACATGAACACCGCAAAATGATCTAAGAAACCAAGAGTTTGATTATACACAATACTACCGAAAAATAATCAAAACAGAAATTGACCAGAATCATTTAAGTACCTCTGGGTGGAGTTAACTCAATCGCATTAATTTCACAGAAACCAACAGGAAAAATAGAAGGAGAGGTGGCATGGTAACAAAACCAGTCCGACCCATCTGCTGCTTCTGAGCCATCAATCCCGATCATAAGATAACCATCTGCTAATACCTTTGTAAATAAAACCAATATTTTACATTAAGCACTTTATGCTCTGTGAAGGGAAGGTTAGAAAGTATGTATGTCACGTTGCAAAGCAGAATAAGAAATCAAACAAGTTATAAGCAACATACGTAGAAGGGACACAACTTAAGAAAAGTCACATCTCTCCAATTTTTTTTTTTATTGGATATGCTATTATGATCATTAACTGGCAACATTAATAGAAGAGAGAGATTAGCAACTCTCAGGATTTATTCCTTTGTGCATTGGGCAATACTGTGTGTAGATGAGTTTCCCTCTATATTGATATAGGTAATTTCCTTTGCAGTTTATGAGGGTCTTTTACACAGCAATGGAGGTGAACCAAAAAAATGTAACTGTAAAACAAAAAACATTGGCAGGAGCATTCTGGGGCAGATGCATTCTCCAAAACTACTTTTTAAAAAAAAAAGTTAATTGCCCAGATTTTGCATTGCCAGTACCTCTTTCGGCCACAAGCAATTTTTAAAAATACAATCCTCTAAAATATATACACATGTAATAAATAGTAATAAACTGCAGATAGGTAAAGGGAGGCTTTTTTGTGGAGGATTAGACTGTCTGCAAAACAGCCAAATGATAATTAACAAGAGGTTCCATGGCACAAATTTGTCAGGTATTCTGTTTGTCGATCAAACTTCAGGCAGGAATTTGAATGTCCATACAGGTACATTTCATCTGTCACTGTACCAATCGTTCTTAATACCCCAGTAACAGACAAGCAGCTAATTAATGGAAACAATTGATAAGAATTCACAAATTGTACACATTGCCCTTTTATTGGAAGGGGTGGAGAGGTGGAAGAAGCAGGCCAGTGTCTATGCTACTGACTGACACATTGGTTGTTTTTTTTAAAATCTTTTTTAAAATAAAATATCAGCTTTTATTATTATTTATTGTTTTAGCCGCAGTATTCAATATAGAAGGCTAGAAACTAGATTAATAGATTCATGCCCAATTCCCCCACCAAAGTATATATTCCCTCACCTTCCTAATGGTTGCAACACATATTGCAGACAGGTTTAAGGGATCTATAGCTTCCAACTTCATTCCCTCCTTGAACCATTCTCCACTTGGATCTACTTCTTTTACCTGTTGAATCACACAACAGCATTACACAGCGTGCTGAGATGACAAGAACAACTTTCATATAAGACAACAACATAACCACACCCATGAAACAGTTGGCAGCAAAAAGAGCAAAATACCTCTCCAACTCCAGCTGTTTTGATCGCATCAAAATGCCTAACAGCATTTAAAGAAGTAAGTTCCAGTAACGAGAGACCTTTGTGCAGTAATTTGGTATAGTTTCTCAGTTATGCTTTGTGTCTTCGAGTGATGAAAAATTCCTCTTTCAACTCTTAGTAAACAATCTTACCTTAGCAAATAAATGTGGTGGGGCATCATAGTGTCCATCCTGTTTCTTTGCAACATCTACAAGGGAATTACATACATAAATATTTATGAAGAGACAAAAATCCCTCTAAAAAACGGAACCTTTTCCCAACACTGAATCATTGAAGGTAGTCACCACATTGTGCACTTTGTGTATTTTAAGGACACTGATAGACAAGGGATCTGAGAGCATTCACAGAAACACTACTACATAGAAGGCAGCACCGGAGTGAAATGCATACAAACTTTTTAGAAGTTTTTAGTGTTAAAGCAGGAAACTGACAAGTTGGAAGACTTACACACATCACTAACTTCAAGGCTTAATATAATTTAATTGTGATTTAGAACATTTTGGTATTGTAGTCATGCTCTTTATTACTCATTTTGTGCTGGATATTCTTGGTCTTGTAATTTTTTTCTTTTTTAGTGTAGTGAGAGCCATAGCTCTGATAAGGTACTAGAGCAGAGGAGCAACCTGATGTTTGCAGCAGTTTGCCATCCCTGATTAGAGCTTCTTCTCTTAAATGAATTCCAGCAGCTTTGTAAAAAAACTCTTACGTGAACTTCCAGAAAGCAGCCATGAGCACGACTTCTTTTAACTGCTTCCTTTTTATTTTTAAATTGATTTCAATCAAGGTTTCCAACCATTAAAAATACTATATTTTAGTGTCCAAAGCTAGTGCAACATGGAGCTTTTTTGTTCTTGTTCTATGCTGCAGATGAGTGGTTTACATGCAAAGGAGTAAAAAGTCTTAGCAACAGACAATGTTAATTTATCATTAAGAAGATCACAAAATATTTGAAAAGTAGAAATGTTTTGGTTTTAGGTGATATAAAACATGTCAGACTCCGCCTTTTCTGCCTGATAACTTCTGCAATGCAATTACATGTTGCCATACAAAAATATGAAGCATACCAAAAAGCTTGAGGTCAGAGCAAAATAATCTGAATTAAATCTATAATACAAGCAATACCTGTGTTGACTTTACTGTATCACGTGGATGGTGGCAGCTGGTGGAGGAGTGGTGTATAATTCCAGGGTGCCAGCAGCAAGACAGACTAACTACATAGAACACTGGGCTTTGTGCACAGAAGCCATTTGTTTACTATTGCTTATGTTAACATTCCTAGATACAGTCTCATGGACGGTACCTCACTAAAGTTTACTGGAGCTCTTCCAAAACCTTGAAGGAAACACTGATGAGTGTTAGCTTTTAACTAAAAGTTAGCTTTTAACTAAACCATGTGGAATGGAGATCAAGTGTCAATGAAGACATAACTACTTGAATTAGAAGCAGTTTCAGCCAGATTGCTCCTTTTAGCTAAATCACTGTAATAAGCAGCCATCATGTAAGACTCTACCCAGTTACTACTGCCAGCAAGGTACCTTTGCAACACAAGCTGCTTACCAGATCTTTTGAAGCGATGTCCTATACTTCGGGACCAGCCAATATGATGAATGAGTGGGCTGTACATATGGCACCAGAAATCATCAGATTTGTCTTCGCTTTCTTCATATACCAATCTTAATCGTCCTCCAATTACACTGTCTACAATTGCTACCCGTGTTCGACAGAGATGCGTTTTGTCAACAACTTCTACTCTCATGGAAGGTTTGAAAGGATATTGCATACTTTCTGACACCTTAAAATAACAGGGGAAATATTTAGTCATCTGCTATTAAGGCACCTTCCACTAAAGTCAGTCTCAGTTTCTCTGCTACAAAAACTTTCATGAAAATTTTCTCCTGTCTGTATCAGGACAATGTAATAATGGCAAGATCCATAAAGTGAATTTCCCCAAAAAGATATAATAAAAAAGTACAGCTATATTAGGTAAGGAAGGCCCTGATCCAACTCTCGCTGAAGTTAATGGAGAGTTTCCATTGATTTTAATGGGAGTTGGCTAGATCATCAGTAATTGATAAAGGTACCTTACAGAAAAAATTAATTTATAATGTGAGATCAGGACAAATCAGTTTTTGCTTATTTTTCCTACATATCCAAAGTACAAGCTTGGACTCAGAAGTTCTCCCATGGGGCAGGCAAAATCTGGCCCATGCGCCAAATCTGGCCCATGCGCCAAATCTGGCCCACCAAACCATCAGATCTGGCTCTCAAGCACAGAGGAAGCCTCTGCCCATCCCAGCACACTTCTCAAAACAGCTTTCTGGATGCTGTGAATCCAGGGGGAAGAGGAGGGTTTCCGACTAATAGGAACTGCCTATTTGCAGGGGAGGCAGCACATGAAGTATGCCCCCATGCTTCCCGGGCTCACAGAATGCAGAGCAGCACACATGGCCGCTGCCTGGCTAAGTAACCTACTGGGCACGGCTTCTGGCTGGGAGCTGTCCAGGTAAGGACCTTCTGTCCAGAGCCTGCCTCTAGCACTCTAGCCCCTCCTTCCACCAACTCTGTCCCCATACCCAACCCATGTAACCCAAATCCACTGCAACCCTGCTCCTGCACTAACCACTGAAGAGGTAAGGAAAAGAGTAGCTGCAGTTGTATCTTCCCCCACAAGAGGGGCCAAAGTGCCACTGCAAAACAGTTCAATTCCTCATACAATAGTGAACTTGTGTTTATATTACATCATTTATAATTATATCACATCAACTTACCTTCTGAGAAAAGTCAGGAGGAAGAGTTTTGGCACCAGTAAGTCGTTTCACTAGAAAAGCTTTCCAGTTTGTGTATTTATGTTGGATTGCTGTTGCAAATGAAGGGGGAAAAGTCAATGATTACTAATTAAGTTAATCTATTAGGAGACACAAATAGAAAGTCAGTATTTGGTATTTGTAAAACAGTATTAAATTACTTAAAATACTGAATGAAAACATCAGAATAATTAAAACATATCAAAAGTTTTAACAGCAGAATCCTGCTCTTAGTGTCACAAACACACGTGTGCCCATCTAGGGGCAGAAAATGACCTAAGGTTTTAAAAAAGACTAGTTAAATAAAACAGAGTATGCTTTAACAACTGATTAATTTAATTACTTATGAACTGATCTTAAACACTCTTATTCATACAAGTAAGGGGTACTTCATGTGAAGAGCTACAGGATCAGCTCCTCACTGACCTGTAGGCAACGAGATTTAGATATGATTCCTAAAGAAGAATGACATCAATTGGTTACCTGAAGCACAATAAATTCAGTTAAACATAAAAAGCATAAGATTACAATCTCTGCTACTGAATCAGGAATGCCAATATTTACATACTTCTAGGTGGGACTAAAGGCTTCCCACTAGTTGCACACCAACCAACTGGGTGGATGTCAGACCCACAGATGTTGCACCAGAAGTCAACACTTGAATCATTTTCAAACCCTTCATATCTTAGCAAAGCATTGTAACCTGAAACAGAGAGCAATTCCAGGTTTAAAAACTATAGCTGAGTGGTTATAAAAATTAATAATATTCTACCTAGTATAATGTATGTCCACTGAATTCTTCAGATTATATGAGTTAGAAGACACCTTGCTGGACTTTAAGAATAAAAATGGTGGGAGATTTCATATGTATTTCATATGGCAGGAAAAACTGTATATCATATTTGATATATAATATATGACCCTATTATTAAAGATTACATCTGCATATACAATACAACAGTGTGTTCAACCGGAATGTATGCAGTCCTTGACTTTTCAGTGTTTAGCTATGTAACCTTTAACTTTATATTAAATTAACCTGGCTTTTTACTAAGAAAGAAGATCAGTAGTGGGATTACAAGTTTACTGATCTGGAGCTATTCGATTTCTTATTTCCTGATCTTGAATCATGCATAATGTGAGGAAGCTCTTCCCTGAAAACTGGGCCAATGCAAAACACCTGAACAGCAGTAAAACTGAGGAGTCTGAAAGCTCAGCAGGTGGGAATTTCTCTCTCCCTTATTACTTTGGCAAGCACAAAAATTCATACATAATCTGTTTGTCCTGAAAAGTGCCTTCAAAAGAAACTGCTGATACCGGAAGCTTTTACATGGACATTTGCTAAATGACTAGTTTAGGATCCAGCGCATTGAAGTTATAAGCACATTTAGCTCTCATTGAAGTCAGCTGGAGCTGAAGGCCTACAGCACATCACAGGAGACAGCTATAACACCTTACAACATTTCACTTAGTGTGATAGCTCTGAGCAGGGTACTTGATAGGCTCCCGGGCAAAGTGGGGAAGGGGGGAGGGCGTCATGGCTCAGTTCTCCCAGAATAGCCAGGCCTCGGGGCAACTTTCCTTTTGCCAAATCATTCTTATTGACTACAACTGGAGGAGGAGCAGGTTCGGAGTTATTACTTCAGATGCACAATTCAACTTTCAGCTAAAATCTTTTTCTCTTTTAAAAACAACCCCTCCCCCCAAACACAACCAGAGTATAGTCCTCATAGAAAACATTGAGCCACAGACAGTATTATGATAGCTTCTTTGTATCTCTACATCCTTCTTGCTTTTAAAAAAGAATTTCTCAATTAAATTCCCCCAGTACAATTATCATCCCACAAATTTTAATACAAAAATTAACCTGCTAATTTCACGATTCCAGCTATCCAGAAGACTTTGGTAGGTAGGCTGCAGTCCGTGTTCGGAACTTCCACTCGCACACCTTCTGAGATATCACCCCAGCATGTCCCCATGGGAGCCTGTCATTTAAGTTAGAGAGAAAATATTACATCTCTCTATTTCATCTGAACGTGAAATATTCATGTTTGTTTTATTCAAACCCGATCGAGGACCTTCCAAAACTGGAAAAACTCAGTACAAATGACACACACAAACACATCTTTAGAGAATTAGAAGTCTCTCTGGAAGTCAAGGCGTTTTGCTATTCAATTAATACTGCTAGAACATTTCAGCAGCTCTGTGACTCTAAATTTAATAGGTGCAAAACACAAACACTAGTAAGTTATACGTACTCTCAGCCCAGCATCATTCCAGAACATGTTTCAATCCAGGGCCAGAATTTTATCTCAGTGACATTGTTGTAAATCCACAGCAACTCTGACTTTAGTGAAATTTCTTTGGATTTGTGTGTGTGTCACAGATCACAATCTGGCCCATGGTCTCTATTGCAGTCATTTCTTTTCAGAACTCTGAAGGGATCCTCCTCAAATCTTTTCTGTAGATTTAATGAGATGGGGTTTATCTTCCACTGGTTAATGTGATTCCCATGCCAAGGAATGGGCTTTAGTATGGCCTTCCAGTGATCATCTTGTCAGATAAGAACAATGAGAGATGCAGGCTAAGTCATACTCCCATGAATATCAATGGGAATTGTACAGTTGGATTCCTCCCACAGTGGTTTGAAAATTTAGACTGAGGTGTTAGCAACAAAAGAAGAAAGCTGAATGCACTTTAAGGGTTTTTATTCATTGTAGATAGAAGCCAAATGTCCTTTTACATTCAAAACTTTTAGAGGGGTGGCTGTGTTAGTCTGTAACTGGAAAAAAACCCCTTAAAAATAACGAATAGTCTTGCAGCACCTTAGAGACTAACAAAAATGTAGATGGTATCATTGGCTTTAAGCTCATGATACCATCTACATTTTTTGTTAGTCTCTAAGGTGCTACAAGACTTTTACATTCAATTTGTGAAAAAGTTTCATTAGGTTGGGCATAAGGAAAAGATACTGGATCCACAACTGACTTTTCAAAGGTGGTGCTATAAGAACACCAAAAGTGTGAGACATGCTTAAGCTATGTTTATTAGCAACAGAATCAGAATCTTCCCTGTAAGAAGTTAAAACTTTCAGCTTATCACATTACTCAACTAGTAGCTATCTAGTTATTGAGAATAGTGTTGATGCCACAGGAAAATAGAATTGCCTTACGTTTTTCTCTAAAAAAGGACAGCAAGTCCTTGTTAAACAGAATAATGGCCAAATCCACACCAAAAGATGTATTGAGAAAAACACACCCTGATCAGTGCAGTCAATATAGAAGCAGATTTTATGTGGGCAAATGAAGGAATTTACTTGTTTTGTACCACATCAGGCAACAAACATCTTTGATTTAAGGCTCTATGCCTTTTTACTAGTCTCCTTGCAAACAGAAGAACTTGAACAATTCACTTAAAATACCACAGTATTCAATCCCCAGCCTCTTAGAAGCCAAGCTGTGAAGGGAAGGGGAAGAAGAGTTGCCCTAGTTCTGAATACTTAGAATGTGCAAGTCTGCTGGAGACTAGGTATGGCCACCTAGCAGTAGCAAACATCAAATTCATCACTACACAGGACACCCTTTACTATTCAGAGTATTGGAGGACAGACATGCATGAACTGTTTTCCCCAGCAAGGGAAGACATGTCCATTACAAACATGACCATTTCTTTTTCTTGAAGCCTGGTTTCTTCATGTTCTACTACGTCTCCTACGCCATTCTAGACTGTAGGGCTTTCTCTTTGGCCATTCGACACAGAGAATAAACTTGAAGGAAGATAGTTTCTTTTTTATGTATAAACAGTGCAGTTTTCTACAGATAGAGTCTCCATTTAGGAGGATTACCCAATCCAGCTACTGTTTAGTCAGCTCTGAGATATTGTTCTTTCACTTTGACTTTCAGGGTGCTCTTCTCTACGTAGTTTTCAGTGTGATCCTATTATATATCCTCTGTTGCATAAGTTTACACCTGTGGCTTTTTAGAAAAGGGGAAAATAAGCCTTTTCAAAACTTAATTTTATGGATAATCTGTTGCCCTGTAATACTATACTATAGATGGCTCCAAACAGCTAGGAGTCTGAAGTGATCTGATATGGTGCACAGCCTTTTTGTTTAAAAATAAATTGTATTTGATTAATAGTTTAGATTTTTAATTGATTCAGAGAAACCAAGTATTGGAAAGGTCACGGCTCTTTCTTTCTTTCTTTCTCCTCTCCACAGGTTAACCAATATCTGAGTTGGCACAAAGATTTTATAATTCTAAATTGTGGATTGGTATAGGGGTAAATAGCAGAAAGTTAAATTTGTCCTTGTCTGTGAAAACAGTGGTTCTGCTAGTTTCTCCTACACCAATCCATATGGCTGTCCCTTCAGAAGAAGAGAGCGCCATCCTCGGTAATGATACTTTATAAGAGCTAGATATTATTATTGTATTAAATGATGGCATACAATATATCTAATATACTGTATATCTCTTTTCTTTCTCACCTAATGAGGGTTCTTAAGGGAGGAAGATTAGATAACGTAGGGCTATGATAGCCATCTTCCTTCATGTCTTCTCTCTCCATCTGATTAGTCAGTATTTGTACAGTGCTTTCAAAACAAACTAAAAGCACCATGTAAGCGCTAAATCTTATTCACCTGCTCAATGGAAGGGGGATAACTCTGAAGTCTGGATTGGCATAGTATGAACTAGCAGAACCATAATTTACAGCTAAGAACAAATTTACCTTTCAGACTCATGACGAACACATCCACCTCAGGTTCCTCCCCAATCAAAGAAGATCTGGTTCCCCACTTCCTGATCCAGAAACCACTCGTGAGGGTTTATCTGTGAGTGTCAGTCGCCTTCCCTGCAAGGTAAGTTGCAATCAGGAAGGTCCTGTTGGACACCATCCGTATTCAAACTAAGATAAAACGGCTGACTCCCTATAGGATAAACATTTCAGCTTGGCTAGCTAATTGTACAGAACCCTGTGGGAGAAACACCTCATTTCTCCAGGCCTATGATGCCTTCAGGATTCCCTGCTTCTAGGATTCTGATGTTAAATGCCAAGAGATGCTGCTGATTCCTGAAATATGCAAGGACAGCATTCTGATACCTTATGTGTAAATAGTATCTACACACAAGGTAACAAGAGAAAGGATGGGAAAGGACAATTAGAAGCACAGGCATGCCACCTACTGTAAAAACTGAGAATGCCCCATTTAATCAAAGTGAACTAACAATTGGACTTCTTTTTAATAGAATGAAAATATTTCATGATAAAATAATTTTCATCTGAAAGGAATTTTGAAACTTACACCAACAGATAAAATTTCTGACCTTTATATTGGCAACAAGGTGGAAAAAAAACAAGAATATTGATCTTATTCATTAAGTTGCCTAATAGCAAGTATTGATCAGAATTTCAAAGTTATCCTTGCTCTCTCCGCTCACTAGGAACATTTTAAGGCACTCTCCCTATTTTTTTTTTCCTGAGTATTGGAGAAATGGAAGCTCATTATGGAAATCAGGGAAAATTAAACAAGAATTTAGGTTACTTACAAAAATCTCAAATGGGAATTAAAAAACAAAGCCTACCTAGTGAAGATGGGTTATACTACAATAGAATTTCCGTAGAGCAGTGTTTCTCAAAGTGGGCTGTGGGCAGTGTTTCCTTTAAGATTCTCCATCCTTGAGCCGAGTAAGTTTTGTCTTGGGCATCAATACTGACGTCACGTACGCTTGTTTGGATGTGTGCCACTGTGGCACCCACCAGTTACTAACAAAATTACATATAGCTTAAATTGTTATGTAAGAAAAAAAATACTAAAAAATGGATAATTAACAAGGTACATGACCTTGCACCCACCCACCCTGAAAACCACCCAGCTTGCTGGTCCCCGCCCCCAAACATACAGTGTGTGTGCCCTCATCAGGACCACACACAGCCAGCTGGTACCTGCATAGGCCTGGCCAACTGCCTACCCCCACATACAGCCTGTAGCTGTGCCCAGCCTTTCAATCTGCCTCCCCCCCTCCAATGCCACCAGTATATATGCCACAGCCATGCTATCTGACTCCCAAGCACAAACAGCCAGTACCTGGGCCTAGGGCCACAGCCCAAGCACCACTGCCCAGAGACCTGTGTCCGACCCTGCACCTTCCCCGCCCCAGAATTTACCTATGCCTGGTACCTCCCCTCACCACAGATAGCTGGTGCCTTTGCCCCCCACCCGTCCTGCTTCTGTGCCACCCCCCCACCGCTCTCCCACCTGGGCTCCCATGCAGCAGCTCTCGCCCTGGCTGCTGGAGCTGTCGCCGCCTGCCACACGACCCGTGCTGGCCACAGCTCCAGCCCTGGGGAAGGGCTGAAGCTAGGGATAGGGATAGGGCCATGTGGTGGCTGCCCTGCTGCTTCTGGGGCAGGGTAGCCGCCCACCATGCAGCCCCACCCCAGAGCAGGTGAGCAGCCACTGCATTCCCCTGTTGAAGAGGTGGGTGGGCCTCAAATTCTTGGTGTGTGCCTGTGCAGGCGCGCACCTTACAGGGAATTATGGCCGTGGGTCGATTCTAAGAGAGCTGCTAACGGGTTGCTTCAGTTTGTTTACTTACCAGCTCTGCAGCAACAGAGCCTCACAGCTCCTATTGGCTCCGGTTCGTTGTTTGCAGCCAAGGGGAGCTGCGGAAAGCAGTGGTCCGGGGCCATGCCACTTCCTGCAGCTCACCTTGGCTGCAAAAGGCGAACCGCAGCCAAAGGGAGCTGCAAGGCTCTGCGGCTGCAGAGCTTGTAAGTAAACAAACTGGAGCGATCCATTAGCAGCTCTCTCAAAGTGGGCCCAAACCCTGCTGTAAAGGGCCAGTGCATTTAAATATTGCTCTGGATTTTGCACACTTAATCAGACACAAAAGAGGCACATGAAAGATTGTGATTCAGTGATTACAGGAAAGAGTCCAGATGCACACATTTTATTTATGCGTGGCTTTGCCAACTCATTGTATGGCATTAAGTATCAGGTGACATATCTTTACATCTAAGTTTCTCCACCTACAAATTGGGCACAATACATGCCTTATGCAGGTAAGTGAGACTGAACAGTGCTTGAAAAACACACTGAACGCCTTGGCTACAAGGCAATGCAGAAATGCAGAGTAGTATTATGAGCATCATCAACAGATTACAGATTCCTCTTCATGTGCTGGTAGAACGAACAGGGTGGGCAACAGTGTTCCCTCTAAGCTGTGAAGCTGGGCTGCTACACAGGTGGTTTATCAGCCCCCCCCTCCGCCCGAGGCTCAAGGCTCTTTGCACAGAGTGGACTGATTGGGCGGGGCTGATTAATCACCTTTGAAGCTGTGTTGTTGCGCAACTTAAAGGGAACACTGGTGGGCAATAATTTTTTTGGATGGGGGGCCACTCCAAGAATTTCTTAAGTATTCAAGGGCCGCACTCTTCTACGATATTAATGGAGGAAGTGCAGAGTCTGGGATGGAGATTGGGTGCAGAAGACGATTCTGACGTGGGGGGAGGATGCAGAAGGGGATGCAGGGTCTGGGAGGGGTGACAAAGGGTAAGGGGACAGGACGGGGTTCAGAGGGATTGGGTTGCAACCTGGTGCAGGGATTTGGGAGGAAAGAAGGGGATGGGTGTCAGGTGCAGGCTCTATCCAGGAAGTGCTTACCATAGTAAGAATTGTGCTGGGGACAGGGCCAGCACACGGAACCCCGACTCATCGTGCACAAGGTGTGGAGACATATATGGCCACAGCTGCAGGCCACTGAGTGGCTTGTGGCTGCCAGGGTTACACTGGGCTGGGGGACATCAGCAGCCGAGAGTATTGTGGCAGGCTGGATCTGGCCAGCCGGCCATATTTTACCCATTCCCAAAGCAGAACTTCTATTAAAGCAAACAGCACAAAAGGGAAACAGACCCTTACATTAGGCATTAAATATTGTGCACTGAGAAAGGCAAATGCACACTTGAACTGCTGAGAACTATTGAACCATTAGACAAAAGCACTTCCATACAAAATGATCAAGACAAAATGGGATCTAATACAGATTAAACCTCTCTAGTCTGTCACACACTGGTCCAGCAACATCTGTGGTCCAGCATGATTTTACTTAGTTGGTTGTCTGCTTATCATGGTGTGGTCAAGTTTCCCACAGCGTCATATAGTTTGTTTACAGCCACCAATCCTGTGCTGTTATTTAGCTCTAAATTACCCCCTAAATGTCGTTTAAGAGACCAACAAGCAGTGGAAACGCTGCTAAATGTAAGCATGTTTTTTATGCTTTATCTACTGATTTCCTTGTGCCAATACAATACATTTGTAAAACACTAACACTTTGTTATGAAGAGAGCAGATAAACTTTGGCTAGGTGTAGGCTTATATAGGATGTATCAGTATAGTCATTCATTATTAAGCAACATTGCAAGCGTTGTTCCATTGATTCACCACAGTGAAATAAAACTAAAGAGACCCACTCCCTACAATATTGACCTCCCATAGTTTGGCAAATTTTCTAGTTTGGCACAGTTCAGGTCCTGTGGGTGCCGGACTACAGAGAATCAACCTGTAACAGCTTAGCTGTTTAACCTTGCCCCACTGAACCAGCTAGAACCCAGCTAGCCAGATATTTTCAACAAATAGCTAATTTAAAGACAGATACTACAAAATCTTCAGGTATGTCTACGAAGCAGTATTATTTCAGAATAACTGAAATTATTCCAAAATAACATAGTCTGCGTCGACACTACAAGCAGTTATTTCAACAATATCAAAATAATGTTGAGCTGGAGGACTTCTTACTCCGACTCCTGTAACCCTTGTTTTATGAGGAGTAAGGGAAGTGAGAGCACTCTCTCGAACTTCCTACTGTATAAACAGTGCCAAAAGCCGAAATAAGCTATTTCGACTTAAGCTATGCAATTAACATAGATCAAGTTACGTATCTTATTTTGGCTTTAGCTCTGATGTGTAGACGTGCCCTTAGTATCCTGAGTACTTTTTACTCATTAGATTAGTCTTACTGACCTTAACTAGAATGGCATTAGACCCTAGATGTATTTAATTTGGTTTTGTGGCTGAGGAATGTACATTTATCTCCATAAATTATAAACACGTAAGTGATAAGTAAACATCAACAAATCAGGATTCCGGATCTATGTTAACATACTTTAGGCATAGGAGATTGCTAGGATTTAAAAAGTCAAAATGTTCAAACCGGATTGCCAAACGTCAGTCACCTAAATAAAAGAAGTCTGGTTTTCAGATTTCAACTCACATTAAGGGGAGTGGCAGGTATTTCAAACCTCTAACAATCAGGCCTCTTATGTCTTGTGCAATACCAAGCACCTCGTTAGAACTCAAATGTACTTTTAGAATTTATTTTTGGTTAACAAACCTAGTTAAGTATTAAGATACCTACTTATACAGAAATCCTACAAAAAAGATGAAATACACAGAAAACAGTGCTCACATTTTTCAGATAAACAAAAACAGAAGTATTATGTCTGTCTTTTTGTTACAAATTCTTATTACTGATTAAAAGACTTTCTGATGCCAGGGAATATATATTAGACTCAATAAAAGAAATTGATGCAATTAGTAGGATAATATGATTTTTAAAAATTCTTTAAGGCAGGTGTTCTTAGAAGCACCATGGGAACAGCTGTCACATCTACAAATCAATCACTAATCTGAAGAAAAACGACTTCTGGTATAACAATATTAAGACAATTTGCAAGTGTTCTTCTGCACTAATGCAGTTCCCATGGTGTTACCAATGGTGAAAGCAATAGCATATGCAGGGTGCAGTTTCTGAGCTATCTATCATAAGTGACTCAAGCGAGGTTTACACGGACAGAGAAAATCGATGCAAGATATGCAACTCCAGCTATGTGAATTGTGCTGCTAGAGTCGATGTACCTTGTACCGATTTTCTGGGGGTGGCCCCACAGTGGGAGGTCGACAGGAGAAACACTTCTGTTGACTTCCCTTACTCGCTGCGACTGTGAGGAGTACCAGTGCTGATGTGGGGCAATTTCCAAACGCTGGAAGATCGATCGCCAGAGCGTCGATCCTCCAGTAAAAAGAGACATGATCTCAGTGATTAAAAAAATCCACACAGCTTCCACAGCTAGTAGGCCAAGTGGCGCTGTACTGTTGCAGAAAAATTAATGCATATTTCCTACTATATGTGAAAGATGTAGGATTATTTTGTTTTTACATTTATGAAAAGAAAAATTCTATGATCCTCATGGTAAATAATAATTTTAAAGAGCAAACCAAAACCAATCAAACAAAAATCCCACAAATCACAAGAGGACTTTGTTCCAAAAAGAACAGAGAAATGATATGCCTACAGATTCTTTGATGAATAGTTTATACTATGTTCTTTGAAGAACTGTAGAGCAAAACTGAATACCAAATAAGACCTACAGTATACTGAACAAAGCCCAAGAACTCGAGAAAGTGAGAACCTACAAGCAAGCCTTCAGGAATGCTGTTGAACTTAAGGAAAAGAGTACATAAGCACTGCAGGGCAGAAAGAAGAAACAGACTTCAGGTACAAGTACCTATGTAGCAGCATGCTGATTGTTCTTCAGCTCTGCCACCACTCTGCATATTGTAAATGTTGTGTAAAATTCAGGATAAAGTTTGAATATTAATATAGTGTGTATTTTAAGTGACTAATGTGCTATTCTGTTTCATTTGTGCAGCGGTGGGATATCAAAATGTAATGAAATCTTTAAAAAATAAAGTAGCATAATACTGTGAACAGGCCATGCAATTATTTCATATTTTTCCTAAGTCTTTACATTATTCTTGAGCAGTTCCAGAATACAGAATGAAGTAGGCTCATCTTAACACTACCTTTCACAATGCATTAACAAAATTACTTTTTATAGAATGTACATTATTGCACAACTTATACCATTTTACACACACACACATACACACACACACACAGAGTGTTTTTTCCATTGGAATGAAGAAATACTTGTTCAAGCACATGGAGTTTGGCACTGAATCACAAAGTGACACTAGTGCAGGGCTTTGTTCAGTGCAACAAAGCCCGAAAGCATGAAGGGCTCATTTCAACATGGGGTATGTGCCCTCAGTTCCCACTGACTTAGGAACTGATAGTGCACCACACCTTGCAACCTCCTGCACAAATTTTAGATCTGGGCAGAAAATGTTTTCAATTGACATTTTCCATAGAGAAAATGAAAACCACCGCCTGTTTTCTGCCCTTAGCAGACCAAAATAAATCCATTTTCATTGAAAATTTCAACAGAACATTTTGACTTTTCATGAAAGAAACTAAAAGTTTTAGTTTTCAACTGATTTTTTTTCAGTTTTCCAATACAAAAGTAAAATAAACCAGATGCTACCCAAGAAGGCAGATGCCATCTGTGAAAAATTTCTCTCTCATAAACCCAATTTCCATTTAAACAAAACAAAACAGTTGCACTGACAATGTCTTACTAGTTTATTTTGCAGACATGAAGCAACAGAGATTTTTTAAAAATATGGATGCAATTTGCATATAGAGAGTTCTTAAAGATTCAAATATCTAAAATGTGCTATATATACATATGCTATCTAAAATATGAGTTTAATATTGTGCCTTTTAAAACCAAAAAAAAGTCATACTGGTAACAGAAGCTTATATGTAAGTTGTTTAATGGCTAAATAAACACTTTTTGTATTTCTATAATGCTATGTACAAAGAAAAAGAAAGTGAAGAACAGGTTTATCTTTGTAACTACAGAAATTTTCTGTCTCCCCCTGTAATAACTTAGATAACAGTGAGAATCTGATTAAGAAATAGGACAAAAACAAACCTAGAGCCAAAGGACCAATTTTATACCTGTTGAGAAGGGGTCAGACTTGGCCTAATAGGTAGTTTTCATTTTTGTCAATTACTGTGTCTCAAACTAGATTAGTCTAGATTTATAGAATCTCAGCCAATCAATCATTGTGTTTTGAATGTGTGAAAAATGTTTCCATGGGCTTAACTCACCATCCTTTCATTTTGTAACTTTGAACCTGAATCATATATAGCAGGAGTGGCTGATAATATTCAGAAAGGTTTCAAGCAGAATAAGGCATGCACATTTCCTTCTATAATTTTCAATAAAAAGTGTTTAAATATTAATGTAGTGCTAAATGAATTGATGAAGTACTAAGCAACTGATTTAGTTGCTGTTTCTTGCATAAAAAATAAAATGCCTCAGAGAAAAAATAGCGGAGAATACTTACATGTTTAAAACAGGTAACGGGAGCTGCTGTTAAATTATTGCTAGCAATGTAGTTACCCCAACTGAAACCTTCCACAGGGACAGCTGCTAAAAGAAAGTTATTGTGTTTAGGAAGCTGCATGGGGGTGAACAGTAGATCTTACGTTTCCAAGAATTAGTTTCATTTCTAGAATACACAGTTACCTGTTTTAGTCTTCACTTGGTTCTGTAACGTTGCCTGGTACTGCGCATATGCTGCTAGTTTAGCCACTAGAGGTTGTTTCTGAAGAACTTTAGCCTTTTTAGTTGGAGGTTTACCCTAGGATAATAAGAGTTAAGTAAACAAAGCCTTTCAAAACTCCCAACTGGACATTTCAAAAAAAATATGCCTCTCACACAAACAAGAACAATACACAATTAATTTTGTAAACAAAATGCATCTCTCATAAGGCTATTCTGGTAGGCAACAATTTTAACAAATAAAACAGTGTGGAAGTTGTCCATTCAAATACCACATGAGCCACATTTGGTATTAGTATAAAACTTAAACACAAAAAACAGACTCAAGGAAATGTCCGAAACATTATTTTTGCCTGGGTATGGAAACTTGCACAGCACACAGCATCTGCTACTGTTCTACAGATCATGGGTAAAGCGACTAGACATTTGCAACGATCAAAAAGATGACAAAGACAGAATCTTAAATCTAATTCTAAAGGGCCATATCATAGCAGTCAGTCTATGCCCACAGACTTCAGTTGAATTCCCATGTGAGCAGGAGTGAAAGTAACTTAAATTTCTGACAGATATTGTCATATTGCAACCTCCCCTTGGGGGCATCAGGAGGAGGCGGGGAGTTGGGATAGGACAAGAAATGTGAGTATGGGATGCAGTGCAGAGGGCTCAGGGTACGAGATTGTGAGGAGGCGCAGGGCAGAGGACTGCGGTGGTGTGCGGGGAGTTCGGGGCTGAGAGAGTGAGCACCATGCCATCTGAGCATTTGGGCTGGCCCAGCCACCCAAGCACCGGGGTTGGCTGGGGGGCTAGCAACTGCACTGTCTAGCTGCCTGAGCACCGGGGTTGGAGCCCAGGTGTGCTGTAGCCACAGCGCTCAGGGTGTAGTGACACAACCAATTTTTGTTACTACACTGGGAGCATCCAGAGCCCTGCCCCCAGTTGGCCAGCCTCTTACCAGTGCGCCATACTGGGACACACGGGCTTACTTTCACCTTTGGGGCCAGGTTGCTCCACTTCCCAGCTCCGCCACCAGTGAGTACAAGTAGGGCTGCCAGCACCATGCCCCCTACTAGTGCTCTGGGTCGCATCACTAGGGGGAAGGGACTTGGAGGAAGAGGTGGGATGGGGGCAGAGTAGAGGCAGGGGTTGGGGGAAGGAAAGGAATAGGGGAGGGATGGGCAGGAAGAGGCAGGGCCTGGGGTGGAATGGAGGCAGGGCAGAGGTGCCAAGAGGTGGGGCCCCTCCCTTTGGCTAGGGGTGGTGAGAAGGAGTCATGGGGGGCAGTCATGTGCCCCCCCTTGTGTCCCTCCCCAGCAGTCACCACTGTGTGTGGCACCTGAATAATCCGTAGATTTAGTCTAAAGTATTTGTTAGCTTCACAGATCGCAGTGGCTAAGCTATTTCTGTTATTTTATTCTCAAATTAGATATTCTTAAGAGGCCCTGCAGTTTTAACTTTGGCATGTTATTAATGGTTCACAATCCTGCTGGAAAGGGTTCCGCAGGGGTCTGTTCTGGGACTGGTTCTGTTCAATATCTTCATCAACGATTTAGATATCGGCATAGAGAGTACGCTTATTAAGTTTGCAGATGATACCAAGCTGGGAGAGGTTGCAACTGCTTTGGAGGACAGGGTCATCGTTCAAAATGATCTGGACAAATTGGAGAAATGGTCTCAGGTAAACAGGATGAAGTTTAATAAGGGCAAATGCAAAGTGCTCCACTTAGGAAGGAACAATCAGTTTCACACATACAGAATGTGAAGTGACTGTCTGGGAAGGAGTATGGCAGAAAGGGATCTAGGAGTTATAGTGGACCACAAGCTAAATATGAGTCAACAGTGTGACGCTGTTGCACAAAAAGCAAACATGATTCTAGGATGCATTAACAGGTGTGTTGTGAGCAAGACACGGGAAGTCATTCTTCCGCTCTACTCTGCACTGATTAGGTCTCAGGTGGAGTATTGTGTCCAGTTCTGCGCACCACATTTCAAGAAAGATGTGGAGAAATTGGAGAAGGTCCAGAGAAGAGCAACAAGAATGATTAAAGGTCTAGAGAACATGATCTATGAAAAAAGACTGAAAGAATTGGGCTTGTTTAGTTTGGAAAAGAGAAGATTGAGGGGACATGATAGCGGTTTTCAGGTATCTAAAAGGGTGTCACAAGGAGGAGGGCGAAAACTTGTTCATCTTGGCCTCTGAGGATAGAACAAGAAGCAATGGGCTTAAACTGAAGCAAGGGAAGTTCAGGCTGGACATTAGGAAAAAGTTCCTAACTGTCAGGGTGGTCAAACACTGGAAATAAATTGCCCAGGGAGGTTGTGGAATCTCCATCTCTAGAGATATTTAAGAGTAGGTTAGATAAATGTCTATCAGGGATGGTCTACACAGTACTAGGTCCTGCCATAAGGGCAGGGGACTGGACTTGATGACCTTTGAGGTTGCTTCCAGTCCTAGTATTCTATGAGTCTATGTTTTAATTCTCATTCTTCCCCCCTCCTTTGTTAATTTGGTTTATTTCAAATGTTAATTAGCATGGTTGTGTTATAAAAATAACACTCAAAGAGGCTGAAACCTCAGCTAGCAAGTGATCAAGGTTATAGCCTACCATTGTCTCTCACATGCACATAGTCCCTAGCCATGTCACTCTGCTTCCTGTCGCTGGTGAGTGCAGGGGGTGGTTCCACCTCTTCCCCCATCCCCCACACATGGATGGCGAGCTATATGGGCTCGTGGTGCCCATGCTCCACCAATATTCAGAGCCAGAGGCCCTGCTCCAGCAATATTTGGAGCTGGGTCTCTCCCCTGGCCCTGCCTGGAGCGGGCCCTGGCCTCCACCTGCTGACGCATCCTCCCCCCCTCCCGGCCTCCGTGGATGCCACGGCAAGCTGCCGTGGCGGGGCGTCCCTGTCCCCCGCGCCCTTGCGACGCATGCGCACACCGTGCGCCAGACAGGGGTGACGGAACGCGAAGGCCTCGCCCCTAGGCAGACGCTGCAGCGAGCGGGCGCGGCAGGCCAGCCCCACCCCCGCACCTTTGCAGTGCATGCTCATGCCACGCGCCGGGTATTTTAAATGCCAGCGGCGCAGCAGGAAAGGGGGAGGGAGTCTACCCAGAGCCTGGGCGGTGAGCTCGGGGAAGCGCCCACCCTCCTGCAGCAGCCGGGACCCGGCAGACAACCCCGCAGGGTGGATGCCCAGATTCCGCAACCCCAGAAGGAACGGGCAGCGGACGCCAGAGCGGCCTATACCCCCTCGACAGACAGCGGGGCGGCAGGGCCTGATCACAGACTCCAGCCCCGCAAACTGGAAGGCAGAAGGTAGAGGAGGGGGAAAAATAGGGGGAAGGGGTGGGAGAGGAAGGGGCTTGTGCTGAGGGGAAGGGGGCAGGTCAGGAGAAGAAAGGGGAAGGCACCAAGGGACAGCATGGAGGAGAGACAAATGCCAGGGGGGAGAAACAATGAGGAAAAGGGCAGGAGGGGAGGTGGGACAGAGTGATGCTGGGAGAGGAGAGGGTAAGGGCATTGAGGGCTAGAGGGGGGAGGGGGAGGAGCTGGGAGAAGGCTTGAAAGAAGGGGTGGGCATGAGAAAGGTGGGGATGGAGTAAGTCATGTATAAGGGCACAGAGGGGCATGAGGGTGGTGAGAGGGTGGGCATCAGGGAAAAAGGGGGCAGGAGCAGTGAGGGAAGGGGGAGGCATCAGGAGGGTGCAGGGCTAAGGGAAGGTGCAGGTGCCAGGGGATTCTGGGGGTAAAGCAGAAGGGCAAACACCTGCAGGAGGGGGACCAGCACCAGAGGAGAGAGGCAGGGCAGGTTTATAGAGGGAGGTGTTAGAAGAGGGGATAAGGAGGGGTAGCTCACATGATCAGAGTGGGGCTAGTGGAGAAGTGGGCACAAGGGAGAGAGAAGGGCTGGCGGAGGGGGGAAGGTTGCAGAAGGGCTGAGGGCAGTGAGAAGGGCAGGAGTCAGGACAGCAGAGGAGGGCGAGGAGTTGGGGGCAGCAGGCACCAGGGGAGCTGAGGGAGCAAGGGGAGGAGACATGGCAGCAGAGAGAAAAGGTAAAGGTTTAAAAATATTTATTAATAACTTGGGTGCCACAGTGGCACATCCAAATAAGCCACATGAACTCAGTACTGGTGCACAACACAAAATTCATTCTGCTCATGGGAGGAAACTCTTAGGCTATGTCTTCACTGGCAGTTTCTTGCACAAGAACATCATGTGCAAGGGTTCTTGTGCAAGAAGTCTTGCGCAAGAACACATCCACACTGCCATGTGCGAGCTGTGCTTTTGCACAAGAGCATCCATGGCAGTATGGACGCTCTCTTGCCCAAGAAAGCTCTGATGGCCATTTTAGCCCCTACAGGTTTCTTGCGCAAGAAATCCCTGCCGAGCATCCTCTTGTACAAGAGAGCTTACACCTGTTAGAAAAGAGCGTAGCTCTTGCGCAAGACGTACTCTCTTACCACGCCGTACTGTAAATTTCCTTGTGCAAGAGCAGGCGGCCAGTGTGGATGCTCTGTGGGTTCTTGCGCAAGAACGGCTGTACTTGCGCAAGAAGCTGTGAGTGTAGACATAGCCTTAGAGGGAACACTTCCCCCAGCCTCTCTGCCCCCGAGTTAATGTCACACACATTGGGTTAATGCAACTGCAGGATAGTTGCATGAGGCGGGGTTTGGTGGGGGCCAAACTAATCCCTGTTGGTAGGAGGATGATGGGAAAAGCCCTTTGAGAGGGGTGACATGACACCTTTTACTTCTGGTCATGTGTCCATCTTGCCCCGAGTGTGTTACCTCCAGAGGCGTGGCTAATGGGGGCCAGGGGGCGTGGCTAATGGGGCACCACCAAAAATTATACAAACCTGCCGCCCATGCCCCCACCAATCCCACACCAGGCCCCCACTAATTCCCCCAATCGCCCGTAGCCCTGCGGGGCCCCCCCGGGCAGCTGTTTGGGGAAAGGGCATGTGACCCTTTGTGCCCCCATTGTCCTTGGGCACACACATTTAAAACCTCTTTCCACTGTAAGTGCACTGTGACCATGATAACAGACTTTATTTAATTCCTCTGCACAGTGAGCCTAAGGGTAAGCCTACACTATAGGGACAGGGCAATCTAAGCTACGCAATTTCTGTTATGTTAGTAGCATAACTCAAATCAACATATCTTAAATCTATTTACCACAGGGCCCACACCATCCTGCATCAACAGAAAAAACTCTTCTGTCAACTCCTGTAGTGGTCTCCTTCTGGTGGAATACCAGAGTTGATGGGAGAGCAATTGGCAGTCAATTTACTGTGTCTATACTAGACATGATAAATCAACACCTGCTGGATCGATCACTGCTCCCTTGATCTAACCTGTAGTAAAGACATGCCCTAAATACCCACACAAAGCGCACCATAACAACTCCTTGAACAGCACCATGCAAGGCACAAGTGGACCAGAGCAACAGCCACAGCACAGATCTTCCTTTCATCCACCTGCCCTGGCCTGTGGCCCACAGAAACTATTTTGGCTACTCAGTTGATGGAGCAGCAGAAACTCATTTCCTATCATTCCATTCAACATATCTGCAATCCACTCAGGTTAGGTGTTGAGCACAAGATTTGCTCCCTGACACTTATAAAGTATTGATCTCTATTTCTGTTATTAGTGAGGACATATTTGAGGTGAACACATTTCTGAAATTAGCTTTGAGCATTTAAGATATCTGGCTTAGTTTAACTTCAGCCATGTTGCTAATGTAACTTTTTAATCTTATTTTCCTGTAACCTCTAAAAAGACCAGGTTTTAGGTTTAGAATTTACTCAGCAAAAGGAAATTTGCACTCTGTGTCAACAGCAGATGAATAATTTGGTAAGTTTTGACTCACAAACACAGATATGTTAAATGTTACTATGAGTTAATAAAAAAACTACCTAACTTAAAAAAAAAAAACATGCATGAGTTCAGATAAACCAGACCAGAGACATTCTAATTTGTAAAACATGTAAGAGTAAGTATATAAAACAAGGTGGTTTCTGTACCGTTACCTGAAGTCTGGCCAGAATGCTGGCCTTCTTGGAGTTTGACGAATAACTTCGGGAGCATGAAACACTGCAGAAACGCTTTGTCTTAGAGTAAAAAGCATCTCTGACACCGACCATCCCACACATCTCACAGGTAGCTAATCAGAGAAGAAAAAAGGTTCAGCTATAAACAGTGATAAAAATTTCAGATGAAATGAGAAGTAAAACTCAAACATAAGGATACCATGATGAAAGCCTTATGGGTTGCACCCCATTTAGCTTCATTTTGACTATTTAGACACCAAACCACTGATCCTGCAAATTCTTGCGTGTGCTTAACGTTACAAAATGACCAGTCCTACTGACATCTAAGGAACTACTCAAATTACCAACGTCTTTGTTGATTCAAGGCTGAAATGGCCCCCCTCCCCAATTTTCAGGGGCAGAAAGGAATGACTCATCCAAACTTGGTCTTCACACTGCATGCTACCCAATTCTAAGGTTAAAGAGACTTCTTCAAAGTCTGTGAAAGCAGACTTCATTGGATGTTTACTACTCCCAATCCAAAATAAGACTTGGGTCATTTTTTTACTGTCCCTTGAATCACACACAAATCTCTCCAACGTATTGTGGCCAGTCAACAATCTCATCCTGCTGGAACCATATGCTTTATGGGTTCCACTACACAGTCAGTTCTAGGATACCCAGAGAAACAGAGATCAAAAATGACTTGTACCATTGCAATGCCCCAAGTGGGTTTTTGCACAAAAGAATGCCACTGAGGGGCAATATATCTGCCCTATTGTTTTTCCTTGATGAAGGCGATCTTCCCTTTTTCTCAAAATAATGTGGCCCCAAAGGCATGGAGCTGAACAGCGGTATTCTGATAGAGTTGACTTAACAGTGGTAAAGAATTTTTACTACCACAAAAAGAAAACCAATTGTGACAGGGTCAGGGCAGAGGACTAGATTAGAGAGAGAGAAAGGCAGCTCTAAAAGGCAGCAAGGGCCTTGGCTAATCAGGAACAAGGGAGACAGGGCTGCTGTAAATCAATCAGGGCCAGCTGATCTCACTTGAGGCTGCCACTGAGCCTTTTAAAAAGAAGCCTTCCCTGCAGGGAGGGGAGGAGAGTGGGAGAGAAAGTTGGAGTGAGACCAGACCAGAAGAAAAACCAGAAAACCTGAGAAAGGAAATGGCAGCGTTGCCAGAGACTGTGAGAAGAAGGTGAGGAGCTCCAAGGAGGGGGTTTGGATTCCCTTTTCCCCGGCAGCCTGAGAATCCAGACAGTTGCTGGAGAGGTCTGTTTATCCAGCCCAGGCTGACCATGGGGCACCTGCCTCTACGCTCTTTGTAGCTGAGGGACAAAAGCTCAAACCCTGGCAAGGGCAAGTGGGACCAGTCTCACAGAACTGAGATTACCAGCTAGAGGACTGAGCAGGGAGCTGGGAGCCACAAGCAGGATTATCCTGCCATACAATATAAAAGCAGGAAAAAATGCAACTCTGAATTCACCTTAGAAAAATGTTGATGTTAAAAGATGGTTAATCCAAACATTAAGAAGACTGGGAACTAAATCTTATCTGAATACAAGTTTACTTATGTTTAAAAAAAAAAAAAAAAGCCACACAAATATTTGCATCTTCCTTGATAGATGAATAGAAAAGTATTTCTTGTTTCTCATTGTTAGGAGTAAAAGCCTTCAACTAGTTTGCTTTGTTCTCATAAAGCAGGAAGGAGTCAACATGCATCCTTACACTCATGCAAATGACATCTCAGCTTGAAATAAAACACAGAATATGGTGATAGGAGAACCATAGGATCCAGCTGGCAACCTACAAACTGAATTTTAGAAAATCTTTGTACTCACCCATGCCGGATTTACCATCTGGATAAGTATAGACCTGTCCATTATTCTTGATAATAGGGAGACTTGATGGTAAGGGGGCAACTTCTTCTTCACTCTCATCAGAGCTTGAGCTGCTACTGGTGTCCTCACTACAACTATCATAACCATCAAACATCCCGAATGAGTCACGTCTCTTCCTTTCTGGCCGTGAAGAATGCTCAGTCTAAAAGCAAAACATAAAAAACACAAGATAAATTAGAATACTCTTAATATAAAGATTTTGGAGATGCAGTATACTGCTGGCTGAATTAAAGAATTTTCTTTAGATACATAGAGATATCAGCCATGTACTAGGGATGTTAAATATCGGTTAATTGAATAGTTAATTAACCTCATGAATTTGTATCGGTTACTTGACTATTCCATAGTCCCCGGGGGTGGGGTCAGCAGCTAGTGAGCTTTGGCCCCACTCCTGAGGAGCCCCCTGCCACTCCATGCTGCTGCTTCTGTATCAGAGGCAGCAGCGTGGGGTGGCAGCAGCCCCTGTCTGGGGAGGGGTCTGAGCTTCTAGACCTGGTGCAAGTCAGAACTGAGCCAGGCTGCCTGGCTCCTAATATACTTTAAATGCAGAGCTGCAGCAGGGGTAGGTCCCACACCTGGCGCAAGCTGAGACTGAGCCAGGCTGCTGGCCAGCTTGCTAAAAAATTTACTGGCAGGAGGAGGGGGAAATGCATGTAGTCTACAGTATTAACCTATAAGCTTTTTCTTATCGATTAATCGACTACACTATTACATCCCTACCATGTACCTGCTAATAAAATTGTTCAGGACTGAGAACTTGTAAACTTTCTAAAGGCAGAATTAGCCAGTATTTATACAAGAAAAAAAATCCTGTCTTGTAATAGGCTGACGAGTAATGTGACAAGTCAAATCTCGTCTTTTGTTGACATCTCTCCAGAGTTCAGTAATCCTGGTATCTACAGTATTGACAGAGTTGGAACACATAAGCGCATCCTAAAAGGCTGCAGCCAAATTCACTAAAAACTTTAATATGCCTGTGGTATGCCATGTCTACACTACAAAGTTATTTCAAAAAATAAATTATTTTGAAATAACTCCCGAAATAACTAATTTTGAAATAGTGCATCCCTACTACAGGGAAGCCTCAAAATTAGTCCGAGGCAGGCTCCATTAATGTGGATGTACTACCTCAACTTAAGAGCCCCAGGAAGCACTGAAGAGTAATTACTTTGAACGACTCTAAGGAGTAATTATTTCAAAATAACAGCAGCTGAGAATCCACACTAACCCTATTTTGAAATAGCAATTTCAAAATAGGTGTTATTCCTCGTTGAATGAGGGGTTATTATTTTGCTATAGCAAGCCCGTTATTTTGAAATAATTTCAAAATAATGGGCTTGCTGTGTGAACACTCACCTTGTTATTTCAAAATAAGGGGAGTTGTTTTGAAATAACTCTGTAGCATAGACATGCACAGACCTCAGAAAAGTTTGTTTGATCAGAAAGAAAGGATAGTTTGGTGGGTAGAGCACTAGTTGAGAATTTGGGAAGCCTGTGTCCAAATCCCTGCTCCACAACTGACATACCTCGAATGAGTTGCATTAGTCCCAATCTATGATGGTGAGAGAAGATTCAGGCCCAGTGTCTGTTTAAAAACAACAAGCAGTCCTGTGGCACTTTTGAGACTAACAAATTTATTAGGCCACTAGGGGACTGTGCCCCCACTCGCTGTGCTCGCCAATCCTCATCTTGCACGGGGTAGGCAACCCGGGCTCTCCCCACCAGCCACCAGGAAGGACCAGGCTGCAGCCCAGCCAGCCCAGTCACTTCTCCCTCCCCCCCACATCCACCACCAGCTCGGGCCCCTTCTCCCTCCCCCACCAGCCCAGGCCCTTTCTCTTCCCCTCTCCAACCCCACCCCCTCTCCCAGCTGCAGCACATGCCAAGCCTGGCTCTAACCCCAGCAGCCAGGGAGGCATAGGGGTGCCTGCTTGCCCCGCGTGGGGTGCAGCAAGGCACAGGTAGTGCTGTGTGCGTGCAGTGCTCCGGGGCACAGCAGCATGCTCAGGTGAGGAAGCAGCAGCAGCATGGGGGGCCACTGTCCTGACCTCTTCCCCCGTGCGGTCTTGCCTGCATTCTCACCACCCCAGCCCTGCCTGTCCGCCCGCCAGGAGTGGAAGGGAAGAAGCAGACAAGTCAGTGCGGTGGCTCCCCCCGGGCAGCTCGGGGGTGCTCTGGCAGCTGCGGTAAGTGCAGCCCCTGGCGAGGGGGTGAGTCTCTGTGGGGGCAGCCAGACTCCAGGCAATCGGGCACCATGCTCCAGCACCCCAAGAGCCTCCTGCTGGCACATAAGTCTGGCTGGGAGCCCCACTCCTAGCACTTGTCCACAGGCTGCTGTCCTGAGCACTGTACTTCTGCCCCCCACCCCGGACCCTGGGCTGTCATGGCTGCGATTTAGGGTCTGCTGGCTAGGTTTCTTGGTATTGAAAGCCCAGTGGAGTGGAGGAAGGGGAGTAGGGGCTTGGTTTAAAATAACAATTCCAAGTGGCGAGGGGAAGCAATGAGGTCGGGCTCGAGCTGAGAGAGGGGGAAGAGAGGGAGGAGGCAGGCAGGATGTAAAGTGTAAATTGAAGCACAAGAAGGTTACTCCAGTTGTCTGAAACCGGACTCGAAGGCTGCAGCCAAACCAGGAAAAGAATCTAGTCCTCAGCCAAATTGACTGCTCTTCACTCCCTGGATATAAATTAATAGGAGTTGGTAAGGAGACAGATCAGCAAAATAGGATGAAGGGAGAAATTCAATTGTAAGCGTGGGCTGTGGGAGGGAGCAATGCACAACAGCTGAAAAACTCAAAGTTAGGTTTTGTCCCTGATAGGGATGTTAAAATGCGATTCATTTACTAATTGAGCAGTCGATGTTTTTTATCAACTACTCGATTAGTCGATAATGGTAGGCAGTTCAAGCGCATTCTGGCTCATGCTGGTTCACAGCATAACCTCTCCAGTTGCTGCTCTGCATTTTACAGCACAGGGAAGGTCAGTCCCTGCTCGGAGGGTCTCTTACGATTCAGCATACAACCCTCTCCCCTCCCAGCTGCCATTCTGTATTTTACAGCACAGGGAAAGCTCTTATTAAAAGACCCGTGGAGCAGGGACTGACCCAGCTTCCCTGTGCTGTAAAATGCAGAGCAGCAGCTGGGGGAATGCAATTAATCAATAGTGCTAACCAATAAGCTCCTGCTTATCAGTTAGTCGACTAGTCGCTAACATCTCTAGCCCATGATACATTTGATGAAAGATGGTGTGTTCAGTAAGGGTATGGCTACACTACGGGATAAGGTCGAATTAAGATACGCAACTTCAGCTATGTTAATTGTGTAGCTGAAGTTGAAGTATCTTAACTCAACTTTTGGTGCTGTCCATACTGCAGGAAGTTGAAGTGAGAACACTCTCCCTTTGACTTCCCTTACTCCTTGTGGAAGCAGGACTACTGGTATCAACTGGAGTGCCCCTCTCGGTTTGCATTAGCTGTCTTCACTACACCTGCTAGTTCAAACCCTGGAAGATCGACAGTGGAAGCTTCGATCTTCTCTGTAGTGTAGATGTACCTTAAGAGACTGGAAGTGATATTAAAAAGACTGGAGTTGACTTATCCTTTATATACTTGACCTGCTCCATCTACTGCTAATTTAAAGACTTCTCCACAATAATCCCCCAAATCTTTTTCCTGATCAGCATGCTAGGTGACTGTTCCATTGAGAACACACTTATTTTACATTTGATACCTGCTGGCCCAATCATCCAATCTGGTACGACCATCCCTACTCAGAATGTCTTAGGACACTTGCTTTCAATCCTTACATCCCTCCACCATTCTCCTTTTTTAATTTTTAATGAAGATCCTCTACTCTTTCCTGGCAATATATCTACGTCTTGGTATGGAGAGTACTCTTCTAATAGTCAGAGTGGAATACAGTTTCTACTCTCATCCAGTCCTAGCCTCTCCCCAAACCAAAATAAAACCACCAATACATAATGGAGTAAAAACACATTTATCTCACTAACAGCTCTCAAAGTTCAAAAAATTAAATGCATTGTCAACTACAGGGAAATTCCTTAGCTAGTAATTCAAAATTAAAAAAAAAATGACAACCAGGTGAACCAAAGGAATTCCCTTTTTGTCAGAAATTGGCTGAGGAGTGGAGCATTCTTGATCTAGACTCAAATTCAACCCAAACTGAAATCAATGGAAAAATTTGCATTGATTTCAAAAGACCAAGACCAGACCAGGTCCTCTCTGTCAGGAAAAGTCTCACCTGCAGGCCATTCTTTATTGCCATTATAAGCCAAAGAAATGTAAGATCAGTTATTACCTCCTGTGTGTTAAAATTAAGTTAGCAATTGAACAACATGTTGCCATAGATACAGTGTTCTAGTAACAATCCTGGTCAGTTACAAATCCGCACACTAACCAACAGGAAAGCAAGTTTTCATCCTCAACATTCCATTAAATGTATAACTTCTTACAGTTAATGTTTAACACTGTATTGATCATAGCATCCAACCTAAGTCTGCCCTCTTTATCAAATCATTCATAAATGAAAGGAAACACTAAAGGGAAATATTTTAAATTGTTTCAAGACCATATAGGGCAACTGATCTAGCCATCCTCAAAATGATCATACATATAAAAATATGCAACTCTTGAAATGCCAAACATTATGGGGTTACCAATACATACTTGCTAAAGGTGGCATAATATTCCTCCTCCATAAACCTTGTGCTTGGTCAAACTGTCCCATTATATCTAACACACTGAAATGTGGAAGTTTTGGTTTGGTGGGGAAAGGGCTGTGTACTCTTAAAAAGAAAAAAAACCTCTGGCTTCTACAAAAATATTTTTATTCAGATTTTTGCCAGAAGGTGAATGGCATCTGTGTTAAGAGGAAAAATTGCTTCTAACGCTTTTTGGGGTTGATTAATATTTGCATTGCATTTGTTAGAGGATTGCGGTCTCTTCTAACCCTATTCTATGATTTGTGCAGGGCACAAATTATCAAATGACAAAAGTATAAGTTTTTTCCAAAAGGAAAAAACATACACACTTTCAAAATCATAACTAAAAGAATTTTACAGATTAAAATATTTATGATTAATATCCTCTAAATCTACTACATATTTGAGAGAGTTTGGTGTCACTGTCTGTTCAAGAACTTCTCCTTAACGGTGAGAGCTAGAACCACCAAATTCCTCTTATCATAACTTAAAGCAAGGTAAGGATTTAGTTGTGCCAGGAAAATGGGATGTTCCTGGAATGGGATTACTTCTTGTAAAACCATACAAAAGAGTGACAAAACCAGGCAGGTGAAAGGGGCTGCCAGGGGGCATGCCTCCTTGTCTGGGACTGCCTCAGCCCTGAGCCTCCCACCCTACCCATGCGCCCCTTAGGAAGGGGGAGGAGCTGAAGCCTCCCCTAGATTCATACAGGGACATTGCTGGCTGTCCCCCTTTGTCAAGGAGCGAAGGGAAAGTGCACAGTTTGCTGCATTCCCACTCTGGCTGGAGAGCTCAGAGAGGAGACAAACTATGCACTTTGCTCTCGCTCCCTGTCAGTGACAGGAAAGAGAAGAGCAAGCAGCCCTGGTACAAATCTCCAGGGGAGAGGCCTCCTTCTCCCCCCTACCCCCCGCCATTCCCCTACACACAAAGTACCCTGCCCAGAGCCCCTTCTGACCTCCCCAACCCTGACTCCTAAAGCACGTACATTTTCCCTTTATTAAAAAAAAATTAAGTTAAGGACCCTAGCAACACCAGATAAATGTTCTAGTATTTCATAAGCCCATTCTCTCTTGGCCAAACAACTGCAATATATGTCAATTTCCAGACTCAACATAGTTATCCATACACCAAGACCCAGTTTTTTAGAGAAACATTTTCAGGATACCATTGGAGTAGGGAGGTGCATTTAAGAAGTATAGCATGGGAGAGATATTTATAATGTAAAGCAAGCATCTCATCTATGCAGAACTGCTGAGCTACATAACAGATGTAGCCTATAAATAATGAGAAATGTGGCAACAAAGGAGTTAAGTCATGACATGGGAATGTATAACTTACTCAGGTCAATATTTCTAGACTCTGGGGTCTGAAATCTGAAAAGACAAGAGGCTATACATAATAAAATATCCTGATTTCAGTGGTTCAAACAAGAGATTAATTTGCCCTGGAATAAGATTAAGTAAATAGAGATTTATTTATGTTGGCTCCTTGTTTATTTTTTGGTAGAAGGAACTTACCCACATCTTTTTGTTTGGGGAGAAGTGACAATACAAATGAACACTTCAGGCGACCAGACACAGGATGAAGAGTTGACAGCCCTTCCCTTTCCTAGTCTCTCCCTTTCTTTTTTAGGTTTCGATCCTTTTACTTTGAATCACGGCAAGATGCCTGCAACTAGATAAGGAAGTGACCTTGCATCATGATTTCACTTCTGTGACTTCGATTCCCTCATGGCATTCATGATGACCATTAGTCTATTTCATGCTGTCTATGGGGAAGCTGCTAAAACGCAGGAGCATAAACCTAATCAATTCTGTTGTTTTTCTCCACTCTGGATACAGCTTTGGGAATTCCCTCTCAAATCTACAATGTGTCTGTGTCCAAGAATACCTTCCTTTCCTTAAGGAGTCAACGTGTATGTGGGTATGAGTCCCAGCAATCTCAAAAGCTCTCACAATTTGTAGGCTTTTGAAGAGCTATACATAGACATTTAATGCTGTGTAGCCTTAATATTTACTTATTGGACAAGATAAGTACAGAAATAAGAGAAGGCATATTTATACACACACACACGCAAGAAATTTAGGGAGACAGAATGCTATTTACTGAAACTAGAATTTTGCCAAACACACGCAAGAAATTTAGGGAGACAGAATGCTATTTACTGAAACTAGAATTTTGCCAAAATCACGTCTAACACCTCTACTCCCACCACATGTGCCACAGAAGCCTCTTTTTAATATCTTGTTGAAAGAGAGAATCTTCTGCAGCACAAGAGAAGAGTACTAGTCCTAGAACCATTGATAGCGCGTCCCATCAGACTTGGGTTTGCTTGGATGTGCTATCCTACTTAGATTACAAGATTTGACATCACAAACCTACGCGGAATAACTATAAGCAGAAGAGGACCAAGTATAATTTTCAGATTTGCAATCAAGTACCTCAGTAATAATTAATAAGGACAGGCAGAAAGCACTGAGGGCTACACAACTTGCTCTTTGAAAAAGTCTGCCTGAAACTAATAGCAATGTTCATTTTCTCTAATGTGATACAATTTTGTTAAGTAATTGACCACTAGTACACACAGATGTACATAGTGTGAAATGCACATGCAAAAAGGAAGGAAAAACCCTAGCTCTTTTCAGTGCTGAATTTAGCAAGAAACAGGCTGTAGAAAGTTTGCATCAATGTCAAAATTAGAATGAGGATATAGGCCAGCTAGCTTTAGGTACTAATAGCATAAAGGAGGGGAGCCCTGCCTACTGGGATCCTTCTGCAAAGCATGCTGGGAGTGCAATCAGTCTAGTGCTTCTCAAACTGCGGTGGGCCTCGGCTCAAGCTCAGCCCCCCTCTCCTTCTCCCTGCAGCAGGGAGCCTGTGCTGGCACTCCAGCCTCCCTCCGCCATGAGGTTGGAGCACCAGCGCCAGCTTCCCGCTGCAGGGGGGAAGAGAAAGAAAGCCCCGAGCCTCCCACCAGATCTGGCTCACAGGAAAGAAGAGCTAGAAGCGGCTCTGCACTGCTGCTTTCCCTCCTCAAGCTGGCGGAAAACAGCGGGGAATTGACACGCTGCCTGGAGGCTTTCCCCGCTACTCCCATTGGCCGGATTCCAGCCAGTGGGAGCAGCGGGAGGCCATACCTGGAACTCGGTGCCTGGGAGCAGAGGGGAGCACAAAGACAGTTAAGTGCCCTCCTTTCCCATATGCCCAGACTCAAGCACCCCGAGCCCACTCCTGCACCCTCTCCCCTGGCCAGACACCCTACCGCTAGCCAGACATAAAGACAATGTTGAAACCTTTTGTGTTGGACATAAATAAATATTTAAATATTTTATTTAAAATGAAATCTGGTAAACTAACATGAGAAAGTTAAAGCGCTTAATCTGTTTAATAATTTCAATTAATATTTCCTTTTTTACTGGTTAAATTAAACTGTTTTCCATAGCCGGAGCCATAGCAAAATGGCTTGGGTGTAATTATGTAGTTAACAGCGGGTTTCCATTAGCAACTGGTGATCTGTGGAAAGGTTTGTATTGAGCAGGTTGGGCCACGGGCCAAAATTTTTGAGAACCACTGGTCTAGGATCATATACAGATTTTTTTTTAATCTCAGTCAGTGGGAAGAGTTGTAGCACTGCAGAAAGCTGTCTTATAAAGTAGTATTGGGGGAAAGAGCACCAGAGATGAGTACGCTAGCACAAGGAAGTCACAGTTGCTGGACGGAAGGTACTGGATCTACAACTCAGGGCACATGGACTATGGCTTGCTTCCTTAAACAGATTATGGATTCCTCAGCAGGAAAAAGGATTTTGGCACAGAAAATGTATGGGAAAATTAGACTGAATGCAGCTGCCAATGAAATAAATAGCTATGTGATTCCCGAAGGAACTGTTTCATCTGTGCCTTCTACCACACAACCATTCTGACCCACCAGTGAATGCCTGGTGACATATGGTCTATCTGTATGAAACATCTGAAAACACTTACTCATTCCAATAATCAGGTGCCATCACACAAAAAGTTAACATCTTTTCCCCTCCCTAATGTTGGGCATGCAAATGTGTCTAAATTAGTATGTGCCAATCAGATAAACAGAAATTATAGTCACTGCCACATATAATTATCTGATCCACATGTAGTAACTGCATGTGAAACTCAGCATTTGACTGCATGCGTTCTTGTACACAGTAGTGTGCCTCTTTAACTGGGACCATCTACAACACTACTAATAAAGGTACCCTACATAAGCTAGAACACAATGCAACACAAAACAAAATAAACAAATTGCACAACATCCAATACATAAATAGGTCATCAAAAAACTTCCTAGACTGGGTCATTTTGGAGACTGAACTCCAGCACAGGCAAACCATTCTGGGCAGCAAATTCCAAAAGGTATAAATCCTCAACTGAGTATGTCCTACTATTATGCCTGGGTAGCTTGACACCAAGAACATAACGGCTGAGCTTAACTGGAAGGATGACTGGACAAGCTGAAGTGCAGGTGTGGGAGAGGGTCTCGGTTCAAGACCATCCAGACCATTCAAGTACTGCTTACCAAAGAAAACAAGGAACCTTTGCAGAACTTTGAATACAGTTTATGAGCTAACAAAGGCCTATTCAACATAGAGGTTGGCAGCTGCATCATTCTTCAGTTTCAGTCTGCAGGTGATATTCATAGCTAACCCTAAGTACATCACACAGAGGGAAGGCAAATGTGGCATGAATCAATATTCTTGCATTAAAGGATCAGCACACAGGGCCACCACTGCTACCCAGTATCCAGGAGCCATGAATATTCAAGCAAATATTCTCAATTATCAAGCACTATATTTATGCAGCATTTCTCTTCAAGTTAAAAGAATACTGCATTCCTTCTAGTTAAGAAACTGTTGACATTATCAGAGGGGTAGCCGTGTTAGTCTGAATCTGCAAGAACAACAAGAAGTCTTGTGGCACCTTACAGACGAACAGATTTATTGGAGCACAAGCTTTCATGGGCAAAGACCCACTTCATCAGATGCATGTAGTGGAAATTCCAGAGGCAGGTATAAATATACAGGCATAAGAAAAGAGTTCCAATCAAGAGTAAAGCTAGAGATAATGAGGTCAATTCAGTCAGGACACTACAGTGCAAATAAGTGATGGTCATCTAAACACCACCCTATACCAAAAACCTACCGACCGCTATGCCTACCTACTTGCCTCCAGCTTCCATCCCGGACACACCACACGATCCATCGTTTACAGCCAAGCACTAAGGTACAACTACATTTGCTCCAACTCTTCAGACAGAGACAAACACCTACACGATCTACACCGAGCATTCTTGAAACTACAATACCCACCTGAGGAAGCGAGGAAACAGATCAACAGAGCCAGACGTATACCCAGAAGCCTCCTGCTACAAGACAGGCCCAACAAAGAAAATAACAGAACACCACTGGCCATCCCCTACAGTCTCCAGCTAAAACCTCTCCAACACATCATCAACAATCTACAACCCATCCTGGACAATGATCTCCCACTCTCACAGACCTTGGGAGGTAGGCCAGTCCTCATCCACAGACAACCCACCAACCTGAAGCAAATGCTCACCAGCAACAAAACACCACACTACAGTAACTCCCACTCTGGAACCAATCCCTACAATAAACCTCGGTGCCAACTCTGCCCACATATCTACACCAGCAACACCATCACAGGACCTAACCACATCAGCCATACCATTACGGGCTCATTCACCTGCACATCTACCAATGTAATATATGCAATCATGTGCCAGCAATGCCCCTCTGCCATATACATCGGCCAAACTGGACAGTCCCTATGTAAAAGAATAAACGGACACAAATCAGATATTAGGAATGGCAAGACACAAAAACCTGTAGGAGAACACTTCAATCGCCCTGGACACACAATAGCAGATTTAAAAGTAGCTATCCTGCAATAAAAAAAACCTTCAAGAACAGATTTCAAAGAGAAATTGCAGAGCTACAATTCATCTGCAAATTTGATACTATCATTTTAGGATTAAACAAAGACTGTGAATGGCTAGCCAACTACAAAAGCAGTTTCTTCTCTCTTGGGGTATGTCTAGACTACATGGCTCTGTCTCCAGAGCCATGTAGATTAGTTTACTAGACATACCCAAATGAAGTGGCTTCCCTGTCGACCGCGGCGCGTCTAGACTGCCCCGCTGTGCCGGGACAGCTGATCCCCGGCACAGCGTGACAGCCATTTTCATGTAAATGAAGCCGTGATTATTTAAATCGCGGTTTCATTTGGGTATGTCTAGTAAACTAATCTACATGGCTCTGGCGACAGAGCCGTGTAGTCTAGACATACCCTGAGTGTTCACACCTCCACATCAGGTGCTAGAAGTGGGCCTCATCCTCCCTGACTGAATTGACCTCGTTATCTATAGCCTTACTCTTGACTGGAACTCTTTTCTTATGCCTGTATATTTATACCTGCCTCTGGAATTTCCACTACATGCATTTGACGAAGTGGGGCTTTGCCCACGAAAGCGTATGCTCCAATAAATCTGTTAGTCTATAAGGTGCCACAGGACTTCTCGTTGTTCTTGTTGACATTATGTGCAGTCATCTCAGTCCTACCACCCGGCTTGATCAACTTTAAATGAGCAGTTCTCAAATTTCATTACTCTATGGTCCCCTTCTGATAACAAAAATTACTACATGACCTCAAGAGGCAGGACCAAAGCCTGAGCAAACCCCGCCAGTTCATGCAGAGGTGGGTGAACAGGTAAAGCCAAAGCCCAATGGCAGGGGACCTATAATCTGAATTCTGTCACCCAGGGCTGAAGCCCTTGGGTTTCAGCCCTGAGCTGTGGGGCTTGGGCTATGGCCCCAGCAAGTTTAATGCCAGTCCTGATGAATCCATTAATACTGAGTCGCAACCCACTCTGCGATCTCACAATTTGAGCACTGCTGCTCTAAACCAGTAAGAGATACACGTACCATTGTGGGTACACAGAGGTCTTTCAGGGGTAATGTCAAGTCATGTAGATATTTGCCTAGTTTTAACAATAGGTCATATGAAAAGCACTAGCAAAGTCAGTATTCTACTATATATTTGAGAGAGTTTGTGTGTCTGTTTATTCAAGAACTTCTCCTATACGGAAAGAGCTAGGGCCACCAAACTCGGTATGCAGCTTCCTCCTATCATAACTTAAAGCAAGGTAAGGATTTGGTTGTGCCAGGAAAACGGGATGTGCCTGGAATGGGATTGCTTCTCATAAAACCATAGAGGTAAGAACTTCACCAGATAGCTGAAAGGGGCTGGCTGAGGGCATCCCTTCCCCAGCCTGGACTGCCCTAGCCCCAAATCTCCCTGGCACCTTAGGCTGCAGCCCCTTCCCTCCCCCCCCCCCCGATTTGTACAGGAACATTGCTAGATTTCCCTTCATCAGGGAGCAAAGAGAAAGTGCACAATTTGCTGCATTCCTCACTCTAGCTAGGGAGTGCACAGGCAGACAAACTTGGTCCTGCCCCAGCCCGGGGCCACACACACTCCAAGAGTTGGAGAGGTGCTTCTCACCTGGCCTCAAGCTGCTGCAGCAAGAGAGGGCTTGGGTAGTCCTCTCTCCCTGAGACAGCCTGCATACTGCACCCCTCATCCTCATCCCCAGTCCCGTCGCAGAGCAATGATTCAAATGAAACATGTACATTTTCATTTTATTTTCCAAAAGACAAAAATTAATTGAATTAAGAACCCGAGCAACGTTGGGTAAATCTTCAAGTAAACTAAAATTTCAAACAGATAATGTCTTGTTATTTTGCTCTGTACACTGAAAGGCAAGTATAGCATTTATAGTCCAATTGATTTATTTTATAATTATATGGTAAAATGAGAAAATAAATGATTTTTCAGTCATAATGTGCTGTGTCACTTTTGTATTTTTATGTCTAATTTTGTATGCAAGCAGTTTTTAAGTGAGGTGAAACATGGGGGTACGCAAGACCAATCAGACTCCTGAAAGGGGTACAATAGTCAGAAAAGGTTAGGGCCACTGTTCAAAAATACACACACAAAAACTGAACTGGTTATACTGCAACTGTTTTAAAATCAAAACAACTTTCCTTATAGCAACTTATTAAAAATGCAAAGCTTTAGCATAATTGTGTCCGCTGTTGCACTGTGAGGAACAGTTGCACTGTTGCATAGTAGGAAATGCAAACAATTTAGCAACAATCCAAATGTAATTTCTGATTCACTCGAATTCCAAAACTGACCCGCAAGTTTTGGACAGTTGTTTTACAAAAGTAACACGTCAAATGAGTAGTTGAAGAGCTATAGAAATACACTTTTGTCTTCAGTATGTGCATTTGACATTTTATAGTCAGTTTTCCCTGCCTGTTTGTGGCCTCCATTTCATAGGCCTTTTGCACAGTAACTGTCAACAATTCAGCAACTGTTGAGCACTGTCAACAGGCTTAACTGTCAGTTGTCTGTGCTCAGCACCTTGCAGAATCAGGCTTAATTTTAGGAACTAGGGGGGAAAAATGAAAGTGCAAGGAATGTGAACCCTTAAACACTTTAACCAATGGTCCTCCAACCAGTCATTTATTTTTATAAAGCAGAAACTAAGGAAATATTGCTTCTCCACCCCAATCCTGTTTCAGTGTGTAAAGTTATTCACATACCTAAGGGTTTTCAGGACCCAAGTCTAAATTACTGGTTCCTTTGTATGTTAACTTCCAGCTGGGAAACTTGTCTTTCCTATGGTTTCCAGTTGTCCCTGTGACAACTTGTTCAAAAAAATCTAGTTAAAATAGAATTACAAAGCTACTGTTTTATAGACTGAGTGCCCTTTTCCCTACTACTTGTATGGTAAATTTAGTACAGATTAATTTTTCTTTCAGATTGGTTACCTAATATTATTAAAAATGAAGTATAATTGTGTTATTTACCTCATTTCAAAAAACTTTGAGACCCCAACACTAAAAATATCAAATCACTAAGTCACTAATCACTAGGGAGTAATTTCAAAATAACCTCCCTTATTTCGAAATAAGCGGAGCATCCACACTACCAAGCCTGTTATTTCGAAATAATTAGCCGGTTATTTCTAAATCCGTACTCCTGCTTTCCTCAGGGAATAATGCTTATTTTGAAACAGTTATTTCAAAACAGTATTAGTGTGGACACTCCAGTGCTGCTATTTCAAAATAGCTACTCCCCAAATTAATTTGAAGTAATTAATCCCCAGGGCATCCTGGGACTCTAAGTCAAAGCAGCACATCCACAATAACGGAGCCTGCGTTGTACTAATTTTGAGGCTTCCCCGTAGTTTGGGCATGCTATTTTGATTTTGCTCTTTCAGGAGTTATTATGCTGAATTTAGTTATTTCGAAATAGTTTCCTACTGTAGACTTGCCCTAAACTGCCTCTCAAGCTTTAAATGACAACTTCCCTTTAAAAGGAATGCAACTTTTAAAGAGGCACTACCAATTTATAAATGTCCCCACATGTACATTTTGCAAGACTAAAGTTTTATAAAGACTACCATCACCAACTAAAATGGCTAATCAATTAAAAAAGTCTACTATAAATAGCATCTCTTTAAAACCAAGAAGTTCCATACAGTACTTGGAAATCCAGCTATAAACCTGAAAGTGAAACTATCTTCAAAGTTCCATTGCTCAAGCTGCGAGAAATGCCAAAAGCAAACCAAACCATGGAGTTTACACACTGCATTTATAAAAATCCAAAATTGTAAATAGTAAAAGTAAAAAGATTGCAACATTTGAAAACGCCGCGTTTCATTAAACCCTCACAGCAAAAGCCTTAATTGCAAAAGATAATACTACAATAAGAAAAGTATTCCCTCTCTTGTCTCCCCCAACCAGTCAATGGGAATCACGGCAGGTCTGAATTGTTCAGTTAAAAACAAAAACCCATTGCTATTGTTTCTGGTTGTCAGGAGAGCCTGCAGAGACAAAAAGGCAGCCTGCAGAGAGATGAAATCTAATACAATCTTCTTAGGGTAAAAGGGAGCACAACAAAAGGTAACCAGTCTGAGGAGGGTACTGTCCTCCCCCACATCATCCGTTTCTTTCCTGGTGATGACAGATATTGCAATGTATTTCAGCGAGACATTTAAAGTCTCTCTCGTACCACTGCGGAACACTCCCCTCCTCTGTGCTCATTCACTGTCCCAGCATGAGTACCTCCAGGTAATTATACTAATTACATATCAACTGGATGCTACTCTGCATTTGCTGCAACCTACTCTGCTCGCAGAAGAGTCTGTTCCAGAGCTGCTATGCAGATTGAAGTTGCACGAATCAAACTCCTAGCGAGAGCTCTCCCAGGAACTCAGAGAAGCCTGCAAATCACCGCAGGAGGAACCGCAACAAAAGAGAGCAGCGAAGCAGCCCCGGGATCAGAGCTGCAGCCCTCCCTCCCCGCAGGCACACACGAGGAGGGGCGGAGAATCCGGAGAGGAAGACAGCAAACTAGCCTAAAGCCCCGGAGCTCGTGACTGCTGCTGTGCCCCGTCGTTTCTCACACAAAGCCAGCCCCCAGCGCTTTCCCCGGGCACCCTCGCGCCGCGGCTACGGCTCCCTCACCTCCCGCGTGCCCACGGACGGAAGAGGGTGGGGGCTAGGAAATGCTGCAGCCGCGCTTCACCTCTACTTTGCCCCTTCCCCGCCTCCAGCAGAGACAGATACTCATGGAACAACAGAAGCTCGAGGGTGCTCCTGGCTGCTCCCCTCCCACACAAATGCTGCGGCCAGCACAGCTGCTCGGCTCCCTCCCCCAAACACTAGGAAAGCTCAGTTCTCCCCCTCCCAATTCCCACTCTGCTGGCTGCCCCCCATGCACGCACTGCCCCTGCATTCCCTCCCCACAGCGTCACCCCCCGGGGGCTCCCCCTCACAAGCACAGCCCCCCCCACACTGCATTACCCCCCAACACAATCCCCCCCCAGGTAAGCCAGGCGAGCCCACCGCAGAGGCGGCCGCTGCCTTGTCTCCCCCCGGGGCTGCGCTACTCACCAGGTCCTTTGTGTTTTCCATCAGGCCCTCATGGGCAGGGGATGCCTGCTGCTCTCCCCCCCTCCCCTCGGCTCAGCCCCCTCCCTCGCTCCCCCCTCCCCTCCGAGGGGCCGGGCCCGGCTGGGGCAGGAGGTGGCCTGGAAAGTTCAGCCTCTCACTTAGGCAGAGAAAGAAATTCAACTCCCTGCCTAGAATATCAACAACATTAGCATAACCACAGGGCGCAAGCGCGGCGCCCGTCCCGCCGCGCGCTCTCATTGGGCCCCCAAGTCTTCAGATCCTCCTGGCTCGCCGTATCACTCAGGGTGAAACTATTTTGTAAAAGGGGGGGGCTGGTGGAAGAGAGTGCGAAGCGGCGTGTGAAAAACAGCCGGGTAATTGGCGTGTTCGCTGCTTCTGAGCCCCGTATTACCGTTTGTGAGCCGCGCTCCTGGAAGATTATTCCCTATAAGTGGGATTGGTTCCTTCCGCGTGAGCAATGGAATAGTCCGGCCTGGGAGCCTATCACGTGGGAAGTGGGGGCGGGGGAGAAATGGGTCACGTGAGAATGTCTTGCCTGAAGGGCGCGCTGACTGAATCACGTGAAAGAGGCGGATGGGGGGGCAGAGAGCCTATCACAGGGTGGGAGGTAGGTACTAGGTCACGAAGGGCTGGACCTCTCTGTTTCCACTTCCGGTTCACTAGTGACGCTTCCGTTGTGGGCGCGGTAGGCTCTGAGGTGGGAATGGAGATGGAGCCGGCGGGTACCAGTAGGAGCCCTGCGCGGAAGCGCGTTCGAGCGGAGAGGAAGCGACGGCAGTCGCCGCGGGCGGGAGACTCCAGCGATGAGGGTGAGGAGGCCCGACGTGCCCGGCACCTGAAGATGTTGTCCGGGAAGCCGGAGGTGGAGCAATGCCTGGAGGAGCTGGTGTTCGGCGGCAGCCAGGAGGCCGAGGAGGAGACGCTGCAGCGGTTGCGGGGTCGGGGCAAGAAGGTGAGGCGGGGGGAGGGGATAAGTAAAGATCGGAAATATGGGGGTTGGCGGAGGTAGAAAGGGCCCCACTGGGCCACCCCTCCCCCACAAGGCTGGCACTGCACATCGCGACACCCGCGGCCCTACGCTAAGGCCTCAGTTCTTCCTGCGTCTGGCTGCACTTTCCCCGGACAGGGAGTAAGTATGTTGCGCTCCCCGTCCCCAGCACGGGTTCGAATAGCAGTGTAGCTGGTGCGGTAATGCTTAGGCGAGTAAAGTCACCCCCTGAACCCTGTGAGCATGTGACCACTTGGTGCTTCCCCCCCCCCCCCCACATTGCCATTAGTAGTGGTGTAGTGTCATACTGCCTTTTCCCGCAAGAGCCATCCACTTCCAAGTGTAGTTAGTCATACTGTAGACACAGCCCAGTTTTCACTGTGGGCACAGCTGAGTTTTTGCTGCAGCACAAATCCACACCATTTGTACTGTGTGCTGCAGTCAATGTTGGCAAAGCCTCCCCTTTCAACTGCTCTGTGTAGGGAAGGGGAATAGGCCTCTGACTAAAATCTTATTTAAATGTATATGTGACTGACTTACTTATATGGTTAGAGTTATATATGTAAAGTCTTACTTAAATTTATATGTGGCTTATTTTTCTGGGCAGTTTTAAATATGAAGTATAAAACTGCTTCAGATTGCTTGTAGCAATAGCCACTACATTTGTAGGTACTGAACTAATGATGTTAAATTTAGATTAATCAACTAATGTAATAGTTGATGTAATTTGCATGGACTATTCAATTAGTCAATAAGGGCACTTTCACCTGCTGTCTCTTGCTAAATTTCAAATGTGCAAGCACCAGGGGGCCAGCGGGGCATGACACATCTGATGGGGAGGCGGGGGAGGACGCAGCCAGTTGAATACATCTCTATACTGAATGTGGGTTCGCAAGCAGAATCAATTCCAGATCTATTGGGATGTTATCCTCTATTTCTTTGGTGTGCATTGCATTAAGAGTAAAAGACCTAGGAATACAGCTGGAGCTTACTGAAAAACTTGATTAAAGGTGCATCTTATTACATTTAGGCTAGTCTGTTAGTAGCAATAGCCAGGTGGCTTTTTTAACAGATGTGTATTTTTAGTGTAAATAAATTGTTCTCTAAACTGTAACCTTTTCTGAGAAATAGTGGGTATGGACTATGGGAGGGGAGATAGGTGCTTGTCTGATTCTTGTGGTTGGGGTGGGCATTTGGAGGAGGGGAGCATTAGGAACTGCACTCTGTATCCCTCTTGGCTCTACACCCAGCCTGCGGAGATGGGGAAAGTGGTGGTTTTACTATGATTCTTCTTCTTCCCATATGGAAAAATGTCTTTTAAACTTCCTTTGTTTAAAGTTGTAAATATTAAATTTGTCCAGTGTTTGACCATATGGTATGGGGTTTTCTTTAAGCTTGATACTGTCACAGGAAATCTTCTAAAAGAGGACATCAGTGACTCAGAAGTGGAGAATGAAGCAAAAGATAATTTTCCTCCATCTAAAAAACCTGCCTGGGTGGATGATGATGATGAAGTTGAGGAAATGTGAGTTAAGCTCATAATGTTGTTATGATGTGACTGGAAATAAGGGAAAATAGAGGTATTGACTTCAAGAATTGGAAGAAATACTGAGTGTGTTGTTCTAAATGGCTGCTTTTTGAAGACTTCAAGAAAATAAGGATTGCTACTATGCTTTCTGCAGTTTTAGCATTGAGAATATGGCTTTGTTTCCTAGAGTTGACATGACACATCGTTATCGCAAAGGCATGATGAAAAGTGATGCAGAGAAGCTTACCAAAGAAAAACTTCATCAGAGACTTCAAGAACAGTAAGAATTGTTAATGGATTGTGTTACTAAAATTAACAGCAAAGTTTGCTAACATAAGATATGTTATGGTCAAGTAAGATTTGCTTTTTTTTTCCTTTTTCACCAAGGAACTTGAGTGAACAACTTAAATTCCTTAAAACTAGTCTGCTTAACAGCATCAACCATGTTGTAAGGACTTAACTAGTATAATGAAAAAACCCTACATTCTTAGCTTGTGATTGTATTGCTTGTCATTGGAGCTTTCGGCTGCTCTGTGGTGTGGAGGGGAGACTATTGAAAGCTTTATTGTCACTGGAGCACAGGCAGTCTTGTTTCTGTTTCCTTACCATTATTGGACATAGGAGAGAAGTTAACATGAAAATTAGACTTCATAAAATCCGTTAAGCAACAAAATAAGTTGCTTCATCAATCAAATGCATCCAACCCTGCGGGAGGGAGGCAGGCTGTTGCAGCCCACCCTGGCTGGAGCAGCCTCCCTCACTCCCCCTTTAATTGGTTAACCAGTTAAACATTACATTTAAACAGTTAACCATTTAAACAGAATTTTACATATAGCATAATATTTATATGCCCCAATTATTGCACATGTGTGTATTTAAGCATCCTTTTTATTAGGGATTTAAAAATGCACCCATGTAACTGCCAAAAATTATAGTGGTTACATGCGCTGTGGGTGCTGCAGAGGTGTGCAAGGAGCTGCTTTAGCCCCTACCAGTAAAACAGAACTGGTAAGCCTCACCTCTTAAGGGCAAAGCTTACCAGTTAACCTTTTACAGCCCTACTTCTTACGTATGTGAACTTTGCCATCTAGGTATGTATGAGTATAAACGGAATAAAAAGCTAGATTTTTTTCTTCACTTTTTTGAGGAAGATAACATTTTATATATGTATGTCATTTAGTTTATGTTCAGACTTTCTGTGCTGAATTAGTTCATGGAAGCTAGAGTAGAAAAGATCTGTTTAAAAACAGCAAAAGAAGTCTGGCTGCTGCATCTGAGTGAGATGGTGTAATTGTTGGGAGGCACTGTTTTAATGTCTACCTATTAGTGAGGGAAAACTTGCTGAAAAATCAGTTTTTGGCAGTATGATACACAAGTCCTTAGAAAAGAATGGGGCTATGAAAGTTGTCCTTTCTTTTAGATTTCAGCGAGCTATGGGAGGTGTACCTTTCTGGGCCCAGAAACACAAGAAAAAAGCCAGAAAAAATGCACATGATGGTAAATATATTTAAATGCATTCGAAAGGCCTTAGCTTTTCCAACATGATCCCTTATTTTGTGTGACCTTTTAGAAATTCATTCGTTGCCTGGCACGTTTCCTGCTTTAACTTTTACTGTGTACTGTATATGCCTTCTCTGGCCATGTCTACGCTATGCCAAAGTTCGACTTTGCCACAGTTGATCTTCCGGGGTTCAATTTAGTGGGTCTAGTATAGAACTCAGAGGGTGCCCCCATCAGCTCCAGTACACCTACTCTCGAGGAGTAAAGGAAGCTGATCTCCCACTGTGTGGATGTTGTGGAAACACGATTTAAGATCTGTTGACTTCAGCTGTGTAATACACAACTCTAGCTATGTTAATCTTCAGTTGTTCTGCCTCTGTGCTTTTGCTTATTGCTTTCACTTGCAGCTACAGAGAACTCAAAAGATAATCTTAACGTTTATATGGAGATGCAGCAACAAATTACACACTTAATGCTCCGTTTTAAATTTGTTTTAATTAGATGATAGTGATGAAGATGATGAGCTGCTTCACAAGACTGGCAATTTTGTGTCTGCATCAGAGACTTTACCGAGAGGCATTTTACAGGTAAAAATTACACTAACATTTCCTTCAAGGTGTTTAAACCTAGTTACTGTTGATCTGTGTATGTGTATTTCATAAGATAAGATGGCATTCTGCTGATTGAGCAACAGTGTTTACCAGTGGTATTGTGGATGACCTACTGCAGGGTTCCTAAAACTCTGAAACTTTTTCACTCCTTAAAAAAGATAGATGAATCCAGTTAGTCTGGGTTCAAGGCCTTATCCCTCTCCATTCTTACACCTGTACTGTCTGGCTAGTCTTCTGTACTCTTTCCTTTCCTCCCACTACCCTGGAAGACATTGGTATAGGTGGTCTTAATATTTTTTTTTCTCCTTTCCTACGTGCTTTGAGCAGTGAAGTACCATAAAATCAACAACAATTAATCACTGGCATCTAATATTTTTTCATATTGAAATAAATGATAGTCGATACCTCAAAGCTGTTGCTTCAAGTTTTCTGGAAGCTCTTTAGTCAGTGCACCTTGTTTTACATTTTGAAGGTTTTCTTTGTTGTTACAACAGCTAGAAAATTGAAATTGAGGCTCTGCAGAACAATTCAGAGATCTTTCTAAAACCCTAACTGGTCCTCTGAGGCCTCCTGTGTGATAGAGGGTGTTTCCCAACGTGGAGTTGAACAAAAGCAGGTAGTCTGCTTCAGGTTACTTATATTGTTCCGGATTAGCAGGCTGCCAATTTCTACACTGTAGAAATTGGGTAAACTATTTCCTGTTTTGTTTTTTGTTTTTTTAAATAGAAACTACAATAGCAAAATGCATTAAATATAAGAACTCGTCTCTGCCATGGAGGTTGTTAAATGTAGCACTACAACAACAGTGAAGACTGGCTTTCAAAAGTTAGGGTGGAGGAAAAGCGAAATTAGGCTTTAAATGGATGGTCAGCTGAAACCTTATTTACATGTACTCCATAGTGTACTGTGGATGACAAGCTTTAATAAAAATATGAAAAGTAACTTCAAATACCTATAATCTGATGTGTGACTAGGTATTATTCTATAGTTATGCAGAATGGTTACTAGAGATGTAAAATCCCTTTTAATTGGTTAACCAATTAAAGGGGGGAGGGAAGGGGAGACAGAGCAACCCCTGTCTGTGGGGTGCCTGGGCCCGCCACAGACAGAGGCTGCACTGGTTGGACTGCAGCAGCATCTATTTGCAGTGAGCCCTCTGCCATGGGCCTGAGGCTGCTCCAGCCCCCACTGGTTAACCTTAACCAGTAAGACTCACCAGTTAAGAGTAGGCTTCTGGTTAACCAATTAAACATTCACATCCCTAATAGTTACAAGGTTGGCTCAAGATCCCTCCTGCACTTCTGTGCTCTACAAATCATTGAAACTGAAATCCCATTAAGCCTTCTTTCCATAAGAAGAGTTGGCAAAGGACATGCAGTTGGAAAAGGAACTGAAGCCTGTGTTTAAACCACGTTGGTCTTGTCTTTTTTTAGATGAAAAATTGCTTGCATGCTAATAATGACCGCCTTTCTGATGCTAAACTGACAACGGTGCAGTTCCATCCTTCTGCACAAGTAGTTATGACTGCTGGACTTGATCAGTCTATATCATTGTTCCAGGTGAGCAGCTTGTGTTGAATTTATAAAATGTAAAATGAACAATGAGATTGTGAATCACTTTAATGTGATTCTAAAGTGCTGTCTATATTAAACATAAAATAAGTTTTATTATGCAAAAAATAGCTTTTGATAGGATTGTTGCTGAGGTCACCTTTCTCCCATGCATCACCATAGGTATGATGATTGGCTGAGTTGCTTGAATAGGGTTGGGATAGGATATTCTTGACTGAGGGCCTCTATCTGGAAACCATTCTCACCTGTGATCTATTGTACTTTGGCCAAATCTAAAACATGTAAAATTTGTTTTTAGCAGGCTGCTTAATTTGAGTATTTATTTTGGAATAAATGGTTTCTATTTATTTAAGATGGCATTGAGTACAGTACACACTCTTGATTCTTGTAGTTATATACAGAAATATATCTGAAAGGCACGTTACAAATAAATATATAAGAAACAAAACTAACTTTTTTTCTGATTTCTTGAAGGTGGATGGTAAAACTAATCCAAAGATACAGAGCATACATCTGGAAAGCTTTCCCGTTTATAAGGCTCATTTCAGTGCTGATGGAGAACAGGTTATAGCTACTAGTACATGTAGTAAACTGTTTTATGTGTATGACATGATGAGTGGAAATATTTTTCCTGTAAAACAAATAAGAGGTGAGGCTTTATTGCAACGTTAGATGCTTTTTAAGGTCTGTAGTTATAAACCTTTTGAAAGAAAATATAAACTGCTTAATGGTACTGATCAGATTTACTTAAGAACATACAGACAAGTTGTGATACTTGCTAATCTAGTTGGCACATTCAGATAGGTCAGCATTCTCACAAGCTACTCTTTCAATCTTATTTTTAAACCTGCAGTCATTTGGAGACTCAGTGGGGTAGTTGAGTTAGTCTTAAAAAACAACAAATAGTATAGTAGCACCTTAAAAACTAACAAAACGTGTAGATGGTATCATGAGCTTTTGTGAGCAAAACCCTCTTCTTCAGATGACTGGACTATTAAAAGTCCAGATCCAAGAATAAATAAACGGGAGGAGGAGAGGGGAAAAAAGACAGTGAATAGACTGTTCAACTTGGTTGGTTAAGTCATTAGGATGTGGAAGATAGTGTGTGAGCCAGCTGATGTCTCTGTTCATTTCATTCTAACTTCATTTACAAGTTTAATTCTTAAGTTCTAACCCTTCCCTGTGTATTCGGCTTGTGGAATTGGCCTGAAACAACACGGTAATTTGTAGATCCATTAATGAGTGCCTGGGCAGATTAAAGTGTCCTCTAACAGGTTTTTATGTGTTGCTTATTTGGATATCTGATTTGTGTCCATTAATTCTTTCCTGTAGAGACTGTCTAGTTTAGCCAATGTACATGGCAGTGGGGCTTTGCTGGCATTTGATGGCATAGATAAATGAGCCCCTGATGTTGTGGCTGATGTGGTTGGGTCCAGTGATGAAATCACTTGTGTAGCTGTATGGGCAGAGTTAGCACCAGGGCTGATTGCAGGGGTGGGTTCCTGGATGATTATGATGGAGGTATGTTGTGTGGTTACTGGAAAGAATTTCTTTGAGGTTAGGGGTTATCTGTAGGCAAGGATTGGCCTTCTCACTCTCTCAGGCCTTGAGAGGAAGGGTCATTTTCCAGGATAGGTCATAGATTGTTGATAATGCATTGGAGGGGTTTAAGTTGTGGGGCTGTAGGTGACAAATGGAATTCTGTAGACAGGCCAAAAAGAGAGAACAGAATTCTTGGATATTTATTCTTGGGTCTGGACTTTTAATACTCCAGTCATTTGAAGAAGAGAGTTTTGCCCATAAAAAGTCATGATACCATTTACATGTTTTGTTAGTCTTTAAGGTGCTACTAGTTTATTTGTTGTTTGTCATTTAGAGTATTTTGTTAATCCTTCTATTCTCTCAAGCAGTCTGAACTCCTAAAAGATTAGCAGTTTATTAGCTCTGTCATGCTTAGGCCAGATACAATATGATATTTGTCATCCAGGCCAGCCAGATGCTATTAATTGAACAGAGAGCTCATCCATTTAAGAAAAGAGCGTTAAACAGGTGTCTTTGAGATGCAGACTTTTTATAATGAATCTCTTTTCTCCCACCCCCACCCTCCACCCCTTAAGCTTATGTTGAAATTTCTGGGTTTTGTCATGTAGGGAAAATTTTCACAACCTATATTTAGCAAGTGCCTTGAAGTGAGTCCTTTTTAATGTATGTTGCGCTGAATGTATTTTATGTTAATGTCTGTCAGAGTTAATGATATAAACAGTAAGAGTGATTCCACAGCAGTGTATTGTATTCTGGTATTCATTCTAGCAAAGTTGTAATCCATGTCACCTTGTGTTAAATTCTCTGTTCAGGTGGTGAGGAAGGCATGGTCGTAGGGGATGGTTGACAGTGTTTGCTGCTTGGTACTGAGCAGTCAAAATAACTGTCTGTTTTTCTCTCCCCTCACACCTTGATGAAATGTATGATAAAAAGCTGTTACACTCATTAGGGTAAACTAAAATTCTGAGGGGTGTTTGTTTTTTTTGTACTCTTTTCTTTGAGGAATGCAAGAGAAATTTATCAGAAAGTTTGAAGTCTCTCCAGATGGATCATTCCTGCTGCTTACTGGGACTTCAGGTTATCTTCATTTGTTGACAATGAAGGTAGCTGTCTTGTTTGATATTTATAAGGGTTCTCAACCCCTGGGAGTTCGCTGTCATGGAATCAAGGAGTTGTGATTACCCAGTTCATACTGCTATGTGGGAATGGTGGGCTGAGGGAGGATTTGCCCACTATGGAAAAGTCTAAAACATCTCTAAATTTTTGGAGACTGTTTACTCTTTCATCTGCTTAATGTGAATATACATATGTACTTGAAGGGGCTTTACCACACCACAGAATAAATAAGGTGTTATCACCTTTTTCATATGATGACATAGCTGTTGCTTTAAAAAACGGGGTTTTATGTTGCAGAGGTTGGGTTTGTTTTCCCTTGAAGTTTTGTTCGTGGTTGGCAATGGAAATGGATGAATTGGGACACTCATGACAGTTATGAAATTTTTCAACTCTGTTTGAAGTCTCATCCATCTGGTAGCGATAGACCTGAAGTTTGTTAGTGGGGGGGGGGGCGGGAATTCACATTAAAAAATCACTACTCTACACTTCATTTGACTGAGATGTAGTATAGTTCAGTCTCTTACTTGCTTAAAGTGAGCAGGCAAGTCCAACTGAACTATACTGTCCATTGCAGTAACCTGGACTGTATGAGGCACATTTAGTAAGGCTATGGATAAACTTACGCTGCTTCCTTGCTCTGTAGATTTCTGGAAGTTCTCATTCTCAGGCCAGTTCTTGAATTCATTTAAAAACACCAATGCTCTCTTTTTGGGGGGAAGCACAAACAGACCTGCCACTTAAACATATTATTGCCCATGTCAGAAACATTGGAGTATGGATAAGCTATTTCAGTAGCTTGTGGATTCTAGTGTACACTTGAACCTCCTTAATCAGGGTGTCTGTGGTTTGGACCCCCACATGGCTGGAGCACCAGTGCCAGCTTCTCGCTGCAGGTTGAGGAGCCCCAAGTCTCCTGGGCTGGATCCAGGCAAGCCGCAGGTTGGATCTAGGCTACAGGCTCTGCCTGTCAGGGGGAGGCAGAGCCTCTCATGCCCAAACACTGTATGCCCCTCCCCCCCCCACATGCGTGCGCACACACACTTACTTACTTTTCCTCCCTCCCAGAGCCTGCATCCCCACTCCTAGCACTCGCCTGTACCCTCCGGGTATGTCTACACTGCATTCCTCTTTCGAGAGAGGAATGCAGATGCAGCTGAGCGAAATCGCAAATGAAGTGCGGATTTGAATTTCCCACGCTTCATTTGCATAATCGCTTCTAGGCGCTATTTTGAAATACCCTATTTCGAAAAAAACGCAATTTCAAATAGCGCCTGGAAGCGATTATGCAAATGAAGCGTGGGAAATTCAAATCCGCACTTCATTTGCGATTTCGCTCAGCTGCATCTGCATTCCTCTCTCGAAAGAGGAATGCAGTGTAGACATACATACCCTCCCTTCCAGACCCCTGGTCCCACTCCTGCATCACCACCTCCAATAACAGTTTAAATACAGTGCGTTAAGGATTTCTTATGACATGTTATACATGTACAGTGCTCTATGATGGTTTGTACATACGTAAGCTTTAGTAATAGACTTTGTTTATCCTTAATTATGGCAACGGCCATGTTCCCAAAAATTCATGTTCCCAATAATCCCGCATAGCCTATTTCCCAAGGTTGCCAGATTAAATAGGTTCAAGTATATTAGTGTTGTGTTCATAATTGTCCTACCACATTTTCACTTCACTAAACGAAAATTATTCTTTGTAGGATACTACATATTAAACTACAAACTTCATTGTATTTGGAGCCAGCCAAAAATACATAGAGATGAAATATCCCATCAAAAATGAGGGTGACAAAAATGATTAGGCGGTGCATAGGGTTTAAATTCTTAATGTATTCATGTTTTAAGAAATATTAATACTTTTTTATGGCATCTCAAAAATGAAGAGATTGTCCTTTTCCTTTTTTATAGGTGTCCTTCCTGTTCTTGAATATCTGACAGTTCCTTCTCAAGAGTGATTACTTTGCCCTTTTGTGGGAGCAGGTTTTAAGAGAGATAGCAGAGAACAGCTGTCTTGGTTGAACTTACCTAAAGCATTTAAAGTTACCCATTTCAGAGGGGAATGCTAATGGATTCGGAAGCTACCTTTTTTAAAAATCAATTCATATATTGCCTGTAAAGAAAAAAGACCTACATTTGCCTCAAAGAAAATGTGGAATTCTTAGAGGCAATAGCATAAAATCAGCTACTCCTTTTTAACATTCCCTGTGGCCCTGGTCTGCAAGTGTATTTGTGCAGTGAGATCCGTGTGCCTGTGAAAAACAGGATTGGAGACTTATTTTGTAGTTCTGCTACATTCCGATTTCTGAAGTCCTGCTAGGTGCAGCAGGAATCAAATATTCCTTGATATGCTTATTTTCATGATCAAATAGTAGGGTGGCAAATCAGGCAATAAAAAGGACACTTTTTGACTTCCAGAAATAACACAGATCTGATTTCTTTTGATCTTCTGAATAATTGTCTTAGTAGAGAATACTCTTTGTTCTCCTAGACAAAGGAGCTGATTGGCAGTATGAAAATAAATGGAAATGCTGTTGCATCAGCATTCTCTCCAGATAGCAACAAAATTTACACGAATTCTGGTAAGTAATTTTGTTTTCTTAACATTAATTTCAGATTTAATCCTGTTTAAAACAAAAGTTTATGGGTTTTATTGGCAGTTGGTTAGGCTGTTAAAGAATGACATTTGAAAATTATACCCTTTCACTTAAGACTCCATGTACTTCCCCAAATATGTATGTAAACCCTAATTTGCTTTTGGGCATATACTGTCATCTGCCACTGCTGCCCAAACAAGATTAAGGGGAAAATTGGAAGAAGGGAAATGAAAGGAAGTTTAACATACCGGTGTGTCCTGCTTGATTGTCATGCACTGCTTTATAGTTTAGTGGAAAATAGGGTTGTTTTTGTCATATCCTATTGAAGTTGCTTTTTAAAAATTTCATGAAAGCTGCATGCTTGCATCACGCCCTGTAATATTTAACGGAAATGCTTTACTGGCCTGAATTGACAAATTTGATAATGCAGTTTTCACTGCCATGAAAATTCTTTGCTATTCCTATGGTGAAAGTTATGGCATACAAGAGGGAAAGAAATAGTCCCCGAATATTACACCTGTTTCTACTGAAATTTATAATCCACAGTGGTTTCAATGGTTACTCTTTTTGAAAGCCTCTAACAAGAAGATGGCATATTCAGCATTCTCCTCTCTTGCTTTGAATCATACAGCTGCTCATTATTGCTAGTTGAGGATTTTTATCTTCCCTCTTATCTGCTGTCTGGTCTGCCTTTTTTGTAGAAAAAATTGTCACTAGACGTGAATGGCCACGTTAGGTTAAGTTAGTTTTACATGCAAATCCTTTATCTTTAATCTAAGACTGTGCAAACTATTGATTTGCAAGCATGAAATTTGAAGTCAGCCCCATTTTTTCCCCAAGAAATGTTAAATTTCAGTTAATCAGCTGATTGAGTAGTTGATGGAATTAATTTGACTACTCGAGTAGTCAGTAAGAGAGGGTGGGGCGCTCACTATCTGGGCTGCAGCGAGGGCTCTTACTACATTTAAAAGGCAGAGGCGCAGCAATCAAGACCTAGCACGAGCAGGGACTACTTGAGTCCCCACTCGCCCCGGATTCCCTGCTACACATCAACCTGCCCTCTCCCCCTGCGGAGACTGTGCTGGGGGGAACCAGCTTTTAAGCCAACTCCAGCTCTTGTCCCCTGCCCCATTCTCCTTGCTGCCTTTGATACAGAGGCAGCAATGCAGGGGAGGGAGTGACTAGTCGAGTAGTGACTTGACTACCCGATAAGCTTAGGTTCATTGGGTAGTTGACTAGTTGTTTATATTCCTAATGTTTATTACAAGGCTTTCCCTACTGTTCTATAATCTCCACATTTGTCAGATACCTGGACATAGATCTTAAGTAAATTTTGATTGTGCCAAATTTTTCATAGTTATTTAATTGCTACTAGATTTTATACATTGACAGTTACTTCTCCTTGGCTCATACTCAGATGAGGGTGAAGTTTTCATTTGGGACGTGAAAAGTCGGCGCTGTCTAAACAGGTTCACTGATGAAGGCTGCTTGCGTGGAACATGTCTTGCTGTATCAAAAAATGGCCAGTATCTGGCATGTGGGTAAGTGATACTAAAACAAACATTTTTAAAGTGATCAGTAAAGGAATAGGAGATGAAAATAAATTTAGGCTATGTCTGCACTTCAGACCTTACAGCAGCACAGCTTTACTTTTGCACTCTGTCTGCCATATAGCTGCTTTATGCTGGTGGAAGAGAGCTCTGTCGCTGGCTAAATTAAACCACCCCCAAACAAGTGGTAGTACCTGTCAGCAGGAGAGCGTCTCCCACTGCCGAAGCATTGTCCACATTCGTTCTTTTGTTGGTGAAACTTTTTGTTGGTCAGGGGTGTTTGGCCCTTTTGTTGGTCAGATGTGTGGAAAAAACAATGTAGACATAGCCTGAGTTTATTCTGTGGAGAGATGCATGAACATACAGTTCTGCTGTGTTCATAAGGGTCCATTAAAATACTGTAATCTCACCAAATCTCCACATTTTCATTAGGGATATTTAAAATGGGTTTGTCAATGTGTAACTACTATTACAGTGCATCAGAAATTTTCAGCAATCAGCCCTGTTCCTGCCTGATTGCAAGCTCACACATCTGGCAAATCCTGACGTTTCCTCACAGCCTGACATTTTTATTCTTTATATCAGTAAAGTTTATCTACAACTTTAACTCAGACACCTTGTATCAGGTCTCCTGATACAAGAGCTTATATCTCAGGCTCTCTTTCTACTACAAATGCTAGTAACATTTGACTCTTTCCTGAATATTTTTACAAGTGCAGACATTGTTAAAGTGGTTTAACTACAGAGCTGTTAATGCAAATGAGATTCCTGACCCCTTCATAGTAACAAATATCAGTTCAAGGATTTTTCTCCTCAGTCTTTCTAATTCTCTCTCTTCTCTAATAGTTAAATTCTGTTTGTCTTCTTTTTAAAATGTGGCAATGATTTGTAAGGAGACAAATTGATTTGAAAACTGCATTGAAAAATGGAGTATTTTTTTTTAAGATAATACAGTTGGAAAAATGGGTTTGCTTACTTGTGTGCGTTTGTTGGCTCTTGTACAGTCATTTTCAGTGCATCCTTGGTCAATCTATCCTTGCTTTTAAAAACATCCTTAGGTAAAATTTCAACAAAGGAGCAGAAAAACATTTTTGTAGGATTTTGAAAGACTTAATATTTAGAGTCTGGTGCATGAAACTGGAATCTTTCTGAAATATTGATTTCAGGGTTCAAATTATCCTTTGTATAAAAACCAAACTTAATATGTGGCACTAACACACCATCTACAGTAGGATATGATTCTTCTCCTACAACTCTTTTTAAACCAGTTTATACTTGAGAAGGAATTGCCAGTTGATATCATTTGATCTTGGTTTGATTCATTTTGAAGAGAATCACTAGCTTGCTGATGATCTTATTGCTATAAATGTAGGTTAAATAAGGTGACTTTCCATGAAGAGGAAATGAGTAGATGGATTTCAGTAGATGGAATAGTAGTAACTGTTTTCTGTTATGTATAGAACTCTTTTGTGGGCCAGACCTGAATAGTCACGGAATTGCATGGTTCAAAGAAAATCTAGATAAGTTAATGGAGGATGGGCCCATCATTGGCTATTAGCTAGTATGGGCAGGGAAGGTGTTTGTTTGCCGGTAGCTAAGAATGAGCAGTGGGATGGATTACTTGATTACCTGTTCTGGTTATTTTCTTTAAAGCACCTGGCATTGATTTTTTTTCCAACTTTGGAAAAAAGGATACTGGGTTAAATGGATTTTTGATCTGACCGAATGTGGCCATTCTTATTTAAAGTACATATTACTTCTCCAGATATAATCTAAATCTGAACTTACATACATGCATCTGATGAAGTGGGCTTATGCTCCAATAAATCTTTTAGTCTATAAGGTGCCACCGGACTTCTTGTTGTTTATACATAAATTAGTAACTAGAAAATAATTTTTAATTTGTCAGTTGGTAGCCTGCTCCAGACGAAACTTTCTAAACCGAATAAGTGTCTAGAATTATGACCTGTAAAGTGAGTAACAATTTGGAAACTAGTAGTTCTTTACTTGTGTATAACTTTTAGAACCTTGAATTCAGATTACTTCATCTTTACTGCTTTTACCTCTAAGGGTATGTTCTCTCTCCTCTCTCTCTTTCTTTCTGAGACAAATGCAGACACCCGAAATTGCAAATGAAACAGGGATTTAAATATCCCATGCTTCATTTGCATAATCGTGTTATGGCGCTATTTCGAAAACCCCATTTTTTCCCTTCAATAGCACTATTTTGAGATAAAACCCTTCCCTTGAAATAAACCTTACTACTCAAAAAATGTTTCTTTTCCCTATGATCTTTTTTGAATAGACTGTCAATTATTTTCCTCTCTCTAGCTCCAGTTCAGGAGTTGTCAATGTGTATACCCATGATGTTTGCCTCAGGGAAACCAATCCTAAACCAGTTAAAGCCATAATGAACCTGGTTACAGCTGCGACATCTTTGTCCTTCAACCCCACCACAGAAATTTTGGCAGTGGCCTCCAATGCAGCAGATGATGCTGTCAAGCTGGTAAGTCAAGCTTTTATTCTTTTCAGTAAATGGTTGCTGTGATGCAAATGCCTAAAATGAACCGCATAATGGGACGAGGAAGTGGTTTTATTGTTAATAGTGGTAAATGTCTGTGCCAGCCTCATTCTGCTGTCTAATACTACGTTTATGGAACAGATGCCCTAAATCTTTCTTTGTTGTTGTATTTAGGTACCCTTACCCCAGTTACCTTTGCACTGTGTAAATATGTGACTAAAAGATGGTTTTCTTCTCTAGCTCTTTGAAGGTTTTGGTTCCCTTATCCTCTGTAGCCAGAGATAGAGCTGTCCATTGATAAACTAGATTTAAATATATGATTTCTCCACACTTGGAAAAAAATGGAACTAAATTAAGTAGTATCTAGTGATTACATGGAAAATACAGTAACACTCCCCTACATATAATTCTTGTTCTTGTAATTACTCACCAGCTGGGAAGGTTGAACTGAATTCTTAAGAACTTATCTCTGTGCCACTTGGGAGCTGCAGTAAGGATGTTAAGCAAAACTCAGCTACTTTCCTTTCTCCATACTGCTTTCTGTTTTTGGCAGATAGGATGGTACTAATATTTGTTTTCTTACCTGTAGTAGTTTGAGGGGCTGTTGAAATTAGTATATACTCAAAATATTGAAAGAGGAGTCTGGTCTTTTGGTTTTGATTCTGCCTGTCAAAGATCTTCCATAGTGAATCTGATGCAAGACTCCGTGATTTGTATTCATTAGACTAGACTAGCTACGTAGTAGCAGTCAACTCACATTAATGCTTAATGGTGCTAAACCTGCGATGTCTAACAAAAGAAACCAGGCATTTGAATGCTTGACTGGAAGAAAATTAGAGGTTAGCTGACTTAAAACTGTTCTGTTATGACAGGACAGTAATGAAAAATAAACCCAAGATAAGTGTAGGCAGTACATGGATTTAAAAAAAAGAGCAGTATGTTTTAAATTCAAGTATCTTGCAATGTTTGCAGTGAAAATACTGTAGAAGTATTGGTCTATTAAAACTATGAAGTGTATTGTTAAGAATAAGGGGCACCCAAAACATAATCTGTTTCAAATGCAGAAGGAACAAGATACCTTCAGTTAGTGCCTGAATCCAAGCTGTCTTTAGGATTCGTTCTAGTTTAGATGATGATTTTATCCTCAGAAACTTCTCCTTGTTTTGAAGTCAAGACAACTTGAAAACCAAAACAAAAGTATGAACTCAGAATTGGTGGAGTAAAAAGTGTGAAAAGATATTCAGAACTTGAATCTAATGGTGTATGAATTATACTTTGTTTAGTATGGTAGGCCTTGAAGATGGAAAGAAATAGAAAATAAGGAGACCGTATATTTCCTGTCTCTTTATAAAAAGAGCTCTTACAGATTTTGGCTGAGGTTAATTCCTGAGCCTCCTGGCTTTGAGGCTTCCCTGCAGCATGCCTATCCTTATTATGGAACCAGACCAAATTTCATAACCATAGAGAAGTTGCCCTTTCTGTTTATGTAGTCTGTGGCAAGTACTGGTGGATGACCAGGTTTGCTTCACTGATGTGTTTGACTAGTCAGGAAGGGTACATGATGACTTTTTTTTTTTCTTTTAAAAGAACACAGGACTTTTCAGAAAGGCTTAACCAGGGACTTTTTTCCCTGACTGGCAGATTCAGGAGTGCTAAAATAATTTGTACAGCCATTGAACCAAACTGTAAACCCTGTATGTTATGGAAACCTCTTTGAGCCAAGTGGTACACTAGCACCCCAAGTTCCAGCACCTATTAGCAAACTGGCAATGTTGAAATTCCAGTAGCAATGGCAATTCTGAGGGACCCAATCTATCCTTTGCACGCTTGACTCATTAAGCTGCACACTGGCCATTTTCACAGCACTAAGTAAAGATTCAACTTCCAGTTTAGTAGCTACAGAAAGACAGTTGAATGTGCTTTTGGTAGCTTGAAGGGGCAATGGCATTTATTCACTCACAAGAGTGGGATATTTTCTCATAGATGCTTGATGTGTCCTTCATAATATCTGTGAAGCAGAGTGGGAGAGAGAGAAGCTGCTGCTTCACAGAACCATCCTAGGAAGTCTCCAGTAGACCAGGGTACAAAAGATATCTGAAGGACAAAATACATATTGTGCTGGTGGGGGAGTGGGAAAAAGTGTAAGCATCAAATGAAGTAAAAATCTTAAATGAACCAAAGTGTTCAACTGAATCTTTATGGCTAGTAATTCCATGGTCTCCTAATGTGACTATAGCAGTATGGCTATATAACCAACTTCCTGACCAGGATAGTGATAGTGACTGGGAAATAAGGGAGATTAGAGAGGCTGTAAAAATAAACTCAGTAATAATGGAGGATTTTAACTATACCCCTATTGACTGGGTACATGTCACCTCAAGAATGGATGCAGCGATAGTTTAACACTTTAAAATGACTGCTTCTTGGAGCAACTGATTCTGGAAACCTACAAGAGAGACCATTCTTAATTTAGTTCTAAGTGGAGTGCAGGATCTGGTGCAAAAGGTGAATCTAGCTGGACTGTTTAGAAATAGCGACCATAGTATAATTAAATTTAACATTCCTATGGTGAGAAACACCACAGCAGCCCAACGCTATGGCATTTAATTTCAGAAAGGGGGACTACACAAAAATGAGGCAGCTAGTTAAAAAGAAATTAAAAGGTACAATGACAAAAGTAAAATGCCTGAAAGATGCATGGAAATGTTTCAAAGATACCATATAGAGGCTCAACTTAAATGTATATCCCAAATTAAAAAACATGTTAGGAGAACCAAAAAATGCCACTGTGGTTAAACAATCAAGTAAAAAGCAGTGAAAGAGAGAGGCATCATTTTAAAAAGTGGAAGCTAAATCCTAGTGAGGAAAACAGAAAGGAGCCAAGTACATCAGAAGCAGGAAGCCTGCTAAACAACCAGTGGGGCCACTGGATGATCAAGATGTAAAGGAGCACTCCAAGACAATCATTATGGAGAAACTGAATAAATATCTGCATCTGTCTGGATGGCTGAGGATATGAGGAAGGTTCCCAAACCTGAGCCATTCTTTTTCAGTGACAAATCTGAGGAATTGTTCCAGATTGAGGTGTCCATTAGAGGAGGTTTTGGAACAAATTGATTAAAATAAACAGTAACCAGTCCCCAGGATGAGATGGCAGAGGAGATAGGGGAGGCTGCTGTGAGGTAGCTTCTGTCTGTGGTGGGCCAAGGCTCACCATGGGCAGAGGCTGATGCCACTAAGCAGCCCCTGTTGGCGGTGGCCAGGGCAGTGGCCAGTCCACACTGCCACAAACAGGGGCTATTGGACTCAGTGTGAGCCGGGACCGAGCGGTCCCAGCTTGCACTGGTCCGGGATGCTGCGCCTCTGCATTTTAAATGTAGTAAGAACCCGGCTGCTCTTACTACAATTAAAATGCAGAGCCACAGTATCGATGGCTCCTGGAGCCAGCACAAGCTGGGACTGCTCAAGCCAGCACCTGGAAATACCTCTGCTGTGGCTCTGAAGAGCGGTCCTTATCGACTAATCGTGTAGTCAATACAAGTTGTATCGACCACATGATTAGCCAGATAACTGCAATTTAACATCCTTGTGCAACACTACCGCGCTACTAACTGTGGTTTGTAACCCATCCTTTAAATCATTGCCTGTACCAAATGGCTGGAGCTCCAAGGGCTCTAGAGGTGATCCAGTCTATTACAGACTGGAAGTCTAACTTTAGTACCGGGCAAATTGATTGAAAAGTATAGTAAAGAGTAGAATTGTCAGAAACCTAAATGAACATAATTTGTTGGAAAAAAGTCAACATGGTTTCCGTAAAGGGAAATCATGTCTCACTAATCTTCAAGAATTCTTGGAGTCAGCAAGCAGGTGGATAAGGGGGATCCAGTGTAGGGATGTAAGCGAGAAGTCGACTACCTGATAAGCCTAAGCTTATCGGGTAATTGAGTCGACTGCTTGCTTCCCCCCTGCCCCCTTTGCTGCCTCTGGGAAGGAAACATGAATCGGTTCCCCCAGCGCTGTCTCCGTGGTGCCGCCTCCCTCTCCGCTGCTTTGATCAGAGGCAGCAGTGGGGAGAGCTGGGGGTAGGGAAGTCTGCCGGGAAGCAGCCTATACCCACAGTGGCCCCAGGCTCACCCAGCGCATGTCAGCCTGGAACCGCTGCTTCTCTGCATTTCAAATGTAGCAAGAGCCTCCTGGCTCTGTAGGACTTACCTTGGCTGTGCCTCTGCAGATTAAATGTAGTAGGAGCTGGGCTGCCTGCACATCTGGCTCCTACTACATTTAAACTTCAGATGTTTATCGACGGATCATGTAGCCAGCTACTTGCCTCTGACATCCTTAATCCAGTGGATATAGCCAGGTTCTGCAACCTACAGCTCTAGAGCCAAATATGGCTTTTTTGTCAATTCCAAAATATAAACTTTTCATTTTAAATTTAAAAAGTTAGTTCAAAATTTTAAAAATGCATAATTAAACATGTCAAGATCTCCTTTTTTTGTCTTTCACTTTTAACTGTTCATTTTAACAACCATCCATCTTCTCCACTCATTGAGGGTTGTGCATATTCTTTTTTTATTTGATTGGTCAAGAAATCTTTCCATCATCATATGTGATGGTGAACTCTGTTGCCCCCAGTAGTAAAAATGGCAAAGAGAAAGAAAGATGAGGAGTCCTGAAAATTTTCAAAAGGAGCGGACAGACTTTGTGGATAGGTCTGGATCTCCACACTCGCCTCAAATGAAAATCAAATTTAGAATGGTATTTCATGACACAACATGCAGCATTTGCTACAAAATACTCTGAGGGAGGCGTGCAAAAGAGAGCCTGCAAGGAGCTATTGGGTAAAATAGTCTGCTGGCATGGTCAAAAAAGATGGGAGCTTAAACTCAGCAAGTTTTGTAGGCTCTTACAGCATTATTTGAGAATGGAAGCCTTTCACTGACAGGGATTACATGAAGAGATGCAGGCTAAGGTCATGATCTATGTGATGAGTTTCACAAGGACAAAATTTTACAGAAAATTCAAGACATGCCATTATCATGTGAGCAAGCAACCAAGGAGCTTGCAAACAGGTGAGTGCCAACAGGGAGTTTAGAGAGGGAGTTCTCCAGGTAAAGGAGAAGCAGATACAGGACTCTTGAGGGAAGTGTGTGGTGTTATTGGGGCTTTCTTGCTGTGTGCTGAGCTTGTATTTGTGAGTGAGGGTTGGTGTGTGTTTTTGTTTTTGTTTGGTTTTTCCCCTGTGTTTGAGAGTGAGGCTTTTTTTTCCTCTACTTCCCCTTTGCCATCCCCCACCCCTTCATGGAGTGTGTGCTGTGATTGGCAGGTGGAAACTGTTGGCTTCTAATTAGTTTGAATTCTAGAAGCCTCTGCTGATTGGCTGAGCCTTGGTAGGGGGAGGGACTTTCAGGCAGTCCAGGTCTTTATAAAGCAGTGAGCAAGCGACCAAGTGAGTGCTAACAGGGAGTTTAGAGAGGGAGTTGGGAAGGGGAGAGGGAAGGGCACGAGGTTTTCTTTGCTTTCTTTTTAAATCCCTTCTCCAGGACAGCAGGGATGGATGGTGATAGGTCTGCTGTTGTTACCTGCACAGAGTGTGCCATGTTTGTCTTCCTCCCAGAAGAAAGAACGGATTTCATCTGCACTAAGTGCAAGCTGGTCGCCATTTTGGAAGAAAAAATTAGAGGACTGGAAGCCCAAGTGACGACCCTATGCTCGATCAGAGAGGATGAAGACTTTCTCGATAGAAGGCAGCATTTAATCCTGCAAGCACGGCAGACGGAAGAGCCAGAGAGGGCAGTACGGGACCAGGAAGAGAACTGGCAGCATGTAACTTCTAGAAGAGGAAAAAGGCCAGCACAGGAATCCCCCAATGCTATAGAGGTAAGTAATCGCTTTCAGGCTCTCTCCACGGGCTCTGCAGTGCTGAATGCTTTGGAAGAGACCTCACAAGGAAGAAACCGGAAGGGAACACCATCTACTGGAAGGCATGGGATGCGTAGTCCTAGGGATGGGGGTTCCATGACCCCACCCCCAAAAGAAAATGACGGGTGGTGGTGGTCGGGGACTCCCTCCTAAGAGGGACTGAGCCATCCATCTGCTGTCCGGACCTGGAATCTCGAGAGGTGTGCTGCTTACCGGGAGCTCGAATTCAGGATGTGACTGAGAGGCTGACCAAACTTATCAAACGTTCGGATCGCTACCCCTTCCTGCTTCTCCACGTAGGAACTAATGATACGGCCAAGAATGACCTTGAGCGGGTTACTGCGGATTATGTAGCGCTGGGAAGAAGGATCCAAGAATTTGGAGCACAAGTGGTGTTCTCGTCCATCCTCCCTGTTGAAGGGAAAGGACTGGGCAGGGATCGTCGAATTGTGGAAGTAAATGTGTGGTTGCGCAGGTGGTGTCACAAAGAGGGCTTTGGTTTCTTTGACCATGGGACTCTGTTCCGGGCACAAGGATATTAGGAAGAGATGGGATACACCTAACCAAGAGAGGAAGCAGCATCTTCGTGGGCAGGCTTGTAGACCTACTGAGGAGGGCTTTAAACTAGGTTCGTTGCGGGACGGTGACCAAAACCCTGAGGGGAGTGGGAAAGTCGGATACCGGGAAGAAACGCAAAGAGGAACGAGCAAGAAAGGAGGACCCCTGATTCGAATGGAGAAGATAGGGCGATCAACTGGTTATCTGAGGTGTTTGTACACTAATGCGAGAAGCCTGGACAACAAACAGGAAGAAATGGAGGCCCTGGCCCAGTCCAAGAAATATGATTTAATTGGGATAACAGAGACTTGGTGGGATGACTCGCATGACTGGAGCGCTGTCATGGAAGGGTACAGACTGTTCAGGAAGAACAGGCAGGGGAGAAAAAGAGGAGGAGTTGCACTATATGTAAGAGAGCACTATGATTGCTCTGAACTCCACTATAAAGAGGGAGAAAAACTTGTTGAGAGTCTATGGGTTAAGTTTAGAGGAGCAAACAGCAGTGATGTTGTGGTTGGTGTCTGCTACGGGCCACCGAATCAGGTGGATGAGGTAGATGAGGCTTTCTTTGGATAACTGAGAGAAGCTTCCAGATCGCAGGCCCTGGTTCTCGTAGGGGACTTTAATCACCCTGACATCTGTTGGGAGACCAATACGGCAGTACACAGGCAATCCAGGAAGTTTTTGGAGAATGTTGGGGATAACTTCTTGGTACAAGTGCTGAAGGATCCGACCAGGGGCCGTGCGCAGCTTGACCTGCTCACAAACAGGGAGGAACTAATAGGGGAAGTAGAGGTGGGTGACAGCCTGGGAAGCAGTGATCATGAGATGGTAGATTTCAGGATCCTGACCAAAGAAAGAAAAGAGAGTAGTAAAATACACACCTTGGACTTCAGAAAAGCATATTTTGACTCCCTCAGAGACTTGATGGGCAGCATCCCAGGGGATTCTGCCCAACATGAAGGGGAAAGGAGTCCAGGACAGCTGGCAGTATTTTAAAGAAGCCTTATTGAAGGCACAGAAAGAAACCATCCCGATGCGAAGCAAGAGAGGCAAACATGGTAGGAGACCGGATTGGCTTACAGGGGAAATCCTTGGTGAACTTAAGCACAAAAAGGAAGCTTACAAAAAGTGGAAACTTGGACAGATGACCAGGGAGGGGTTTAAATGTATAGCTCGAGAATGCTGAGGGGTTATCAGGAAGGTGAAAGCGCAAATGGAATTGCGACTGGCTAAGGATGTGAAAGATAATAAGAGAGGTTTCTACAGGCATGTTAACAAGAAGAAGGTGATCAGAGAGGGTGTGGGGCCCCTACTGGATGAAGGAGGTAACCTAGTGACAGATGATGTGGGGAAAGCTGAAGTGCTCAATGCTTTCTTTGCCTCTGTATTCACGGACAAGGTCGGCTCCTGGACTAATGCGCTAAGTGACGCAAGATGAGATGGACAGCCCTTGGTGGGGAAAGAACAGGTTAGGAACTATTTAGAAAAGCTAAACGTACCCAAATCCATGGGTCCGGACTTAATGCATCCGAGGGTACTGAGGGAGTTGGCAAATGTCATTGAGGCGCCTTTGGCCATTATCTTTGAAAAGTCGTGGAGATCGGGAGAGATCCCAGATGATTGGAAAAAGGTAAATGTAGTGCCCATCTTCAAAAAAGGGAAGGATGATCCAGGGCACTATAGGCCGATCAGTCTTACCTCGGTTCCTGGAAAAATCATGGAAGGGATCCTTAAGGAATCTATTTTGAGGCACTTGGAAGAGAGGAAAGTGATTAGGAATAGTCAGCATGGATTCACAAAGGGCAAGTCATGCCTGACCAATCTGATTAGCTTCTATGATGAGGTAACTGGCTCTGTGGACATGGGAAAGTCAGTGGATGTGATACCTTGACTTTAGCAAGGCTTTTGATATGGTCTCCCACTATATTCTTGCCAGCAAGTTAAGGGAATGTGGATTGGATAAATGGACAGTAAGATGGATAGAAAGATGGCTAGAAGGCCGGGCCCAGTGGGTAGTGATCAACGGCTCGATGTCAGGATGGCGGTCGGTTTCTAGCAGAGTGCCCCAAGGTTCGGTTCTAGGACCGGTTTTGTTCAATATCTTTATTAATGACCTGGATGAGGGGATGGATTGCACCCTCAGCAAGTTTGCAGATGACACTAAGCTAGGGGGAGAGGTAGATACACTTGAGGGCAGGGATAGAGTCCAGAGTGACTTAGACAAATTGGAGGATTGGCCACAAGAAATCTGAGGTTCAACAAGGACAAGTGCAGAGTCCTTGCTGGGGACAGGCTGGGGACCAACCAGCTAAGTAGTAGTTCTGCAGAAAAGGACCTGGGGGTTACAGTGGATGAGAAGCTGGATATGAGTCAACAGTGTGCCCTTGTAGCCAACAAGGCTAATGGCATATTAGGTTGCATTAAGAGGAGCATTGCCAGCAGATCCAGAGATGTCATTATTCCCCTTTATTCGGCTCTGGTGAGGCCACATCTGGAGTATTGTGTCCAGTTCTGGGCCCCCCACTACAAAAAGGATGCGGACGCATTGGAGAGGGTTTAGCGGAGGGCAACCAAAATGATTAGGGGGCTGGAGCATATGACCTACGAGGAGAGGCTGAGGGAGTTGGGTCTGTTTAGTCTGCAGAAGCGAAGAGTGAGGGGCGGATTTGATAATAGCCTTCAACTTCCTGAAGGGAGGTTCCAAAGAGGATGGAGAAAGGCTGTTCTCAGTAGTGACAGATGGCAGACCATTGCTCCTTGTTCTCAAGTTGTGGTGGGAGAGATCCAGGTTGGATATTAGGAGAAACTATTTCACTAGGAGGGTAGTGAAGCACTGGAATGGGTTACCTAGGGAAGTAGTGGAGTCTCCATGCCTAGAAGTGTTTAAGTCTCGGCTTGACAAAGCCCTGGCTGGGTTGATTTAGTTGGGATTGGTCCTGCCTAGAGCAGGGGGCTGGACTTGATGACCTTCTGAGGTCTCTTCCAGCTCTATGATTCTATGATCAGCAAAAACCGTTCATGACAGAGCTGTGAAAATGGCCCATCAAATTGACAAGGAACGAATGCAAACTTTGAGTACAGCTATTTACTTTTCGTTTGCTTTGGACAAGACAACCAATATATGTGATGTTAATCAATTGTGTATTCTGGGATGTTCTGTTTGAGGAAATGCTGTGCATGAAGAAATGATTGAGATTACCAATGAAAAATCAAACAAGGGGCAGAGACATTCTTAAAACGGTGATGGACATCGTAAACAAGAAAGAAATACGGTTGGATAATCTTGTGTCTGCGCGTACGGACAGTGCACCTTTTTATGGTCAGCAAATACAGGGCATTCCTTACTCTTGTCAGAACAGCTGAACTGCCCCCTTTTTTGAACTTTCATTGAATTATGCATCAGGAGGCACCTAGTTCCACAAGATTGTGCACAGAACTCGGAAATGTAATGGGATTGGTTGTTTGCATTGTCAATTGGATTCTTACTTGAGCCCTTAATCACTATCAATTTCAGTCACTGATCAAGGAAGTAGATTCAGAATACCCTGATCTGCTAATGCACAGCAGTGTTCACTGGTTATCTCTTGGCAGAGTTTTGTCTCGTTTTGCCACCTGCATTAACAAGATTAAGTAATTTTTGGATAGGAAGGGTGTTAAACACCCTGAGCTTTCAGACTGTGACTGGTTGCTCAAGTTTTACTATCTTGTTTACATTACTGGTCATCTGAATGAGTTGAATGTTAAGCTACAAGGGCAAGAAAATACAATCCTGACTCTGCAGCAGGAAGTGTATGAATCTGAGTCAAAATTGACTGTTTTCATCAAAGATACTGAGGACAGGCAGACTAGCACATTTCAAAAGATTATGCATGTTTTGTGATGTGTATCAGAGAGAGAATCCAAATTAACAGCCTTTATTTGCAGGACCTTGCTGGATATGTTTGAGCTCCTCATGGAATCCAAGTCTTGTTGACTTTTTTGCAAATACAGTGCTCTGTTTAAGTTTACGGTTTGTCCACATGAAGCATCTGAGCTGGATTTGTCAGTCATTCCAGGCATTTATCAGCAATTTGGAAGTGGAAATAGCAGATTTCAAAGCAGTTGGATATCTCGGTGGAAAAATTCATCAAGTTGAATTCTGATTTAGAATGCCTTGCTCGACAACATGCAGAATTGGCAAAACTGCACAAATGGACTGACATGAAGAAATTGGAGCACAATGATAATCTGATTCTGCATGGTGTTGTATAAGACAGGAAGTTCTTTCCAAGTTTGCAGAATGTTACTTCTTGGCCTTAATTTCAATGTTTGGCTCCGCCTATATATGTGAGCAGGCTTTCTCTCATTTGAATCACATCAAAGGTAATTTGCACTCAAGACTGACAGAAAACAGCCTGAATGCATGCATGGAGCTGAATTTGACCAATTATGATGTAAACATCAAAGAAATGTGCGAAAAGATGCAGCAGCAGAAATCTCATTAAACAAAGTCATTGAGTACAATGTTTAATTTATGCTATTAATCATTGTCAATTATCAATCAAAGTTGTATATCTTTTAGTCATGCAAATGGGCATTCTTATATTGGCTCTTTGTTGACCACTTGTTCTGAATTTTGGTGTAGTTTGGCTCTTTGGTTTGAAAAGGTTGCCAGCGCTGGGATGTAGTATACTTAGATTACCAGAAAGCTTTTGACAAGGTTTCTCACCAAAGGCTCTTGTCCATTGACAGCTTACTTTGCTTAAGAGGGAAGGGCCTCTCATAGATTGGTAACTGGTTTAAAAGATGGGGAAACAAAGGGTAGGAATAAATGGTCAGTCTTCAGAATGGAGAGAGGTAACTTGTGGTGTCCCTCAGGAGTCCATATTGGTACCAGTCCTCTTCAACATATTCATAAATGATCTGGAAAAAGGAGTTAACAGTTGACAAAATTTGCAGATGAGACAAAACTGTTCAAGGTAGTTAAGTCCAAATCAGACTGTGAAGAGCTTCAAAAGGATCTCACAAAACTAGATGACCGGATAATGAAATGGCAGATGAATTTTAATGTTGATAAATGCAAAGCAATGATTATTGGAAAACATCTCATCTATACGTATAAAATGAGATCTTGGAGTCATTGCAGATAGTTCTCTGAAAACATCAACTCAATGTGCAGTGGCAATCAAAAAAGCAAATAGTGTTGGAAATCATTAAGAAAGGGGTAGAAAAAAGAGAATATTTTAATGCCTCTATATAAATCCATGGTACGCCCACATTTTGAATACTGCTTGCAGATGTGGTCACCTCATCTCATAAAAGATATCTTGGTATTGGAAAAAGTTTAGAAAAGGGGCAATGAAAATGATTGAGAGCTGCCCTATGAGGAGAGATTAATAAGACTGGGACTTTTCTGCTTAGAAAAGAGGAGACTAATGGGGAATATGATAGAGGTCTATAAAATCATGGCTGGTGTGGAGAAAGTAAAATAAGGAAAAGTTATTTGCTTGCTCCCATAACACAAGAACAGAGGGTCACCAAATGAAATTAATGGGTAGCAGGTTTAAAACGAACAAAAGGAAGTATTTCTTCACACAATGCACAGCGGACCTGTGGAACTACTTGCCAGGTCTTTAACTGGGTTAAAAAAAGGGCTGAATTAATTCATGGAGTCTTAGTCCATCAATGCCTAATAACTAGGATAGTCAGGAATGCTGTCCCTTGCCTCTGTTTGTCAGAGGCTTAGAATGGATGACAGTAGAAGGATCACTTGATTACCTGTTCTGTTCATTCTCTCTGGGGTACCTGGCATTGGCCACTGTTGGAAGACACGTTACTGGGCTAGATGGACCTTTGGTCTGACTCCGTATAGTTCTTGTCACTTAACCTTCAAAATGTCAACTCTGTGTTTCTTCCAAAGTGCACAGTCTGGAAATATAATTTTAATAATAAAAGCTTAGTTTCTCTACAGGCTGATGGCACTTCCATGTGTACGATCAGAAGTATTATTGAGGAACTGGATTTTTTTCAGACCTGTTAGTTACATACTTTCAGTATATAAAGTTACTGGACAGTTAAAGTTTATGTGGCTTTCATTTTAACAGTGCTAAGGTTTCAATGTTCTTGTGTATCAACTTTATTCAAAGAAATATATTGACATAAAACTGTTAAACCCTCCTTTTGAATCAATTAAATATTGATGCTTTATTACAGGCTTTATTGTACCTTAAATGTTACATCATTTGAGTTGCTGAATAATGTTCAGGTTAATAGGAACAAACTCTACAATCTTCTCCAAAATATTGTTTAATGTCTAACATGGAACAAAAGTTCCTTCTTGAAAGTGCCTTCGGTTAGTGAAAACCTAGAAATCTGTAGTAAAAACTGATTTCCCCCCCCCCCCCCCCCACTGAGCTATTTCCAGACAACTTCGAAATTCTCCAAGGCCCAAAATATGGATAGCTCCCCTCCCCCAACAAAAAAAGGGAGAGGAGGGGAAGAAAAGAAGGGGGGGAGGGGAAAGCCAAGGCCAGGCTGGCTTGAAGTGTCAAGAAAATGACCATTTATAAGGCCCTGGTTTTCTTTGTTGTGTGAGTTCCATAAAAAGATTTCTGATAGAGAATACAGCTTTCTTTGAATCTGAGTTGAACACATTGTCATAACTTAAGCATGCATCCTGAAAGTAAATACTTCATGCTTAGTACCAATATGTTGTGCACAACTGAAAAATAGAGTTATGAGAACTCTGAAGCCTGATGTGATGCTAAGTATTATTTTAGAGTAGTTTAGAGTAGCCATCCAAAAATAAACTCAATGTTCAGAAAAGAATGTCCTCGATATTTAATGTTGATATTAAAATGAAATGTTCTCCTCTGAAAATAGTGGTTTGAAATGGGTATATTGAAATATATTATTGAAAATAGTTTAAAAAGTTTTGAAACTCCAGATTGTGGAAACTTACAGTATTTTTCCCTGTTGTAACTGTTAATTATATACTTTTCTTAATAGGTACATATTCCTTCATTTACTGTATTCTCAAACTTCCCAGTGTTCAGAAAGAAGCTAATTTATCTTACTCAGTCTATGGACTTCTCTCCCAGAAGTGGATTTTTTTCAGTAGGAAACAACAAAGGCAAGGCTTTGTTGTATAGGTATGTATTAAATTAGCCTCCTTAAGCTTTTTGTTTAAGGAGACCTTTTACTGTATTTAAGGAGTGGAGTAGTTGACTGCAGAGACTTGTTTGGTAATTGGATAGTCTTTAGTTCCCTAGGGCACTAGCTCAATTCTGACATTCAAGTTAATTAACTTTTATTCAATGTGTGAAATACATGCAATGTATCTTATGTTTTGTAAACCACTGTACGTTCTAAAGAGCAAATCTTGTGGTCAGTTCAATAGACTGACGTGAGTTTTAGTCCACATATTAGTGAAATGTCCGTTCCAAAAAGCACCATCATAGTTTTTTCAGTGGAGACCAGGGATTGAACAAGACACAAATTGAAATGCCTTAACGGTTATTTGAGGCATATCTCTAAAGCTTTGAGGTGTTCAGATATGCCTGAACAAACCACCAGTACTACTGAACGTTATTCATGGGTACTTCGCTTCTACTGTGGGTCAATATCATTGCAGATAGCAATCTGCATTTTAGGTGCAGATTCACTCCCCGTAGGAAATTTTCCTTTAATGACACCTCAGCTTGAAGGAACTAACACACAGTGTTTGTCTCCTGTGCTGACACTTAAATCCTATAAATTGTCCTGTTTATTGCATGAGTGTGTAGCTTCGTGATGGAAGATGTGTATGTGGGATTTTCTTGCAGAATGATGATTCACAGGCTTTACCAAATCACAGGAAATGAGGACATTTTATTTTATTATGATAATGCTCAAAAGCTTCACTTAAAGCTTGAAGCCCTTTTGTGTAAGGGACTGTACAAATAAGTACTTCAGTGGGACTCCAAATAGCAGAGATTGAGCATGTTGATCCTTTAGCCAAGTTAGGGTCATAGTCTAAAGGTTCATTTTAAGAACTTGGGACATGAGGAAAGTTCATGATTGATGTTTTGTGAAGGGTATTAGATTGTTTTGTAAGGGGGAGAAGATAAATATCTGTAACAATCTTAGGCTCAGAGTTAATAGTCAATTGGTGTCATGAATGTGGATGGTAGTTTACTAACTAGAGATTTAAAAAGCTCATAATTAGACTTGAAACAGGTAAAAAAGCATGGGGTGGGTGGAGTTATGAGAAATAAGGCTTACAACAGACTGCAAAAAAAGTTAGTGTGCATCTTTATATTAAAATGTTAATATGACTATATAATTAATTTGGGGACGACAGACTGATTCTTTTGTGCTGAGCGGATAACATTTGAAGAACATATTGTGTAAGGATTCTTGGAAGCCAGCCTAAGATATGATGCAACTATATACTGCAGAGGAACATGTTAGTGAAATTATAGATGAGAGAGGCTGTCTACATTGGCGCGATCTTGCGCCAAAGCAGCCGCTTTTGCGCAAAAACATGCTGCCTGTCTACACTGGCGAGGAGTTCTTGCGCAAGAACACTGATGTTCTAGTGTGTGAAGTCAGTGCTTCTTGCGCAAGAACTGTGATGCTCCCGCTCAGGAATAAGCCCTCTTGTGCAATTGTTCTTGCGCAAGAGGCCAGTGTAGATAGGCAACATGAATTTCTTGCGCAAGAAAGCCCGATGGCTATAATGGCCATCAGAGCTTTCTTGTGCAAGAGAGCGTCTACACTGGCATGGATGCTCTTGCGCAAAGGCACATGCCAGTGTAGACACTCTCTTGCGCAAATACTTTAACGCAAGAGTTCTTGCGTTAAAGAATATTTGCGCAAGATCATGCCAATGTAGACACAGCCATACAGTAATAACAAAAGTTGTCTACCTTTTACAATAACACTTGTAAGGTTGTTTAGTTTCAGTGATTTACTTTGTTTTAGGTTGAAACATTATTCAGATTTCTAAGAAGAGACTGTGAGGAAAGCTACTTAGAATCACAAAAATGTAAGTAATTTTGAGTCAGCAGTCAGTAGCATAATTCTGGGGAAATATGTTGCAATCTTGCTCCTCTTTCCTTGATTAAACGTCACTTTGGTGTGTTGGGGGACAATTTGGGAGGCATTTCATGTTTCCTGCATTCTTAAAGACAGCTCTTCAGGTTCCATGTAATATAAGTGACCATGATTTGTGTGTTCTTGAGGGCAGGATTTTGTTGCCAAGCAGGCATCTTTATAAGTTTCTCCATCCAACTTTTGGCAAAGAACCTTGGCTTTTCAATTTCTGCTGCTTTGCTAATGAATCGCTACTCAACATGCTATCCTAGCAGTCATTATTTTCTTGTACCATCTTTCTTACAAATAAAATTCTGCTCTAATATAAATATTCTAGGCTCAATCTTAACAAACAATAAGTTTAAACTGCAGACTTCAGTGTTTAAATCTGTTTATAATTGGCATATACAGATTTAGCTTGATTTGATAATTGACTGATCTAGTTGTGTCCAAAAAAAGTTTAGTTTACACAGTCTGTGGTATTTTTACCATTCAACCTGCTTTTCTAAAAGATATGCAGTAAAATCTCCTCATTTTGTTACACATCATTGGGTGGTTTCCACCAGTAACCCAATACTGTTGATCAATGAACCCAAATGCCTAGAACAGTGCAAACTGGGAATGAATTATTTGTAAACTTCAACAAATATTCACTTATCTGTGGTGTCTAATGTATTCCTCTGTACTGCTCTCTCCACAGATCCTGTAATCTTCAATTGCAAGTATGCAGATTAAAAAAACCTGCCGACTTAAAATATTTTTGTATTTTTATGAAAGTTGTAAGTTCCAATCTCCAATAAAAAAACCTAATAACATTTTTCCTGACAAATCTTTCAACTTTATCCCCAAAAGGTGTTCTTGGAAGCAAGTTATTAAGTAATATTTGAATGGCTGGTATTCTAATCCCACTGTGTGATCTGTCCCTCTTCAGCAAACACTTAATTCTTTGAATCATTTTAGGAGCGTCAAGTGTTGGAGTGACAGAAATGAGCGAAACACGTTGAATTTTAACCAGTTTAGTACAGTAAACATTTATATTTTCCATGCCATTGGAGTTTAGTTGGTCTTACAGTCCTAAAAATACATCTGTTTTATAAGAAACTAATTGTACATCTGAATTTTATCTATTCATTTTTTTAAAAAATTCTTGGCAGAAACCACTAGTTAATCATAAGCTACTTTACATTTAAGGTTAGGTGGCACTTCAGGATACTTATTAGTTAGTTGACTCAAACTTTCTAACTATGAAACTCTGCAGACATTACTCAATCAGCAGGGATATTTTTATAGATGCTTGATGTTTCATCACTGGGTCCCAAATACACAGCATCTCTGTTTCATCCCTTACTTTGTCTGAACTGGTTTCCTAGTATAGAATCAAAGACTTAAGGACAAAGGTGAATAGAAATCAGTTACCGCATAATTGTAGTGATGCGTAGAACTAAATATTAGCAAACTTTTTTAGTGGTGCAAAATGGTCTGTGTAATACAATTGTCCACAAAAGGAAAAATTAATGTATCTAACCTTTTTTGAGATTGCTGAAACAAAAGACAGGACTATGTAGCACTTTAAAGACTAACAAGATGACAAGATGGTTTAGTAGGTGATGATGAGCTTTCGTGGGCCAGACCCACTTCCTCAGATCAAATTGTGGAAGAAAATGGGCATGACCATATATACCAAAGGGATACAATTTAAAAAAAAAAGTGAACACTCCTCTTCTCTCCCCCCCCCCCGTTCTAAAATCTGATTTGTCAATTTTATGTGTTCACTTTTTTTTTTTTATTGTATCCCTTTGGTATATATGGTCATGCCCATCTTCTTCCACAATTTGATCTGAGGAAGTGGGTCTGGCCCACGAAAGCTCATCATCACCTAATAAACCATCTTGTTAGTCTTTAAAGTGCTACATCGTCCTATCCTTTGTTTCAGCAAGACCAGACTAGCACGGCTACATCTCTATTACTTTTTTGAGACTGTGCACATTAGAGGTCAAGGACTCTTGTTACCTTAATAAAGTAATCAGTTAGCCAGAGAATACCTCTGCTTACCAAAGTAATTGGTAGCTATGGATATGAATGTCCAGCAAAGATGGCAGCACAAAAGAAGGAATTTAAGTTCATTTTGAGTATTTTCATCCCTAAAATAGGGTAAAAAAAGGACCCATTTAAAGTCTTAATGCTCTCAGCATCAAACAGAATTTCTTCATATCATAGACCTATTTAAGGGATTTTTAAAAACCAATAGTTGCCCACAAACCTACTTTGTGCAAAGTTTTAGATAAAACTACAAACACAAGAGTGATGGAAGAATGAGTTTGCTGTGGATTGTGTAAAATCAAGAATATCTGAAACGTGTTTAATCTCTTATCAAAGTTTGGCACTTGCAATAAACATAAATTAAAACTAATTGGTGTAATTCTTCTCCCTCTGGGACTGAAATATGCACTTAATGAAGAAGAATCCCCCAACAGGCATCTTATTTATGGGGCAATGAAGACATCTAGCCAAATGTTCCCTGACTGAAATTTTACTAAATCCTACAAAGCCAGTCTCTCTGAAGAAGGCTTCCTCTAATTATTCATTAGAGGGCAGTATTGCATCACACAAATCAGTGCAAGTCTTCAAGTAAATGTAAGCTTAATATTGCAAGCTTGTTCAGCAACAGTACCTGCATTCAGCCCCCCCTCAAAAAAAAAAAAAATAATCATCTCATTTGTATTCATCCAAGTATTACAACTGTGGGAAAGTTCAGAGTTAAGACACATTATTTATGAGAATTTGTTTTCAGAGGACGGGAAACCTAAGCACTGGTAAAAATGAAATACTACTTCTAAAGAAGGCATAATAATTGGAGAAATTTAGTGGTGAGTCTTGCTGGTTGCAGAATGAAGCAACTATATAAATGCTTAACAAATGTTTAATCCTTCTCACATCAGCGTGTGGCAAGTACATTTTTACATTTAACTACTCTCACTTTGCAAGTGGAGAAATCTTAGTGGTTCAAAGTTACAGAGCAAGTCAGGTTAGCTGATCGGGGGTTAGAAAGGGCAGTTCCTGGGCCCCAAAATCATTAAGTGTACTAGTTTGAACTCCTCTAGTACAGCACTCTACTCCGGCAACATCCATGGTCTGGCATGATCTTAGTTGGATGTGCACTTATCATGGGTGTGGCCAAGTTTCTTGTGGTTCCATAAAGTTTGTTTACAACTACCAGTCCCGGCTCTGTGTTCTGTGCTGGGGCCACATGTCCTAAGGGTACCGGACTAGAGAGGTTCAATCTGTAAACCACGTTATTTTGGATGGTTGTATTCAATCATTCCTTAATGCCCTAACCTGAGATGGGGATAGTATCACACTAAAAACAAAACAGTAAATGCACGTATTTTCTGGTAAGCTAGAAATTAAAGAAAAATACTTCAAATGCAAAAGCTACGGATATTTAGTTTTAAATTGTGATTGGGGGAAAATATATGTAAACAGTTTTTAAAATCTACCCCCTCCTAGAAGCGAGACAGTTTTTTGCCAAATAAAATGGAAAGGGTATACTCTATAAATGGGTAATGGGGGGGTGCTGCATGAGCCTGAACCTGCATACCATGAGATGCTTACCAGACTGTATTTCCTGTAAGCAGTTTGCAAACCAATGTGTCCAAATATATTCATAAGCAGTAGCAGTACAGGCTTCACCTCCCTGGTCCAGCACCCTCAGCATCTTACTGGTTCCAGATGGATTTTGCCAGTCCAGAGAGTTCTGGTTTACAGAGGTACAACCTGTAATCTTCTAAAGTTTGTTCACATAAATGGTCCTTTTATGGGCATGGTTGCACAGAGCACCTTCTTGAAGCTTAAAGGAGTGAGTCACAAAAGTCAATAGCAGGACTCTGACCCACAGAACCAGATATGTCTGTGATGGGATAGGTGGTGTTGTATTGTAGATGAGAATTGTCCACTTCAGTTAAAATCACTATTTTATCACTGGCTTATTGGTATTGTCTCAAAGGTGTATTTGGTTATACTATCTCATCATTCGTTCATAACCAGGTTCAAGATTCCAAATAACCAAATTTAGCCTAATTTGTTGTAAAAGGTAAACAGTTCAATACAAACCAGGGAGAGATGTATTCTCCTTCCAGGAAGCAATTGGTTTCTTGGAGTTTGTTCACCTTATTCAGAAGGTGTGTTTCAAAGACCCACACTTGAGCTAGTAGTATTTATAATCTGATTTTACAAGTTAAAAGATGCCTTGCACCTTGTAAAGTTTAACTTGCTAGTTTGGTGCCAGCTTTGTCCCCCTTCTAGTTTCTCATATTTCATTTTAAATACTACATCCCAAGTGTTGATGAGCCATGAAAATACTCCCTAACTGTGCTTGGTGAAAAGTCTTCATGCATCTTTCTGTTGACAAGTTTCCTATTTTCTAGTGCCAAAGCTGGCTTCAGCTTTGCAGTGTTGTGAGATTCTTGACGGGGGTAAACCGAAGTGGTGTAAGAGCCTAATACATTTTAGTTAACTTCCTAGCACCTAGATGTGTATGGTGTTAATATACCATGCACATCCACTATATATTTTAGAGCGTTTGTGCGTCTGTCTGTCCATCCATCTATGAGTCCGTTTGTTCAACAACTCCTGAATGAGAGAAGCCAAGACCACCAAATTTGGTTTGCAGATTCCTCTTATAACTTAAAGCAAGGTCAGGGTTTGGTTGTGCCAAGATAATGGGATGTTTGCGGAATGCGATTGTTTTCGCATCAAATGGAAAGGGAGGGGTGTAATAGTGGGGATAATTGTACTTACAAATGACCAAAGGCAGGCAGTAGGCACCATAGCCATAGGACACAGCCAGCAGGCAGCCTCTGGGGGCCCTCTCCTCCCTCGACTGGCTTTGGGAGGAAACAGGCAGGCAGGGTGGCCCCCTGCTGCCCCAGGTCAGCCCTGAATAATAACACTGGGTAAGTCTTCTGGGAATATATATTAGCTAACACATGAGGGAGGAGGTGTGAAGGCAAAGGGCAGAATTTTTTTTCCCATGTCAGAATACCCTTTAAGTCCCAAGAGGGATCTTCCTGGAAGCACAGGTCATTATTAAGACAAACAATATATAATGGTAAAACGGCTAAAAATGTTTCCCAGAGTAAAAACAAATTCTTGTTCTTCCTGCCCTGTCTCTCATTATAAACTGCTATGTGGGTTTATCTGCAGTGTTTCTTCCTCAGGATGAGGAGGCCCTTATCTAAGCTTTTATAACTTTGTTGTTGTTGTCATCAAGTAGCACCTAAAGCAAAAATCACATACAGTTTTATCATGAAGTTAAGTAATTATGACTTTACAGGGAGCTTATTAGTGCTTACCAATAGTGAAAATGTTTAGACCATGCATAATTTCTAGTACCAGTTATCCAAAAACTATTAGGGTCACTTGGCTATGTACTGGACCACCACCACTAATGGACTGATCTGAGATACTTCTTAAATACAGGTTGGATCTCCCAGGTCCAGCATCCTCGGGACCTGAGCGGTTCCGAACAAGGGAGTTTACCAGACCAGGGGAGGTCAGACCTCAGGCTCTCCCAGGGCTCCGCTTTTGGCCACTGGCCCCTGCCTGTGTGGTGCCCCCAGTCTGCTGGTGGAGCGCCGCTGCAGGCCGCTGGCCCCACACGGGCTGGTGGGGTGCTACCAGAGAATCCTGGATCAGAGGGGTTCAGCCTGTAATGCATTACACCACTGCATGTCTGCATGGGACAGGCACTAATGAAAATTCTTGGTCAGGATGGGTTTGAAAGTAATTTTTTGTCTTCGGCCTCACCCAAGGGCTGCTACACTAGTTATGTAAATAAGTACTTGAGGTTAGATGTTGCAAATCCAAAGCTTTCCATATGCAAGGTGTACACAGGTAGTGGTAGGGCTATAGATACAATGAGACATGCCACAGTATAGTTAAATACGAAGTCCAGGGCTTTATCAAAAACTCTTAACTAAAGGTGATCGTTCTTCAACCATGCAGTGTTGTTCTGGTGTGGATTTCAGCTGGACAGCAAAGGACCTAAGGCCTGTTGGCGGGTGAGGGGAAGTGCTGGATGGAACCCAAAGTTCCAGTTTGCTTCCTCCTCCACACAGAGAAGATATACCTCCCCATTGTGCAGTGTTGCACTCGGGGCCCCACTGTACAAGTACAGCTTGCCTACACGTTGTATAGAGCTTACTTCCTTTTTCTGCATTTTCTATTTAGTGTATAGCACCCCTTTTTACTAATAGAGAACTGAGGCAAGGAAAAATTAATTGCTTTGCCCACATTTGCACAGAAACTATTTATTGAGCTGAGGGTTTAACCTGCATCTGAGGGTTGGGTGTGTGCTGTCACCACACAATCAGCACTGCTCCCCTCAAGAGCACATTTTCCATCCTGTAACTCTGCCTCGTTTGTACTGAAACATTTTTCTATCCTACATCAAGCTTAGTATATTGAGGTCTTTATGTGTTATTGACAGCTCAATCATGAATACACTCAAGCTAGAAATCCCTAGTTTTTCTACTCACCCATCCCAAATACTCGACTGTTTTATCTTCATGAGCGACACTGCATTCATCAGTATGACTTATACCTGTATTGCAATTAAAAAATGAAACTGCTATAGGTGATTTTATGTCAGTCTCACCGTCCACACTAAGGCTACGTCTATACAGCACCCTTCTTCCGCAAAAGCTTATGCAAATGAAGCACGGAGTAGAATATCACCGCGCTTCATTTTCATAATTAATTAGGGGCCATTTTTGCACAAGAGGCTTTTGCGCAAAAAGGAGCTGTGTAGACGGCTCCTTTTTGTGCAAAAACCCCCTCTTGCACAAGAGCCGTTCTTCCTGAAAAAATGCAGCTCCTTTTTGCGCAAAAGTCTCTTGTGCAAAAACAGCCCCTAATTAATTACACAAATGAAGCATGGCAATATTCTACTCCGTGCTTCATTTGCATAAGCTTTTGCAGAAGAAGGGTGCAGTATAGACGTAGCCCAAGGGATATATTGCTGTAAGAATTTAGGTAAAAAAAATTGCACTCTTTACTGAAGAAGTCATACTGGCATAAAATGTATGGGTAGACCAGGCTGAAAATTTAAGCAAAACCTAAAGGTGAATAAACAGACAAATGGGGAAAACAAGGTGATAGCAAAGACAGGTGTTTGAGACCACTGTCAAAAGTGATACAGATAATTGTGCTATTTGCTATATTCCACCTCTCTTAGACACTTTTGAAACATGTCACCTTGTTAACCCAGGGTTGAATGGGAGGCTTATGGATGAGACATTAAAATCAGATCTTGGCTGCTCTGTATGGCCTAAAAGCATGGATTTGTCCTTGGACAAAATATTCCTTCCCCACTGCGGTTGTGTAGTGTGCTATTCTGCCTCACTTGGCTGCTGTGCTCAGAAGTGGCTGCATTTCACTTGTGCTGTAGCTGCAGGGTAGAACTTTTAAAATACTTTGGGATCCTTTGGGTGGAAAGGTGCTATATAAATGTAAAATATAAAGTGTCTGCTATCACTGGAGGGGGCTTAATTCCAGAGACAGAATCTCTGAGAAGAATGTGCAATTGTAGAGGAATGTGAATGATACCCTGCCACAAATTCACTGTCTGGCCAGTCTGCAGCCTTAGGAGCCCTTGTTATTGCTGTTTCACTCATGGCTCTTTGATGCTTTATTCCAGTCAGCCTCTTTAAATGTCAATTTCTTTAAATGTCTGTGAATGAAGTCACAGCATTCACTCATGAAATTGTATTGATGCTGTCAAATGATTATTAAAAAGGTAAAACCCCAAGGCCTTATTTGAATTCTGTGATTAACTGTGAGCTTTTTCTAAACCCCAATCACATAATGATGCATGTTGCCTTTTTTAATCAAAGGAAAAAGGGTTAGTGTGTGTGTGCACATGAATTAGTAATACATGGGTGTTACATTTTTAAAAAGATAGTGTTGCAAAAGTGGTTGGGGGTGTTTTTGTGTATTTTTCTTATCACAAAGTGACTGATTTTGATTTAATTCATCATCAGTACACTGCACCTTGAGAATTATATATCTTTTATAGCTGGAGTCATGCACCATATCATGTTAAAAATGATAGACGTTCCCACTGCATCTTTCCCTCCACCTCTTCTAACAGAGCAATTCAGGCTCCTATATGCCATGCTGAAGGTTATGTAATGTCATTGCTGCTTATAGAGAATCAGTCTCAGCAGTGGTAGTTGACTAGATAATCGTCTGGTAAAAGATTCAATCTGATTAAAATGATTTACTAAAATATCACATGGTGAATGTAGACTGTTGAACAATTTTAAGGTCTACTCTGCATACAAAATTATACCTATAAAACTTAAGGTGCAACTTTATACCAATTTAATTAAATTTTCAAATTTTATTTGAATGTTCATTTATTGGTTTACCAGTCTAAACTGAACTATTTTATACTGATATGTGTGAGTCTGTATACTGAAGTTATACCACTTTAACAAAACAGAATTAAAAGTTAAACCCCAGCATAGACGAGCCCTAAGATATGTGTCGACATCTGGCTCTACGCTATCCTGGACTTGTGTGTTAGAAGTTGTTGTTTAAGTCTCGGTAGCATGTCTGAAACATTTCTGTTCTGGGACATCACTCATTATAATCCTCAAGTTCTTTATGTTCTATACAGATGTAGTATCCCCCTCTTTTAATGTTGAAAAATATCTACATAAAAATAATCATGAAATAGCAGTATGATGGGTGTGCTGATCATGCCACTGATGTCCACCTTCTTGCTGTTTGGGGCTCCCTACCACGCTATCCTGCTGGGCCAGATTCTCTTATCTTCCCCTAAACAAGGCACAGAATGGGGGCTACTACCCCACTGCTGAGCAATAAAGACACTGAATGTGAAGACACATAAAGAAATGTTATTTATTAGTTCCCTAAATAGAAGAACTAGAGGACACCAAATGAAATTAATGGGTAGCAGGTTTAAAACTAATAAAAGAAAGTTCTTCTTCACACAGCGTGTAGTCAGCATGTGGAACTCCTTGCCAGAGGAGGCTGTGAAGGCTAGGACTATAACAGAGTTTAAAGAGAAGCTAGATAATTTCATGGAGGTTAGGTCCATAAAAGGCTATTAGCCAGGGGATAAAATGGTGTCCTTGGCCTCTGTTTGACAGAGGCTGGAGAGGGATGGCAGGAGACAAAGCGCTTGATCATTGTCTTCGGTCCACCCCCTCTGGGGCACCTGGTGCTGGCCACTGTCGGCAGACAGGATACTGGGCTAGATGGACCTTTGGTCTGACCCGGTACGGCCGTTCTTATGTTCTTATGTTCTTATGAATCAATTCAACTCTGGGAGGGCTCAGCACCCAAGAAACCAATTTCCAAAAGGGACCAAAACCCCAAACAAATCTGCCTTATCATTTGTGAAAAATTTCACACTGAGAAAGCTCATAAGGAGGTCTGCCCACTTTATCAATAAAAGAACACAATGGTTGCTTCCCCACAATAATTTACACTGGACCTGATAATAAACAAAAGTGTTTTTATTAAGTACAAAAAACAGGATTTCAGTGGTTACAAGTGAAAACCATCAGATCAAAGTAAGTTACTAAGTTGAAATAACCAAACATTTCTAGCTAGTTCTAATCCTCTAAGAAACTTGTTACATACAAATTCATACCCTAAATAGCAGTTTTAATCTCAGGTAAAAAACTTCAAGTCAGCGTTGATCTTTACTCTGGCCTGGGTTTACAGCTTCTTCAGTTCTTTTTATCCTCCTAGGGTAAGTTTAGACTGCATCCCTCTGTCGGCAGAGGGATGCAGATTAGGCTGGTCGACATTGCAAATAAGGCAGGGATTTAAATATCCCGTGCCTAAATTTGCATAAAAATGGCTGCTACGTTTTGCCGACTCAGCACTTTGTTGGCAAAAAGTGGCAGTCTAGAGTGGGATCTGTTGAGAGAGCCTTTTTCGACAGATCCCTTATGCTTCCTTCAGGGAGGTTTACAGGATCTGTCAAAAAAGGCTTTCTTTCTCGACAGATCCCCCTCTAGACTGCCGCTTTTTGCTGACAAAGTGCTGCGGCAGCAAAACGCAGCGGCCGTTTTTATGCAAATTAGGCATGGGATATTTAAATCCCCGCCTCATTTGCAATGTCGACCTGCCTAATCTGCATCCCTCTGCTGACAGAGGGATGCAGTCTAGACATACCCTTAGAGTGGGCCAGGCAGTTTCAAAGGCCAGCTGAAGACAAAGGACTGCTGACTTCCCATTGCTTAAATAGATTTCGCCCCAGGGTAGGAACCGTTTGTTCAGCATCCCATCAGTCTCATGGTTCAAGATGGATTCCAGTACAGGTGACATGGCCACGTCTCTTTCTAGGAACAACCACAGTTTGGACTTAAAGACAAACATGACCATTCACAGGTCACTGGTTTGTGTAGAGTCATTAAGTACCTGATGTATCACTAATAGCCCTCATTAGCACATTTAGAATTCTAAATTGATCCACATTTCATATTTCTGACTTCACATACAAGAATGATGCATGTACAAAAATAGGATATCCAGATTCAGCAGATCGTAATTGTAGAACTGATGTTACATGGCCTGTTTTGCATACACTATCTTTTGACTTATGCATACAGCTATGTCTACATAGCAGGCTTCTTGCACAAGAATGGCCATTCTTGCGCAAAAACTTGTGGAGCATCCACACTACAAGCCTGTTTTTGCACAAGGAAGTTTACAGTTGATCGTCAGAAGAGAGGGCTTTTTGTGCAAGAGTTATTCCTCTCCCCATGAGGAATAAGACTTTTTGTGCAAGAGCTCTTGCACAAAAAGTCTAGTGTAGATGGGAACAAGGGTTTCTTGCGCAAGAAACTCCTATGGCTAGAATGGCCATCAGAGCTTTCTTGCGCAAGAAAGCGTCCATACTGCCATGGATGCTCTTGCGCAAAAGCACATCTCTTGTGCAAAAGCACATGGCAGTGTAAAAGTGCTCTTACACAAGAATTTTTGTGCAAGAACTCGTATGCAAAAAGTTCGTGCACAAGAAGCCTGCAGTGTAGACATACCCCTCTACTCTGGTGCTCTCTGGTCTGGCAACATCCATAGTCCGGTATGATTTTAGTTAGCTGGATGTCCACTTCTTGGAGGGGTGTGGTCAAGTTTCCTGTTGTCCCCTAAAGTCTGTCTTCAGCCATCAGTCCTGGCTCGCAGTGTTCTATGCTATTTAGCTCTAATTTCCCCTAAATGTCTTCTAAGAGCCCAGCAAGCAGTGGAAGTGTTGGTAATGCTGCTAGACAATGCTGACCTCCCTTCAGCAAATTTTCTGGTTTGGCACTGGCCAGGTCACAAGGCTGCTGGACTCGAGAAATTCAATCTGTATTCATATCCCTAAGTCAATGTTCATAAAGCATGAGGGAGGGGGTGACAGGCGGTTATGGAAAGAGTTATTTACACTAAAGTGTAAATAGTGAATGCTAGTGGGAAGGGGGTAGGTTTAGAAGATAAAATAAAAAAAGAACAAGTTAAAAATCACTTAGAAAAGTTAGATGTCTGCAAGTCACCAGGGCCTGATGAAATGCATCCTAGAATACTTAAGGAGCTGATAGAGGAGGTATCTGAGCCTTTAGCTATCATCTTTGGAAAATCATGGAAGACAGGAGAGATTCCAGAAGATTGGAAAAGGGGAAATATAGTGCCCATCTATAAAAAGGGAAATAAAAACAACTCAGGAAACTACAGACCAGTCGGTTTAACTTCTGTGCCAGGAAAGTTAATGGAGCAAGTAATTAAGGAAATCATCTGCAAACACTTGGAAGATAATAAGGTTATAGGGAACAGCCAACATGGATTTGTAAAGAACAAATCATGTCAGACCAATCTGATAGCTTTCTTTGATAGGATAATGAGTCTTGTGGAGAAGGGGTGGATGTGGTGGTATACCTAGACTTTAGTAAGGCATTTGATATGGTCTCGCATGATATTCTTATCAATAAATTAGGCAAATACAACTTAGATGGGGCTACTATAAGGTGGGTGTATAACTGGCTGGATAACTGTACTCAGAGAGTAGTTATTAACGGGTCACAATCCTGCTGGAAAGGAGTAACAAGTGGGGTTCTGCAGGGGTCTGTTTTGGTTCTGTTCAATATCTTCATCAACAATTTAGATATCGGCATACAGAGTACACTTATTAAGTTTGCAGATGATACCAAGCTTGGAGGGGTTGCAACTACTTTGGAGGATAGGGTCATAATTCAAAATGATCTAGACAAATTGGAGAAATGGTCTGAGGTAAACAGGATGACGTTTAATAAGGACAAATGCAAAGTGCTCCACTTAGGAAGGAACAATCAGTTTCACACATACAGAATGGGAAGCGACTGTCTAGAAAGGAGTATGGCAGAAAGGGATCTAGGGGTTATAGTGGACCACAAGCTAAATATGAGTCAACAGTATGATGCTGTTGCAAAAAAAGCCAATGTGATTCTAGGATGTATTAACAGGTATGTTGTGAGCAAGATACAAGAAGTCATTCTTCCTCTCTACTCTGCACTGATCAGGCCTCAGTTGGAGTATTGTGTCCAGTTCTGGGCACCACATTTCAAGAAAGATGTGGAGAAATTGGAGAAGGTCCAGAGAAGAGCAACAAGAATGATTAAAGGTCTAGAGAACATGATCTATGAAGAAAGACTGAAAGAACTGGGCTTGTTTAGTTTGGAAAAGAGAAGATTGAGAGGGGACATGATAGCGGTTTTCAGGTATCTAAAAGGATGTCACAAGAAGGAGGGAGGAAACTTGTTCTTCCTGGCCTCTGAGGATAGAACAAGAAGCAATGGGCTTAAACTGCAGCAAGGGAGGTTTAGGTTGGACATTAGGAAAAAGTTCCTAACTGTCAGCGTGGTTAAACACTGGAATAAGTTGCCCAGGGAGGTTGTGGAATCTCCATCTCTGGAGATATTTAAGAGTAGGTTAGATAAATGTCTATCAGGGATGGTCTAGAGTGCTGGGTCCTGCCATGAGGGCAGGGGACTGGACTTGATGACCTCTTGAGGTCCCTTCCAGTCCTAGTATTCTATGATTCTATGATAAAGGGTTGAATCACATGATCCTTTAATTTTCCTCCAGGAATCATTTGTGCTGTCCATTATTTTGGTTCTTTTTCAAACATCACATCCGGCATTTGGACCTCAGCAAATAGAGATGGTTGCCGGGCAGGAATGGGTAGCTACTTGCACCATATTTGCATGCAGAAGACTTTTGCTACATTGTTGGTAGAATGGTATCTTCAACTCTTTTACTATGCAATTTGGAGCCAGATGCTTAAACTCAACTGTGTCTCAGTTTGCCCTTCTAGTAAATAGACATAATTCTGATCTACTTCACACTTGTGTTGTGAGGGTTAATTAATATGGTTAAAACACTTTGTGATTATCTGATGAAGAGCTGCTAGAGTAGTGCAATATATTATTTTGATCTTGAAAGGTCTACAACCTTTTTTCCCCCTTGGCCTACTATTTAAATGGTTAAAAATTTAATTCTGATTAAGACTGGATTAATTTCCCTAGTAAGAGTTAAAAAATAGAATGTTGATAACATTTATAATATTCCAGTACTGAAATAAACTTGCCCCCATTTACAAAATGTCTTTACATTCAAGTCAGGTGGCAAGATGTTTAAGTACCGTAACCATTTGAAGCTATTGCTAGTACAGTCAGCACATTTATTTGCTGTGGAGTTACCAGACTCTTCAGAAATACTTATCATGGTTAATCTCATCTCATTTTGAAAGGCTCAGCTCTTTGTGACTGTTTGCCATGGGTTAAGAGTTTTTAAATTTCTGACCTATTTTCAAATCCTTGTGCTTAATTTTTTCCTAGTATTGGTTATTTTTCTTGCCTCACTATGCCTGAGTTCTTTTAATGAATTATTTCTCTCCCTTTTCCCTTTCTTCTAGTCCCATTTTCCTTGGCAAAATAATTTTTATTGATGTAATTCGTTAAATATTAAGCCTTGCTGTCCTTCCACTTCAGGGTATGATCTTGTCTGAGTGTACAAGCTAAACAGAGTTAGGTCTGGTTAGCACTTTGACGGGAGATCACCAACTATAAACCCAGAAGCTGCAGGGAGTGGTATTGATGATTCAGAAGATAATACTCATTCTGCAGTTGCTATAGAATCAGTGCCTTATTAGATTGAAGAGAGAGATGATAGATCTGGAGGTGCTTATGCCACTACTGTGTAGGAAAAAGAGCCTGAAACATAGGCTGAGGTAAGGCCTGATGCCTAAACCAAAGTGAACAAGAATTATACTATGAATTAGGGATGTAAACGAGTAGTCGACTATACGATTAACCAATAAGCCTAGGCTTAGCAGGTAATCTAGTTGGCTACTCGCATTTTCCCCTCCCTTGCTGATACAGAGGCAGCAAGGGGGGGGGAGCAGGAGCCAGTGCTGGGGGGGGGGGGGGCGCTGGCTTAAAAGCCAGTTCTCACCAGCACTGGCTCCGTGGTGCTGCCTACCTCCCCGGTCTGCTGCCTCTATCAGAGGCACCAGTGCAGGGGCAGGGGAAGGGGAGGCTGCCATGAAATATCCTCTGTCCATTGCAAGCCTGGGCCTGCCGCGGGCAGAGGCTGCTTCATGGCAGCAGCCCCTGCCCATGGGGGGTGTCCGAGCTCCCTGCAGACAGAGGAAGCAGCTGGAGCAGCCTGTGTCTGTGGGGAGCTGGGACCCGCCGTGTACAGGGGCTGCTGCCATACCAGCCTCTGTCCGTGGCAGGCCCAGGCCCTCCATGAACAGAGGCTGCTTCATGGCAGCCTCCCCTGCTCCATCCACTTCCCTGCAGCAGCCTCTGTCCACAGGGAGCTCAGACCTCCTGTGGACAGAGGCTGCTGCCTGTGTATCAGAGGCAGCAGTGCAGGGCGGCAGGCAGCTGGTCTGCGTGGGGAACTAGTTTTTAAACTGGCATCCCTTGTGGATCTGCTCCCACCTGCCACCCTGCTCTTCTGCCTCTGATAGGCAGCAGCACGGGGTGGCAGGGAGCTCCCCGGGCATGGGGCTGGAGCACACCAGCTCCTGCCCGCACCACCAGGGACTATAGACTAGTCGAGTAACCACTAAGAATTCATGCGGTTACTCAACTAGTCAATTACCCAATATCTAACATCCCTACTATGAATAGCAGGCAGGCCCTGTCAGAAGCAGATGTTTGTCTGCAAGTCAGTGTCCAGGACATGAACTCAGCCCCAGTACTGCTAGCACTGCTGAAACACATGGAACCTGTAAATGCATTCCACCAGGACAGTACAGGGACACCCCAACCCGGCACACAATAGAATAATGATATTTTTGTCTGAAACATCTGAAGTGAAAACACAGTAACAGGTGGGAAATAGGAATGTGTTGTCTGAAATATCAGGAGGAAAGTACAAAGGGAGGTAACACATGTCATGAAAGAAGTAAGATGATATCTAAGGAGTGTACCCCAGACCATAAATGATAAGGTTTGTCTCAGGCTATAAATGTGGGGTTATCTCACTGTAACTCTTTGGCCAGCCAAGGGGCAATGGGAAAATCCTGCCACTGCCTGAGCTGAGTCCATTGTAACAAGTATACACGTGTTAGCCTAACTGTAGACAGCTGATCCAAGGAAGTTGCCATGGACCGTGTTTTGTTGATAGTAAACATAGTTTGGTTGCCTTCATACCTTATTTGATCTGTGGTCCTTGGGGGTTCTCTCAGAGTCTGTTGTGCTGGCAACCTGCTTAGAGCCAGTACAACATGCAGGAGGAAGCCACACAAGCAGCCAAATGGTTATCCTCATTGAACAAAGCAAGATGCCTGTCAGGACACCACACCGGTGACTTCTGACCACATTTTGTATCAAAGGCAGGGCACTTGCCTTGGGCGCATAGCTGAGGGGGTGCAGAAAAATAATATAGAAAACTGATTATTTTAAGACAGCTACTTATTTTAAGGTAGTGCCGCTTCCCTCCCCCACCCATTAGCATCGGCCAACCCGAAGTTTACATGTCGGGCTGCATGTTGCCGCTCCGCGATCCAACAGTCACCAGCCCTGGTGGCCACCCAGCACATCAGCTGCTTCCGAGCGGCGCAGGCAATCAGGCACCAGCTCAGCTGCGCCAAGCGCTGCCTTAAGTTGCCCTAGTGCAGTTCTCAGGCACGGGGCGCAGGAGTCAGGCTGGGAGCCAAGACTTCTGGGTCTTGTCTCACCTCTGCCAGGGGAGTGGCTCTAGGTATTAGGCGTATGTGATTAGAGCTGGGGGTCTGGGAGCTATGGTCCCTGTGTTCTATGGGTCAGGGTAGTGAATAATATTAATTTCAACACAATTATTGATGAGTTTGCCTCATTAAAAGTGTGCAAAGTACAATTATAAACAAATACCTAATAGTACCTGACATGGTGATATTTTATAATTATATGTATTAATTGATTGTTTATGCAGATCTTATAACTATAATAAATAAACATGTTGTTGTTATTATTGTTGTTTATGTATTTTCCCTTTTTCTATGAAATAACTACTATGAACATATACACATAAGGGGGTGCAATTTTATATTCTTGCCTCAGGCACAAAATTAGCTAGTTACGGCACTGATCAAAGGACCAGAACAAAAGTGAATAAAATGGAAATAGGGTCAAGAGAATCTCGTTATCTTGGCGTAATATGCTCTGAGGACTACAGTCTGAGCTTGCTCTGTTTTGAAAGTCAGGTCTGTTTAGGGTTGTTGTTTGTAAAGGCCCAAAGGGCGTCTCAGGTGACCAAGGTTAAATTCACAGTTGCTCTTTTTCCATCTTGGGGAGAGAACTTAATTAGGAAGGAACAAGAGTGAAGAGGTTTTTTGGGGGGAGGGAGTGCAGCAGCCATGCATACCAGGCCACAGCTTGCTTTTCTTCCCGTTTCCTGGACTGTCAGGGAGGGAGGGGAAAGTACTTGCATTCTGTGCATACCTCTCACTCCTGGTTGGTGAAAGGATGGGGCAGAGGAGTAAATCATGGGATGCAAGTACTTTCACTCCCTGATAGTCCTGGGAATGAGAAGAAAAGCAAGCCATGTCCCAGTAAGCAGGGCTGCTTTCACCCCATCCCCTCACCCCCTGCTCATTCAAAACTCCTCCCTTGGGAAGGAAAGAATTTACCAAGTCAGAATCCAGGCTTGCTGCCTCAGAAGAGGGGCAGAAGCTTGTGGTTCTATAAGCTTCACCTGCGCAGGAAGAGTTGGACCTCCTACCCACCCTTTCCAAATCTGTTCACTAAATACATACAGAGCTAATTGCAATCCTCTTTTGGGAGGTGGTCCTGCAGCTATCCAGTTGGGCACTCTGAGGCTATGTCTAGATTGCCACTTTTTATCGGAAAAAGGTACACAAATTGCGCTCCACAATTTGAGTACCTTTTTCCGATAGTTTTGTCAGAAGAGGCGTTTCTGAAATTTGGCTCATCTACACTGGGCCAAATTTCGGAAACCTCTTTCAGAAGAGCCCTTCTTCCTCATGTCACGAGGAAGACAGGGCTTCTGAAAGAGTGCATCTGCTCTTCCACAAAAAATGTTGGAAGAGCATATGTGTTCCCTGGATGTGGCGTAGTCTAGACATAGCCTTAGAATTAGTAGCATGTGGCTATACTGGAAGAAATCTGCTTTTTTTTTTTTCAAAGAGAGTCTATCACCTGTGGACAGGCATCAGTCTGTTGCCTTTCCCATGAGCCTATCATCATTCAGTTTGGAGGGGAGGAGAATGCACAGGTGCCAGGGACCTGCCTTTAGGAGTACGGTGTAGACTTGTGGTCTGTACAGGCCAGAAATCTTAAGGAGTTCCCTGTTGTCCAGCATCTGGACTAACCCATGCCCCAACTATTCTTAACTCATTTTGTCTTCAATCTATTTGCAGGATCAAATGGTGGGACAAGAGTCCCAATGTATTAAGAGTCCCTTAACCATTGTTGGAGGTTTGGCACGCAAAGCATGTTCATAAAAACTCAGTTGCATTGTTCTGGGCATCTTGTTCATAGGGCCAATTCAAGAATTCCCCAGGCCATATTTTATGCTGACCCCAGCAACTGGGAAGCAACAGCCCACGATGAAGGTGGTGGCAGACTTGTCACATTACCATTAACTGTTCTGAAGCGGGCCACATTAACACCTACTGTGAAAAATGTGAACAGTGCAAATCCAGGGTGCAACACCCCACAATGGTCATGGATAATTTTGTCTGTCCTGCATGTAACTATGTTTGTAGTTCTTACGTTGGTCTGACCTCGCATAGCCGTGTCCACCTATAGTGTTTTGCTGAATCCTCTGAGTGAGTGTCCATCCTCCTGATGGTGAATCATTGCGTGCACAGTGCGAGTGACATGCTGGACAATTTACACAGAGCTATGGAGAAGATGTATTCTAATTATCCTTTGTATCTTCCAGGCCAACCATGAAACATAATGTTATTTGGTTGCAGAACAAAACATTAGCTGTATCCTCAGAGCACAATATTGTCCCATGATTGGGTCACAATGATGGAACAAGAATGCACCATCTACCTTATTCTGAGACAGTTTCATTAACGATGTCTTCCATCTGTATTTTATCTTTTGGTTATTGCATTCTAGCTGACAATCTGTAAAAGTTATATATGTATTAGATTATTTTGAGATGCTCTCACTTGAAAGAAAGCCTGTTGGTGTATTGTTGGAGTTGCTGCACTATGACTTAATTCTCTTAAAAGGCACAGTAAAATATATGCTCCTAAGATGATTAATGCATTTGCACAGTGTTGTATTTTTCACATAGGATCATTTGCCACATAAGACATCTATTTCCTTATGGGTAGTGCTCTGTGACTGTTCCTGTTAAATGAGGGAGTTTGGTGACCCACTCCTGGCACCCTTCTTCATATAGTTAATCACCTTTGCTACTCTCATGGTACATCTAGATTGTGAGGAACTATCGGAAAAAGATACACAAAATGCGCTCTGCATTTTGCGTATCTTTTTCCGATACTTTTGTCGGAAGAGGCTTTTCTGAAATTTGGCCCGTCTAGATTGGGCCAAATTTTGGAAAACCCCCCTCTTTTGAAAGCCCCCTTCTTCCTCATGGAACAAGGAATACAGGGGCTTCCGAAAGAGTGCGTTTGCTCTTCCGCAAAAAAAAAAGTGGAAGAGCAAACGCGTTCCCTAGATGCGGCAGAATTTTTTTGGGATACCTCCGGTATCCTGAAAACCCCCTGCAGTCTAGCCGTACCCTCACAGTGATGTTACAAAACTGCATTTCTCTCCGAGTGCAGTCAGTCCTCTACAGTTCTCTTGTTCCATTACCACTAGAGTTTGAATTACTGAAATTAGATTTAATGGCACATTTTTAATGCAATTATTCCATTAGGACTTCTCTCCCCTGTACTCTCCCACCTTTTGACTACTTCTCATTCAGAATCTTTGGAGAAAGTTAAAAAATGATTGAGGCTTATTTGAATACATTCTCATCCTGATGTTGTTGCCCGTGGACTGTGCTGTGGTGAAATATTATCTAAGAGGCTGCACTCCCCACTGACAAACACAATCTAACACAGATGGGTTGCTTTACTGTGCTTTATTTTTTCTTTTGTCAGTTATATTAGTGAGTGCATATTTCTGGGTTATTGGGGGAGAAAAGATGAGAGTGCTTTGAAAACTTTAGGAATCAGAAAGTTCAGTTTTTCATTCAAAGACATCTCTCCGGAATGCATCACCACAAACATTAATGGGACAAGCCTTACAAAGGTTCTGGGAAACAGCACCTCTTCACCCCACCCCTCTACAGATGGGAAAGCTGAGATAAAGCCCTGATAGAGGAGGAATAGCTCAGTGGTTTGAACATTGGCCTGCTAAACCCAGGGTTGTGAGCTTAATCCTTGAGGGAGCCCATTTAGGGCTCTGGGGCAAATCTGTCAGGGAAGGTACATGGTCCTACAGTGAGGCCAGGTCCCTTCCAGTTCTAAAAAAATATTGAATATTTTGAAGTAAGCCCCCCCCCCCTCGGTCAAATTTATAAGTGAAACATCCATATGACCAGCCTGTTATTTTGAAACTTAATGGGCCATGGAATTCAAAATCTGTACTCCTGCTTTTCATCAGGAGCAATGCTAATTCCAAAATAGTTATTTTGAAATAATGGTGATGTGGATACTCTGGTGCTGCTATTCTGAACTAATTACTCCCCAGAGTAATTTGAACTAATTACTCCCCAGTGCTTCCTGGGGCTCTAAGTCCAAGGTAGCATGTCCACATTAACGGAGCCTGCCTCGGATTAATTTCGAGGCTTCTTCACAGTGTGGACGTGCTAGTTCGAATTTGTTAAATTGGGAGCTATTAAGTTGAATTTAGTGACTTTGAAATACTTTCCTAGTATAGACATGGACAAAGTGATTAAGTAACTGGTCTATGATTGCCTTGGACATGTAGAGCAGAACCATCTAGTGAGACTGCTAAGGAGTGGTTTCTATACTAAGGACTTTGCTGTTACCACACAAGTCATGCAAAAGAATAGCGAGACCCTCCAGGGGATGAGAAAACATTTTTGGAGCATGGAAAGGCTATCGAAGTGTTGTATTAGTGTCTCAACACTAAAGAAGTTCCAGAGTTTTCACCTACTTCTCCAGACCACTGAGATGGAATCTTACAGGCTTTCAGCAGATCTAAAAGGTCAGGCAAGCTTAGGGCTCTAATTCCAAGCAAGACTCCCCTTGATATCAGTGGGATTTCTGGTCAAATAAGGGGGCCACATAACATTTATTCATTTTAATTACCCTTGAGTTGTGATGGCTTTGCTTCTGCCAGTTGCCAGTGCAACCAACTACTGTAGCTGCTCTTTTATCTCAAGTGCCAGAGCAAAGATTTTGCATCCCAGGACTGAAGGTTCAAATCCCTGCAGAAATAGATTTTTGGCAGACTGAAAGACAGTAATTCAGTTATAGGACTGATTTTATGTTGCTAGTTGGACCCTTAACAAGTTGCATGAGGACTCCTGAAATGGTTTCTGGAGGACTGCTATTTGTGCTCCTACCACTCATGTAAAAGCCCAGCAACGTGCAGCACCAGCTGTTTAAATAAAATAAAGAGATGATTTTAGTTGCAGACTCCCCTTCTAGCTCCATGGATTCTCTCTAGAACAGGATTAATTTAGTGGTATGCACATTTTCAGAAGGGTTGATTCACTGCTGTTCTCTAAGAGCACTATTTCAATCTGGCATTGCCAGGGAGCTGTAACTTTAAAACGCTCAGGTGCTAATTCTCAGGAGGTTTGGCAGGATCATTTATTGAGGGAGAAGTCGGCTGAGTGTTCTGATTCTCGGGACACCTATAGATTCTATGGGCACGGGGAGCGGGGTGTCTACACAGCAAAGTTATTCCAGAATAACGGCTATTATCCTGAAATAACTATGTGAGCGTCTACACAGTAATTCTGTTATTTTGAAATAATTTCAAAATAACAGACAGCTTATTCCGACTTCTGTAAACCTCATTCTACAAAGAATAATGCCTATTCCAAAATAACTATTTCGAAATAAGGTGTGTGTAGACGCTCTATTTCTGCTATTTCAAAATAGCCCCCCACCAGAGCCATTCTAAGTTATTCCTTCTGGGACTCTAAATCGAGATAGTACGTCTACATTAGGGAAGCTTGTCTTGGACTAATTTTGAGGCTTCCCTGCAGTATAGACATGCTATTTCAAAATAAAGTATTTTGGAATAACTATTCCGGAATAGCTTATTCCAAAATAACTGTGCAGTGTAGATGTAGCCAGTTGGTCCAGCATTCTCAAGCGCACAGATGTAGGTGGAACAATCATATGGAGAGAGCAAAGGCCTTTCACAGTGTTTGCTGGGGGGCGGGGCTCCCTCTAACCTTTATTCCACTCTGCTACTCTTACCTGTGATTCACTATGCAAAGAAATGAAGCAGCCATGCAGTTCCTAGAGATTATCCTTCACTACAAAAGCAATGTACTTTCATTTTAATGAAAATAAATCTCTCTCTCTCATTCTGTGGGATTGCTGCTGCAACTTGGACATGGCTGATGGATCCAGAAACCAAAGCCTAGTTTTAACAGGGCTAAACAACAATAAAATATTGCTATACAGTATGGGAATTGTAGTTTAGAACTGAATGAAAAGCTCTCGGGTAATAGAAAATTCCAGGTTACATTTAATTGAAAATAGACTGAAGCGGTAGGGTAAATACAACATGTAGATGACATGCATAGAATAATAAAAGAAAGATCTGCCTAAATTGCTTTGTCAAATTACAGAAAACCCTTGATTGCTTACAGAGATATTTGTCCATGTTAACACACACAAATTAGAATTCACATATATTATTTAGCAAGGCCAGGCCCCAAGGTTACAAGACAAATTTCCAAAAAAATTCAGAGGCTGAATCTCATTTCCAAGCCACCTTCTTGTGCCACAGTATTTTAGCATACTTGATATTTTATGTCATAACACCTACTGGTCTAAGGCTGTAGAACAGCGGTTCCCAACCTTTTCCAGATGGGGACCCTTTTTGACAATTCAAAAACAGGGGGAGGAGGGAGGGTAGAGCCACCTGGGGAGACAATTGGCGACTTTTTTGAAATGTAATGGCGACCCATATTTGGGTCCCAACCCATAGGCTGGGAAACCCTGCTGTATAATAAAGCGTTGTAGAGCAATTAAGATCAGGAACTGGGCATTAAGGCAAGTTGGTTATTGATTGAAGACTAGCGCCTGTAAAAACTTGGAATTTCCATTTCACAGGAATTTTCAATATTTTTGAAATGTGTTTTCATTCAAAATGACACAAACCAAAGAGTTTCAGAATTTTCTGTGATGCAGATTTTCTGAAAGAAAAAGTCAGTTTTAGAAAAAAATTATTTCAGAATTTCAAAATATAATGTTGATAATTATTTTCATAATAGATATTTATTTTTATAATTGGTAGGAGTAGGACAATAGTTAAGGTTAAGAGTTAGTTAAGTTAAGAATTTTCACTTTTAGAGGGTTTGTACCCTATAAGAATGGCCATACTGGGTCAGACCAATGGTCCATCTAGACCAAGATCCTGTTTTCTGACAGCGGCTGGTGCCAGATGCTTCAGAAGGCATGAACAGAACAGAGCAGATTTATGAAGTGATCCATCCCCTGTCTTGCAGTCCCAGCTTCCAGCAGTTAGAGGGTTAGAGACACCATGAGAACAGAGTTACATCCATGGCCATCTTGGCTAATCGCCACGGCAATGTCTGACTTTTGTCCTGAAACTTTTTAATAAATATGCCATGGGAAATGTGAACCAAATATCAGCCACTAATTAATGTGTGTGTGGAATGATTTCCTGATGTGTATGTTGCATTTATGTTGTTGAGATGTGTGTGGGTTTTTTTTTAAAGTACGTTTGAAATAAACAGGAGCATTGGTAAGGCCTGATTTTTCCTCCCACACAGTGCATGTTTGCTGCCTCTCCTGCTCTCTGAGCAGGAACATTGTGACCTCAGAGACAGTCAACCACTCTGTACTCCCACCCCGCAGGTCATTTGCATACTTGAGCTTCTTTATGTTGTCATGGCAATGGCTATCATAGAAAACTGATTTACCTCAGATTACTATAACATTATTACAAACAAGGATTCCAGGGGGAGTTGTAATGAAAGCAGACTAAGTTTGGATAAATTTGGGTTCATACTGGGGTGAGTTACATCGTTTCTTTACAAAGCGTAACTGTTAATTTCCTCAAAAAAAGTTTCATGATCATAAGATACAAAATTCCAGCTCCTTTTCATGCATATTATCTGCTTCTTCCAAACTGGGGAGTCCAAGACTTTTTAAATATTAACTTTTTGAAAGAAACCATGAAATTATAGATACAACTCCTTCCTCAATTTTCTGTTACACCATTATAAAAAAAAGTAATTTAGGGTTCATCTACACAGCAACATTATTTTGAAATAACTAGCGTTCTTTCGAAATAATTTAGTTTCATATCTACACAGCAGGCAGTTATTTCGAAATAATGTTGAAATACTGTCAAGCTGGAGGACTTCTTACTTCAACTCCTATACCCCTCATTGTACGAGGAGTAAGGGAAGTTAGAGGAAGAGTGCTCTATTTCAAAATAAATGCTGTGTAGATTAACCCAATTTCAATATAAGCTATTTCAAAATAAGCTACACAATTCATGTAGCTCAATTTGCATAGCTTAGTTTGAGTTAAGTCCTGCTTTGTAGATGCACCCTTAGAGATTGCAGTAAAACTGAAGTTGCATTAAAAACAAACATGTTCATTCTGAAGACAATTTAATTTAATTACTTTCAGTATATTGGTCAGCATGAGACTGGTGAAATATTCACAAAGATAACAGTGGCAACAAAACATACATTTACTATTCAAATAGCATACATAGAAAATATTTTCTTTCTATTAAAAAACTATGGAATTTCACAAAGAAAAACTTCATTTAATATTAGTTAAGGTTACTCACATCAATAAACTAAACTCGAAAGTATCAGGCATTACAAAGTCAAGAATTTAAAGGTTGCAAAGTCAAACACTAAAGTTAGGGAATGCTAGCATGATGGCTGCCCATGCATCTGATTCAGCCCTCTTGTGTGGATGCAATTTCATAAAATCAGTCAGAATTCCTAAATATCATATAGATACATTTCCAGACTGGCCTGCTGGCCCTTTGCATTGAGAGTAACAAGCATTTGTAGCTTTGTGAATGCCATTTTGAATCTGAGCTCTTTAGACTGTGCCTTTCTCTTTTTTAGGTTGGGGATGTATTTTTAGTTTGTTTATTTTCCCCGTCTCTCATTCTTGAGGAGGTGCTACTACCTCACACTTATCCTCAAGAATGTTGTGAAGCAAAATTCATATTTATAAAATCCTTTGAGATCCCTGGATGACAAATGTTACAGAAGTGCAAAGACTAGCAAAGGTGCTGGCTTTACTATGGTATGATAGTTTTACTGCACTTACTGGCTACGTCTAGACTGGCATGATTTTCCGCAAATGCTTTTAATGGAAAAGTTTTCCGTTAAAAGCAATTGCGGAAAAGAGCGTCTAGATTGGCACGGACGCTTTTCCGCAAAAGCACTTTTTGCGGAAAAGCATCCGTGCCAATCTAGACGCGCTTTTGTGCAAAAAAGCCTCAATCGCCATTTTCGCGATCCGGGCTTTTTTGCGCAAAACAAATCTGAGCTGTCTACACTGGCCCTTTTGTCCAATAGCTTTGCGCAAAAAGGACTTTTGCCTGAACGGGAGCAGCATAGTATTTCCGCAAGAACACTGACAATCTTACATGAGATCATCAGTGTTCTTGCAGAAATTCAAGCGGCCAGTGTAGACAGCTGGCAAGTTTTTCAGGAAAAGCGGCTGATTTTCCAGAAAAACTTGCCAGTCTAGACACAGCCACCTTGTCTCCCTCCTATTCTGGAACCAACACTGCAAACAGAGAACAAACAGACTGGTATTTAGCTCAACGATCATCCCATTATTCTGTCAACATATTCTTTGATTGCAATCATGTGCACAAACAGCCTCTTTCATCTGAGAATCTACTACAAGGTGTCCTTAAAGTAAGTGCAGTAGTAATACTGGCTTAAAGATGAAAAAGAGGTCTGGAGCAATTAAGTGAGTTAGAGAGTCAAAGCTAGGAGTATAAACTGAGTCCCTTGATTTCTAATTCCGTGTTAAAAAACACTGGCCCATTCTGCCTTAACTTTTGTTACAGTTTGGGTCAACAAAAGCTCTGTGTGGGTGTACATTGTGTTTCTTTTCTTTTCTTTTCTTTTTTTAAACTATTGTTGTTTCTTGAATGGTATTTGTAGTCTTCCCTTCATTCTCTTCCAATCCTTTCCCCTCCCTAAGGAACTTACAATAATTACCGTGATGATGAGTATTTAGACTTTGTAAAGAACAGCAGTCTACTGGAAACTGACAGTTCTGTTAGAGGATTTCCAGCTAAACTGATGGCATTGTCAATTTTCTGCTAAAATGGACAGCCATCTTCCAGCTCCTTAGCTTCTTGTGGAAAATTCAGCACTGTGTCCAAACTGTTCGGTTTCTTTGGTCCTGCTGGGAAGAGATAAGGCAGAGGACATGCAACTCTGAAGTGGGGAGGCACGTGATAAAAAGCAGATATTTTGACAGCAGACTGTGGTTAGGAGCACATAAGAACAGATCACCTATAAATCATAATAATCCTGTCTGAATCTAGCCTGGGAGCTGCTGTTTCTTGATGAGCTATATTTGCCCAAGTCAGATCATGAGCTCTCTAAGGACCTTCTATCTTCAGATGTTATTTAAAGCAACAAGTGATAATTTTGGGAGAGCTCATGTATCAATCCTGATTGTCTGTTTCACCATTGCCAAGACAGTTAACTGTTTACATTCTGCTATCTCTGTATACAATGCCTTGGAGATTCCTGTTTCTATTAGGTGTTTGGTTTGACCTAATATACTATCTATTTGAGAGAGTTTGTCTGTGAGTCTGTCTGTTCATTCAAGAACACCTCTTAAACAGGAAGAGCTAGGACTTCCAAATTCAGTAGGCAGCTTCCTCTTATCATAACTTAAAGCAAGGCCGGGGTTTGGTTGTGCCAAGACAATGGGATTTGACTGGAATCTGATTGTTTCTCATCAAATGGAAAGGGAGGGCTCTGATAGCAGGGACAGTTATGGACATTCTAGAATATAGGGGGGCAACAAGTGCCCCAGACCTGCAGAGCAGCCACCAGCTGGCCGGCCAGTGCAGCCCCCACCAGCCCTGGTTGACCTCAGGGACCGGTTGCCGGCCAACCAGTGTGGCCCTGCCACCTCAGGGAGCCACCACAAGCTGCCCTCACTCCCTACCCTGGGTCCCCAACCTCCTGCCTGGACTCCTGCACCCCCCCCTCTTGCCCTGAGCCTTCCCACACCTCCCAACCCCTTTCCCTGAATCCTGCACCCTCACACCTTGCCCTGAGCCCCCATACCTCCCACACCCCTGCTCTGACTTCTGAACTCCCACCCCCTGGCCTAAGTCCCCAACCCCCTGCCCTGAGCCCTTCTTCAGCACCTAACCCTGACTCCTGCACCCCCCCACACCTTCAGCCCCCTGCCTGGAAGGACCCGAGCAAAGCTGAGTAAATCTAGTATGTATATAAATAAATCCTCAGTCCTGATGAGCATGTTGAACATTGAAAATATAAGCTATGCCAATACCTTGGATTCACCAATATGTACAATACATAACTAAGGATAAATAATACTAAATATGAAATTAAATAGACCAGTTAAGTAATTTTATTCTACCACCCCAACCTAGGGCTGGTTCCTTATAATTTATTGTAATAATTAAAGTTACAGATGGAAAAATACTATTGTATCCCATGCCCAGCAGCTGAGGCTATATAGTTCCCTTATTTAGAGTCCTGTAAATCCACTGATATCTGTGGGCAGTTTCTGCAGATCCCATGTGGATGAAATTTTGTAGCTGTACAAGGCTCTAGGTATCTTGGATATTACCCAATAGCCACAGCTAAGCTTAGCCAAAAGGCCAAAGAGTGATCTTATGAGGATGACTTCAAAAGACATTTACATTCTACACCAATATACTGAATAAGTATATCAAAAGCTATCAACTAAGAGCAGTGCTAATACTCAATCATGATTATATCCATGAGAATTTTTACAAAGTGCTCTAGCGCTGATCTTGGAAATTACAGGCCAGTAAGTCTAACTTCAGTACAGGGCAAATTAGTTGAAACTATAGTAAAGAACAGAACTGTCAGAAACATAGATGAACATGATTTCTTGGGGAAGACTCAATATGTTTTTTCGTAAAGGGAAATCATGCCTCACTAATCTACTAATATTTTTGAGGGGGGGGTCCAGTGGATATAGTGTACTTAGATTTCCAGAAAGCCTTTGACAAGGTCCCACACTAAAGTCTCTTAGTAAACTGTTATTGAATAAGGGGGAAGGGCCTCTCGTGGATTGGTAGCTGGTTAAAAGATAGGAAACAAAGGGTAGGAAAAAATGACCAGTTTTCAGAATGGGGCGAGGTAACTAATGGTGTCCCCCAGGGGTCTGTACTATGACCAGTTCAATTCAAAATATTCATAAATGATCTGGAGAAAGGGGTAAGCAGTGAGGTGGCAAAATTTGCAGATGAGACAAAACTGATCAAGGTAGTTAAGTCCAAACCAGACTGTGAAGAGCTTCAAGGGTGACTGGGCAACAAAATGGCAGCTGAATTTTAATGTTGATAAATGCAAAGTAATGCCTTTTGGAAAACATAATCCCAACTGTAGGTACAAAATTATGGGGACTACAGTAGCTGTTACCACTCAAGAAAGAGATCTTGAAATCATTGTGGATAGTTCTCTGAAAATATCCATTCAATGTGCAGCAGTAAAAAAAGCAAACAGATTTTTGGGACTCATTAAGAAAGGGGTAGAGAAGAAGACAGAAAATATTGTCTCTATATAAATCCATGGTACACCAACATCTTGAATATTGTGTGCAGATGTGGTCGCCTCATCTCAAAAAAGATATCTTGGCTTTGGAAAAAGTTCAGAAAAGGGCAAAAAAAGTGGTTAGGGCTATGGAACAGCTGCCATATGAGGAGAGATTAATAAGAGTGGGATTTTTCAGTTTGGAAAAGAGTTGACTCAGGGGGTCTATGATAGAGGCCTATAAAATCATGACACGTGTGGAGAAAGTGAATAAAGAAGAGTTATTTACTCCTTTCCAGAACACAAAGCATAGAGATCACCAAATGAAATTAAAAGGTAGCAGGTTTAAAACAAAATAAAAGGAAGTCTTCACGCAACACACAGTCAACTTGGGGAACTCCTTGCCAGAGGACACTGTAAAGGCACAGACTACAGCAGGGTTCAAAAAAGAGCTAGATAAATTCATGGAGGATAGATCCATCAATGGCAATTAGGATGGGAAGGAATAGTGACCCTAGCCTCTGTTTGATTACCTGTTTCTGTTCATTCCCTCTGGGGCACGTGGCATTGGCCACTGTTGGAAGTCAAGATTCAGGGCTAGATGGACCTTTGGTCTGACCTAGTATGGCCATTCTTATGCTCTCTTATAACATGGTTACTTTATTATTATTTTGGTCATTGTCATGGGATCAGACTCTCCGCTGCAGCACCTCCTGCTGGTAACTCCAGGGAATTAGGTTGGTCAGCAGGTCATTTCCTCCTGGCTGGTGTCTCCCCCATCCATGCTCTTGCTCTGGACCTGCATTGCTCTTGGACTACAGCAGCCTCTTCAGGACACTGCTGTCTGGCAAGTGCCCACTCCAGTGGTCTCTTCTCCCCCTTCTAGGGGTTTGTTGGCAGACCTGTGCCTCTATTGCCACTGTGGCCTCCAAGTCTAGCTCCTCCGTCTCAGGGGCAAGCCGCAGTGTGTACTGGCCACATTTCAGCAGCAAGGTGTGGTGCAAGTGGAAAGGGGGGACCGAGGCCTGCCTACTACTCTGGGTCCTGACTCAGGGAACCTCTGCCAGCAGCCATGTTCTCTACTCCCCTTTACTGCCTCTTGTTCCCTGGATCCCTTCCCCTGTGACCCTTTGTACCCTTCCGGCCCTTGTAGCAAGGCCAGCAGCCTAGCAGATATCAGGCTGGAACCTCCCTCTCTAGCCCCCCTGAGCCTGCCCAGCACTCCTCTCTTGAAGGTGCTTCTCTGGGAATTAGTCCTGCACCTTCCTCGGCCAGGGCCTAACTCACTACTCTTTGCTGGCCAGCTCCTTATATACAGGGCTGTCTCAGCAAGCTGCCCTCTAGCAGGCTCCTTAAAAGTTCCTCTCCAATTGGCCTGGGCTCAGCGCAGGCTTCCTCCTGCCTGTTTTAACCCCTTCCAGCCAGTGTGGGGCAGTCACCCCTCCACAGTTATGCACATTCATTGCATTTCAATAAACATCTAAAACCATCTGCATGCATGAAACATCCACGTAGGGGGGGAAAAAAAAGCTAAATCTGCAGTATGTGAAGAAACTGCATGTCTTGAGTGTCCCTTTTCAATTTAAACAGCTGCAACAACTCACCAAGCATTTGAACAAATCCTCAGGCCATTGATTTCATCACCTCTGTGCAGTTAAAACAATTGAACCAAATTTCACGTCAGTGTATTTCAAGCTTACCTCTCAGTTCTTGCCATATGTTGATCCCTTCTAGAGGGAGAGACTCTCTGGGATGTTTAGCTTATAGAGTAGCATATATTTTCCCAAGCAAAATAATGAACAAATAAAAGAGTGCTTGAACTATGAGAGGACGTGTATTTGTGGGGGAGGGCATTTAGGCCAAAGATATTTGGGGGCCTAACTCTCACTGAAAGCAGTGGGCTTTACTATTTTAGTTCAGAGTAATCCCAATATTAGCAGAGCAGAGGACAATGGTAGGTCTGTCCCTATCATCGGCTGGATTACGGGAATAAGATGTCAGGAAGGATACCATAACATCAGGCCTGCTGATGCGGGTGAGGGGGTAAAGGGAAGTTGCCCTGGGGCCTAGAGATTCAAAGGGGCCCGCAGAGCCTGACAGTTACCGCTAGGGTTGCCAGGTGTCTGGTATTGACCCAGATAATCCGGTATTTTCGCCTCCTGTCCGGTAAAAATATTCAGAAAATACCGGACACCTAAAATGTCCAATATTTTCTGATTTTTTCCCGGCCAGGAGGCGAAAATGCCGGGTGCTTACCAGGTTCCACAGGGGAGCTGTCTGGCCCGGAGCAGGAAGACAAGATGGTGGACGGCTGCCAGCAGCCTGTTAGGGCCAAAAAGCCTCAAAAGCATTTCTTAAAGGGGCCATGCTGGGTTTTTAAAAATTATTTATTTATTTTGCTCAACAACTTTGGTCTCCCCCTTTTTTTTTCCTCAACAGAATTTTTTTCCCCAGTGTGTTGTTTTGGGTTTTTTTGGGGTGGGGAGGTTCGGTATTTTTGGTTAAACCAACTGGCAACCCTAGTTACTGCTACTACTAGGGCAGTGTCTGGAGCCCTGGGCCCTTTAAATTGCTGGTGTAGAGACACGCTGTACACTCTGGGCCACTCTGAAGGCTGGGAGGAGGTGCAGCGCTGAGGGCTGGCTGCCTGCCTGCCCCTCCGCCCCCCCCTCGTTCCGCACAAGAGAGTGCAGAGCTGATCTTCCCCACAGTTTACGCAGGAGCCTGCAGAGGCTGTTGGCCGCCCTGCATAACGTAGGTCTCTAAAACACCCACCTACTAAAATGGATAAACAAACCAGGCTCTAGTTCCCCACATTCCATAACAGTCAAACCCAGCTCTGGAGAATTTTACTGGAACTCAGATTTCTGCCTGAAACAAAAAGGTAGGTTTTTACTACAGGGCTCTGCTTTCATCCTTACTGCTGAGAATTGCTGCACCTGTGAGCCTGGTTGGAGCCTAACAGCATCTAATTAACAGAAAGTAGCTACAAGGTGATTCAGTGTTTGTTTGTAAAGTCAAGTAGGTAGGAAGAATAATAAATAAGCTTTCTTCAGGTAGAAGTGTATTCTTTCATTAGAGAAATACCAGTGTTCCTGTGCTATAGGAAGTAAGTTGCATTTTTTGGATAATTCATTATATAGGAAGGCAACACAAAGTTAATGTTTTCATGTGCTCAAGAAAAAACCCTATCTAAGCTGTAAGCTTAGAGTGGAGAAGGAAAGTTAGTTATTTTTCATCTATTATCTGTATCCATTTCTCAGTCTTCATCCTCAAGAGAAGAAATTCTCAGTGTGAGGAAGACACTCAAAAAGCAAATAGAAACATCCTTTTTCTTCTGTAATTTTTATTTGTAGTGTGTTTGTTCGGATGTCTTTGGTAGGAAAGAAAGAAATTAGTTCAACTAGGGTGTGGACCTTGGTAAACCAGGGATACAAAGCTGGTACTCCAGGTTGTTACCAGATTTGCCCATTACTTTGGCATATGCTTATTTATTAGAATTACTCCTCTGAAGTGGGAGGGAAGTTGGTAAGTCTAGTGACATGCTGCTTGTGTCACTTGTGTTCTCATTTAGGCTATGTCTGCACTGCGGCAGTTTGTTGGAAGAGGAAATGCAAATGGAGCACTCATTTGCAAATCTCATGCTCTCATTTGCATATTCTCTTCGGATCCTTTTTGTGGAAGAGGTTTTTTGCGATAAAAAGCCCTGTGTAGATGGGGCCATTTGTCAGAAAACCCCTGTTTTGCGCAAGATCCCTTATTCCTCAGAAAATGAGGTTTACAGGATCTTGCGCAAAACAGTTTTTTTCTGACAAATGGCCCTGTCTACACAGGGCTTTTTAATCACAAAGACCTCTTCTGCAAAAAGGATTGGAAGAGAATATGCAAATGAGAGCGTGAGATTTGCATTTCCTCTTCTGAAAAACTGCCGCAGTGTAGATGTAACCTTAGAGTGCTGCTTCTTCCTTCTGCCAGTTCCCTCCCAGTGGAGCTATCATGCAGGATCTAGGTTCCCTAAGACTGGGTTCTTCCCACCCTAGAATCAGATGCATACACGCACACAGACACAGACAACACATCTGAAAGGACTGGTTAATCAGATTCAGAAACTGATCCCTTATATGTCCCTGGACTCAGTAGGTGAGGTTGGACAGCAATGCCAAGCTGTGACACTCATGTGCCCTTAGACACAGTAGGTTGTGTTAAACCACATTTCAAGCTGCCTAGCCTCACTTTCACACCACAACCATTTTGCTCAAAACCCTCTTGACAGGCAGCCTCCCAGGATTTTTAGCTTAAGTATAAGGAACATTGTTGCAGAGCTGAATGGGGAAACCAAAAACAACACCTCCAAGTTGGGGGTGGGGGGGGAGAGAAGCAACCAGCTTAACCATGGAAGTTATTTATTTCCAGGTAGTAAGCAGACAAGAGCAGCCAAATAAACAACACAGTTACAATATTAAATCCAACTCAAATCTGATTACAAAAGTTAGGGCTAGCAAACCATAACTGATCACATGAGGTAGGGTCCAGAGGCTAAACCTAGAGAGTGGGGGTGGGGAGAGATCTCATCACTTTGTGAAGCTTGACTCAGCTGGGATTCCCAGGTGGCCATGGTAGGTGGGGGTCCAGAGTGTTGGAGACAGGCAGAGAAGGGCTCCCACCATAATCTGTCAGTAGAAGATGAAGTCCCAATGGAACTGATGCAGAATTTAGATCCAGACATCAAAGCACTTTACTTGAGCGTGGGTAGGGAAACAACAGTGGTTCAAGGGGGATACTAGATTTGTTTATGGGTAAACTGATGATTTAAGGGAGTATTCCAAAGTTATTTTAATTTGGCTAGACAATAGGAAGTGATCATTCCTAGCTATGGGCGGTGTTCCTTCAAGGAGCTCATAATGCCACTAGGAAGTTTCAGTATTTTGGACACCAATAGAGGAATTTTTATTAGACTTGGTCTGATAATTACTGATCTGGGTGTGTGCAGGCGTGGGTTCATTGGCATCTGGAGCAGAGTTTTCTCATTAGTCAATGCTTTCTGTGTCCCCGAGTTCAGTGTGGTTCTTGCCTTGGAATGGCTGTTCTCAGAGGAGGGTGGCGCATGGTCCAACTCTGCACTCTGGGTTGGGGTGGGGCCTTGGGAGGAAGGGGCAGAGCTGGGGGCAGCCAGCCCTCAGCATTGCCTGGAATGCGCCGTGCTGCCCAGAGTGCACTGTGTAGTGCTCTCACAGTGATTTAAAGGGCCTGGAGCTCTGGGTGCCACTGCTGCAGCCAGGAGTCCTGGGCCCTCTAGAATTGCTGGGCCCCAGGGCAGTTGCCCCATTTGCTTCTTCCCCCCAGTCACCATCAGCAGGCCTGGCTGTTCTCTGTTCTGTATACTGATGCCTTTCTGTCCCATCTTTGACACAAACGAGGCTTGGAGAGTTTCCAGAGCTGTATCTTCCCCTGCCATTTCATTGCTTTTTGTATGTCCTTCTTCTCATCGGCTTGGGTTCAAGCAGAGGCTGGAGTGGGGGAAACATTTCATGAGTCAGGCTGGATACTATGCCCTGGTTCCCTAAGAACACAGAGCTGGTAGGTAACAAAGTGCATGGTTGCCTGTTTGTGTCTCCAGTTGTGGCCGTTGTCTTTAAATCCCTACTGTATTTTCTGCTTGCTTGGCACTTTCAGAGGTCCTAAAACACAGCAGATTGTCAGATCCCCCACTTCCTGGCATATTGCCCTGCTGGAGCCTTTCTTCTCTAGCATTCAGACAAATGCAAGGCAGGGAGGGGGAGAAGACCTAAGCACTTAGCTGCAATTATTCACCTCATATTTTTAGCTTAACATTTGCTGTACGTCTAAGCAAAGTTATCTAGCATTTCCAATGGGGATACTTCACAGTGAGATTACATTCTGCTTGATGAGTATATTGTTGCTTCATTAGTTTTCTCCCTGATCATTTGCCCACATCTTAATAGCAAATGATCCCTTGATCTCAAGGACATAGCCAGAGTTCACATTTCTGTGAAGCATATTGAGTTATTATGATAAGTGAGAACAGATCAGAGCTGCTATCCTCACAACGCTGTGTCATTTACTAATACATTTTGGCATATAATTGGCTACTACGCATACAAAGATTAGAAATAATAAGGGGGGAGAAGCGAACCTGTGAAAAAGGATGTTTAGTAAATTCTGATGCTAATTTATTAAAAATTCTTTGTGATCCAAGTGATGGAGATGAAAAGATGGATTTACTCCAGCTATTAACATCTACTCTATGGCTAACTCTTTTGTTAGGCACAATTAACTACATAAGACTTCATAAACATCAAATGCCATTCTCTGCACTCAGGGTGATACTATAGGATGTCTCAGCATCATTAAACATTGTAGCTGAAGCAAGACCATTCTAATGATGTCCATTGTATACATTTAACATTTTCCCACATTAATGCTATGGATGGCAATTTTAAATGTACCTTAAGAAGTTTGAGTTTGCTAATTCCTTTGACTTTCTGACTTTGGGCCTGATTCTGCAGGCTTTACTCAGGCAAAATCTTGAATGAGGATTTGTAGGATCATGCCCTTACTTAGGTTATATGGGGCCTGATTCTTTTTCAGAGGTCTAAAAGCCCTCCAGAAAGTGAAATTTCACTCATGTAACTAAGGGTAGAGTTTGGCCCTAAACAGTTACACCTGACAGGGATATAGTTTGGCCCTAAACAGTAATACATGACAGGAATGTATAGTATTGGTCTATCTGAAGAGCTCTAAGGTGCCACAGAACTACTCATTTTTAAAGTTGTAGAGTAACATGGCTGCCCGTCTGAGAGTAATTTTAACAGGAAGACTTGAGGTTTTAAGGTCATCACATTTGTTGATAACTTAGCTTAGTAACTTGGTAACTCAGATAAGAGTTACCAGAGAACTTGAGACGGTTGACTGGAAGTTCCAGGGATGTTTCAGTCAAACTATAATTGATCACTTCTTTGGGAAATATTACCTCAGGTATGGGACTGACCTGTCCAAAGTTTAAGTGAGGCTAGGGTTAACATATTTGAACCTTCAAAAAAGAGGACACCCCTGAGAGGGAGTGTATCTGTATCAGTATCTACCAACTCAAGTTGTATTAGCAACACCTCATGGGTGTCCTCTTTTTTGAAAGTTCAAATATGGTATCCCTAAATGAGGCAGGACCTAGTCTCCCAGCTAACGGGGTGCCTTTGATACCCACAAAGTTTGGATTCTAGGATCCATTATGGGGTCCTTGACAAAAAAACAATCTACTGTTAGGATGGAGTCTTTGGGAGGGCAGGTAGAGCCCTTCACATCCACAGAGAGTTGCTTCATATCCTCTGATTATTTTTGCAAATGGCCTGTGGATACAAAATTTTGTATCCATACAGGGCTCCAGGGACAGGAGACTGGGGTGCTATTGTCCACCTGCTGCATGGTCTTGTCTCTGCCTCCCAACTTCTTCCTGTCACCTGGCTCTGACTCTGCCGTCAGTCAACTAGCAACAGCTGCACTATGAGGCTGAGAGCTAATTACAGACTGCCAGCATGCAGAAGAGGGAGCAGCTATACTCTCATCTTCCTCCTTGCTGAGTTAAATTGAGCCTTCCATAACATGGTTGCATGAAATGACTGTTTGCTTGTTGTTAATTAGTGCTCACTAGCATCAAAAATGTATGCATCAGAATCAGATAGGAAATGTACAGTGATGGTGGTGGAAGCCTTTATGATAAGCACCCCATTTAATTGTTAATGTGCCTGCCTTACAAAGTGTTTAGCAAGTTTGTTCACCGTGTTATCACCTGGTGGCTCCAGACCCAGCTGGATTCCACCTTGCTGTAAAAATTAACTTTGCTGGAAAATCTGTTCACAACACAGCTGTCCTCTAACATGCTTAAAGTGCAGCCATGTCGAGGGTATGCTTAGGAATGTAATCCTTTTGTCTCGTTTTCCATGTACTCCAACTTTCAGTTTCTAAAAACAGTGTGAGACAGGCAGCCATTTTGTGAGGCAGAGTTTCTGTCGCAGCATATGGTAGAGAAGAGATGCCCACATCATACTTGAGTGTGCAATCTCTGTGCCACGGTGATTTTGTTTTTGTTCTTTCTCGTTTAGTTAGTCTCCTTTTAGGAAAAGTTATTCAGACTGCTCTTTATGTATGGAACAACATAAGGTCTTAACTGTTTTATAATCATGTCCCTGAATTATGCTGAAACTCTGCTCCCAAACCCAAAATATACGGGGTCATTAGTTAGGATATGTCTCTCATATAAATGACAATTCATCCCTTTTAGCAGAATTACCACTGGTAATTAGGAGGATATTTGTTCTGTGGTATCTTTACTTACATGATTCTTTTCAAGTTAAAAGAAAGATGTGTGATTTTTGTAAGAAGATGGAGTTTGCGAAAGCGTTTCATATTTTTGAGTACCTTATAGACTGAGGATATGTCTACACAGCAAAGTTATTTCGAAACAACAGCCCTTATTTCGAAATAACTTTTCTAGCGTCTATACAGCTAAACTGCTATTTTGAAATGAATTCGAAATAGTGGAGCGCTTATTTCGAATTTGGTAAACCTCATTCTATGAGGAACAATGCCAAATTCGAAATAGCTATTTCAAAATAAGTGCAGTGTAGACACTTATTTCAAAATAGGGGGCCTCCAGCCTTCCCAGGGTGCCCTGGTGGCCACTTTAGCCTCAACCAAGAACACTCCTCTCCCTCCCCCCCTCCCTGGAGCCCTTAAAGGGGTAGACTCTGGCCACAGTGCCTGTGCTAGCTCCAAGCCTGCCAGCCCAGAACCAGCAGTCACTGCCCTGACCCAGTGGCTCCAAAACATGAGCCAGCAAGCCACTGGCAGCCAGCCCTCCACTGCTCCCCAGGAGCAGTCTGCCAGCTCCCAGGAGCCTGCCAGGGCCTGGAGAAGGCGGGCGCCTTCCTGGTCCAGCGTGGAGATCATAGACCTTATTCAGGTTCGGGGGGGATTCCTCCAACGTCCATGATCTCCGCACTAGATTGAGGAATATGGCAGGATAGCTGCCAGCCTGGCCACCAAAGGCCACATGCGAACCCAGGAGCAGGTTTGCATGACAATCAAATTGGTCTGGCGAGACCCCCGACCCTGAGCTTCCCCTCCCCCTTCTTCCCCTTGTTTCTCCCTTCCAGCTCCCTCCTCCCAGGTTTCCCCCTCCCCTCTCCCACCCTCTGTTCTCCCGTCTCAAGCCTCCTTTCCCCAGTCTCACCAGAGTTTCGTTCCCTCCCCCCCAGTTTTGTTAAATTAAGAGAGTTTGTGTTCATGAAAATACATGTATTTTATTTGACATCAGGAAGGGGGGTTAGGGAGGGGTAAGTGGAAGGACGTGAGGGAGGAATGAGGCACAAGCCCCCAGCGGGGCAGACCAGGGAGGCTCTTAGTGCTCCTCAGGGTGGAAGCTCTCCCGCAGGGCCTCCTGGATACTGACAGCCTCCCGATGGACCTCCCGGATATCAGCCTGCAGAAAGTGCAGACAGGCTCACAGCAACGCATCCAAGAGAAGCACCAGAGTGCCCAGGGGCAGCTCTGGCTCCATGTTGCAGAGTGCTGTGGTGTTCCAAGTGAGGGCAACCAGAGCACGCAGAGACAAAATGCTTTTCTGTCCCTCATCAAGGTAGACAAGCAAGCAGGGAAACCTGAGAACTGGCTGTCCGGGGGGGGGGGGAGGGTCCCTTTTAGCACAACATTAAATTTCATTTGTCATTTTGTTGCCCAATCACTTAGTTTGGTGAGATCTTTTTGAAGCTCTTCACAGTCTGCTTTGGTCTTACCTATCTTGAGCAGTTTGGTATCATCTGCAAATTTTGTAGGTAACTAGTGGGGTCCCCCAAGGGTCTGTCCTGGAACCCATCATCTCACTGTTTACCCCTTTCTCTGGATCATTTAGAAATAATTTGAATAGGATGGGTTCCAGGACAGACCCTTCGGGGACCCCCCTAGTTACCTCTCTCCACTCGGAAAACTTACCATTTATTCCTACCCTTTGTTTCCTGTCTTTTAACCAGTTATCAATCCATGAAAGGACCTTCCCTCTTATCCCATGACAACTTACTTTACTTAAGAACCTTTGGTGAGGGACCTTATCAAAGGCTTTCTGGAAATCTAAGTATACTGTATCCACTGGATCACCCTTGTCCAGATGTTTGTTGACCCCCTCAAAAAACTCTTGCAGATTAGTAAGGCATGATTTCCTTTTACAGAAACCATGTTGACTTTCCCCCAACAAATTATATTCATCCATGTCTGACAATTTTATTCTTTACTATAGTTTCAACTAATTTGCCCGGTACTGATGTTAGACTTACCAGTCTGTAATTTCAGTATCACCTCTAGAGCCCTTTTTAAATATTGGCATCATGTTAGCAGTCTTCCAATCATTAAGTACGGAAGCTGATTTAAAAGATAAGTTACAAACCACAGTTAATAGTTCTGCAATTTCGCATTTGAGTTCTTTCAGGACTCTTAAGTGAATGCTATCTGGTCCCAGTGACTTGTTACTGTTAAGTTTATCAATTTGTTCCAAAACCTCCTCTAATGACACCTCAATCTGGGACAATTCCTCAGATTTGTCACCTAAAAAGAATGGCTCAGGTTTGGGAATCTCTCCAATATCCTCAGCCGTGAAGATTGAAGCAAAGAATTCATGTAGCTTCTCTGCTATGACTTTATCATCTTTGAGTGCTCCTTTAGCATCTTGATTGTCCAAGGGCCCCACTGGTTGTTTAGCTGGCTTCCTGCTTCTCATGTACTTAAAAAACATTTTACTATTACTTTTTGAGTAGCTTCATCAATTGAGTAGCTTATTTAAAAGAGCTTATTTCGAAATTTGGGGCACTTATTTTAAAATAGAGCACTCTTCCTCTGACTTCCCTTACTCCTTGTACAATGAGGGTTATAGGAGTCGAAATAATTGCCTACTGTGTGACTAAGTTATTTTGAAATAACGCTACTTATTTCAAAATAATGTTGCTGTGTAGAGGTACTCTAACACAGTACTCCTCTGATATTTTTGAGTAAATTTTATGGAAAAGTCCTTCCCCCAAAAAAGCACTAACTTTTTATAAAGTGAGACTTCTGCACTTTAAAGAACTATATGTTAACATGGATAAATATTCTTTCAGCTGATCAGCTGGGATTTTTAAATCTCTCTCACACAAATGAATATTGAGTTTGGTTCAAACAGGCCCTGAATTCACTCCTTTTTTGTTGTGTATTGCAGTAGCACTTCAGAATCCCAGCTGTGTATCAGGACCCTATAGTGCCAGGTGCTGTACAAACTTAGAATGAAATGGGATCCTGGCCCGAAGAGTTTAAATCTCTTCTGATTTTTGCAAAATTAGATCTAGCTCCAGGTGTTTTTTTTTTCCTCATATATAGGTGACAAATGCATTACTTCTAGCACTGGCTCATGTAACCTTCTAGTATCATTTCAAGAATACATGTGGGAAGGAGAGTGATTTTTTTAAACAAAGATGCAATCTTTCTAAAATTTAAAATGAGGAAGGTTTGTAACCCAGCAGATTAATTAAAAAAAAAAAAGTATCAAGTGATACAAGGTAGAGGGAAGAGATTTTATACACAGCTCCAGTACGTCAGGACAAATGATGTCAGCTTCATTGGAAAGTAATTGTTTTTGAACACGAGTCGCATATAAATCACAATAACTTGGCTCGCCAAAGTGCCCCTAAGTGCAAACGTGAGGTGAAAGCAGATGTTTTATTTAATATTCAGATGGCAGCACTTCAGCAGCACTTAATTCATTTAAAAATATATTTCCAAAGACTAAGCCATCATAAAGCAGAAACATTCTTTCAGAGGCTGATCTGCAACTTGTCCTTTGAGGAGCATGCCGTGATGAGCTTGTTGGTGGATTAAATGTGATGGGGAAGACAGTTGGTGTGTCTAAACATTGCACTACAGTTAGGTGTGGACTAATTCTTCTGGGAGTATTTTAGTCTTCCCCTTCAAATCCAGGCTGGCTGATGGAAAATGATGACTGACTGGCTGTTCATTGTTCTACTCTGTGTGAAATAAGCTGGTTTCATTTCATTCCCTACTAGACAGGTGTCCTCATCATAAGATGATCATCATATTCAGTGCTGATTAGCAGCCCTTTTTGGCAATATCTGCCAAGAAACTAAAAAGTGTGAGAGACAGATGTTAAAATACCCTTTTACAACCCTTAGCTTGATGCTCTTATACTGTGTCATTGATACATATGCAAATTGACACAGGTGTAAATAGCTACCCTTATTTAACTTTTGACACTGAAGTAAAGAGTGATCAAAGGTGTGATGCAATTGGAAGATTGCCAGCAGTGTGAGATTTGCATTAATGCTGCCTGTGATGTGGGTAGAACAAAAGAGATCTATATCCTTTGCTTTCAGTAAGGTAACTTTACAAGCACTAAATATACAAAAGAATGTGCTAGTTCTAAGAATGGAATGGTTAGTAGTTGGTCAAACGATATCAAGCAGACAGTGTGCAAGGGAGGCTAAGGAGAAAATGATGGATAGGTGGTGAGGAGGGAGTGGGAGGAATCCATGAGAGATATGGGATTTTTGAAGATTGTCCAACAGATCATAGAGTGGATATATATAGTAGCCCAATGTCTGTGACTCTGTAACGCTGTAGTGTTACGAGTCACCTCTGGGGGGCGCTGTTGCATTGTGCCGCGGCACTCTGCTGAGTTCTGCGCCGCTCAGCCGGGCCACCGCGGGGGAGCAACTGGTGCAAGCAGCTGTTTGGGCCCCGCAGTCCCCATGCAGCACCCCCGTGCTGCATGGGGAGTGCAGGGCCCAAACGGCCACTTGTGCCGCTTGCTTCCCCGTAGTGGCCCGGCTGAGCAGCGCAGAACTCAGCTGAGCACCACGGCGGGAGGGGAAAGGGGCGGGGTGGCGATGTACATGGCCAGGGGGCGGGGCCCGGCCGTGTATGTCACCGCCCCGCCCCCCTTCGCCTCCTGCCATGGCGCTCGGCTGAGTTCTGCACTGCTCAGCCGGGCCGCTGTGGGGGAGCCCAAATGGCTGCTTGCTCCGCTTGCTCCCCTGCGGTGGCCCGACTGAATGGCGCAGAACTCAGCCGAGCGCCATGGCGGGAAGGGAAGGGGAGAGGGGTGGTGACGTATATGGCCCCGCCCCCGGCCGTGTACATCACTACGATAGGGGTAAAAAAAAATGGACACCCTTGATCGGGGGCGGGAGGAGGGAAGGACCAGCCGGGAGAGGAGCGGGGCTGGCTTGGAGGAGGGGGGGGGGCGGGAAGCAGAGCTGGGGGGGCTCAGAGGCAGCGTAGCTGGCCAGGGGAGAACGGGGGAGAGGCAGCCAGCGGGAAGCAAAGCTGGTCGGGGGTGGGAGGCTGCGGGTTGGCCAGTGGGAAGCAAAGCTGGTCAGGGGTGGGAGTCGGGGGCAGCAAGGCTGGCCATGGGAAATTGGGAGGAGGAACTGGCTGGCAGGGGGTGGGGAGAGGGAATTGGCCGGCGGGGAGCCGGACTCACCGGGGCACGTGCAGATCCCAGGGTGCTGCCCGCCCCGCTCATGGTCCCAGCGAAGCAAGTCCAGCTGCAGCTCCAGCATGCTCTGGAACAGCGCTCAGGAGCAGGGACAGCGCTTCCCCTGCTTCCCAGAGGCAACTACAGGCTCCCAGCGCCGATTGTGCCCCGCCTCCCAGCCACTCCCCCACCCTCGCCAGGCTTCTGTCTGGCGCCCAGCCAGAGAACCAGAAAATACCGGACATTGTACATGTCCGGTATTTTCTGATTTTTTTTACCAGACAGAGGGCCCAAAAACTGGACTGTCCGGTAGAAAACTGTACACCTGGCAACCCTATACGTCACCGCCCCGCCCCACTTCGACTCCCACTGTGGTGCTCGGCTGAGTTCTGCGCCGCTCAGCCAGGCTGCTGTGGGGGAGCCCAAACGGCCGCTTGCTCTGCTTGCTCCCCCGCGGCAGCCCAGCTGAGTGGCGCAGAACTCAGCCGAGTGCCACGGCAGGAGGCGAAGGGGGGCGGGGCGCTGACATACACTCCCAGGGGGCAGGGCCTGGACGAGCATGCATCCCCGACAGAGACAGAGGAGAACAGAGAGAGAGTGAGAGGCATGAGGGGGAGAAGAGAAAGAGAGAGACGGAGTGGAGAGAGAGTGAGAGGCAGGAGGAGGAGGAGAAGAGAAAGAGAGAGTGAGAGGCAGGAGGGGGAGAAGAGAAAGAGAGAGACGGAGTGGAGAGAGAGTGAGAGGCAGGAGGAGGAGGAGAAGAGAAAGAGAGAGTGAGAGGCAGGAGGGGGAGAAGAGAAAGAAAGAGACGGAGAGAGAGGCAGAAGGCGGAGGAGAGCTGAGAGAGAGGGGGGAGGCAGTAGGAGGAGGCGAGAGAGAGAGAGAGAGAGAGAGAGAGATGGAGCAAGAGACCGGAGGCTCAGGAGAGAAGACCGACGTGGAGGAGAGACCTGAAAATCCCGTCTTATGATGGGCTAATTGGCTAGTTTTTGAAGATTGTCCAACAGACCATAGAGTGGATGTCAGTACAGCACATTGCTACTTTTCCTGGGAACTGTATATTGCTAAAAATCATGCTTTGTGCATGTACGAGGCATCTTCCATTCAAGGGGCTGGCAATCACCTAGTTAAAACAAGTTATAAGGGTGGGAATTTGCCATTCAGTTTCAACAGCAGAGTCTTGCCCATAAACAATTGTAGACAAATGTTTAGTTTTCCTTCTTTGCAGTGTTGTAGCTGTCTTGGTCCCAGCACATTAGAGCCACCAGTTGAGAAGATAATCTCTTTTATTGGGCCACCTTCTACTAGTGAAAGAGACAAGCTTGCGATCTGCACCAAGTCGTCTTTGGGTTCTCCCCGTAAGCCAGCAAACGTTCTAATTAATTCTTCAGTGTTGCCCTTTTCCTGGTGTTATTACAAATCCTTTTGTTTAACCTTATTTTATGTAATCTCTACTATTCTCGATTGACTAACTCCACTTAGAAGAGCATTTAAGGAAATTGAAAATCCTCTGCATTTAGGAGATTTCTTACCTTTATTATTTCAATGTTGTTTGGATCAAAGAGCATTGTTGTGAAATACCAGGTACACTGTATGTTTTCATGTATAGAAGATGGGTTGCTAAAAGCCTCAATCACATGCCAATCAAAGTCTAAGGAGGGAAATCTGCCTTCAGGAAATGTGGCTTTGCAGGATAGTGCTAGAACAGAATGATGCTTGCTGTCTGTATCTGTCACTTGACATCCAGTCAGGGCAGTATAGGGCTGGAAAGCTTAGAGTGAGTCAGAGCTGTTTGTATTCTTTGCTTATGTGAGCTGCTAATTACAGCCTGTGCTTCTGCCATAGCTCCTATCCAGCAGCCTCTTCCCTTTCTGCATGTGAAGTGTATCAGCAGGTGTGATAACTGAGGTCATGTCTACACTATCGCTATGTTTAGACTACATTCCTCTTTCGAAAGAGGAATGTAAATTAGGCAAAGCGAAAGTGCAAATGAAGCGCGGATTTAAATATCCCACGCTTCATTTGCATATTCGCATCTGAGCGCTTTTTTGAAAGTGAAAGCGCAGTCTAGATGCGGTTGTTTAAAAAAAAATCCCTTTTTCCTCATTTTTTTCAGGAGTACAGGTTCTTTTGAAAAAGGGTTTTTTTCGAAAGAACCACATCTAGACTGCACTTTCACTTTCAAAAAAGCCTTTTTCAAAAAAGCACTCAGACGTGAATATGCAAATGAAGCGCAGAATATTTAAATCCATGCTTCATTTGCACTTTCGATTGCCTAATTTACATTCCTCTTTTGAAAGAGGAATGTAGTTTAGATGTGCCTATGGGTATGTCTACACTGCCACCCTAGTTTGAACTAGGGTGGCTAATGTAGGCATTCGAACTTGCAAATGAAGCCTGGGATTTAAATATCCCGGGCTTCATTTGCATGTTCCCGGGCGCCGCCATTTTTAAATGCCCCGTAGTTCGAACTACCTGTCTGCGGCTACACGCGGCACGGACTAGGTAGTTCGAATTAGGAGCTTTAATTCGAACTACCTAGTCCTTGCCGCATGTAGCTGCGGGCAGGTAGTTTGAACTACGGGGCATTTAAAAATGGCGGCGCCCGGGAACATGCAAATGAAGCCCGGGATATTTAAATCCCGGGCTTCATTTGCAAGTTCGAATGCCTACATTAGCCACCCTAGTTCGAACTAGGGTGGCAGTGTAGACATACCCTATGAGATTAGCTCGAATTTATTAAGGTCGATTTTTTTAGCACCCGATTTTGTAAAGTTGAAGGTGCTTGTCTCCACTGTTCTCAAGAGTTCCAATTAGTGCATCCCCAGTAGGGTAGCTACTGTCAACATTGACAGCAATGCACTGTGGGTAGCTATCCTACATTTCCTGCCATCCCTTTGCATTCTGGGTTAGGTCCCCAGTGCCTGATGGGACAAAAACAGTGCAGTGAATCGTTCTGGGTACATATCATCAGCATCCCATGATGCACTTATCTCCTCCCTCCCTCTGCTGAAAAGCAATGCCAGATAATCTTTTTGCATCCTTTTCTCCCTGATGATCCATGCAGACAGCATAGCAGGGCAAGCATGGGACCCGTTTGGCAGCAAAATGCTATGGCAATCATAGCAAACATCTTGCGCCTTATGCTGCAGTATGTCCAGAACCTAGCCAGGACCTGCCAGACCGAGAAAGAATGTGAGGTGGCCATGAACAGACTCTTGTGCAAAGCACTTCAGTGGAGCAATTGGCAGATGCTGGTGGCAGTTGATCCTCTCGATCCAGTGAATCTCTGATTCTGGTGTCATGACACAAGTACAGACTGGTGGGATCGCATAGTTATGCAGCTATGGGACGATCAGCAGCTGCTGCAAAACTTTTGCATGCATAAGGCCACTTTCATGGAAGTTTGCAAATTTCTTTCTCCCGCCCTGAAGTGTAGTAATAACCAAAATGAGACATGCTCTGACCATTGAGACGCATGTGGCAATAGCCCTGTGGAAGCTTGCAATGCCAGACAGCTACTGGTCAGTTGGGGATCAGTTTGAACTGGATACATCTACAGTGGGGGCTGCTATGATACAAGTAGCTAATGCAATCAATACCCTTCTGCAATGAAGGACAGTGACTCTGGGAAACGTGCAGGACATAGTGGTGGGTTTTGCCATCGTGGAGTTCCCTGACTGTGACAGGGCAATAGATGGAATGCACATCCCTATCGTGACACCTGACCACTTTGCCAAAGAGTACATAACCCACACAGAGTGCTTCTTGATGGTGTTGCAGGCATTGGTGGATGACAAGGGCCATTTTAATGACCTCAACATGGGATGGTCGGGAAAGGTGCATGATGCGTGCACCTTTACAAACTGGTCTCTTCAGAAAGCTGCAAGATGGAATTTTCTTTCCAGACTGGAAAATTACCATTGGTGACGTGGAGATGCCAATGGTGATCCTGGGAGCCCCAGTCCACCCCATGCTCCCATGGTTCAGGGAGTCTACACAGGCAACCTGGACTGCAGGAAGGAGCAGTTCAACTACAGGCTGAGCAAGTGCAGAATGGTAGTGGAATGCGCTTTTGGGCACTTACAGGGAAGGTTTCATAGTTTATTGACTACGTTAGACCTCAGTGAAGTCAACATTCCCATTGTTGTGGCTGCCTGCTGTGTGCTCATAATACCTGTGAAAATAAGGGTGGAAATTTTATACTAGGGTGGGGTATCAAGGCAGATCACCTAGCCACTAATTAGGAGCGGTCAGACACCAGGGAAATGAGGAGAACACATCAAGAGGCTCTGCAAATCAGAGAGGCTTTGAAAAACAGCGTTGTGAATGACTATACAACAATATTACAGTCATGTATGTTGCTCTTCACGAGGTGCCCTCTGCATTAAGTGTGCTGGCCTGTAAAGTCTCCCTCCCCGCATGTAACTCAAGCAATAAAAATACTGTTGTTGAGAAATCATGCATTTTTATTTAGGGAACACAAGGCAGACAGAAAAGGAGTCCAGGGTAGGAGCTTCAGGGAGTGGGAGAGGTGCAAGTGCAAGGTGGCATATTAAAATGCCCCTGTTCAACAAGCACAGGTATGAGAATGACAGCCCTCTGTTCCAGGAGACATCCCTGGGAGTTGAATAGAAGGCTATCCTTGAATCCCCAGCCATTCTAGGGTGCCTTGGAGGGGAGATTATGAAACTTGGTGAGGAGGGCAGGTGGCTTAGCATGGGGTGGAGGCGGGAATCTGTGCCCCATCTGTTTCTCTTGTCCCTCTACCAGGCATGTCAGCAGCTCTATTTGCTGCTCCACAAGCCTCAAGATCTCCTCCTGTGTCTTGACTTCACATCCCCTGCACGCTCTCCTCTCCTCATGCTCCATTCATGTCTCCTGCAGCATTGTTCTCCTCCTCGCATTTAATTGTGCCCTGTCCATGTGGGCAGATTGCATTTGCTCATTGAACATGTCATCCTGATTAGATTTTTGCCTTTGGATCTCTGCTAGCCAAACAGCTGGAGGAGCTGGGGGAGTGGGCCACAGGCTCCCTGTTGCACTCTCTGCAATGAATAAAGTGAAGGGCAGAATATAGAGAAGATACATCGCAGAGCGCAGAAGCTAATCTCTTACCATGAAAGCATGTCTGTCCAACACAATAGACATGTGTTATGTGCAAGGCCAAAGTGATGTTTGAAGCACCTAATAGGCAGCAGGGACAACACACAGCTCATAAGGGAGCTACTGGACGTGGGTTGGTGGCAGGTATGGTAAGGAACAGGGTAGGGCTCTTGCTCTTTTACTTTTGCTCTTTTACGTTTGCAGAGGGGGGCCACGGTTGCAAGGGGCTGTGTTGAGGGAAGGGGGCCAAGCATGGCGGCAGGGCAAGGGCTCACACTGTCACTGCGTGTTTGGCACCTCCACCCCCTGTTTGCTAGAAGAGTGAAACTTTTCTCCTGGAGCCTGCCAGGAGAAAGGGGGCCAGGTGTGGTGGCAGGGCAAGGCTGGACAGAGGCTCATGGCATCACCAAGGAGCCTGCAGTGGGGAGGGGACTGGGTGTGGTGGCAGGGCAGGGATTCAAGCAAGCCATGCTTTGTTGGAGATGAGCAAATGGAGGTGTACTGCCATAGTGGTATCAGCACACTTTCAAAAGGAAGAATGTTGTTGGTTTTTTTGGTAGAAATGATTAAAACTCTGTTAAATCAGGCCACTTCTCCTAAAATCTTAGCAGCTCAAACTTCTCTCTGTCCTTTTCAAAGAGTATTTATTTGGGGGCAAATTTACCATAGAAGTCAAGTATTGCATTCTTTTTATTTCCTTTTGTGACCTCATGCAATCATTCATTTGCCTTTCTGGGGTAGGGAAATGTTAGACTCTGGTTCAGCCGAGCACCTTCACTGGTATGCAGGGGGGCTAACAGCCACTGTAGGCCGAGGGACAAGGTGTGTGTGTGGGGACCTGACTCTGTGCCTGTGGAAGGGGAGGAGCCTCAGGTGGAAGGGGGAGGGCCAAGGGCAGTCAGCCCTTAGCGCCACCTGAAGTTTGGCACTGGGCCCTCCCTCACCTCAGGGCTATGCGGAGTGGTGGAGTGGTGCTCCTGCATTGTTTTTAAGGGATCTAGAGCTCCCGGATGCTGCCACTGCTACTGTGGCAGTGGTGGTGGCCGGGAGCCCTGGGCCCCTTTGAAACACCAGGCCCCTGTACAATTGCCCTCTTAGTTCCCCCCTCTTGCCCCCTTGGCAGGCCTGCTGGTATGGAATCCCAGAATCCTTTGAAAAGGATTTCATTTCCCCATTTGTAACCAGAGGCATAAAGGGACTAAGTATGTGGCAGAACCAGGAATTGCAACTAGTTTTTCTGAGTCTCAGACTAATGCCTTGACCATAAGACCATCCTTCCAAAACTGGGGACCAAAATAATCTATTTGTCTATTGAACAGGTGCAGTACAAGCAAGGGCAGTTGATTCCTCCACAAAAAAATTACTGAAAGTGGTACCCTCAAAGGCCTTGTCTAGCATACAGCTGTTGGTCTAGGATACACAATTTTTTTTTTCCGAATCATGGTTCATCCTATTTAGTACCAGCGAGGTGATGGGTTTTGTGATGTGATTATCTTTCTGCCAGGAACAGTACTGAGACCATCATTTCACTTAATAAAGGCCACCAGAGAGCCACAAGACAGAAATGAGTTGCACACTACTGACCTTGGTGGGGTTTGAACTGATGATGTAGAATTGAACAACTTTCCCTCAATAATTACCAGTCTCCCGAGACACGTATTCTTCTCCCTGTGTACCTTATAAAAATAGAATTACAGCATCTTCTGACATGATGGGGATCTGTTTTGTTTTCTGTGTAGTGGCTTTGGTTGGGTATTCATGTGTTACTCTGTTACTATTTGGAAAGAATCATATTTTTACAGCAACATAACCCATTTTCCCTTTATTGTAATTGTTTTGGAATAAGAAGTAATCATCCAGGACTGACCAACTTGCTTTACTAAGCGTTCTCTTCTCACTTCTGGTAAATTGCTTTGAGAATTGAACAAAGCTCTGTTCAATCATGCAAGATATCCATTCCAGAGAACACCAGGAAAGTAAATCTACTTCGGACCACTACAGTCATGCCTTTTACTTCTTAAAGATAAAGCTGTGTAAGAGCTTGATTCAAATGCACAGTACTTATGACACATTAAATAAAGGAATTTAAGTTGATCAAATAACTTCACTTGTCTCCCTTAAATCCCCATGTCTTACAAGCGTTTAATTAATCATTTATCAGCAATAACATCCTACCTCATCCTTCTATAGAACCTTCTATCTGAGCATCTCAATGTGCTTTAAAACATGAATTAAGCTATATAACTCTCCTGTGAAGTATAGTAAGTTTTATCATACCCAGGACTTGTACAGGGCTGGTCCCTAGTGGTAAAATGTACCAGCACCCCTCATAGCTGTTATCTTGTGCTCTGGAATCTCAGCTTTTCTTTTAAAAACAAGTCAGTCCTTGTCTACACACGTGATTGCACTGGTTTAGCTAGAGGGGTGACATTAAACCAGTGCCATATTGTATGGGGACACTCTCTTACATTGATTTAAACCTTATATGGGTTAAGCTGCACTGGTTTAGGACTTGTCAACACACACACTTAACACTAGTTTAATTAAACTAGTCATATGTGGGCACAGGAGTTTATCTTGTCCTTGTAAATGTAGGAGTTTACTCTGGTACAAGTAGACTCCTGTAAGTTTTGGTGCAGGTGTGATAGTTGCCATCTGAACCAGTGGTTCTCATCTGGAGGTGTATGTACCTCCAGAGGATACACAGAGGTCTTCCAGGAGGACATCAACTCCTCTAGATATTTGCCAGTGCCTTTTAAGTTGCATGTTGTAAACCTAAGTAAAGTCAGTGCAAACTAAAATTTCATACAGATACTGACTTCTTTATACTGCTCTACGTACACTACACTGAAATGCAAGTACAATATTTTTATTTCAATTGATTTATATGTAAAATGAGAAAGTAAGCATTTTATTCAGTAATAAGTGTTCTGTGACATTTTTGTGTTTTTGTGTCTGATTTTTGTATGCAAGTTCTTAAGTGAGGTGAACCTTAGGGGTAGGCAAAACAAATCAAACTGCTAAAAGGGGCAAGTTTGAGAGCCACAGTTCTAGACTGACACCAGGAACTGTACCAGGGACTTCCATAGCTAAAAGAATGAGTCTCTACAGTATGAACTGAAGACTTGGGATGTCTAACAGAGAGCTGTAACAGGCTCAGTGGATTGATCATGGGAGGGGGAAAGAGGGAGCAAGAGACATGCAACCTACTGTTCGGTGTGTGTGTGTGTTACCGTGTAATTTCCTGAGGGAAGCCAAACCCAAGGAATCCAGCAGAGCCCATGCATGTTTTCAGACTCCACCTATGGGGAGTCTAGCTCGAAGAGCTTAGAGAGCTCAGTTATGAGTTGAATCACTGAGCAATCTATTGTGAGTGGTATCTCATTTTGCCTGTGTTGAATTTGGAAGTCTCTTTCCCAATGTCTCATTAATCATGCAGATTACAAAACTGAGATATGGAGAGCAAACACTCCCATTGGTTTCCCTTACTCTTTGAGACTGGAGCTGCCTTCAGCATTTGATTTAGCAGGTCTTAACTAGACCTGCTTAATCGCATGCCAGAAGATCGATCTCCAGCATGGTAAATATAAACATGGCCTGAGATTCAGATTACCTCCTGAGGAAAATGGTTCATGGGTGGTATCTTGGCAATTCATTCAAACACTAGGCGCTAAATAGATGTCTTCCTCTGTTTATATAGGCGGGGGAGAGAACTTCCCATAGCCTTTCCCTTCCTCTTTTGTGTACTACAACAGCAGAGGACAAAACTGAGCCCTGTATCTTCTTCTAAGTTTCCTTTCCTCTTTTCATTTTGCTTTTATTACTATCCGTTAAATCTGTGTAAGGCCTTTCCTGCAATATTGTATGTGCATACAGATCCCCAGTGCAGCTTCTGTACTGGTGGCTTCCTTCTGTACTTAGGCAATAAAAACCTCTTTGGGGGAAAAATGGAAAAGCAACCCTGGAAATTGCTCTGGAGAAGCAGATGTTTCTCCTGAGCTGTTTTGTAAGGCTTTCCATTACACACCATTAGTATTTTTGTGTGGTGGATGGAATGGTAAATGCTCCAAAGGAATCACCTCCTCTCTAGCAAATAATATTGTATAGACTCCCATGAATTCTTCTTTTCATTTCTGTTGTATTTAATATTTTATCTTTTTTAAAAGGAATATCAATCACTTGTGTGGAGCTGGTTAATGGCACATGCATTTCAGAGGGCAGGACACTTGGGAGGATGCTAGATTCTCATCGCCAGTGTAAACACAGGCTACTAAAACCATTGTGTAATTCCATTAGGCTTGATATTGGTGTCTCCTCCCGCCACTGGGATGAGAGTCACTATATCCTCTGTCTTTGGACTTTTCTACTATGTCCCCTGCTGTGTGTGGCAATGGCATTGTTCATGTGCAGACATCTATTCAGGGAGAAATCCTACAGTCCTTACTTAGGTTAAGCTCCCACTGAAATTCTTTTTGCCTTTTTGTGCTAGGTGATAGTTGTGGAATTTAAGACTAGAAGGGAGCACTAGTTTGACCTCCTCTATATCACAGGCCACAAGCACCACCCGTACGCTACACACACCAATTGAAATTAAACCAAAGTAGTATTGTCCGTGGGAGACAACCCTACTACGTACCATAGGCAGAGAATAGGCGACGCTGGCAGGGAAATGATTATGAAAATGAAAGCTCTTCCTTGACTAAGTTTTCTAAGATCCTTTGGAGATAAGATGCTTTGGAGATAACACACTATATTTAGCGTGAGATCTCCTAGGAGGCTTTTCGTGAGTTTTGTAATGAAGAGCAGGGAAATATAGGAGAGACAGTATCAAGTTTGGCTCAAGCCCGAGTGACATGGAGATCCAGAAAGACACATATTCCAGAGAGCTTTTTCCAGGCACAGGACACTGATTGTGTGTTTAGTCCTGCAAAATTGCCATGACAACTCAGCATTTAATTTAGTTACCCAGCAAAAGAAATTTCTTACATAGGAGAATGCAGTGTAATTTGATTAAGGGAATGGTGTGATGGCATGTGCATACCCCACACTGAGCTGAAAGGGGTTAATATCCTGTGGGTGAAGGAAGTCCCACCTCCCTAGCTATGTTGGGCATGGTCCAAGCACTGGGCTAGTATAAAAGGGAGAAACTCAGCTCTGTCCGGGCTGCATGCTGGAAAGGAAGGACCTGCGGCAGGAGCTCCAAAGATGGACCAGCCACAAATCCAGACAGCGGGAGCTGGAGACCCAGAGACTGGAACGAGCCTCCAGAGCTGGTGTTGCCCTGGGGAGTGACTTGCGCTGTGGAGCTTGAGGCCCTAAACTCTCATGGATGGTAGGAAGTAATCCAGGGAGGGTGAGTGAGTGGTATCTCTCATCTGAGTGAGCTTGGTATGTTTCGGCTGGATTCCACACCCAGCTTGTGGTGAATCTCGCCACCACTACCAGGGCCCTGGGAAGTAATCCAGGGAGGGTGAGTGAGTGGTATCTCTCATCTGAGTGAGCTTGGTATGTTTCGGCTGGATTCCACACCCAGCTTGTGGTGAATCTCGCCACCACTACCAGGGCCCTGGGTCAGTACCGGGTGGAATTGGATAGGCCTGGCCTCCCCTACCAGGGCTATCACCCGAACCCCCTTCTAGTGACAGTCCCATAGACTCTGGCCATTCAGCCACACTACACTGCAATCCAGGGATATTCCATTCACTCTGGTCATTAAACCATGCTGCCCCGCAGGCAATGGCTGCACCATAGATATTAACCATTAAGCTATGCTGCCCTGTGGTGACTAAGGCTACATCTAGACTGCAGGCTTCTTTTGGAAGAAGCTTTTCTGGAAGAGAGCTTCCGAAAAAACTTCTTTCGAAAGAGCGCCTCCACACTGCAAAAGCACATTGAAAAAGCAATCTGCTTTTTTGAAAGATAGCATCCATTCAGTGTGGACGCTATCTCGCATTTAAGTTGTGATTATTATGGACAGAGTGGCCACCAGGGCACCTGTGCTTTTTCCTCTTTCCTCTTCTTTCGAAAGAACTCCCTCTTCCCCGTCCACACACGCCTTTTACCAAAAGAGCCCTTTCGAAAAAAGCCTTCTTTTTCGTAGAAAGAGGTTTACCAATGTCGGAAAAAACCCCTCTGTTCTTTTGATTTTTTTTTCGAAAGAACGCGATTGCAGTGTGGACGTAAGTGAAGTTTTTTGGAAAAACTGCTGTTTTTCCAAAAAAACTCTATAGTGTAGCCATAGCCTGACTGACTTGGGTCACCAACAGAAAGGAAGTGGTAACTGCGGTGTTCACACACCCCTGTGAACCTTTCCCCCCGCCCCCCCAGGATGGGATGTGCATGCATTGACACAGATGGCATGAGAAAAAGAAGAAATGAGGATCTTGTATATATTATTAACATTTTGTTTAGTACATTAATACAACAGTCTTATGCAGAAGATACAAAAGATAGTTAAGTTAGTTAAGATAGTTAAGTTCCAGGCAGACTGAAAAGAGCTACGAAAGGATCTCTCAAAACTGGGCAACAAAAAGGTAGATGAAATTTCTTGTTGATAAATGCAAAGTAATGCACACTGGAAAAATATAATCTCAACTATACATATAATATGATGAGGTCTAAATTAGCTGTTACCACTCAAGAAAAATCTTGGCATCTTTGCAGATCGTTCTCTGAAAATATCCACTCAATGTGCAGTGGCAGTCAAAAAACAAACAAAGTTGGGAGTAATTAAGAAAGGTATGGATATTAAGACATAAAATATCATATTTCCTCTGTATAAGAAGTTCTGACTTGTATCTCGTTCAACCACCCATTTATTGTGCTATCCGCCACCTTTATAACTCACAACAGTATATGTTCCTGCTCGACTTTTGTTTGACAGCTACACACAGTACGCAATCACACTGGCCTGGGCACCAATATCCGGCCTCCAATGGTGGAGTAGGGGGACCTGGGCCCACCCACTCTCCCGAGTCCCGGCCCAAGGCCCTAAGGTAGGGAGCCTGACTCCCTAACCTAGCAAATGGGGGAGATGCCCCTAAACTCGTTTGCTCGCAGGCTCCACTACCCCGCCTGGGCCACTTCCTACCTCCGCCATTTGAGTCTCCTCCTCTGTCCTCTCCTAGGGCCAAGATGCCCCTCTCCAGCCCTGGTAGCCTCCTCCTCCTGCCCTCCCCTTCACCTTTTGCGCTGGCACCTTTTATCCCCACCCCTGGGTTCGGTGGGTGACTTCACGTGGGCCCCCTCTCCCCACCTCCGTAGTTCACTTCCTGGCACCGGCTTGATGTCGCGCTGCACCGGCGTATGACATCATCCCCTGTCACCTCTCCCTCCAGCTTCCTCACTCGGGGCTTTTAAACTCGGCCCCGCCGCTTCCCAGTCCTGGCAGGTGTCGGTCAGTCTCGGTTCCTGAGACTGCTCCAGCCCTGGGTTAGTAAAGGGTTGCTTCACCCCATCACCCTCTATATAAATCCAGGGTATGCCCCTGTATTGAATACTTCATGCAGATGTGGGTGCCTCATCTAAAAAGAGATACACTGGAACTGGAAAAAGTTCAGAAAAGGGCAACAAAAATGCCTAATATGGAACGGCTTCTATATTAGGAGAGATTAATAAGACTGGAACTTTTCAACTGGGAAAATAGATGATGGGGTGGGAGGTATGATATAGGTCTATAAAATCATGACTGCTGTAGAGAAAGTAGATAAGGAAGTGTTGTTTATTCCTTCTCGTAACACAAGAACTAGGAGTCACTAAATGAAGTTAATAGGCAGCAGGTTTAAAACAAATAAAAGGAAGTGTATTTTCACACAATGCAGAGTCAACTTGTGGAACTCCTTGCTAGAGGATATTGTGAAGGCCAAGACTACAACAAGGCTCAAAAAAGAACTAGATAAATTAATGGAGGCTACATCCATCAATGGTGTCCCTAGCCTCTCTTTGCCAGGAGCTGGGAGATGAGCTACAGGGAATGGATCGCTTGATGATTATCTGTTCTGTTCATGCTCTCTGAGGCTCTTGGCACTGGCCACTGTCAGAAGACAGGTTACTGGCTAGATGGATCTTTGGTCTGACCCAGTATGGCCATTCTTGTTTTTACGCAGCATTAGATGTCTTAGACAATAGAAGTAGAATTCTTTCTCAAAGCAATGTTTTCCAAAATGTTCTATTTATACATCAGCAGGATTCATGTTTTTGCAAATGTAACTGTGTGGTAAAAGTGGTATTATCCACTCTTGTGAGCTGGGACTGAGGGCTGAGCTGAAATTCTGGAACTCAGCAGCATGATGGAAGAAAAAGGAGAAATTATAGACCATAGGCAAACTATATATAATGTCAATATCTATAAATTGAAAACTGTAAATAGAAGTTCATTAGTTTTCCTTCAGATAATAGAGTAACTAATATTTGAACACTTAGGTATATCTCAATATTTTCACGTTTTCAATTAACAGAATTATTTTTTTGCAATGAAAATTAATTGCTGTAATTTTTCTTCTCTAGAACAGAGCAATGAATCATTATGTACTAGTTATTGTCTCAGACTCCTACTTCAGCCATCTTCAATATTGTATCCATTTAGCATTCACTCATACGATGCAACTTTCCCTTCAAAGGGTCACCCAATATTTCATTCTTACAGAATAGTCTCCCCAGTTAATCTTGAACTAATGAAAGGATTTAGTCTTTATCAAACAATCCTTTTTCTAGCCGTATAGGGAGGGAAGAATGACTCTATCCAAAGCTAACTTTGATAGATGTTCTCAGAAGGGAACCTTGTCATGGTGTGTTACCCCCCTTAAGAGTCAGTTTGGAAGTTACCATCATTTGCATCCTGCCCTCAGGTTGAGGCTACATATAAACCAGAAAAGGAAGCTGAGCAAAACAGAGCTGGGACCAGCAGCTATGTTGACTGGGTGGTAAGCTTCCAGGATACTAGCCTTGGGGACTTTTTCTGTCTATAAGTTTGGTTGCTCTGACTTAAGGCTTTTAGGTAGGGGGAACTTTGTTAAATGGTTCCTTCCTCAACCTGATGTCTAAGGGAAAGGGAGAATGCCTGCCTGCCTCCTAGAACAATAAGAGAATTAGACACTCTGATGGCCAAGTTTGGTTTGGAGGCCTTCTTAAGGGGGACACATTCGGTCATTAGTTTGGTTTTTGCCTCCCTTTTCTTGGGAGACCTAATACAGTCATAAATATGATGTGGTCAAAGAGAACTACAGCACTTATTAATATGCTTTACAAGTCCAAATTGTATATTTCCATATTGCTTTCATGTTCCCTGTCTGTGAGTTTTGCTCACGTTGTTGGAAAGCTGTTGTGTTCCAGGTTACTCGAAGCCCTGTCAGCCAAGGCCCTGATATTTGATAGTGAGTAGCCAAACTGCATGGTGGCAATCAGGGCTGTACTACATGAGTACTTTACAAATACTGTACCTGAATGTATTGGACTTTCAAACAGAAGCACTTTTTTTGGTGTTAAATCAGGGGTGGGCAAGAAGTGGCTAGCAGGCTAGATCTGGCCTGCCAAGCCACGAGATCCAACCCATGGCCTCCTCGCCAGCACCCTTACTACAGAGCAGGGGCAATCCGTGTAAAAAGCAGGTTGCTAATTGCTCTGCAAGCTGAGCAGGGAGGAGAAAACTTTGCGCACTGTCCCTGCCCCCTAGTAAAATTCCTAAGTTCCCATTGGCCAGTTCCCCCCCCGTGCTGGAGCAGAGCCATGTGGAGCAGCCCACCCAGCACACAGGTAAGGAGTCTGCAGAGCTGCTGACTGGGAGCTGCCTAGGTAGGCACCTCCCAGCCAGAGCCTTCCTCTGGCACTCCCTCCCTCTCCCCAGCTACCTGCTCTTGGCCACCACCCAAACCCTCTGTATCTCCTCTCCCTACCTCCTCCAGGTTGAAACTCCCTCCCAGACCCTGCATCCTTCCCCCAGGCCAGAATTCTTTCCTGCACTCAGACCTCTCCCTGACCCTGCACCCCATTCCCCTGCCCCGCGTCACTACCCAAACCCTCTGCACCCCCTTTCCCCACTTCTCCAAGGCCACATCTCCCTCCCTGACCCTGTACCCCCTCGTACGCCCCTCCCCCAGGCCAGAATCCTCTCTTGCACCCATAACTACTCCTGGACCCTGCACCCCAAGCCCCTACCCCAGATTATAACCCCCTCCTTCACCCAAGCTCCCTCTCAGACCCCACACTCCCTCCTGCACCCCAGTCCTCTATCCCAAGCTCCTTTCCACATCCCACCTGCTGTCCCAGACCCCACGCCCTCTCCACAGAAGTGCAACCCTTGACCGCTTACCAAAATCTTGGAGTGGCCCCCCATTACAAATTATTGCCCACCCCTGCATTAAATGCTAATCCTAGGGGGACTGAGCTGAATTCTCTTACACTTTCATGCACATATAAATATCTTTGGGCAGGTTGAGATGCAAAGCATGGAAAAAGTATTCCCAAAATAAACGTGAGGTAGTGAGTTTTATATAGACCTGTGGTTCCCATGCTCTAGCAGTAGTCAGGGCACAGAGGCTATGCTCCACAAATGTACAGGGCTAGGTCTCTCTCCCCCCTCTTGTCACCTCCACACACCTCCCCTGTAGAGTCCCTTGTCTGTACTTCCTTGCTTGCCGCTGCCACTGCTTGCTACAAGAGTGGTGCCAGTGGCAGGCTGAGGCGGCTGCTGTGCCTGGGTGGGAGAAGATGCACAAGTGATGGCAGCCTCTCTCCCCCTGCACCTAAGGGAGCCCATAGGGAGCTGACTCCCGCTCCAAGGGTGCTTCTTGGAGTCTGGACCTGAACAACTGGGGCTTGGGTGAGTGTTAGACTTTTGGCACCCTCCCCCCACCTGCAGTCACCACAATGCTTGGCAAGGGGCCAGTCCCCTTTCTTCCACCTCCACTGAGGCTACAGTGAGGGGCTGCAGTAGGGAGGAGGTACACACATGGTGACAGTACCCCCTCCCCCGGAACCCACTACACGGGAAGCAAGGGGGCCTTACCTGAGCAGCTGGAGCTTGGGTTATGTCATGACATCCTGCCCCTCCCCCCTTGCTCTCACCACCCCTGCCCTGCACTTGGTTGTTTCTGTATTCAAAAATGTATTTTTCTGATGATAGTGGTATTGTGCCATATAAGAAAACTGTTAAATACTTTCTGTTTCCTGTCCATTTTTGCCTTATTTAAAAGTAGATATATTGGTTTACAAGGCATGCAGGGCGGGGGGGGGCAGGGGGAGGAGAGGAGAAAGAAAGCAGGATTCAGACTCGTTCTGGGCACCACCAAAAATTATACAAACCAGCCAGCCTTGGAAAGATATGTGCAATTGAGGACCTGGCCACCCAAACCAAGCATACTGTTCAAACTATTCCCATATAGTTGAAGTGGCACATTGTAATTATATCACAATGAAGTTACTTTGTGTGGATGTAGCTATTCTTCTCAAGAAAGGGAAATAACCTATCCTGGTATAAGGCACTTTTATACTCATATAACTGAACTGTATCCGAGCTGGGGTTTGTACCACTACAGAAGTGTTTCTCAAACTGTGCTCCGCGGAGTCCCAGGGCTCCATGAGACATCTCCAGGGCTCCGCAAGGTTGACAAACTGGAAACATTGATAGGTACAACACATACGATCAGTGGATCGCTGGGGCTCTGCATAAGTACAACACATACAATCAGTGGACCACTGGGGCTCCACATAAATTTTTACGCATGTAAAGGGCTTTGGAGCCCGAAAAGTTTGAGAACTGCTGCACTACAGCCATTTGGGTTAAGAAAATCCCATCCCTAACCAAATGAGTTACACTGGTACAAAAAATGTTGTGTGGCTCAGGCTTTAGTTCCAAGTTCCAGTCTCACTTCTCTTTGTTATCAGCTATCATGCTCACTAGGGAAACGGTCATTAGCCATCAGCAACTTTTTTATCTAATAGGTTTGTTAGTCTTATAACCAATCCATTCTGCCTCCTGCTCTCTGGATGAACCTAGTATCATGTAAGTGCTCTCTTTGCATCCTGGAAGTCTGGGTTCAATTTCTGACTGCAACAACTATGTTTTCGGGGAAACCTCTTACTCCTTTTGTGCTACAGTTCTCCCTCTGAGGAGAGCACTTCCTTTTCCTCGCATGGACCTTGAAGGAAGCTGTGGATACATTTAATGAGTGTTTGTTAGGTGTTCAAATAAGATGGTCATACAGGTTGCACCTCCCTAAATTAGAACTCTTTGTTCCAGCAACATTCATGGTCTGGCAGGACCACAGATGTTCCTGAACGAGAGAGCCCTGGGACAGAAGGGTCAGTAGCTGGAAGAACCATGCAGCCCAGCGAGGCTGGTGGTAGAGGGGCCGGGGCTGCAGCAGCTCAGCTGTGGTAGGTTGGCAGGAGCAGCCTGACAGGGACCACGGTAGCAGAGCCAGTGCCGTGGCAACCCAGCTAGAGCCAGGGCAGCCTGGCAGCCCGATCGGGGCTGTGTGCCAACCCGGCAGCATGGCTTGGGCCATGGCAGCCTGGCCGGCAGTGGGATTGGGCGGTGGCAGCCTGGCAGGGGAAGCCCAACCAGGGCCACAGTAGCTTGGCAGGAGCAGCCCGGCAGCAGAGCTGGGGCCACAGTAACCCAGCTGGGGCCGGGGCAGTCCAGCAGCTCAGTCAGGGCCATATGCCACCCAGCAGTGGGGCTGGTGCAGTGACAGGGGGGCCAGGGTTGCGTGCCAGCTGGCCAGCAGTGGTGCTAGGGTAGCTGTGCCACTCAGCTGGCAGTGGGGCGGGGCAGAAGGCAGCCCAACTGGGGATGAAGGAGCTGGCGAGGGTGAAGGGCTGTGGGCTAAGGGGTCAGTGGCAGGGGACCTCCCTGGCCTGGCAAATTCCCTCATGAAAGCTGCATAGGTGTCTCGACTCCCAGGCAAGGCTGGGGAGAGTCGTCAGTGAGCCCTGGGGGAGCTGTCTCTGGGCCTCCCTGGGGCTAGTGGGGGCCTCAGGCTGCATCCCAATGAGGGCTCCGCCAGTGTTTTAAAGAGCCAGGGCCTCTAGACACTGCATCTGCCAAGGTAGTGGTGGCAGCTGGGAGCCCTGGTCCCTTTTAAATCACCAGTCTCTGGGGCAGCTGACCTCTTTGCCCCCGCTCCTCCATCGACAGCCCTGCTGTTCCCAGTCAACTGTAAGGGCTGCCATTGACTGCTGTGTGACCAGGACACAGTCTGAGGGGGGAAAAAAATCACTTTTAATGGTAACAGTTGGCTGGTGATAATTGATGTTTAACCAGCTAGTAAGTCAGTGTATATTTCAGAGCTTTGGGCTTTTTAATACAGAAGTTCCCAAATAAAGATGAAAAGTGGATGAAATGCACGGTCTCTTTTATGCTTGGTTTTTATTCAGTGCCATATTTTATTTCAAAGTTAAATCATTTATAGCTGTACACATAATAAACTTAAAGGCTATCTACTTTCCCAAGAGGCATCTAATCAGAATAGTATCTGGATTAAATTCTCTTTGGATTAGAAAGTTTAAAAAGCAGCACATACTATGCCTTTCAAGGATGATGAAGTGTTCTGAACTCAGCGATAGACTGGCACTGTGTTATGTTTTATAATAATATTTTGCACTCTTAGGCCCTTTCATCATAGGCTCACTCAAGCTCTTCATACACATCACACTTCAAAGAAGTGAATAGGGTGAAATGAAGGAGGAGGAGGTTAGATGACTTGTTTAAAGTAATTCTTTAGCAGTCAGGATTAGAACCTGAGAACTGGAAGTCAGGATTTCTTGCTCTATGCAAAGACTCTTTGTTTTATGTAGTATGGAGTTTCCTTAGAAATTACAGAGGCTGACTACAAAAGCAGTTGAAAATTAAAATATATGGAACTAGTTTGTGAATCAAAGTGCTGCATGCAGGTCTCTTAGGGTACATCTACACAGCAGCGTTATTTCGGAATAAATAATGTTATTCCGAAATAACATAGTGTGCATCTATACTACAAGCCCTTATTTCAAAATAATGTCGAGCTGGAGGACTTCTTACTCCGACTCATGACTCGTAACCCTCATTTTACGAAGAGTAAGGGAAGTCGAAGGAAAAGTGTTCCTTCTTTCGACTTCCTGCTGTGTAGACAGCCCCTAAAGCCGAGTTAAGCTATTTCAACTTAAGCTACGCAATTGATATAGCTGGAGTGGTCTAGCTTAATTTGACTTTAGCACTGCAGTGTAGACATACCCTTAGTTTCATCTTTATTTGAAGCAAATATTTTGTATATATATTGTAGTACACCCAACCTAATAAAAGCAGGAAGAAACACATTTAAGAACTGGGTAAAACTTTCATATGTGGATAGATGTGTCCCTTCCTACCCCATGGTTTGGTGATGCTGGGTTTACTGTGATGTAGGGGGTATACTTACAAGAGAGAATGAATTAAAATTCACATTATTATGGAGTATTGTCCCCTGCTGTTGCACAAAGAGTGGGATTTTTCAGCTTAGAAAAGAAGAGACTAAGGGGGGGATCTGATAGAGGTCTATAAAATCATGACTTGTGTGGAGAAAGTGAATAAGGAAAAGTTATTTACTTGTTCCTATGACATAAGAACTAGTGGGGGGGAGGTGTCACCAAATGAAATTAATAGGCAGTAGATTTAAAACAAACAAAATGAAGTATTTCTTCACGCGATGCACAGTTAACCTGTGGAACTCCTTGCCAGAGGGTGTTGTGAAGGTCAGGAATTTGACTGGGTTCGATAAAGAACTAGAGAAATCCATGAAGGATAGGTCTATCAATGGCTATGAGCCAGGATGGGTAGGAATGATGTCCCTAGCCTCTGTTTGTCAGAGGCTGGGAATGGGTGACGGGAGGGATCACTTGATGATTCCCTGTTCTGTTAATTTCCTCTGGGGCATCTAGCATTGGCCACCGTTGGAAGACAGGATACTGGGCTAGATGGACCTTTGATGAAGGAGCTTATTGAAAACGAATGTGGAAGCAAGGCTAAGATGTTAAAGTTTAAAATGAGAGACACTCATTTCCTGGCACTTCTTCCCTCCTTATGGGTCTGTTTCCATTATGCTAAATGAGTCCTGAAGATGCTATCATTAGGCCTTTTGGCTCAAGTTGTTTGCAGTATCAGTATTAGAAAGTGGCATTCAGAATGACTTGGGAATTGGGCATGTTCTGCATTTCATTTAATTGAATGCCAGTAATCACTAAAATACACAGCAGCCAGCAGTTCTGAAAATATCTGAGTATCCAAAATTATTCATTTGACATACCCAGGTATTCCAAGGGCAGGGGCTCTGAAAATCTGGTCCTCTTCAACGTGTTAAATGTTGAGCATCCAAAATCACTAGTTAAGCTTGACCCCTAGTCAATGGTTTTTATTTATGGCTATGCTCATGGCTATAGTTCTGTTTTGAGACTAAGGGTATGTCTACACTGCAGAGTTTTTTCAGAAAAACGGCTGTTTTTCCAAAAAAACTTCACTTATGTCCACACTGCAATCCTATTCTTTCGAAAAAAAATTGAAAGAACAGATGGGGTTTTCTGACATTGGTAAGCCTCTTTCTACGAGGAAGAAGCCTTTTTCTGAAAGAGCTCTTTTGGAAAAAGGCGTGTGTGGATGGGGAAGAAGGAGTTCTTTCGAAAGAAGAGGAAAGAAGAAAAAGCACAGGTGCTCTGGTGGCCACTCTGTCCATAGTAATTATAGCTTAAATGTAAGAGAGCGTCCATTCAGTGTGGACACTATCTTTCGAAAAAGCAGATTGCTTTTTTGATGTGCTTTTGCTCTCTTTCGGAAGAAGTTTTTTTTGGAAGATCTCTTCCGGAAAAACTTCTTCCGAAAGAAGCCTGCAGTCTAGACATAGCCTGAGAGATAACTGTCACTGTAAACATATTTTCTGCATGTTATAATCACTTGGGATTAACATTTCTGAACGTGTGTTGGGTTTTTTGGAGGGGGGCATACATTCCTATGTAAAATAGCTCTATACATATATACTGGTGGTTTTGGTTCTGTTTGTGTATGTATAGACAACGATTTTATTTATATGTGTAGGAACTTTTACAGAACTCAGCATTGTAGAACCTTAACCAAAAAATATTTAGCTCCATAGCACCACTCTGACATAGGTATTATCCTCATTTTACACTAAAACATTTTACCAGTAAAAGAACGATCCTGACAAAACCTGAACCATGACAAGTGCTGTGATTGCTACTAAATATAATGATTAATAAGACAGACCCAGCCTGACTGGTTGTGTCATTGCTGGAGAAAAATATATGGTGAAAGGTAATTGCTCAGATACGAAATGCACACATTTTGAGGAGCGGGTGAATTTTGTGCGAAGTCTGAGATGTTAAAAACAGTCGGTCATCGAAAGCAATGGGTTGCCTTCACGTTATTTGTAGTAGATTCCAATTTTTTCAGGTTTTAAGAGAGATAATGTGTGCATATAACCTGGTATGATGTTGTGTGGACTAGGGTACTGAATTCACTGGTTTCTCCCAAGGATCACTCCAATCCTGCTAAAAGTCAATTTGCACATAGAGCCCTCATTGCTTTCAGCTATTAATGGATAATCAGAATGAGTTTTCTCTTTATAGTTGATCAGCCTTACTACGGTATTTCTGGGGCATCCACTTCTTGATTGACATATCCACCTAGGAAATGTTAAGTCTTCTCGTGTATGGCTTGACTTTTCATTGACCCAAGAAGATTGATTTGTGATGCAGCTGATTTTTCTTTCACTGGATTACATTGCTGTTTTGTGGAATATCGCTTTCTTTTCTGTCTGGATCAATAGACTCCTGATATATTACTATTTCTGCCGATAAATTGTCCAAAAATATTGGGCTTATTGCTTCCAATAATCAATCATTTTGGGGGGAAATGTGATCCAAGCACCAGTCTATTTAAACAACTACTATTTCATGTTTAAAAGCTCAAAGTAGTCTGGAAATTTCATCTTGATCTTCCATAAAGTACTAATCATTTAAAGGCTGAATTCATTAAATGAGAGAATTTGAGGTTTGGGTTTTTGGATCTAGTTTACCACACCTCTAATTAAAGGACCTCCAGGACTTATTTTTAATAACCACCTCTCAGAGCTGAAGTGAACTGTATAAAATTGTACATTCCTGCAGAGAGAGGGTATAATCTCACTGTTCCATTTGAGCCCATTTTATCAAGTTTCCTACAGATACAGGAAATTATTGTCTTATAGTACAAGTCTCAACTGCTCCAATCAGGATCCGCCACTTCTCCCAAACAATCCATGATCTAATTTTGCAAATCCTGGCAATCTGAATTTAGCATGTGATGAGTGTTTTCAGGATTTAACAAGTCTTTTTAAAACAACTCCGTCCACCATAAAAAGTGTTTTCCTAATAAAAGTAATCTTGGGTCTTTCACAATGAGAAATCAGTCTAGCTGTTCATGGGTCAACAACAATTTCATCGCAAATGATTTGTGAAGTTTTGGCAAATATGATGCACATAACATGGTTGTATTAAATATTAATCTCCCAGACAATGTATAACAAAAGGTTGAAACTGTAAATGGAGACTGATAATAGAGGTAGTTGATTATCTTTTATTTTTTCACTACTTTCTTCCTCATTTGGGGTGTCATGTATGGTTCTCTTAGGTCTTTCTCATTTTGTCTGACACATCATATTATCCGCTTTAATGGTTTTGTATCCTAAATTGTTATCCCTGTAGAATATATGCAATATCTTAGTCTCACTGTATTAGACATGGGTTCAGTGTTTTTGAGTACACTTAATACGTATCTTTTGTTAAAAATCAGCAAAATTCTGGTGTTTATTCCTGATGATGAAATTTATACCTGATATGAAAATTCTAGTTTTTTTTACAGTTGCTGCTGAGCTATGCAACTTGAGATTGATGATCATGTCTGCCTTTGTGTTTAACTTTGTACAGGGGATCTCTTTTCACATGGTACATTTTTGTGATGGTGCCATTGCTGAAAACCAGGTTGTTTCTGCACCCCAGTCTTGTGGGTTTTTTGTTTGTTCGGGGTTTTTTTTAAGGTCTGTATTGCTATGTTATTAAATGGTTGGGATGCCATTGTTGGATATCTTTTCCGGTGGAATAGAGAATGAATCTGAATAGTGCTATTTATTCAAAATGCAGTTGTTTTCCACTTTTAATTTTCCATTTTAACTCTACTCAAAACACCATGGCTTTCCTGAATACAGGGAACCTTCCTGAAGTTTTATCTGTTCAAGGGCTTGCCTAGTGCCAGTGTTGTTTCACTGTAATGGACTGGCACTATCTGAAATATATTTGGCTTGGTTCAATTCTTAATGGATGTGAGGGAGTCAGCATTCCCAAAGCTACCATCTACTGCCGTTGGCGTAATTTGGTCACCAGCTCTTTGAAGCTAGTGTGTGTTTGCTTGTGTGTGGGTGGCAGCCAACGTAACAGGATCTGGATCTTGACAGGGTGCTACCAGAATACAAATAAGAACTGTTGGCAACTTCTGGAGGAGAGTAGGACCTAATGGGTAAGGAAAATGAGATCCAGTGAGATCCCCAGAGAAGTCTTCTGTTGATCAAAACAGAGGAGCTGTGGCCTGGAAGTACAGTATCTCCTTTCTGAGCCAGAGATTCCAGTGCTGTTAATAAATTCATCTGTGCAAAACAAATAAAAATAAACCCAGTATTCCTCAGTGTATTTTGGTTTCCCTGGACTATTTCTTTTGGGTGACCATAGACTGAAATGGTGAAAAGGATCGACTTCTGTGACTTTGATCTGCTTCTACTTCTCCTTCCTGGAGAGTGTGGAAACTTTCTTAGGAAGCTTTTCTGATCTTCCCACTTTGCAATACACTGGACTGCTTTTTTATAAAGTTTTATAATAGACATTGCTTTACAATATTGACCAAATTCGTGCCTGATGCAATTCTGCTGACTTCATATGTGTAACCATTCTGCCAGGTGGAGCCAGCAGCAGCTAGGACCAGGTTCAATATCTAGGGGTTCCTCTCCATCCACCCAAACAGAAGTGGCTCAAGCCCCCACCCAGTAATCCAGGAAATTCACACACCACCCCGGGGCATCTCTGAGAGGCAATTCTTCCCCAACCAGAGTTCATAAAGAAAAAACATGAGTAAAGGTTCCTCCACAAATAGGTTGGGCAATGTCCTTTCTCTCTTAGGTTCTTCAGTCCAGCAATCTGAATGTCCCCTTCACATGCCCAACCCTTCTCTGCACCTCACTCACTGTTGCTGCCGTTGGTCAGAGATGCCCTGGGTCAGTTGCTGCCCTTGGTTCAGAAGTGCATCCATAGAGTTCACTTCCCATCCTGGGTGGGGGGCAGAGAGGTAAAGAGGCACCTTACTCCACTGATCACTCGTCATCTGCCTGCTCACTGTTCCCTGCCACCGCCCTCCTGGACATTCATCTCACCTCTCTGCTGCCGCCCTGCTGGCCACTCATCATGCTGCCATTGTTCTGCTGGGCACTCATCCCATCTCTCTGTCACCGCCCTGCTGGCTCTCAGTCACCATCCACTGCTATCGACTCCTTGGCTGTGACTTCTTCCCATCAGTCTCCAATGATTTCAGCTCCCAGTGATTTCCACTCTTAGCAAGCAGGATAAAGGAAACACAACTCCAATCTAATTAACATAAGAAGGGCTCTTGATGCCTCTTTAGCTCTCTTCTTGGAACACTGTGGGGAGAGGAGAGGTCTAACTAGTCCAGGCAAAAGGGGTTATGCAGCCTTCTGACTTGAAAACCTTCCCTCACCCCTTCTCTCTCATAGAGCTCTGAAAGTGGAACCGCTGCTTCATTCAGTTAAAACTCCAATTTTGAATCAAAAAAGTTTTGACAGGAAATGTTCAATTAGCCTTAACTTTGAATACACACTTTTATCTTTACATTGTCCCTCTAGCACTTGTTCTTTTCAAAGCACTGTGCCAATATAATCTACAACTCAATGGGATAATCAAACACGTTTGAATATGCAGCATGTTGAAGATTCTGCATTTTTAAAATGACCATTGCAAGATAGCCAAGTGTCTTACACTGTAATATTTCTTTTAAGCTAGCCACGCCCAGCCTCTATTCAGACCCAATCTGATAGTGTCAAGTTTGCAATCAGACTAGATCGGAATAGGGACAGAGTTGCTAACTCACTACAAAAAGTAATCTTTCTCCCTTTGGTATTCTCACCTTCTCATCAACTGTTGAGAGTAGGCCACCTCTACCTTTGATTGAATTGGCCTCGTTAGTACTGGTCCTCCACAAAGAAATGCAACACTCCCATCTTTGCATGCCTATATACCCCAGCCAAACTGAAGTTTCGACTTCATGCATCTGACAAAGTGGGCTCCAGCCCATGAAAGCTTATGCTCCAATGAATGTGTTAGTCTTTAAGGTGCCACAGGATTCCTTATGACTTCTGAGTTTCCCTGTAGTTTTTCAAGTAAAATTCTTAGCCTGTTGAGACCATTTGTTGACAAAAGCTGCTTTAGCCAGTCCATTAATAGAGGTCACACTGTAGTTGTTATGTGGAATACAACATTTAATGCAATGGGAAGATTTTTTTTCAAAGGCACTCAAGTCACTTAGGAGCTGAAGTCCCACTGACTTTTAATACAAACATAGATGCCTTTGAGCAGAAGTCTCATTGATTTAGTCACTTAAGAGCGTTTGGTGCTCACGGCAAAAATTTACCCTATACACCGTTAAGTAAATGACTATCAATAAGATTCATGCTCATTTTGTTGTGCAAAATTTAGCTGTAAGGCGAGATTTACTAAAACTGAACAATATTGGACTTATTGCGCTCCCATTGCAGTGAATGGGACACAGTTAAAGCAGCATTGAGTGCCTTTGAATATCCCACCCTTTATGTAAGTTACGGTCACTGTGTGAAGGCTTAGCTAACAGCACTACTTGGTCATGGTGCTGAGCAGAACAGGAAAGTTTCCAGCTGCAAAGCTGCATTTGTTTCCCCCAGCTTCACATGTAAGATAACACTTCAGCAGGGTTGCCTCATTTGTGAAGCATAAGTCACCATCCTCTTCCAGGTGTATATGAGAGACTCTTTGCTGGATATTGGAATGAGGGGTATTTGGCTTTGGAATTCTTCCCTGTCTCATTCACTCCCTTGAGCTATCAAAGCCTCTGATTTGTCTTTCAAAAGTCACAATCATTGTATGTGTAGTCCCTTCCAGGGAGGGAGGAAGGAAAAATAATTGAGGATGACCAGACTACACTCTCTGAGGGGGATGGGACAGGAAATAATGTCTGAAGTAGGATAGACACTGGCAAGGTTAGGTATAAATATCTTCTAGAGTCTAAAGGATGGTGGATGTTCTCTGTCTGTTGAGTTAGTATGTTTTTTTTAACATCACCCAGAGCACTGGAGGCGCACTTTGTAAATGTAAATAAATATTCTTTACAGGTTGAAGAAGACCAACCATTTTGGAAGAGGCTGGAGCAACAGAGAGGATAGCGGTCCTTTGTAAGATTATTGCCTGTTACTATTGCAATTTTAGATTGGACTGCTAAATTATTTAATTGCATTTAGCTTGAATGACTCTTTCAGAATTAGAACTTGCTGTTTTTATACTTCCCAGCATTTGCCTTTCAGTTCCTATATATGGGGCCTTAAGGCTACCTTTCTGTCGAAAAGTGTTACTGAAATTTAAGACTTTGAATTACTTTTGTCCCTTTTAATGAGCATTACAGAATTTGGCAATTTCTCTCCCTCACAGTTCGCACCGGGAACCTTTCCAAGCTTCAGCCTCTGGGTTTTGTGGTTGTCAGAATTACAATGTATTCATATTTCATGCTGGAGATGTGCTAAATTACACAATAAGTCAGTGAGCAGGGATCAGAATGCTTAGTGGGTGGCATAGATATAATTGTTTTGCATGATAAATTTTTATACCGACAGTGGAAAAATCTCATTTGGTTTCAAATTTGCGGCACCTTATTATGCGAAGTTCTAGGATAGTGACTTTAGTGAAAGGTACTTGGTACTGTAACAGCGCAGCCCTGTATGATGTCTAAAAGGGGCTGAACCACAGGCATCGACTTAGACAAATTAAATTAAAAATCAGCGTCACTTTGTACCTTTTTTATTTTTAGCACAAAATACAGGAAGAGCTTTTTACGAACAGACTAGAGGATTTACTTGGCGTTGCTCGGGTCCTTAACTTAAATAACTTCTATGTTTCTTCATTTAAATCCTTGTTTTGGGGTGGTGCTGGGTTCAGTATGCAGGCTGGCCTGGGGAGAGAGAACAACTCCAACCTTCTGTCACTGCAGTAGTTTGGGGCCAGGTAAAAAGTACCTGTCCATGGCTGTTGCAGCTGCAGTGGGCACAGCTGGGGGGGTGGGGAGGTGCATGTCCCCTGGCTGGGGGACACACAGACAGACAGACACACACACACACAGATAAACTCTCTAAAATATACAAGTTGGACCTCCCTGGTCCAGCACCGTTGGCACCCAACCGGTCCCAGATGATGGTCCCCCTGCCCTTGGCTCCCCACCTGTGCTGACCCCGCTGTCCTGCTAATCCCACTGGGCAGCCACTGTTGCTGTGGTTCCCAGCCCCATTGGGTAGCCGCATGCCAGGGCTCCTGACCCCACAAGGCAGCTGCCGCTGCTGCAGCTCCCAGCCCCTCCAAGCCACTGCCACTGCTGTGGCTCCCAGCTCTGCTGGGCTCCTACCAGCCCCACAGTGCCTCCAGCTGCTGGCCCTCCACTGGCACTTCAATGAGGGGTAATGGTAGTTCGAATTAGGATCTTTAATTCGAACTACCTAGTCCGTGCCGCGTGTAGCCACGGGCACGGAGTTCGGACAAAGGGGGATTTAAAAATGGCGGCACCCGGGAAGATGCAAATGAAGCCCGGGATATTTAAATCCCGGGCTTCATTTGCAACTCCGGTTGCCCTCATTAGACTACCTAGCTCGAACTAACGAGCTAGTGTAGCCTTACCCTTATAGGTGAAACAGCTTGGGGAACCTCTACTCTGCTGCTCCAGCTCTGCTCCCAAGCATTATTCTGGCAGCAAAAGCCAAATTTTATCCTTTATACTTCAAAGAACAGCAAAAATGTACAAGTTCCCAGAATGATTTTAGAAGAGAGATTTCTGTAGCCACAAGATGGCAGTCAATGAACAAACTTCAGATTGTGTCTCAGCCCCTCTGAGGGATTGATGACAAAAGGTAACACTCTCCTCCTTGAACTGCAGATTCCTATAAAATAGCGTAATAGCTGAGGAAGGGTACTCTGCAGTATAGAATGAAAATATGCATCTCCATGTATTTGCCTAGAAATTATATCTTTCCTAACACAAGGATGTGTGTGTCTGGGTTCAATAGAGCCTTAAGTGATGGGAAAAGTTACCACTGGTGAATTATTCAAATTTATCTTCATCAATTTAATAACAGAGGCAAGTGGAATAAAGCAGCATTATCCAAGAGTAGGTATAATAAATCCAGCATTCTTCAGAACTATTTAATATTTTTATTTTAGTACTCTTACTGAAAACAGCATAATCATTTCTGATTATTTTCATGCTTCAGCCCTGGGGGAAAAAATAAATGGCTGTAAAAATCAGTTTACAGTGCTGTGTCAAACTACTTTCATGGGTCAGAGGTACAGCATGGACAATTTTTTTTACAGGGAAAATAACCACTTCTATAGTACTTCCTTTCTAGGCTCCTTTTACACATGCGACAAAACAACTCCCTTCCATCTCTCTCCTTGTTTTCCTGCCGTGTGAATGGCTACAGAAGAAAGTCCATGGTGGTGTCAACTATGGCCTGGGCCAATTCTGAAGCAACTGTCATAGCTGCGACAATTTTTGTCCCATTCCACAGAGACAGGCAGCTGAGAGCTTTCGGATAGGGGCTGTGTTTAAGCAGAGCTCTCCAGCATGTTACTGCTTCCCCTTGATTTTTAAAAAGGTCAGACTTCACTTTGTGTGGCTGCAGAGATGAGTTACAGTGAGAACTGCATAACAGATGACAATAGCCTCTTAAGCAGAAGTGTGTCAGTTCTGAAGAGGTGGCTGCTTCTGCGTTCTTGGCTGGAAAACCTGCATCCAGCAGGAAACTTCATACATGTACAGTGACTCTTGGCTGCCTAAGCTTATGACTGTGTTAGGAGGGCATGAGTTTCTGGGCTCTAGTTTTTACGAGCGGCGAACAACATCTTTCATGGAGACCTTCCCTTGTGATGCCAGTGAAGCTGAAGCACTTTTCAGCTGAACACACCAGACTTTACAGATTTTTAGACTTGTTTTAATTCTGTAGATATTTTTTTTATAGATGATTACATACAACTATATAGCAATATAAATATGTTGCGTGTGTAACCCAAGGACCAGTCTGCTTTAAGAGCTGCCTGGGGAACAGGCCCACCAGCGAGGTGTGAGTGGTGAAAGGGGCAGATGCGGGCCCTTTAAATCACTGCCTGATGTGCCGGAGAGGTGGGGGCTCAGATCATTCTGGTTGGCACCTGCCCCTTCCTCCCAAGGCTCTGCCCCTTCTGGGAACATGGAACTGGGCCCCCTTCCTTGTCCAGGGGCCCATGGAGCTTGTCAGCCCTCCCCCCCTGGCTAGAAACTAAAAATTATGGGCTACAAACTGTGACAGGTTGGGAGAATTTCCTGCTTCCTGCTCAGTCCCCCAGCAGGCTCTGAGTGCTGACAGAGCTGGGCACACATAGACTAAAAGCAGAGAGGTGGCTGCTGAACTGTAATCCTGTTGTAGGTTCTTTACAGAATAAAGCCTGCTCCTGGTGGTTTGTCTGAGTGTGTCTGGTTTGAGGAGCACACACACAGACACACAATGCAGAGCACACAAAGGAGCCTCCAGCCCAGTCTCCCAAATTTGTGTAAAAAGTCACAAGGCTTCCCCTGTGTTGAATAATCTTATACTGGACTAGTGAACACAAGGGGCTAGATGTGTACTGCTTATTAGTATTATAGTTAAGTAGTCAACTACTTTTAATTATTAAATATTTGAGGCCAGATTTTTATATATGTAAGGCATTTGAATAATTTGTATACACGTTTGCGGCCATTGCTTACGTAGGCATACATACAGATGTGTACTCGACAGCTAATGGGTTTAAAACAAACAAAAGGAAGTACTACATCAAGCAATGCACAGTTAATCTGTGGAACTCCTTGCCAGGACTTTACAGGATCCAAAAAAGAGCTAGATAAATTCATGGAGGATAAGTCCATTAATGGCTATTAGCCAGGATGGGTAGGAATGGTGTCCCTAGCCTCTGTTTATCAGAAGCTGGGAACGGGCAACAGGGGTGGGGTCACTTGATTACCTGTTCTTTTCATTTCCTCTGTGGGCTGGCATTGGCAACTGTTGGAAGACAGGATACTGAGCTAGATTGACCTTTGGTCTGACCCAGTATGGCTGTTCTTATGTTCTTATTTGCATGTGCAGCCACATGTCTGCAAACCCATGCTAATGCATTTCTTTGTGCCAAGTTTCAAACTCAGAGATTTAATCTCTTTGACAGGGTTCTTCTGAATATATCAACAAATTTAGGAGTAAGGCCCTAATTCAGCATAGTGTATTAAAGCATATGTCTTGCTTTAAGTACTGCCACTGAATTCAAAGGGACTTGTGCCTAACACGTCTCACTGAATCAGAGCCTGTGATGGACAAGAGGAGTGCTGGCCAGCATCGGGTGACGAAAGGGTTAAACTTAGGTAGCTAGCAAGGGTGTTGGCAGGGGACCAGGAAAACCAATGGGAAAGACTGTTGAAATTTGAATTGTATATAGATACCTGCTGCCATTTCTCTTTGTGTAAAAAGTTCTAAGTTAAGGGCTGGAGGGAGCAGATGCAGTAATCAGAATTACCTTGCCTACAAAAAATATTGGACATGGGAGTGGACTGGGCCTTGAAGTATGGATCATCACGGATCGTGAGTAGAGGGAAAATGTATATTTAGTTGTGATCAGGTTATTTTTCTTTATTTTTCTGTTTGGTAAACCCTCTCTGTGTAAAATCCATGTGTTCTTCCTCCCCCCTTCACTATTTAAGCTGTGCCCAGAGATATCATCTTTTTCTTCTGTGTTTTAATCTGCTCTTTTCTTAGTTGCTCTGTAACACCTAGCAACCAAGTATGCTTTACCAAGGATATCTTTTTGCTTTTTGTCCATAAAAACATCTGTTTTAAGGCGATGATTTGATTCTTGTGTCCAGGGCCGGCCCAAGGCATTCTGGCGCCCCGGGCACAGGCGCGCGGTACCGCCCCCGGGCACATGGCGCATGCGCGGGCCTGCCTGTGGCCATGCGCAGGCCCGCCCCCGGGGCGCACGGCACATGCGTGGCCCGGCTATGGCCGCTGGCGTGCAGCCCAGGACCCGCCCCCCGGGGCGCACGGCGCAAGCGCGGCCCAGTCCGGCCCAGCTGTTGCTGCTGGCGCACGCGGCTGTGGGGCAAAGGGTGCTGCTGGCCGGTGCCGTGGGGATGCGGGTGGGCCGGCGCTGTGGGAGCCGGGCGCGCGGCGCCTGATGACAGCTGTAAGGGATGCCGTGCGCCCCTTACAGCTGCCATCAGGTGCCCCCCATCGGTTGGCGCCCCGGGCAGCTGCCCAGCTCATCCACCCCTTAATCTGGCCCTGCGTGTGTCCTGGAAGGAAACAGGAGGGCTGTGTCTATGTATGTATGCCTAAGACTGAGAAGTCAGCTACCAGAGACTCCAGTTTGGTTCTCTTTTTTTCCAAGCTCTCTTGTGGTAAAAGAGCTTGGGGATACCCCTCTGGAAGAAGGTCAAATGCTTCCTTCCTGGATTCAGGAACAAAGGGGTCTCTTTTGTTTCACTTGGTGGTGGCAACTACCTCCCAAAGTCAGTGAATCTATGACTCTGGGGAGTTTTTGTAAGCAGAGCCAAGGTATTTAAGGTCTCTTGCGGGCCCCCATCTTCTGCACTCAGAGTGCCAGAGTGGGGAACAGCCCTGACAGGGCTTAAAAGACTTGAAGGACCAAGAGAAGTAACTTTCTTATGGTAGGAATAGGGTAGGTTCAGAAAGGTTTAAACTCTTAAGAATTTGTCTATATTTTTGTAACTCCTCTTAACTTGGACCTCTCAGCTAAAATGTTGCAAATTAGATTCACCTTCAACCCACTGTCTTGAGGCCAGCTTCTAATCCAGTTAGGCAGTGTGAAAAGCTCAAGTCACATTTGAACCTAGCACCTGCTCTGTTTGTCTCTGTAGTCGCTCTGTCAAAGCACATCTCTATTTTCTATCTTATATTTGACATTGAATACAATGTGCTCCCTAATACGGCTGGCAGAGATTCAGGCTGGTATGGTTATCCGGGCAGAGTCAAGTCTAGCTTAAGCCATCGAGGTGCTATTGCTCATTCCATATTCATTTTTATCATTTCCTAATTTTCCCTGCTGAAAGCTTATAGTAGAGGTTAAAAACATCACCTGTTGTGGGACTCTTCTTCAGCTGCCAAGAGTTCATTGTATCCTTGAACCTTTAAGCTACAAAAGCTAGCCAGTTTCATCTGTCACTAAGGTGAATTGAAGCCCTGTCCTTAGAGGTGATGCATCATTTATTCTTGATTTTTTTCCCCCTTCTGATTCAGTGGTCAGAGATCATTATTTTTCAAGGTAACAGATTCAAATAAGTGTACAGTGACTTGGATGAAAATGAAGATATGAGCAACCTCTGTTGAAATCTTAAATTCTTCTCATTTTGCAAACCTTTTGGTCATCATGGTTTGAAATGTGATAATTAAAATGGAAATATGGAATCGGTGTACAGCAGCAATGGGCAACTTAGGTTAGTGAGTGGGCCACACGAGTGGTCCTCCTTCATCTCAGTGGGCCACAAGACTGTTGTAACCAATACAGCCTACCGGAATAAGCGAGTTTTGCTAACAGTGTTTGTGTGCCTAGAATTTGCAAGGTGGGCCTATTGAACCGTAGCAGCACTTCAGCTGTATGTAGAGGGAGCACAGGGCTCTCACAGTCGATGTTAGGTGCAATCACCATGCACCTCACTTCATGTGACCTTGCTTTGAATGTGTGCCATTTTAGTAATACTGGTAGGAAAAAACCGACATGGAGGGAAACCAGCGGAATCTGTCACTCCTGCTCATGAGTAATGGTAAACAAAAGAGCTTGTGGGCCACGCATAGATCACATATGGCCCTTGGGCTGCAGTTTGCCCATCACTGGTGTACAGTATAATGAAAAACATTTCATTTAGTTATCAGGACATAATAGACATGATAGAAACAGCTGATTATTAGCTCCATTGGGTCTGACTTTGAAAGAGATTGCTGAAGACTGGATTTTGGAGTGTGGGGTAGAGAAATTATCATCACATACTCATATTGTGGGCATTTTTCATCTAGAAATAATACCACTCAGTAAGTTTTTGCATTCTCATGGTTGAAGGGTATAGTTATTCCGATATTAAACCTTGTGCAAGTGGTCTGCAAGAGAACGTTGCCTGCTGTAGTAGCAATTGTGTGGGTACCTAAAGGGCTTAGGAAGCTTATTTAACTAGGATGGCTGGTCTAGATCATTTGGGATCACTTTAGAGCTGCAAGATGCTTTTTTTACCTGTCCCTCCATAGGTATGGATGATCACAGCTCCCGTTGGCTGCGAATTGCTGTTTCTGGCCAATAGTGCCATAACTAGGTATTTTTGCACTTGGGGCAAAATATTAATTATGCACCCTCCTTACATTAGCATGGGTTGTGCTCTTTACTTTTGCAACTTATTTTTACTTATTGCGTCTTTGTGCCTCTGATTATGATGTGCCTGGGGCAAGTGCCTTGCTTGCCCTGCCGTTGTTACGGCCCTGCCAGCCAATGGGAGCTGCAGGAAATGGTGCAGACCAGGACACTGCTTCCTGCAGCTCCCATTGGCCAGGAATGGTGACACCCAGCCAACAGGAGGTATGATCACTCATACCTGTGGAGGCACAGATAAGCAAAACATCTTGCAGCCAGCTAGTGGCTTGCCCTTACAAGCTGTGACCCAGAGTTTGAAAACACCTGCTCAAGAGGTTGCACCTGTTCTAATTGTTCACTGTACAAGTTGAATTCACATAAGGCTGAAATGGGCAGAAATGTTTTAATTTAATCTGTGCTGGGCTTGTCAGAGCCAATGTTACAGAGCCAGGCATCAATTTTAGGGGCATGCAAAATGTTTGAAAAATTTGTGTCTGTTTGTCTCAGATGTGGAACATCACATCTGAAAATACACTGTGTAGAGTCAAGCTGTGCAAATAACTGATTCTTCAGTCGAATTTCCAAACCACAAAAAGAGGGGAAGGGAAAAATCCTGCTGTAGTTGAATGAAATATTTTATTTTGGGTTTTATCCTTTTTCTAAAATTGAAGTACATTTCAAAACAGAGTATTTTCAAATTGAAAAATCACATCTTTTTGAAAATGTCAAAATGAAATATTGCAATTTGTTTTGAATTAATATTTTGGTTAACCCAAAACTGCATTTTTTTGGGGTGGGTTGGAGAAAAAAGCTTTTTCATCCAAAAAATTTCACCCAGCCAAACTGAAGCACAGACCTGCACTGGCAGGGGATGAACTAAATTCCAATTTTGTGCAGGTACGCATGCACAAAATACCTAATTCTGGAGAATTGCAGAGCTGGTCATGTGCTTATCTCCAGCTCTTATTCTCCATGACATGCAAAGTTTTCTTGTCTTTAATAAAGTTGCTGGCATAATATAAGGGAGAAATCTTTTTAATATAACTTATTTAAATAATTAATTTGCCATCTTTTCTCTTCTCCATCCATTTCACCTATCTGTTCTAAATATACATGATGCAAAGATCAGAGCTTACGAGCTCTGATTTGATATGTAGGGTGAGGAGAGTGAAATCTTGCTCAGTTCATCCTAGTAGCAGCAATATGACTCCAATGGAACTGCTCTGCCAAGGAACCTCCCACTGGCTTCTACTGCTCCTAGAGAAGACAGTATGTATGCAAGGAAAGACATGTATGTGACCATTGATGTTATTAGGATCTTTGCTGCAGGCTTGACAGAGGATAGTATGCTTCTCTCTTGCCGTTTTTCTCAGAGGCTAGATCTACACTACAAGTTTTCTCAGCAAAAAATATGCTAATTAGGGATTCATTTGCATGAGTCGTGATCTCAGTTGCATATTTTCTGCCAATCCGTTTTTGCACTGGGGTTTTTGCGCAAAAACAAGCTATGTGAACGTTTTCTTTTTGCACAAAAAACCCTTTTTCCATAAGATCAGTATACTTCCTTTTTGGGGGCATAAGGATCTTGCAGAAAAAGGGGTTTTTGTGCAACAAGAAAACGTCTACACTGCTTGTTTTTGCACAAAAACCCCAGCGCAAAAACAGATCGGCAGAAAATATGCAAATGAGATCACAACTCATGCAAATGAGTTCCTCATTAGCATAGTTTGCCGAGAAAACTCATAGTGTAGACGTAGCCTCTGGTTTTTGGCCCGCTCTTCTCTACTCCTATACACTAAAGCCCACTGAGGTGCTTCTGAGTTGGGAAGACCGTTGCTCTTTTTGCCCTTCTGTGTCCCCCACAAGGTTTTTGTTGTTTCTGCCCATGCCCCAGTGATATGCATGGCAATTTTACAAGCAAATGAATCTACATGATCCCTGCACCAATAATCTCTCAGTCTAAATGAGATCAGACCTATTACTCAAGTGATAGCAGATAATCGTAGTTAAAGAAGAAAGACTAAGGGTACGTCTGCACTGCAACACTATTTCAAAATAACTAGTGCTATTCTACGTCTATGTCTACACAGCAGGCAGTTATTTTGAAATAGTATCAAAATACTGTCAAGCTGGAGGACTTCATACTCTGATTCCTGTAACCCTCATTGTATAAGGAGTAAGGGAAGTCGGAGGAAGAGTGCTCTATTTCGAAATAAGTGCAGTGTAGGTGCTCCCTATTTTGAAATAAGCTCTTTTGAAATAAGATACGCAATTGATGTAGCTCAATTTGCGTAGCTTATTTCGAGTTAAGCCTTGCAGTGTAGACACATCCTTACAGGCAGATTTTAAAAATTGTTGTTGTATCTGGTATCTAGACTTTAAACAAGAAAAATTTTCATGGATTTTTGCATTGCTGCGCTAAGATCAGACAAATGTTAGCACTTGACCAAGGCCACTGCATTGTGTTCTGTCATGGCAGTAGCTGCTCCCTAGCTAAAGTTAAATCTAGTGCCAACAAAAGCCTATGTTTCAATTCCCTCCCCCTAACTTGACCTAAATAAATGTGAATGAGCCCAGAATTATGCAAGCCATATCTCACCCAAGACATAATGTTTCTGGAATGTCTGACAAACGCCAGAGGAAGAGTTTTAAAGGCATTTAATTAACGAGTCTTCCAAAGTCTTTTGGCTCATCTTAGTTTGAAAATGTCTTGGTCCACCAGCTTCAATTGTTTTGTTGTGCTCTTGATAAGAAGTACTTTTTTTTCCAGTGAAGGAGAAGGCAGGGATTAGAAGAATTACAATAATATAATTATAATTTTGGATGGAAGTGCTTATTCCATGCATTAAGATGGGTGGGGGAAGGAATTGCCAAGAAGCTTGTTGGATCAGGAAGATAAAGAAGCAATTGTGGAAGAATAAAGGAGGGGGCCTGGAGGAAGGGCTCACCCAGGCTAGCCACAGAATGAGGTAGGAAAGAGGTATGGACTTGCTGCTTAAAGGCACCTATTGGGAGAAATGTTCCATGCAGAAGTGTCTATGCCTTAAACGCAATACTATAATGTATCATTTTTCTGCATTATCTCACCTCTCCTGTTTACTGTGGCTATGACACAGACCTAACTAATACAGAGTTGTTAGAAAAAGTTTACTTTCATCATCAGATGATATGGAGCTTCTACACATGGAAGGGGGATCTCCAGAATACTGTAAATAGGACATTGCAAAGTTGCCAAGCTTTGGCAGACTAAGTTGTAAAGACACTTCTCTCTCTCTCTCTCCCTCCCTCCCCTTGCAGAACAGTAATACTTTTCACTGGATATGTGATTCCCTCATCAGCAGTTGGAGAAGATATTACTGAATTTTCCACATTATTCTACCTTTGAATCTGCATAGCAGCCCCATGTCCTACAAACTATGGGTGCAGAAGAGAAAGCTGTGCTGGCTTCCGCTGCTTGGATTCCTTCCCCTCCCAGTACAGATACCCAGGCATAATCAGTTGGCTGAGAACCATAAAGCTCATATGTTAAAATGGCATTGAGCCAACTCAGAAGGTAGTATGCCAGTTTCACTAGGGGACATGTGCCAGGCAGGGGATGGTTTAGGCTGGCAAGTTGCATAAGGGTAGAGGTGACAGCTCTTAAAGCATCTACTTTAAGCAGACCTTAAGGGCAGAATGTTTGCCCTTTTTAATTGTGATGTCACCTTGGTAGCATATACATCATTGCACTTGATCACAACTGTTTATAAAATGTACTGCAATATCATGCTTGAATTGTGTTAGGGCACCATTTCAGATTTTGGGGGGGGGCAACCTGTGCATGCCATAGTGAGAGGGAAGAGTGAGAAAATGGGGGACAGATTGAGGACAGCAGCTTCAGCAGTGTTACTGAGCATGCTCAGTACAAGTCAAGCAGCAAATTGGGTGGGAGGAGAGAACCAATCCCATCCCCCTCACACATCACCTCTTTCCTGAAGCTACTAAGGCACTGGAATTTTTTTTTGGTCAGCTAACTTAGCAATTCGCTGGCAGGAGCACTGTATCTAATTCTTATATATAAGAAAGAAAAATAAATAAATATTACACCCACTCAGCTCTAATACTAACTTATTCTGACATCTGGTAGGTCACTTAAGGGACACTGGTTATCCTTAACATTTTAATATATATTGTTACTTTGTTACTAACTCTGTGAGAAAGAGAGCCTATCAGAATTCCTGGGCTCTATCTCAGCTCTGGAAGGAGTGTGGGGTCTAGTAGGTTACAGCAGGGGGCAGATATATTTGGGCTTTATATAAGAACATCAGAATGGCCATACCAATGGTCCATCTAGCCCAGAATCCTGTCTTCCAACAGTGGCCAATGTCAGATGCTTCAGAAGGCATGAACAGAAATGATCCATCCCCTGTTGCCCATTCTCATCTTCTGGCAAACTGAAGCTAGGGACACCATAATGATCCTTCAGTTACTTGAATGACAAGCCTTTTGTTATCTTACTCACCCTGCCTCTCTCTGTTTATAAATAAACTCCCTACCAGAAAGACAAAGCTGAGAGTAGGGCAAACGCTGTTGCATTTAAGAGTTGCTTCTGGAGCTAGGGTATGTGCTTTAAGCAGACCTCAAGTATGAAATCCAGGGGTTCAAACTTTAGACGGGTACAAACCACCCTAACCTCCCATAAAAGGTGTCCTTGGTGTATGTGTTTGGGGTCTTAAAGTTAAGGAATGGACATGATGATCTTGCATCATTCTTGGCAAATCTTCTGTGCAAACATATGGGGGGGGGAGGTGGAAATACATGTAGTGTTTAGGGGACTAGAGTCTGCAGGTAGTAGGGTAAGCAAGTTAGATGTAGTCATGGCATCTGTGAAGTAACTCCAGCTGGTGGAAATTAGATGACTTAGTCCAAAATGCTAGTTAATCCTGAGAAGTGGCAAAAAGCCAAACATCTGCATGGGCATAATCCTCAATTATTCTGTTAAATATCTAGTCACAGGAGGCAAAGAAGGAAGTCCAGAAGCTTAACATAATCCTAGGTTTACTCCTTCAGTGACACATAAAGGGCAAAGAGCAGAATCAAACTTTCTAATACAAAGATGGTAACAACCTTGTTGATCCATGTGATATGTTTTGGGGTACACGTTGAACCTCTCTAGTGTGGCGCACTCTGGTTCGGCAACATCCATGGTCTGCTGTGATTTTAGTTAGCCTAAGTAGTTAGATGTCTACTTACCATCAGTGAGGCCAAGTTTCCTGTGGGCCCATAAAGTTTGTTTATGGCCACCAGTCCTGGCTCTATGTTCTGTGCTGTTATTTAGCTCCAATTTACTCCTAAACGTCTTCTAAGAGCCCAGTAAGCAGTAGGGATGTTAAATATCAGTTAGTCGAATAGTTGATTAACCTCACGAATTCTTATCAGTTACTAGATTATTCTATAATCCCTGGGGGTGGGCTGGCAGCCACAGCACTCTGGCCCCACTTCTGAGGAGTCCCCTGCCACTCTGCGCTGCTACCTCTGTATCAGAGGCAGCAGCGCTGGGTGCCAGGAGGGAGCTGGTCTGCGAGAGGAGCCAGTTTAAAAACCAGCTCCTCTTGCAGACCGGCTGCCTGTCGTCCTGCACTGCTGCCTCTGATACAGAGGCAGCAGCATGGCATGGCAGCAGCCCCTGTCTGGGGGTGCTGAGCTCCTGGACCCAACGCCTGGCTCCTAATACACTTTAAATGCAGAGCTGCAGTGGCGGTAGGTCCAGTCCTAACAGGACTGAGTTGGGCTGCTGGCCAGCCTGTTAAAAAATGTACTGGTGAGAAGTGTGTGTGTGTGGGGGAGAATGTGTGTAGTCTATAGCATTAACCCAGGGGTTCTCAAACTTGTGATACCGCAACCCCCCTCTCAGTTGCTCGCAACCCTCCTCCCCATTGCTGCAACCAGCCTCTCAGTTGCTCGCGACCCCCCTCTAATTTGTTTGCGATCCCCCTCTAAGTTGCTCGTGACCCCCCAGGGGGTCAGGACCCACAGTTTGAGAAACGCTGCATTAACCTACAAGCTTTTGCTTATCAGTTAATCAACTACACTATTACATACCTAGTAAGCAGTGGAAGTGTTGGTAACACTGCTAGACAATACTGACCTCCCATGGTTCAGCAAATTCTTTGGTTCCGTGCTAGTCAGGTCTCAAGGGTGCTGGACTAGAGAGGTTCAACTTGTACTAATAACACTAGGGTAGACTCGCCACTGGTATAGCTTCACTGAGGTTAGAGAAGTGTCACCAATGTCAACTTTAAGCTCAGCATGTTTATACTGCTATACACAGTTGACCAAAAAAATTGAATAACCCTGTGAAGGAGAGCCTTTTTTGCATTGTAATCTTATTATCCTGCCTGTGTAAGATTAAATATCTTGTTCCTGTCACATAGTAAGTGGCACAGACATAAATTGTACCTGGGATCCCCAAACTCCTTCTTTTAATCCTCAGTCACATTCCCTCTTTGTTCTCCCACACAAGCAAATGTTAAAGAACCACTTGGACTCTGATTAAGTGTTCGAGTTGGGAAATCAAATCCTTATGCACAATAGTTTTGGTGTACATAATGTTCTGTAATGGAGCTTATATATGTGCAAAGTGAGAAGGGATAATGTTACTAATTTGTTCTTTACTAATAACAGTTTGCATAATATACTTGCAACTTCACTGAGTGCTAATATATTACATGGATTTCCAGCTTGCAAAACCTTCTAAATGATTTTTGCTGAAACAAATGTCTTTAATGCAACATTAATGATTCTTTCTTAGTAGCAATTTCACCTCATTTCTATGCCACAGCATAACGATTTTTATCTTCTAGGTAGCTTGGTAGAAGCATGCTCAGTTCAGCAGTTCTTATGAGATGGTCCTAATCCTTGATTTCTCCATCCAACGCAGCAGAATTTGAAAGCCACGTTGAAGATGGATGGTCAAGCACTTTACATAACCATGGTTATCCTCAGGAATAAACTTTCAGAACTCAAACTTGCAAATTTACCTAAAACATAGATAAGAAAATAATGGAGAGAATGATAGACTGGCATTTCTGACTTACTGGGCAAAAGCCCTGCTTAGCTTAACCCCTGGTCCACTTCATTAAAGAGAGAAAAGTTAGTCAGTACAGATATTGGTTCAATATCTGATTTGGAATCTGTTGCCAATAGTAACTAATCTATATATAGATCATGTGCAGCTGACATTTTGGGATTCACAGAGCCAGTAGTGGGTTGGTCACCATCTGTCTGTTAATGCTGGGTGCCTTATCCCTGTGCAGCTTTAGTCCAGAGCTCTGACTCCAGTAGCCCAAAAGCCTCACCTTGGCTTTGCCCAGTCTGGTTATTCCTTGCGGGCTGATCTTGATACCTTTTCAAGCCCTGAATTAGACTCAAAATTGTCTTGGGGACTGGACACTCCTGGACAAGGGAGCTGATAGCCATGCTGGGTCCCTGCACAAGGTTGGTGGGGGCTGGCTCCACACTCCTGGAAGGGGCGGGACCTCAGGCAGAAGGGGTGGGGCCAACGGCAGCCAGCCCTCAGCGCTGCCTGGACCACAGCGCCTACAGCACTGTCTGGAGTGCACCATGAGGCATCCCTGCCCCCGTTCCCAAGCAGCCCCCCTAAGAATTGCCTGGAGCCCTCCGTGTGGTGCTCCAGCAGAAATTTAAAGGGCTCAGGGCTCCTGGCACTGCCTCTGAGACAGCAGCAATGGCAAGAGCCTCAGGCCTCAGTGCCCCCTTTTGCCCGCCCATCAGCAGGCCTGCTCCAGGAGACAGTGTTCGGTTTGCTGCCTTTTTCAAAGACAGGAAAATACTTGAAACTCTGTTCAAGATTTCTCTCACTCAGAGCTTCTTTTCCAACTTTCCCCTGTTTAGCCTGGTCAGGACCCATCACAGAGATAAAACCTCTGGATTTCATCTCCTGACGTAAAGAATAAAGATGGAGTCTGTTTGCCTTATATCCCCAAAGGAATGTTGTTGTCTTACAAGTCAGGAAGGCCTTCTAGAGGTTTGTCTTCTGTGTCCCTCTGGGGTGCAGGAGCCATGTATGTTCTTTGTCTCAAGTTCAGGCTCCGGATAAAACCTGAACTATTCAGCTCAATGGCTTTGAGTACTGCTAAGAGGTAAATCCGCCTTCTTTTGTCTAGCACAGCTATGTTGATCACCTTTAGCTTGGATAGGCCATCTGATCTGAAACATGTTCCGGTAACATCATTCAGAAGGAATTCATGACTTCATATAGAACAGTAACATCATTTTACAATGTTGTTAATAACCAGCGTGTTAGCTTTCATTTGAGATCTCGCAAGGCGTATTGTTACAGTTGTGTGTATGGTATGAATGGAGGGATGCCTAGGGTCACAGCAACCCATTAACTTTTTTCCCTTGCCGTTACAAGCATATGTCATTTAGGGTAACAAATCTTTGCAACATTTCAGCCTGTCACTAATGACCTTATTTGAAGCAGTGCTTGATTTAAGATTTGAACCTTTTGCAGCAATTCCTTCTAGTGCCAGCATATACCTCATTTTGAACAAAATTAATATGACTTTAGCCTACAGTCATATAATAAATCCACGTTTTTCCTGGCTAAGGAACCAGCCGTCTCACGCTTTTTAAAAAAATAAATGTGGCTAAATCATGTCATGCCAAGTCTTGAGAATGTATTTAGATGGCTTTATCTATTTATATGCCACCTGGAGGAATCACCCCAGTGGTGTCAGAGGAATTATTATTTTATTTAAAGAGTCAAGGTTGAAGCACCAAATGTCAAATACTCTCTTACAGCTATACATCAGCTGCAAAGCTGATGGGGCTCTGCTAGTGAAAGTGATTTAAAACCATAACCAGAAACACTGAAATTTTGTACTGGATTCTAGTAACATCTCACTCTAGTAAAATCAATATTGATGTTTCCATTAAAAATGATCCTTACTGGTAAATTATTTTCTTTTGGATTTTTTTATATCAATGTATCTGTGATTCAAAAAGATAATTATAGAAAAGTTCACATTTGAGTAAGTAGCCACTTGCATGGAACATAACAGCAACTATACAGGGGTGTTGTAAGAATAGACATGAGACTTATAAAGGATGCCAACTGGAATTAACACAGATGTTAGAACTTGTGATTAAAGCAATGGGATGTGAGAGATGTGTCAGTCTTGGCTTTGCCACCGATTTTCTGTCAACTTGAGCAAGTCATTTTATTACTTTGGTGCCTTAGCTCCTCCTCTATAAAATGGGGATCATACTTGCTTCCCTCAAGTATTCTGAGAATAAATCTAGCAATACTTAGGCTCTCGTGCCTAATCAGGAAACTGTGCCAGGATGTGGTACAACTTTAACAGGGTTCAAAAAAGAACTACAGCCTCTCTCCAACTTACGAACCGGTTACGGACCAAGCAATTGGTCGTAACTCGGTTTGTTCGTAAGTCAGACCCCATAGAGTTACACGCGACCGTGCTGTTTGTAAGCGCGGATCGCGTTTGTAACTCGGGGTCCACCATTTACGACAGCTTCAGTTGTAAATGCGAACAGTCTTAAGTCGACCGTTTGCATCTCGGGGACCGGCTGTAGATAGATTCATGGAGGTTAGGTCCATCAATGGCTATTAGCCAGGATGGGTAGGAATGGTGTCCCTAACCTCTGCTTCTCTGGAAGTGGGAGACAGGGGAGGGATCATGTGAGGATTACCTGTTGTGTTCCCTCCCTCTGGGGCATCTGGTATTGGCCACTGTTGACTGTCAGGATTCTGGGCTAGATGGACCTTTGGTCTGACCCAGTATGGCCATTCTTACGTACAAAAGTCACCCTGTAGACAAGTAGAAGTCAGGTGCACTAGTCTGTATAGGTAAGATGGGTTTTGCTGCTATGACACTGTATGTGCTTAGGTACTCAAGATGATGCAATGTTGCCAAGTCTTTTTTAATTATTAATATTGCAAGTCTCATGCTATTTGGTGTTTTTTTAAAAGCTCCAGCTCCTGAAATCATGTGATTACACTGGAAACTTCTTTCATTTTAAAAAGAGAAGTAAGTTTCTAACCCTGGTGGTTGTGGAGAAAAACTGAAAATGAGATCCCCTAAGGACTCTCTCTCTTTTGATGTTGTCTAAAGCTTGTAATTGTAATGTATGTCTGAATAAAGTTATTTGCCTCACCTTATACTCTAAATCATTGGTGGTAAGACTCCTTCAACTGGCCACTTCTGGTAAGCATAAAGCTAATTGTGTGTCATTTCAGCAGTGCAAAGTATTTAAGGGCTGGAGTCTCTCATCTGCTATAAAGTCTGCACAAACCAAACTGCTAGAATGAGGCTACGTTAATGTGGAAAAGAATCAAGCTAGAAACCTTGGACTTTAGCACTCTGAACATGGGAGAAACCCTAGGCCTGAATTTACAGCTCAAACCAGGGGTGTGCAATAATTTTAGACGGGGGGACACTTCACTAATTTTTTAAGTAGCCCCAGGCCACTCTGGAAGGGACAAGGCCTCTGGCAGAAAGGGTGGGGCAGGACACTTCCGTGCTCACCCTCCCACAGACCCTGATTGGCCTGGGGGTGGGGAAGCATGCGAAGTGTTTGCCCCTACCCCCAAGAGAACTGCCAGCTGTTCTGAACAGCTGGTGGTTTCCTCTAGGCACCTGTCCCCTTGCAGGGCAGAAGGAGACTTCGCAAACTCCCCCTGCCCCAAGGCCAATCGGGGCCTGGGGGCGAAAGGAGCATGCGAAGTCTCGCTCCCTGCTCTGCAAGGGGCATATGGTGCTTGCAAGGTGGGGGCAGGGAGTGAGAGACTTCATGCGCCCCCTTGCACCCTCAGGCCCTGATTGGCCTGGGGGCAGGGGAGTGGCAGGGGGTCCATGGGCCAGATCCGGCCCACAGAGGTCCCTTTGCCCACCCCAGCTCAAACTCTTCTCTAAGTTAACAAACTCAGTATTTACCTCTGTATAAATCCAAGGCCTAGAATTTTCATGTACCACATTTTTTACTGAGACAGAACTAGCTGAAAAGAGAACACTTGAGGAAATAGTTTATCAGTCCAGCGTTTTCTGCCTGCTGCTAGTTGCTTTTTAAATAACATTTGTACATGTGATGCAAAAGCTTCTTGCATGTTTTCCTCCCTACAGCTACTGGTAGAAGTCTGGGCCCTGTCCTACTTACATTGCTATCAATGGCACAATTACCACTGCCTCAGTGGAAGGAGGATCATGCTTGTCAGTGTTATTTATACAGCCCCACAGACACACAATGCCCTTAGACAAACAAGAGGAGGTGGCTTTCCAAAGAAGCTTCCAGTCTAAGGTGGACTGTGTCTGTGTCAGAGAGAGAGAGAATACTTCAAGAAAAAGTAGCAGTGCCTAGGATAATATTTGTAAAAACTGTTACAAATGTTTTCTCAGTTTTTACACCTTTCTGTAAGTTGAACATGCCTGAGCAATGGAAAAAATATGACAGCGTATAGCGTCTTTTCCTCAACTGAAATTAGAGAGCGGGTTCAACTTTATGCGGGGGTGGGGAAACCTCTAAATCAGCAACACATGGTCAATAAGTTACATCATAATTGAGAATAGGGAGGTTGGAGGGGGTGAAATATAGGGAAATCCCAATCACGATATCCCTCTATATCCCTGAGGCTTGCTTTGAGTCTGCAGTGAATGTTGCTTTGGTATGCTAGTCTCATAATGAATATGATCCCTTCCTTCCACTTTTATTGAAATGTCTTTGCATACCTATGATTTCATTAATATCTCTAATCTCAGCAACAGGGAATTCATAGGGAGAGAGCACTGTTTATTCAATAAGATATGATTGGAGTGTTTGTTCAACAAGAATTAACTGGTACTTGATTTCAGACCTAAGAAACATTGGCTTTTAAAAAGCTAACCCATCTTTCCTTATTTTTTCACATCCAAAGTAAACCTTATCCATATCCACATGGAACTTCAATAAAATTCCTAAAAGCATATAAATGTAGACTTAAAAGTGAAAAGTGGTATTTCCCTATCTTATACACAACGATTTTTATGTGACTGTTAGACAAATGTTCTTTGTGGACATCTTATGGATTTTTGTCACTAATTCAGTAATTGAAAGATTTTTGGTATAATACCATTGTTCAGTTTTTTTCTTTCCAAACAATGTTTTTAATTAAAAGATGGATGTACAATGAACACACTCTTCTTTTCCATTGTATTGACAGTGTTACCTAAAAGTTAAACAAAAGTACAACATTTTTTAAAATGCACATTTTTGAGGGCACTTTATCACTGTGACTAACTGCAGATAAGTGTTTGTGGTGTTCATAACCTGTTAACATGTAGGTTACTTTTAAAAAAAGAAAAGTCTTAAGAAATTTGCATATACATTTAACTAATTGTCTTTATGTCATTCCAGAAGGCAAACATCATTTCTACTCTTCAGGTTAGCTGCTTGTTCCAGAGCAGGTCAGAACGGGCCTTGTGTGGCATTAGGACTATATCTTTTATATTGTTTTGCTGGGCAACTTCATTTTAATTAATTTTTAGCTACATGTAGGGTTTTTTCTCAGGTACTAGAAGGACTCTGCTGTTCTTAAACAACCCTCTCAGAAACTCCTCTTTTATATTAATAACCTGCAATTGTCCTGAAGGGGTGTATTAAACTCCAAAGCATGCCGGCCTGACTGATTTCTTTTTTCAAACACCGAACTGGAAATGAAATAATAAAGTAGCACGTATTTTACAAAGCAGATTCCTACGAGAAGGAAGCTGCCTTAAGTTATAATGTGTCCAATAAAACATCAGAGCTGTGTTGATACAGGATTTTTAGGGAGTGTGCTTTCTGTGTGGGAATTAGATACACAACTCCCATTTATGTTAAGTATAGGCCCATGACTGATTTCTTGTGTGCTATTCTGAAAATGTACCGTTTCAAGGCTGAGCACAGCCAAGACACCACAATCAAGCCCTTTTTTAATGCTCGCAGTGGCTTTAGAGACACAAAACTCTAAACCTGGAGGAGCAAGTTCCTAATAGACATAAATGATGGCAATAAATGTTGAGCACTGTAATGCCATTAGACAAGTAATTAAATATTTTGCTCTTTATATGGTAGCTTAATATGGAGATCTCAGTGTACTTTAATTATGCTCCCCCCCCCACACCCTCAGATTAAGTATTATTATCCATGCTATACAGATGTGTGAATCCAAACGTGCTTAAGAGACTTGTCAAATGGACTGGCTGTGAAACATTGGAGCCAAGGAAATTCCTCAAACATTCTGGATCCCTGTCTGTATGGTATTCTAAAGACCACATTTAAGTCTGGTTTGCAAAAATGACCTTGGCAAGCTACAAATGTATAGATGTGTGGCTTCCTATTTATTTGATAGAGGTGTTACTGAAGGAGATGGGCCTGGCTCATGACTATAACTCTGCCACCTTTTGGAACCATCAACTGCAACTCATTTGTATCTGTATGCTTGCCTGCTGTTAGCTCATAGTAATTTGCATTTCTTTTCTTAGTTATTAAATCCCCAGGTACATAACTCTGGGGTGGGCTGCCAACATTGTCTCTGGTGTGAGCACTAAGGTACAAATTAACTTAGAGTAAGTGACTGGGCTCTTGGGACTGAGAGCAACTTGAGCATTGTTGTGATTTTTTGTTAGTGAGAACATCTGTCATTAAGCCCAGCTAGCCTGGGCAGCAAGATAGATTGGAATGCCCGAGGGGACTCTCTATGACTCCATGGTAAGGTTGTTGTAGTGCTGTAGGAGTTCGCTCTTGTTGCTAGCATGGTGAAATCTAATTATAGAACATTTAGGTCAAGGTCTCTGTCCTGAGGCTGGCATTCATGGTCACAAGTAAGTATCTAAAAGGGTGTTACACATAAGGAGGAGGGAGAAAAACTGTTCTCCTTGGCCTCTGAGGATAAAACAGGAAGCAATGGGCTTAAATTGCAGTAAGGGAGGTTTAGGCTGGACATTAGGAAAAACTTCCTAACTATCAGGGTGGTTAAACACTGGAATAAATTGCCTAGAGGGGTTGTGGAATCTCCATCTCTGGAAATATTTAAGAGCAGGTTAGACAGACACCTGTCAGAGATGATCTAGACATTGATTGGTCCTGCTGTGGGGGAGGGGATTGGATTGGATGCAATGACCTCTCGAGGTCCCTTCCAGTTCTATGACTCTGAATCACTCCAGGCAGTGTGACAGAGGAGACGAAGTTCAAGAAGGAGGGAGGGGAGAGGAAGGAGAATTTTACTCTGCTAAAAGCAGGAAGAGAACTCCTCCCCTCCCTGGCTTCAACGAGCAATGTCCCTTGCACCTTCCTCCTCCTTGGCTAGTGCAATGAGAGCTCCTATCCTATTTTAGCCTTCTTCAACCACGGCTTATCATGCTGTGTGGAAGGCTTCATTATATGAGCAACTTACTTCTGAAGTGAAAGGTTTCGGAGACTGTAGCAGCCAAAGAGGAATCTTTGGCTCTGCCCCTTCCATTCACCCCCCTCTCCCTGTGGCCAGATCTCTGAGACCTCCTTCACCCCTCCTCTGCAGCTGAAGCCATGAGTCCTGCTCCATGGCCAGAGCCCCAAGAGCCCCTGCCATCACCCACCATGGCCAGAGGAGCCCTGGGCCAGCTGGAGCCCTAATCCCCACATCTTGCTCAGAGGAGCCGTTGACTTGCCATAGCTGCACCTTCCCTCTGCAGACCCCAAAGAAAAATTCAGAAGCTCTTTTTTCTTCTTTTGAAAGAAGAACCTGAGCTTTTGATGTGCCCCATGCAGGATACATCAGGGAGATTACTAATGAACTCAGGAACTTGAGTCGCATACACTGACGACTCAGCCACCCCAGAACCTGCACGGGGCAGAATAAAAAGCAAAAGCTCCTCCCCGCCCCCATCAAACCTGCAACTGGGGTCCAGTGACAGGGGCTGCAGTAGGGGAGGCTGAGCTTCCACTAGTCCATTATACTTATTGTGCATGTTAGCAGCACTCCCCCACCCACTCCCCAGCATGCTGCTGAATGTGTCTGTCATTGCCTTGTTGAGTGTAAAGAATGACACGAAGGTCAAGGACATTTATTATCAGAGATGCACTGAGATCAAAATAGAGTTGTGGTGCGTGATGGGAGTTTAAAATGGAACCCAACAGACTGAGAGACCCTTTTGCTGCCAAAACCATCATGTGCACACAGCACTGTTGATTTGCACACGGCACTAAAGTCTGCAATGAGAACTCTAGTGTGCACACGACACTACACCTTGTGCACTAGGAACGCTCCAGGGGTTTCCCGCCTTGGAACCTTTAAAACCTCAAGCCCCTGAGACGATCGGGCTCCTCTCTTTTTTCTCCACCCCCTGTTTGGTTCATCCATCTGCCTGAGCTCCACAGCAGCCTACTGCTCCCGGATCCGTGGTGAAGGCCCGGAATCTACAGTGGAACGAAGCACCATCAGCAGCGGCTGCCCCAGGGTGCTTCGGCCCACCACTGTGGCGATTGCCCAGCACGGTGGTCCCCAGCTACCTGCGTCCACGAAATACATCTGGTGGACTCCTCAGTGTTCCTTCCTGGAGGCTGTGAAACAGCCAACGGGTAGCAGGTCCTGAGCCTCGGTTGTCACTCATCATCAGGACAGACTGAGTATAGTGTTAATCTATCTTATACTGTGCTATCTTCTACCATTTTTGGGGTGAAGGGTTGGTTAATTCAGTGTTGTATTCCGGGGTTATTCATTATGTTTATTATCTGTTATATTCAATACATCTCATAAACTTTCCATTCGATTTTGTGTTTATTTCGGACTGGAGAAATCCGCCGGTGATAGATACGGTGGTTTCCAGGTCGGACCACCTTCTGGGACAAAGGCATTTACCATCTAGTCGGCCCAGCACTAAATCAGCTTACTAGTCCGCCTTTGCTAGTAACAGCCTTAAGGATTAGTGTCGGGCAAAATATTACCACCAACAAATTGCATTAATTGGATCTGTGTCCAGTTTTTAAAAAAAGTGGAGTTCTTATGGTTAAGATTGGTGGACTTAATGTGATATTTTAATTTTTGTTTTTGTTTTCCCCAACCTTGCTGACTGAGCTGATAACAACCAAGGTCAAAATAATTCCTAAAATATACTTCCTGCTTACACTAGGAAACCTTCTAGGTTTTAATTTTGGATACTTTAATCCATAGATTTCTATGAATTGCTGGTTAGTTATCTACTCTTTTTACTAGACGTATTCAATTCTTTATAATGCGAGGAGGTTGTTTCAGTAGTTTTGTTTGTTTAGCTGAACTTTTTTTAAAGGTCTCATTGCATAATGAACCAGTATGTCTTTCATCAGCCTCTCTAGCACTTAAATGGAAATAAGTCAAATCAGGCCTGGATGGCAGGATGGATTGATGTACTACACTTTTCCTTTCTATAGACCTCATTGTAATTTAGGAAAGCTCACCAAAATGAGGTTAGCAGACTTAACCTAGTCAGTCTTTGTGAAAAGTCTGGGATTAACAAGGCAAAATTACTTCAGAGTTGGATTGAGGTGCCTGGGAAAAGCAGTGTGGGAAGATTGCATAAGCTTTTGGCATTTGAAATCCTGAAGTTCAGTTATTTCCTTGGCCTTCTCTTTCCCCAACAAGTCTTCACTCCCATCCTTCTTCACCCATCTAAAACCATACAGAACTGATCCAAAAGCTCAGACACCAGAAAACCACATAGGTCCCACAGATGGGGTGCACCTTTCAAATACCTTCACTGTGGGTTTCATGCACCCTCCTTCCCCACATACAGCTTTGCATAGTGCTTTCTTTTACAGTTCCAAGTTTTAGACATTGATGCAGAATCTACCCATTTTTGCTCTCACAAGCTCTGAATTTCACTTTAATACCTAACAATTGAAAACTGTAGCAAGACTATTGTGTTTTTTTGCTTTTTACGCAACTAGAATGTGAAGAAACCACACAGGCACAGTTAGGGTATGTCTAGACTGCATCCCTCTGTCGGAAGAGGGATGCAGATTAGGCAGGTCGACATTGCAAGTGAAGCGGGGATTTAAATATCCCGTGCTTAATTTGCATAAAAAATGGCAGCCGTTTTGCCGACTCAGCACTTTGTCTGCAAAAAGCAGCAGTCTAGAGGGGGATCTGTCGAGAAAGAAAGCCTTTTTCCACAGATCCCTTATGCCTCCTGCAAGGAGGTTTACAGGATCTGTCGACAAAGGCTTTCTTTCTCGACAGATCCCCCTCTAGACTGCCGCTTTTTGCGGACAAAGTGCTGAGTTGGCAAAACGTGGCGGCCATTTTTATGCAAATTAGGCACGGGATATTTAAATCTCTGCCTCATTTGCAATGTCGACCTGCCTAATCTGCATCCCTCTGCCAACAGAGGGATGCAGTCTAGACATACCCTTAGAAAACAGGGCTCTCTGGAACGCAACTATATACACAAATATGCAACTTGTTGCGCTGAGACTTCTAAAACAAAGAATATGGGGGTGACAACTACTAGAGGGATCATAAACATTAAAAGATATGTTACTCTATTCTGATATGTACAGCTACATATAGTGAATTTAAGTATTAGGAGTAAGTGTATTGTTTTGTGGCTTGTGGAGTCTGGCTTGTGGAGTGGAATATCCCTAGAGTGGAATTTTTAAAAGTGTCTTCAGAGTACAAATCTCAAGGGGCTCTTTTTAAAACCTCATCTCTTACCCTTTAGTTGATAGTTTTTTACTCCTTCTGTCTGATGCCCTGGCCGTGTGTAGTACAGTGGTGTCAGGGATGGGTGTTTCTGCTAATGCTTCTCCTACGCTTTGCACACATCCCAGCATATACTATTCGCTTTGCAGCAGGCTTCTACCATTTATTGCTACATGAGGGGTGCCCCAACCTACTTTGTTACAGAGCTGTTTTATAGGAGGGTCAGAACCTCATTTTGTTTTATTGGTTTTCTTAGTTTTGATCAGGAGTTTTAACTAAAATGAAAACTGAAGGGGTTTTTATGCTCATATAGGAGTGCAGGGAAAAGAAGCTTACATGAGTACAGAGCACCGGAATGCTGTGCACAGAACTAGTCTTCTGTATTCATAAACTGTGATTGCCCTGAAGGGATTTATTAAAATTCAAAGCATGCTGATCCCCGACCGTGGGATTTCGAACACAAAATTGGGAACAGACTTTGATATCTGTTTTTTTTTAAAAAACATGCATCACCACCCAGATCTCTCTTGTGAAGATGCATTAATTTACATCCCATCACGTATAACAACAGATGTGTCTCGATACACAGCTCTTAACTTCAGAGAACAAACAAGAATGCACCCTATATTTTTGGGTTCAGGCTGCTGTTTGATGCTTTTGGTGGGTTTAGAGCTTATGAAAAATAATTCAGATAATTTTCAATAGGTATAAAAAACAGCTTCGGCTGTGTAGTCCTTCCTCTCCTGGTACCCACAAATATACTGCCATAAGTCAAGGAACACAAGCCTATTGAGACTATCTCTTCTTGATATGAGCTCAACATGCATACTTTGAAATGGGATCCAGATTTCCAACACACTATAAAGTTTAGGAGTGTTGGTTATGGAATTGGATCATTATAGAGATACAGGTCCACTAGAAAAATTTGTATTCAGACTTTGGAAACAGTCCTCTTCCTGTGACTTGACTCTCTGAATCTCTTCCTTCTGTTAAAGTTCAGGGACGTGCATAGCAAAGTTTTTGACTTGAAGTCTCTAATATCAAGTGGTAGCTTTTTGAAAATATTGTTTCAAACCAAAAGCATATGTTGGCCATAGGAGCAGAGAATCAGCGACCATAGAATTATACCATGACATTCATCTTGTAACTTAACAGGACCTATGCTGTTTTATTATTTAATGACATCCACTAGTGTGCCAGGCACTTTTCAGACATTATAGTTGCTGCCTGAATGAGCTTATGGGCAGAGAATGTTGTGAGACTTGGAAATGATAAATTCATAGGGTCCAATCACTTTCATTCCATTTGTTTACAATTTGGTTTTATCCATGAGCTTTTCTTTTTAGTTTTCTGTTTGAATAAACCTTCATTGCATGTTTGTAAATATTGAATGAGTCACCTGAATTATGGACCCATGGAAGGGTTGGATAAAACCTCTGTATCAGAAAAAGTACTTACGACAGGAAAGAAGAAATGTGATTTGTTCGCCCACTAGTTCATGAGGAGTTAGCGGAGGAAAATCCCATACGCTGATGAGTATTATATATACACATTTCCCTAGAGGTCTAACTTTTAAAGCTAATGAAGCTTTTTCTTCTATGTACAACAAGGAGTTCGGTGGCACCTTAAAAACTACAGTTTTATTATGGCATAAGCTTTCATGAGTTGCAACTCACTTCATCAGATGCATTAAGGTACATACTCACTACCAAACAAACCCCTGGCAACAGAAACTCTAACCCAGGAACCAATTCCTGCAACAAATCCCATTTCCAACTCTGTGCACACATCTACACTAGTGACCCTTTCCTAGGACCTAGGCACACCAGCTATACCATCCAAGAGTCATTCATCTGCACATCTACTCATGTGCCAGCAATGCTGCTCTGCCATGTACATTGGACAAACTGGACTGTCTCTATTGAACAGAATAAATGGACACAAATCAGACATCAAGAATGGTAACATTGAAAACCCAGTGAGAGAACATTTTAACCTCCATGGACACAGACTTGAAAGTCACCATCCTTAACCAAAAAAACGTGAAACTGCTGAGCTGGAATTCATACGCAAATTTGACACCATCAGAATGGGTCTGAATACGGACTTGGAGTGGTCCTCTCATTACAATATGTAATTTTCTACTTTAGATATTCTCAACTTCTTATCCACATTCACCCTGGTTGAATTAACTCCAAAGTAACATTCCCTTCTCTGTATCCCTACTATCTGTTTCTTTTTTTTTTGGTCACTTCATGCATCTGATGAAGTGTATTGCCATTCATAAACCTTATGCTGTAAAACATAGTTAGTCTTAAAGGTGCCATCGGACTTTTTGTTGTTTTGCTGAAACAGATTAACACGGCTCTCTCTGAAACCTGTCTTCTATATACGTTTGAAGTGGGAAAGGTGGTAGGTATCAAGGTTGGAGACTGGTAGATGAAGAATGATGAATGTTAAAAGAATGTGTTCCAACTCGTAAAGAAGAGGTTCATGCAGTGCCACTTGAGGCAGGGAAGAACAGGACTCTATTATAATGAATATAAAGAGATTCTTAATTCTGCTCTCTGGCACTCTAGCTCTCAATTCTATAGGCTGTTTTTGTCTTAAGTCACCATATAGGTGGTTCTCAAGTCCTGGCATAGAGTAAGAAATCATGGAAAGGTCTGCAAGGTAAATTGCACTCAAAAAATCCTTTGGGATTAAAATCAGGTCGTTTGAGGAAGGGCATGTGTGGTCTTTTTGTCCTTTAAAAGTGACCTGGTCCTATATTTGCAAAACAGTTTTACAAATGTACAGGTCAATACAAATTATTTTGGCCTTAATATACCCCACATAATGGCTTACCCTATGGTCCCCTTTTAAAATTAAGCCAGTGCGTGCTCTTATGGAGAACATGTTATATAGGTCTATTTAATACTAATGGCAAGATAGTAATGAAAATATCAACTTTGTTCCTGGAAGCCTGATTCTTGAAATAGTCCAAACAGATGCCTGGCTGCTGATATCCACCATCTGGAAGCAGTGATTGTAGATATGAAATTGGATTCACTGGAGGAGGTGGTTGTGTTGCTTGACACTGAAATAGTCTTTTGATAAAATGGAGATTGGGAGGAGCTTTTTATTGCAGTTGAAATTGTGTAAATACCTTTATAAGACACCATTAAAATTCTGTATTTATACCCCAAGGGCAGTGCTGATAACCTGGTTTGTTTGCTATCTTTTCAAATTGCATGTGTGTGGGGGGAAGATTAGGCAAACATGTACCTTCCCTCCTCCCTTTTATCATTATTTACTGTTTTTTACTTAGTCCTGACAAAATAGGGTTAGAATACCCAAGAAATTCCAGGTGCAGAAAAGGATTTTTCTTTGTGTATGTATTTGGTTTGTTTTAATACACAACCTGATTTTTTCATAGGTGCTGAGCACCCAGAGCTACCATGGAGTATTGAGCAATTCTTAAAATCTGGTACTGTATGACTTGTCCAAGGCTACAAAATAAATGGGTCAAAGTCAGGATGGAACTCAAGATCGCCTGTCTCCTGATCAGCGTGCCACCCAGCTGATGAGCAGCACGCCCACAGTTAAGTTTTTTGTTTCTATTGGTGGTGCACATTGGCACATGCCTCAGTGCACATAACATTTTATTCCACACATGGATGGAAAAGATTACAGGGAACATTGCTCCTGATCAGGTGCTGAAATCACTAACTCCAAACCTTTGTATTGTAGATGGAGGTGCTGAACTAAGCTGGTGCATTTCACATGTTTTATGAAGACATTGGTTCACATCTCATTACCAGGTCAGGAGAGTCCTTAAGTATTTGGCTTGTGTTTATTGAGGCATGAGCTGAATTTTTAAAGCATGCTTTTCTGAACTGTAGTTATCAAAGCTGGTGCGAACATTTCATTTTGCCAAACGATGCTGTTTTATCAAAGCTGAAATAATTTACAGAAAAAACTTAAAAAATAACCAATAGTCTGACTTCCTGGTCAGGAAGTAATTTCAATTAGAGAGAGAGCATGAACCTGTGCCCTGGACTCCAAAAATCTTTTCCGAAACTAAATGCTCAGTTGACAATTCTGTTCGTGTTTTAAAGGTTTTGTTTTTGTTCCAGTATGGAATGAATCTTTGGTCTCAATGACAAAACTGAGGACTTCATGGCCCAGTCACCATCTTGGTCAGACCTTGGTCACCTCATATAGACCATGGTCAGAGAACTTCCAGATCCCAGGCAACAAGAAAGAACAACGATCCTGATTCAACCATGAGGACTCATGGATTCCACCAAATCCCAAAACCTGCTAACAGACCACAGTTTCCTATCTCACATGATATACATTGATCCCAAACTGGCATCTTCCACCTCCAGGCCCACTCAAATCTTTTTAGTTTTTCTGACACCCTACAGTAGATGAAGAGAGTAGGCTGGAAATTAGAGCATTAATTGTGGGAAAACAAAGGATGAAAAACAAATGTCTGTGAGCCTATGAAGAAGCTGTTTTACAGGCTAAGAGATCCTTCCATTTACTCTCTGTTTAGGCTGCAAAATCCCATCTCAAGGAACTATCTGGGATGATAAATGACTTCGTCAAACCAGAGCGACGACCGGTTCCGTCAGAACTGGGCAACAAGTACTGCAAAGAACTGTCCTCTTATGTCAGATCATGCACATATGAGAAGCCTTTCCAAACAGCATGGATCTGCTCTGCCTGTATGTCCCAACCAACAGCTTTAGGAAAAGCACCAAATAGAGTCAAACTTGAGATAAAATCATGAGTTGGCAACAATGTATAACAATAGCTCATAAATAGTGTTTTTTATCGGTTGGTCTCAAAACTCTTTATAAAGGAGGTCTGTATTATTATCCTAATTTTACAGATGGGGAAACTGAGGCACTGGAGGGAGGCATGACTTGCCCCAGTAGCCCACTGGCAAAGATGGGGACAGTGCCCAAGTTTGAGTCCCATTCTGATGCTCTATCCCCTGGTCCAGAGAAACTTGCACTATTGTGGTCTGGGATGCACCTTGCGCTCTGGAAAGATAGAAGACTTTGGTCTGTCTTGCACTTGGTCTCACCAGCACTGTTATTCCAATCCTGAGAGAATAAATTTCTGAAACCAGCATAAACCTGGTGGTCTTGGAATATGAAATCAGTAGAAGGGAAAATATTCCTGAATTGTGAAGCTTGCCATTTTTCCAATGGAAAAAATCTGGAATACACAGCATAAATGCATGTGAAAAGAGTATTTTGATTTGCTTATAGACTTATTTGAGAGACACCACATGTGTTTGTTCATGGGTGAACATATCCTCAAAACATCCTTCCAAAACAGGAAATACGATCACCCTATTTTATAGGTGCGAAATTGAGGTAGACAGAGTTAGTGGTTTGTCCAAAGTCATACAAGAAATGTGTGTCAGGGTATGTCTACACTGCACGGCTATTTCAGGGTACCAGAGGTAGCCCGGAATACCTACCCCGCATCATAAGCCGCCCATTATTTCGAAATATTTTTCAAAATAACAGGCATGCTATTTCGGAATCCCGGAAACTCTCATTCCACAAGGGTTAAGGGATGTCTCAAAATTGCATGTTATTTTGAAATTTGGCACTGTGTAGATGTGCCAAATTTCAAAATAGTTTCTATATAAGATACTCAATTTGTGTAGCGCAAATTACGTATCTTATTTCGCGTTTAGCATGCTGTGTAGATTCACGTGCAGAGACCAGATTTGAAGCCAGATCTAATAATTCCCAGTCTAGCTTTGTCACCATAAAACCATCCTCTAAAGGATAGAAGCCTTTAACTGTAACTACTTTCTTGCACGTGTCAATTGCTTCATATGTGTGGCTAATTGCTATATTGGCATTTGACAGATAAGTAAGACTGTTTTAGTTACTTATATGTCTCCTGCCACCATAGTAGCTGAGCAGCTCACAATTCAATGTGTTTCTCCTAACAGTATCATAGTGAGGTAGGAAGTGTTATCTTCATTTTGCAGATGGGGAAGAGAAAGGCTACATGACTTGTCCAAAGTCTTTGGTGGAACAGGCTGTTATACCTGGTTCTCTGAAGTCCCCTGCCAGTCTCCTAACCACTGGACTGTCCTTCTACCCTATGACTATTAAACCTAATTAAATATGACGGTCTGTGTTTATTTAAATCTCATTGTAGTGGAAAAACTCATTCTTAAACAAGTTTGATGCATAGAAAGACGCTTTTGAATAAATGATGTGACAACTATCTTCCTCTGAAACAGTGATTATTAATTCTTGTTAATCACTGATGTTTAGTGAATGCCTTGATATTGCTAAGCAGTAATTCTCCTTCATTATTCTCCAATATATAGGATCTCAAGAAGTCCTAGGAAAGTTTAATTTTCTTTTTTTAAGACTGTCTAATTTTTCCTTCTTAGAAGTCCCAGCTGACTTTTATTCAGGGTAGATTACTAATAGTTAGTTTATGGTTACCATATCCACAATCATCAAATGTCTTGATAGCACAAATGAACAAGCTTTGGTCTATATCCACGTAAGAATATCAGCAGAGCACACGTAAGACAGCTTTCAGATTAAATGCATTTATGCAGAGGCATACCGCCTTTGCTCTGTCGTTCATATTATTGATACTGCTCTATGCTATTTTAGTTAATCTTTGGCTTTCTGTTTGAGACATGCACAACAAAAAGGCAGCAGAAGCATTTATGCAGATGACAGAACAACAATGATTTGACATGCATACATGACTTGTTAGCAAAAATTCCTGCAGCCAAGATGTTACAATTTACAAAATCATTTACCTAATCAAAGATCTTCTAAAGGCTTTTCTCTCTTTGCCCGGTTGGTCATTTAAAAGTAATCAGACATTTATCAGTTAGATAGTGTTTTATATTTAATGGGGTATTTAGTCCCTTAAAATACGCTATCTGTTTGTACTGAATATCCAAGAATGTATGCCCCAATGTTCAAAGCTGTTTTTCCCCTCCACTCCAGGAGAAATGGGACAATGATAGAGTTCATGATTCTAAGGAAAAGTAGAAGGGGAGAACAACAATATAAAGACAGTGGATTTCAAGATGGCAGACTGTAGCAAACTCAGGGGCTGGTAGGTAAGGTCCCATGGTAATCAAGACTAAGGAAAAACAAATGAAGACATTTGGCAGTTTTTCAAAGGCACATTATTAGGGGCACAAACACACACTATTCCACTGTGTAGGAAAGATAGGAAGTACAGCAAGAGACCACCTTGGCTTAACCAGGAGATCTTGAATAATCTAAAAATAAAAAAGCAGTCCTATAAAAAGTGGAAATTAGGTCAAAGTACAAAGGATGAATATAAACAAGTAACACAAGTATGTAGGGGCAAAATTAGAAAGGCAAAAGCACAAGATGAGCTCAATCTAGCTAGAGACCTAAAGGGTGACAAGAAAACATTCTACAAATGTATTAGAAGCTAGAGGAAGAATAAGGACAGGGTAGACCCATTGCTCAATGAAGAGGGGAAAATAATAAAAGAAAATGTGGAAATGGCAGAGATGCTTAACGACTTCATTATTTTGGTTTTCACCAAGAAGATTGGTCATGATTGGATGCATAAAATAGTGAATGCTGGAGAAAAGGAGGTAGGTTCAAAAGTAAAAATAGGAAAACAAAAAGTTAAAAATTACTTAGAAAAGTTGGTCACCAGGGCCTGATTAAAAGCATCCTAGGAGCTGACTGAAGAGGTATCTGAGCCATTAGCTATCATGTTTGAAAAGTCAAGGAAGATGGGAGAGATTGCAGATGAATGGAAAAGGGCAAATATGGGGAAGCAGTAGACGTAATATGCCTAGACTTTAGTAAAGCATTTGATATGGACTCACATGACCTTCTTATCAATAAATGGGGGATATACAACCTAGATGGGGCTACTATAAGGTGGGTGTCTCACTGATTGAATAACCATTCTCAGAGAGTAATTATCAATGGTTCACAGTCATGCTGGAAGGACATAACAAGCGGGGCTCCACAGGGGTCTGTTTTGGGACTGGTTCTGTTCAATATCTTCATCAACAATTTAGATGACATAGAGAGTACACTTATAAAATGTGCAGGTGACACCAGGCTGGACAAACTGGAGCAATGGTCTGAGCTAACCATGATGAAGTTCAATAAGGAGAAATACAAAGTACTTCACTTAGGGAGAGTTTCACACATACAAAATGGGAAGTGACTGTCTAGGAAGGAGTGCTGCAGAAAGGGATCTAGAGGTCATAGTGGACCACAACTAAATGAGAGTCAACAGAGTGAGACTGTTGCAGAAAAAGACAACATGATTCTGGAATACATTAACAGAAGTGTTATGAGAAAGATATGAGAAATAATTCTTCTGCTCTACTCTGCTCTGTGTAGACCTCAACTGGAGTATTGTGTCCAGTTCTGTGCACCACATTTCAGGAAAGATATGGAGAAACAGGAGAAGGTCCAAAGAAGAGCAACAAAAATATTAAAGTTCTAGAAAACATGATCTATGAGGGAAGATTGAAAGAACTGGGCTTGTTTAGTTTGGAAAAGAGAAGACAGAGGGGACATGATAATAGTTTTCAAATACCTAAAAGGCTACTATAAGGAGGGAGAAAAAATATTCTCCTTAGCGTCTGATAAGACAAGAAGCAATAGGCTTAAATTGCAGCAAGGAGATTTAGGTTGGACATTAGGAAAAACTTCCTGTCAAGATAGTAAAGCACTGGAATAAATTGCTTAGGGAGGTTGTGGAATCTCCCTCTTTGGAGATATTTAAGAGCAGGTTGGATAAACATCTGTCAGAGATGATCTAGATAGTGCTTGGTCCTACCATGAGTGCAGGGGACTGGACCTGATGACCTCTCAAGGTCCCTTCCAGTTCCAGTATTTTACGATTCTATGTGAACACAATTAAAATAAGTTGTAAATCTATGCTATGGTGTAACCCAGTGTTTCTCAATCTTTTTTTATAAAGTACCCCCTTATAATTTTTTTAAGTACCCCCAGTACCTATAGTTTTTAGACTATTTTTTTTCTACCACTGCGACACATTTGTTTAACAACTTAATCGTAGCCCGGTGGGTGATGAAATTTTTGGGTGTAAAAAGTACAAAAATAGTAAAGCACTGTAAAACTTAACAAAAATTCAGTTCTCCAAATTTCAGTTGTGTTGACGTACCCCTTGGACTTCTCTCGAGTACTCCTAAGGGTACTTGTAACCCTTAGTGTTACATTATATCTTCCTTATGGGAGGAAAGGAATTAGTACTGCATTGAGAGGATGCATCCCTGTGTACCTACCATCTGACTTTAACCATTTTGGGGCATGACCTATTATGTGGCTAAGAAGCCACAAAATACTTCAGAACTGTTTTGACATATTTTATTGACTCCTGCTCTTGCTTATTAGTGTATATGTGTTCCCGCTGACAGGTTAATCAGAACTGCACTGCTCTTGTAAGCTTTCTATTCAGAGCTGATGCAATAATGCTTTATTTTGGGCACACTTTTAAAACAAGTGTTTATTTCATGAACATTTTCAAGCAATCTGAAGAAGTTTCAGAAAAAAAACCCCAGAGTATTTTTTCCTTCAATTTTTGGCTTTTCGTGGTTCCTGTGGTCATGGTCCACTTGGAAATTGGCAGCAAAGAGAGGCACCTGAAGGATTTGTCTACATTTGAAATGCTACAGCAGCGCTTCAGTATATAAACCACCTATGCTTATTGGACAGGTTCTCCCTTTGTCATAAGTAATCTGCTTCTCTAAGAGCTAATAGCTAGGTCAACAGAACAGTTCTTCTAGCATCAACCTAGTGCTGTCTGTATTGGGCTTTCAGTCAGCTTAACTAGTTGCTCAAGAGTGTCGTTGGGGCCACATAACTTTTTGATGTAGACAAGGCCTTCATAAGAAATGCTGGTTGGAGAAGGAGGTACACTCGAGGTTCCTACAGGCCTTGCTGATCTCAGAAGCCAACATCCTGTTCTTCATCTTCAGTACAGCACTTTCCATAATCCCCTTGGCAGTGACTGCCTGGGCCTAGGTAGTGAACATTGTTCTTGTCAGGGATTCTGGGAGATTTAGCTGGTTTCCTGAAGTAGGCAGAAGATTTGACTGTTATAGTTTGTAGTCATTTTTATGAAAAGTTTAAGTGTTTGCAGTCCTGAGTATTGTATTGAAAATTGCAACCATATCAGCCCTGGGGAAGGGTTTCAGAGCAGAAAGTGCAGATCATCAACACGTGATTAAAATCCTAATGAAAAGGATTGTTTTTTGTTAATTTCATAATTACTGGAATAGCTTTAGCCTGCAAGATTTTCTATTCACAGTAAGTCTGATAAGAGATCTCTACTTGGATTCTTCAGCCCAAGAAAACAGCCGTTACTGAGCTTTCATAATGATATGAAGCTGCCTGGGAAAAACCAAATCAATCATACCTCACTATTTGTCCATGGTAGCTTGTTGTAAGTCCCAGAGTGTTGCATAATGTTCTGAAACAGAATTCTCTCCAACAGCCATTCATATTTCATTATTTCTTCACTCTAGTCAGGAGCCCAAGTCTCCCTTCAACTTATACAACTGGATCTCATGAAAATGGAGTCTCTGTTCCTGTAGTGGAAGGCAAAAAGTAATCTAAGTGCTCCCTGCCAAATCTTGATTAACTGCTAGCTTCTCTGTGTGCTGAGAGTCTGAAAGTGGATTTAACAGAGACTGCTAAGGACACATTGCTTCTAGATAGGTTGCCAGTAGTCTGTTTGGTCAGGGCAAATTTGAACTTCAAACAGGATTAGATGTAATTTACACAGAACTCAAGAGACTTAATACAAACAACTTTTCTGTTAAACAATTGACATTGCTACATACAATGTAGCAGACAGGTAAGCAAGGAAATGAAAAGTTAAACTACCTTACAGTAGTGTTCCCTCTAATCTTTTCTGTGTATGGATTTTTTCCATCAATGTGCAGAATAATTTTTATGTGCACCAGCTTGTATGTGTATGTACACCGCCATTAGAAACAAAAAACCTAGCTCTGGGTGATCTACTAATCAGCTGGGAGGCATCTGAATATCTACTGAGAGGCTTCACAAGTACCCAGCTTATAGGGAACACTGTTTACAGTGCATATGACAGGGACCATAATTGGGTTGCTCTTTCTTAGACTCTTTTCCCAACCTGTACATGTACACCCTTTCAACTGGCAGGCCCATGTCTTCATTTTACTTTGGAGTTGGATCCTGCAACCCAGTCAGTCTCCAAGTGAATCAAAAGACATAATCAAACCTTTTTTTGGTTGACTGGTCATAGACAAATTTCAACCACAAATTTCAAAAAAAGTGTAATAAAAATGTTAGAAAAGAAGCCAAACCAAAAGTCATAGAATATTCAAAGGGCATAAAAACTAGCACTGTACAATTGCAATTTCCACATGGAAAAGCCACCTAGTAGTAGAGAAAAACAGGAATTTAAAACCTATTTCAGCTTTAACTGTGGAGTTATGACTAGCACCTTCATAGTGGTGTTTAACTAATGATAATTAAAAATCAGTGCTGATTAAAATAAAACTGAAGGGGCATCCCATGAGGCCTTGAGAATAGAAGCTGAACTCAAAAGGGAAGAGCAGGCTCACAGATGAGTCCACACATGATTGCATCTGTGAAAAATAAAGTTTGTAAATGTGATAACCTCTCACCTCCCTGTCATTGGTTTGACTGCAGCTCCCTTCAGTAGTGACTGAAAGCTGAGAGTTATTTGGCTTCTGGGATGGATTTGGCTTGGGTCCATTCCCCAAAGGGCAAAACCAACCCCACAAGTGGCTGCTGTTTTGGTAGTCACAGCAGGCACACCAAGAACTGAATGCATTCTCGAATCTGACCTTTCTCTTCACAGCTGGACTTCCAAATCTTCTAGAGTTTCCTTGCTAAGCTGTCCTGTAACTTTTATTCCCTTCATTCTGCTTCTAAGTCCACAGGATGAGCTTCCTTGCACATAGCATTCCCAAGGTGCAATAGGGCCATTAACCAATATAAAAGATTGTATTGCCTTCTTCCTGGATGGGCTATCTGCTTTTGATAGTCTTTCTGGATGGGATGGAAGGTGGGGACAAGTCCCATGCTTGGGTGCACAGGTTCAGAACAAACATTCTCAAAGTTATACAGCAAAACTTCCAGATTTTTTGATAGGGAAAATGATGAAAAGGGTTATGGGGGGCCAGGAGTCTGACACAAGCACTGGGGGGGGTCTACCCCCCTGCACTCACAGGCAGCAGTGGGGGGTGGGGGGAAGCAGATCAGTGTGGCCCCAGCTCACTCTGCTCACCAGGCCACCTAGCTCTGCTACCTACAAGTGAGTGTGGGAGCAGCCTGGCCCTCCCCAGAACAATGCAGCCAGAGGAGCAGGGTGAGCTGGGGCTCTGTTGCTTTGCTTGCCCCACCACTGCCAGTGAAACTATGTCTACACTGGCAGCTTCTTGCACAAGAACAGCCGTTCTTGTGCAAAAACTTGCCTGCTGTCTACACTGCACGAGCATTCTTGTGCAAGTAAGTTTACGGTATAGCATTGTAAAACAGGGCTTCTTCCAGAAGAGTTATTCCTCTCACCACGAGGAATAAGCCCTCTTGCGCAAGAGCTCTTCCACAAGAATTCCTTGCGCAACAAGCCCCTATGGTTAAAATGGCCATCAGAGCTTTCTTGCGCAAGAAAGCGTCCACCCTGCCATGGATGCTTTTGCGCAAAAGCACATGGCAGTGTAGATGTGCTCTTGCAGAAAATTTTTTGCACAAGAACTCTTCTGCAAAAGAGTTCTTGCGCAAGAAGCCGCCAGCATAGACATAGCCTGAGTATGGGAGCCAAGCCCAGATCTCTGCTGCAGGTACTAGCCACCCCCAGTAGTCCTTGGGCCCTCCAGGGACTTCAGCCCCTCTAGCTGCTAGCCAGTACATTGCCCCTCCCACTCATGGCATGGGGGCATATGTTCCCTGTGATCTCCCCCCCCATCATCACCTGATAGTCTTGCTTGTGATGTTGGTATTTCATGCTAATGAATGTAGCAACTTACAAGTGTTTCTTAGAATGTAAATACTAAATACTAACAGACAGGTGTGGCAAAGGCCCCTCTTACTCACTACTGGGGCCAGCCTCTCACTCCCAACCCCAGGGGTTGGGGTTTGCAATGGGTCTCTGTGGTAGGGAGCCCAGCCACTCCTCCTAGGACTCCCTCCCCTTTCTGTTTCGTTTTAATGCTAGTCTGACTCACTCTCTATCTCTCCTTCACCTCTCCTCCCCAGCTGCCAACTGCTGAGGCTTTTTAAAGGACTTCAGCCTGCCAGCAGGGGAGTCAGCTGGCCCCAATCTGCCTGAGCCAGCTCGCTCCCAGCTGCATCTAATTGTCCTGCAGCCCTCTGCTTCTATTTACAGGTCTTTCCCCCTTTTGGGGATGCTTTTTCCCCCACTCTGCAGTAGCCCTCTGGCCTGACCCTGCCATCCAGGTGAACTGATGCAGTCTCCAATTATGTGTTTGTCAGTTCTTAGTGAATGCCTGCAGAGTGGGCAGGAACTGATGCCTGGCCTGCCAGCCTCACACCATCCAGTAGCAAAAGTTGTCTCAAGAAGCACGGTCAGTGCACAGGTGGACAGAATGAGGGAAGGGTGTGTGTGGCAGGTGACCTGTTTTGGGAAGAGATTAAAACATTTTAGGATGTTCAGACCTTCCAAGGCTGCACCTGGTCAATGTCGTTTAACTGAAAGGGACTGAGATTTATGTTATCAGAGTCCTTAAACTGTGTCATAGCTCTGAAAGCTGAACTATGAATTCTGAAAGCTCCATGGTGTGCAGACTTAGGTTGATGGTGACAATTTTCTTCAATAGTCACATTGTTAGAGATGACAGATAACACAACAAATCTAATGTGTGTGTGAGATAGCAAGACAAGTATCTAGCTAATCAGCAGGCAGTTTAGAATAGCTTTTTGGAGATTGAATTTCTGCTTTCTGGAGAAAGGTAAGATGTATGGATAAACCATTTTAAAAATTGAGGGGAAAAACACTAATAGAAGGTGAGAATTGCAGTACAGTAGCTTAAATTTACCCTGAAAAAGGCTCATTGAAATCATAACTCCCTCCTCTAGCAGCAGACTTCAGTTTGTGGAAAGTTTCTAATTTATGTCTTGACTGTGATTTGTAATTCCAAGTACACACAATGGCTGCGTCTAGACTGGCATAATTTTGCGGAAGTGCTTTTAACGGAAACGTTTTTCCGTTAAAAGCATTTCCGCAAAAGAGCGTCTAGATTGGCACGGGTGCCTTTGCGCAAAAAGTGCTTTTGTTTTTGATTTATGTTTATGACCCCTGTTTGTTTCCCAAATCAATGCCAAGTTACTTCTCTCCCTTTTATTAAAAGTTTCTTTTCTACACTCAGACTCTGTGCTTACTGACAGAACACCCCGATACACTCAGCACTTTTTGCGCAAAAAGCATCCGTGGCCAGTCTAGACGTGATTTTGCGCAAGAAAGCCCCGATCGCCATTGTCGCCATCGGGGCTTTTTTGCGCAAAACAGTTCTTACCTGTCTACACTGGTCCTCTTGCGCAAGTATTCTTGCGCAAGAGGGCTTATCCCTGAGTGGGAGCATCATAGTATTTGCTCAAGAACACTGACAATCTTACATTAGATCGTCAGTGTTCTTGCGCAAATTCAAGCGGCCAGTGTAGACAGCTGGCAAGTTTTTGCGCAAAAGCACCCGCTTTTGCACAAAATCTTGCCAGTCTAGATGCACCCAATCAGTGTAGACACTATGCTCAAAGCATGCTGTAAATGTTGCATAATCCTGAGAGGTGCATTGAAATTATCAGGAATGGGACCTCCTAAGAGGTGAGATGAAATCTCATGTGGTATTATAATGTTTTTCCAAAACCAAATGTATTAGCATCTCTGAATAGTTAATTGCTTTCACGGATCAACATCTATATTCTCCTTTCCCTTGGCCCTTTGGTACTTAACATTTCAGTCAAGGACTCTGCTTGCCAGATAAAAGCATTCATCACAAAGAGAACACACAGACTAGAGAGATGCTGTTTTAAAACGTGTTTCACAGTTCAAATTTATTTACGAGTGAAGGTTTAAAGGACTGTGTGATTGCTATGTTGAGTCATCTTTGCTTTCTTTGTAACAATGCTAGCCAAGGCCATAAAGCTTTATTTTAAAAGAGGAAGTCACTTGTTTAAAATTCTAAACAAAGATATGCAGGTATGAATGAACTAAGTAACTAGACTTACCAGTAAGCCTCTGCAACCACATGAAATATTCATTTTTGCATTAGAAAAACATTTAGGCTATGTCTACACTGCGGACTTACTTCGGGATACAGGAGGTATTGCTATTCCGACATCCCTGTAAACCTCATTGCATGAAGGATAAGGGACGTTTTGGAATAGCACCTTATTTAAAAAATAACATTGGAAAAAGCTACGCAATTTGGGTAGCACAAATTGCGTAGCTTATTTCAAGGTAAGGGTGCTGTTTAGACACACCCTTCAATATGTTTAAAATCTTTGAATGCTGAAGTTTTTAATTGGTTGTGTGTAATGCTGGGAAAACATTGCCTTAATATTGTAAGAGCAGGGTTTTTATTTTCAGATAAACTGATCAGCAATTTTAAAACCACATGTGTTACTCATCCAGTTCTCCTTTGGAGCTGCCATTCTCTTTGGCTGCTTATCTGAAACAGCCACATTTTTCCTAAATCTCTTTGGGACGAATAAGTTGTGAACATGGGGCCAAGCTGAAATACTGAGCTCTGGACCTAAATTTCAAAGTCTCCAGCCGGATCTTAAGCCTGTAGTGGTTTTGGTTTGTTCCATTATGTATAATATGCCAGTTGTGAAATTGGATCCAGGTCTGAGTTCAGATTCTGAAATTGCCTTGGGGTTTTAGGGCTGTTTGGATCTAGGATTTTGCTGCTGGCCTCTCTGTAATAACTGTGTGGGAAACTTTCTGGGAATTAGCTTCTTTGTTAAGGTTTCTGATCCACCCAGATACTGGCTGGGTCAAAAAGACCATGAAAGTATTTTGGTATTTCTACTTCAGATTTTGGATGAAGCAGAGCTGTTCAGAGATGAGTAAACAGAATGAATGGAAAACGTATGTGCAGGTCGGTTCCTGATTTGAAGTTGTTTTCCTATCCTTACAAATTAGCCAGTTAAATCTTTGGAATTGCTTAAAATGTTTATGCTTCTAGGAAAAATGATTCCCCCTCCCACATACAGAATACAGTTTCCAGTCAGAAATTCTCATGTTATGGCAGAGGGAGATTTTAATTTACCTTGGACCCTTTTCTTTGCAAGATACTGATATGCAGTATATGCATCCCTAAAGATCAGATTTGCAAATCCTGTGGCAATTCTAAGGCCAAATCAGTGCTCGGAGACTATAGTGCTGTGTTTTTATATGTGCTTTCTCTTATCTTTCTCTTTTCACTCTTTGTAAAGGAGTCTTGTGGCACCTTAAAAACTAACAATTTTATAACCATTAGCTTTTCACAAGCTGTTAGTCTGCGAGGTGCCATTGGACTCCTTGTTTTTGCTGAAAAAGACTAACATGGCTGCCTCTGAAATCACTCTTCACTCTCTTTTTATTCCAGTTAATAAATCCAGTAAATAAAATAAAATAAATAAATAAATAACAAATCAAGAGACAACGAAAGACTAGAAAGTTTTGGAAGAAAATCCCATGAGAGCTGAAGGTGATTTGCAAACACAACGAAACAGAACCATTTAAAAAAACTGGGAGGCAGAAGGATATATTGGGTGAAGATTAGAGTGCTTAAGTCGGTTTTAGACCCATCTCTGCCATTTAATCATTGTGTCTCTTTGGACAAGTTATTCAGGCCAGTTCTACAGTACCAGGTCCAGCCCAGTTATTATAGAAGGCCACAAGCAAAACTCTAGATCCAAACAGCCCTAAAACACCAAGGCAATTTCATAATATGAACTCAGCCCTGGATCCAAATTTATTTTGATATAATTTATGGCACTCTGCATTGTGAATAAGCCCCCTCCTCCTGCCCACCCGCCTCCTCTGGAACAATGTAACTTATACCGACCTAAATGCTGGTGTGAGAGAGCCTCTCCCATCAACATAGCTACCACTTCTTGTAGAGGTGGATTTATTATGCCAACAGGGGAGCTCTCTACAGTCTTCATAGAACAGTGGTGTGTAACCTGTGACCTGAGGGACACATGCCATCAGGGTTCTATGTGTGGCCCACATTTTGTTTACAGTTGCTCAGCCGCAGGGTTGCCAGATACCGCTGATTTCCGTCCATGTTGGTTTTTTCCTACTGGCATTACTAAAGCAACACGCACATAAAGCAAGGGCACATGAAGGTAGGTGCACACTGATTGCGCACAACATTGACCATGAGAGCCATGAGCTCCATCTGCATCCAATCAAAACCCTGCTACAGTTCAGTCGGCACCACCCACAAATTCTAAAGACCCAAGCACAGTTGGAAAAACTTCCCTGTCCCAGGAGACCATCTTGGTTATGACAATCTTACAGCCCTCTGAGATTAAAGAGGGCCACTCATTCAGCCCACTCACTAGCCTACCTTGCCTATTGCTGCTGTATAACCTAGTGATTAGGGCACTCACCTGGGCAATGGGAGACCCAGGGATAGGTCAAGCCCCGTGTTCCCATGACTATTCATTAAAACCAGAACAGTTTCAATAGGAGAGAAAAAAGCAGCCCCATATCAGAATACCTTGCAGTCTGGGGAGCTGACAGCTTTTGTGGGCAAGATGTGTGGGCAACATGTGTGGCTCTGTGCCCTGGACGGGGCAGGGCCTCTGGTGGAAGGGGCAGAGCCAGGGGCAGCAAGATCTCAGCACCACTGGGACTGTGGCATGACACCCCCTAGCCCTCAGAGCCATCCAGAGCATACGGGGCTCTGATGGCGATTTAAAGGGCCAGAGCTCCAGCTACCACCGCTGCTGCAGTGGTGGCAGCCAGGTGCCCCAAGCCCCTTTGAATATCCCTGTCAGTTTGGGCCAGCCTGCAGTTGAGGGGTTCTGAGCTTTGTGGGAGATGCCTGTTCAAAACCTTTTTTCCCCCTGCTGAGGCAGAATGGGGGAACTGAACCTGACTGTTCCACATCTCCCATGAGTGCTCAATCCACTGAGCTAAAAATTATAAGGTCAGCACTATCCACTCGTTCTCCAGCCATGTTGGGTGGAAGCATCTAGCTTATACTCACAAGAAATAACTGAAGCACCTAAGCCAGAGCTACTCAACTTTGGAAGCTCCGGAGGCCACAATGATACTCTCAGCACATGACGAGGGCCACAACTTAAATGTGGTTGCATATACATACAAATATATATGCAAATATATTCAAATAGCTTCTTTCACACTGATGGGCATAAATACAAAGATTAAGGGAAGACTACACAACACACAGGCCCCATTTAAGTCAGTTCTGCTGATGTTAATAAAATGCAACATTTACTCGATTTCCACCCATATGACAGTATTTTAATGAGCAATGACAGTCCAGGAATTTAACTACTAAAACGCATATCAGCAGAAGACCATTATATTGACTGCTTTTTTGTTTTGGCTCCCACCCACGGGCCGTGTGCTGAGCGTAAACCCAAACCGCACCATGGGCCGCAAACAAACAGGCCACAGGCTGCATGTTGAATAGACCTGACCTAAGCACTTTGAGTCCAGGAGAGGAACTCCCAGTAGCACATCACCAGCAGACATAGGCACCTTCCTGCAGGCTTGGCCTAATTCTGAGGAAGGAAGATGCTTTAAGACACACTCTTCTTGTTGGCATCTTCCATTGGCTAGCTGAGGCAGTTCCCCACCTAGCCCCACTGGCTTCTGCGGATCACATTCTTAGGTTGCTCTCTCTTCCTATTCATTGTCACTCACCCTTATGTTTTTTAGACGCCCATGTAGAAGTTTACCTCTTCTCAGGTTTTGAGGAAGGAACTATCTATATACCTTAGGATTTCATACTGCTACCCATCACGGTGGTACTTGAATGGCTTCTATGTAAAACAAATAGTAATCCAGCACAGTGCTGCTTCTTATAGTAGAAAGGGGTTTTCAAAGAAGAAGCTTTAGCAGCCTAAAGATGGACAGACAGGATCCCTGGTCACCTGATTTCTGTCAAGCTCCACACCCTGTCCCTCTGTTTGGTCACCATCACTTTCCTAAGGAAGGTCTAGCCATCACTGAGTGAATGAGATTAGAGCAAGCTGTTATGTAGATCAAAGACCAACACAGGAATTTAAAACCTATTTATTTATGATTAGGGTGGGGGACAAAAAAAGCTAGGGAATAATTGACACTTAGGGCACATCTAAAGTACGTTTTTTTTCAAAAGAGGATATGCAAATTCTGTAGGAATTTGCATATCTTCTTCCAATCTCACTTTCGAAAGATCCTCTTTCGAAAGTGAAAGTAGTTTGGCCATGGTTTTTTCGGGAAAAAACCCTTTTTTTTGAAAAAAACATGTAAACCTCCTTTTTTAAAGAAGAGCAGTTTTTTTGAAGAAAGGGGGGGTTTTTTGGAAAAAAATGCATCCAGACTACTTTCACTTTTGAAAGATCCTCTTTTGAAAGTGAGATTGGAAGAAGATATGCAAATTCCTGCAGAATTTGCATATCCTCTTTCAAAAATTCTACGTAGTCTAGACATAGCCGTAGTGACACATATTTTTCTCTAGGGCGCGCAAGTGCCTAATTCAGGCTTTGTGGGTCCCATTGAGTTCCACTGATTTCCTAAGAGAGATTACAACATCTAATTCTGAGGCTGAGTCCCTTTGTGGATCTAGGTCTTAGCCTTGGTTTCCTCCACTATACTATTAGGAAAATATTCACCTCACAGGATTTTATGGGGTTCAGTTCATGCTTGTAAAGCACATTGAGATCTTAGGTTGAGAGGAGCTACAGACCTTTTAAGCAACAGATCCAAATTAAAGTTGTAAAACAGCAGCCATAAACCACCCACTTTGTTTCTATCACATGCTTTGTCAGGAACAGGAAGTGATAGCCGGTGTCTTCCCACTGACTTACCTGCATTACTTCATGTCCTAGATACTTTGTTACAAAACTCTTTATCAGTTTCCAAGCTTAACCCCTCTCCACTGTGGGATGCGTTGTTTGCCTGACATGTTTTATCTATTCCAGGAAGCTCTTATTCACGTAGTAACAGTCTTGGTTGCCCCTGTAATCTTGAGCAGCAGTAAGATTAGAAGTAAAACCACTGAGGGTGAAGGCACCCGCGTGCTTCCTTCCATGACATTATCTGTAAAACCAGTTCCTCACACTCAAACCTATCCATCAAGTTTACACAATTTACAGCCACCAATATAAGAGAGGTAGATGAGGACGCTGTCATTTCTTCTCTGAACTACATAGCACCTCTGCTGCTCTTATTTCCAAATGTTATAAAATACATATGACATGTAGGATGTTAAGGGCCTGATCCAAAGCCATAAATCATATTTTGCATAGCACGCATAAATTCCTGGATGGAGCAGTGTTCGACCAGCCTGTGAAATTTGTACAACATGCTGGGGATACCATGCACCTATATTTGGGTGTATAGTTCAACATAAAGCAAGCTGTGATAAATAGCACACACACACATAAACTAAAGTTCCGTTGATTTTGTCATGATGGAGCTGTTGTCTTTCTCCAGCTAAGATACAAAAGGAGACGAGGTTTTTCCTGTGGTGTTTTTGTTGACCTTTTTAAAAACCAAATAATGTCAAAACAGGAGTAGCCCAAACATGTCAGAAAATGAACAAATGACTTTGATATAATGTGTACTACAGGTAGCGAAAGCAGTCAAGAAACACGGCCGCTGTTACAGAAAGCAAGATACGTGCAGTTAAATTCTGGGCTGAAAGGAAGAAAAGTAGTTCCTTTATACCGTAATGACCAGTTATGTGGTACCTAAAAAAATTGTTTGCTACATAGGTCAAGCCCTGGACTGCGTAATTGCATGAGAGTTTCACTGCTGTGGCTACCTTTTCAAACGAAACTAGAGAAACTCTGTGTCCTTAGGCCACTCACTTAACTGCCTTGTGCCTCAGTTTCCCCATATGGAAGTGTTGAGCATTGTGGTTGCCCACCAGTCTAAAGTGCTTCAGGATCTTCAGATTAATGTCACTATACAACTCCAAAGTAGCAGTCTTCTTCCTCTTATGTGGATTTTTATATCAACCTCCTCTTCATGGCATTTGAGAAAAAGTCATTATGTGCCAACTTACTGAAAGATGGACTTAGCCTTTCTTGGTTTTGACTAGTTATTAAAGGAGGGAAATCCACCACAGTGTTGCTTCTTATAGTAGAAAGGGGTTTTCAAAGAAGAAGCTTTAGCGGCCTAAAGATGGACAGGCAGTATTCCTGGCCACCTGATTCCTGTCCAAGCTCCACACCCTGTCCTTCTGTTTGGTCACCATCTCCTTCCTAAGGAAGGTCTGGCCATCACTGAGTGAATGAGATTAGAGCAAGCTGTTATGTAAATCAAAGACTAACTCAGGGATTTAAAACCTATTTATTTATGATTAATCCTGAGGGTGGGGGACAAAAAAAGCTAGGGGATAATTGACACTTAGTGACACATTTTTCTCTTTTTGTCCTTTTTTGAATTGGAAGTGGTTTGGGGGGCAAAAATACCAGTGATAGTTGCCTAGCAACTATTGGAAGCTCAGGTGAAATCTGTTAATTAGTCTGGGAAAGAGTAGCCTGTGAAGTGTTGCTTAGCAACTGACAGTCCAGAGGATATAGAAACTAGGAAGGTTTAGTTCAGGAGGACAGAGTTAGCTTAATCTGGTGTTAGTTGCAGTCAAGACAGTGAGCAAGAAGGAGACCTCTCTGCAGAGCTTATGAGACTTTTGGAGCTGTAGATGTAAGAAGTTTATATATATATGCTGCTGATGTCCACTAGAAAGTGCACTTAATTCCCTCTGTACTACAGGGTCCCTCGCTACAGGAGATGTTATGTTGCTTTGCAGGTCTTCTCTTTTTCACAATCTTATGTCACACAGCACTTTTTGCTGGGTGTATGTAAATGTAAGAAGGAGAAGTTGAATTATGTGAACATTTTGCACCAGCTGTTGTAGATTGGCTCACTGGAAATGATTCTTTTGATCCTTCAGCTATCTAGTGGCATAATTATTCTCTTTCCTCCCTGGCCATCTCTGGACTGCTGGTATCTCTCACTTGTCCCATTTCTAAAATACATACTTATTTAGCAATATATGCTGTTCCCAGTGCAAGCAGCTGGGTTCCACCTAACTAATTTGCATAGTATCTATTATATTTCTAATATACCTGTCACTGCTGAATGTTTAAGAAGCAAGTCTACCAGCCTCAGCAGGAGAAAAATGTCAGTTGTAGCCTTTGCCTCAAAGTGCAATCTGCAACGAAAATGAAATAGGTTTAATATAATCAAAGGAAAAAGAAAAACTCCTCATATGTAGGATTCATCTCGTTACCCAGGGCATGGGATTTGACTTTCTCAAAGAGATACACCACCCTTTGCCTCCCAAGCAGCTACTCATGCAGCCCCCTCATCAAAGAGTCTCTGTACTGAAGTTAACCAGTTAATCACGAGAGACCAGTTCTGTCAGAGCAATGTTTAATAAAGGGTGCCTTCCTTTCTGGCCAGAAGAGGACTCTGCCTCTCAATTTTAGGCGCTCTAATTTTAAGTAGCTTTTAGTGGGATCATTCTACTTCATGCAAAAGAGTAAAATCCAGAACTGTTCCTTAAAACAATCTGGCGACTGAACCACCACTCCACATTGCAGAAGAAATTCTAACATCATCTGTTTAAAATAAAACGGAGTGTAGCCCAAATGAGTTTCCTGCCATGCCCTGATGCCGTCTGGCTTTGGCTGACCACTAGACCGAGCACATTCCAGAAATGCATGTGACCTCAACGGAGAATATCCTATTGCTGGCTGGGCAGAATGATGACGCAGTTAGCGATTGGGCCATTTTCTCTAAATAAGAACTATCTGTGCAAATCGATGAGTACATGGATGCGATTCCTCTCCTCTTGTTTGTATGTGATGGGTTTCCCTCATGCTGAGTGTATCGGGGTGTTCTGTCAGTAAGCACAGAGTCTGAGTTTAGAAAAGAAACTTTTAATAAAAGGGAGAGAAGTAACTTGGCATTGATTTGGGAAACAAACAGGGGTCATAAACATAAATCATGATTAAAAGTCCCACTCCAGCTAGGTTGTCCTTTTCCTCTGAGGCTTTTAAGTCTAGCAATCTAAATGTCCCCTTTGCATGTCCAATCCTTCTCTGCACCCCACTTACAATTGCTGCCCATGGTCAGGGCAGACCCAGAATTCAGAGGTGCATCTGCAGAGTTCACCTCCCATCCTGGGTAGGGGGAGGTACATAGGCACCTTTTTCACTCTGCTGGTCACTCGCCATCCTCCTGCTCACCGCTCTCTGCCACCATCCTGCTAGCTGCTTGTCGCAACGCTTTGCTGCCGCCCTGCTGGCCGCTCGTCACACCTCTCTGCCGCCATCCACCTCTTCAATGTGATTTTTGCCCATCAGTCTCAAGTAATTTCAGCTCTTAGCAAGCAGGGTAGAAGAAACACAGCTCCCACACCATTAACATAAGAACCGTAGACCTTTGTCCATCCTCCATGCTTGCTTGCTGCCATGTGACCTAAGACCTCCCATTTCAACTTAAATCTTTCTATGTTATTGATAATCACATGCTTCCAAGACATCCTAGGTCAAACCCTATTTCTTCTTGGATTTTCTGGCTTCCAACTGAGCGCCATAATTGGTAGCCGATCATGATCCATTTGTAACACATGCCCTTGCCATTGATGTCTTCTCTTACAAATTATTTGGGATCGAGACTTCACTTGAGCTATTTTTCTGACCTCATCATTGGTTTTTCTTTCCTCGTAGCTTGCTCCTAGTATTCACCATACCCACTTACGAGGAAATTCCTCTAACTTCTGAGCCTCTGTTTCCTTAAGTTGCCAGGTTTCCCAGCCCTAGGTTGCCATGGGTACAATGCTGGCTGAGTAGATGCTTAGTTTTGCATGTAAGGATACGGTATTAAGTTTGCAAATGTTCCTAAGTTCACTGAAGGCTGCGTTCACTTTGCCGATCCTAAGTCTTATTTCCTCAGAGCATGTACGATCTTGGCTTAGTGACACACCCAGGGTCTCTTCTAGCTAACTGTAAAGGAAGCATTCCTTCAGATTGTGCTTACACTTATCACATGTGATGCGGGATACTGCTGTTCAGCTTTTTCATCCTTAACTGCCTCCCCCACAACCAGGAACCCAAAGACTAGCTCCAGTCCCTATCTCTCCCTCTTCTCCCCCTCCCCCACCTAAGATATACTATATACCATTCTACTGTCCTAGAGCAGGGCACTTCCTCTTTCAACAGTTAATTTCCTCCTCCTTGTATTGCCAAGAGGTAATGGTTCTTCCCTTGAGGGATTCGGAGGCAATAAACACACAAATTGGGTGAAGGCTTAAAGATTTTACTAAGCAAATATTAGGGTAAAATACAAAGCTTAATATTAGAGTAAAATACAATGAAGCAAATCTTAGAATAAAATACAATACTTATTAAGCCTAAGCAAACCTCAAAATAAAATGCAATGCTTACTAAAACAATACAATGCTTATTAAGCCTAAGCAGATCTCAGAATAAAATGCAATGCCTACATCCCTTCTGCTGCCAGGAACCCCCTGAAGAAGGACAGCGGCCAGTGGACAATGCATAGCATCTTCTGTGGCTTTGGTCTACGCTGACGTTCCAATGTTAGGAATATCCCCAGCACTTATATACTGTTGGATCTACAGTAATCACCCCTGTTATTTTGAGAACCTAACAAGATCGTTGATACATTTCATATTTTCCCACATCCAATAATTAGCTTGTTGATACTTTGCATATTTTCCCAGGCCAAATAATTAGGTGGTGGGAAACATTCAGCAAAGAAGCTTTGTGATCTTCCCAAGCCCTCCTGCACTCCCATACCAGGTGCATGACCTTGGGACGTGTCCCAGAACTTATTGAAAGTCAACAGTGCATTCCTATACTGTATCATCTTGAGCAAACAGCTAACTCTTTGAGAATAACAAAAGAATAATAAGAAGCAAAAAGCACAAATGGCTGCCTAGAGCATCCAGGCCTGTAAGAAAATGCATGCACAAAAGGAACGATTGTGGTACACCACCTAATTTCCTCGACCTCACAATCGTCTTCCACATTTCCACTATACTCCTTCTTATAAGCTTTTTCCCAATGTGTTGCCAAGAGGCTCTTATTCTCAGAGATTTGCCTATCTTCCAGGGACCTAATACAAATCCCCATTGTGAGGAAGACATACCCCCAAACTGCACTGCATTTCACCGTGATCTCATGTTTTTGTGCATTAAGTCCTCTCTTGGGATAATGCATTAATTTTATGGTAACCTACGTCTCTCTGTGAAGTAGCGTCTGCCTGATTATCTAAATTGATATGGCAATGCATTGTTACATCAAATATTCAGATATTCCATCAGAAGATACTATCTGTGCTCATCTCTTCCTTGCTGCAAACCACTGAAGTATGTGAAATTTTAATTGGGTAAAAATATTCAGCAGGATCATTTTACCTGAAGATGTCAAAGGCAGCCACTAACTCATTTCCTTTTTGTGTATTCTGATGAGATGCCTAAATAAATAAATTGCCATCTAACTGACTGATTTAGAAGCAGCAAGCAGAGAAGATAGAACTTTCATTTCCCTCTTGACTTTTTAGGAGAACTACTGGAAAATTAATAAGCAAGGGAAGTCTCATAGGATATGGAGTACTTGAGTGCAAACACCCAAAATATTCAGAGAGTAAAAAGGGCTTTATGCTCAAGATATAAATTGAAAATGTATTTCAAGACAAAGCACAAATTCTGGCTCATGCTAGTAATTGCATTGGGCTGATCATGAGTCTGTTTAAAGTCAGCAGAATTTTTGCCATTGACTTCAGTGAGAGCAAAACTGAGACCCTGAGCTGCAGAGAAATGACACCTCTGTATTTAATGCTTTCAAGACTGAAAAGGAGTTTCCCAAAGATGCTTCAACACTGAGGAGGCAGCAGAACCAAAGCATTCTGTATGCTGCCCATTATTAGTGGCTAGGAGACAGCATTACGCTACTGAGTGGGCGTGTTGTTAAAAATGCTTGGGAATACTGTCTCACCATAGGACCCAATGATCTGATAAATTGAAATGAGATCAACATGACTTATTAAATTTTACAGAACACTTGGAGCCAGAGGGGAAGTATCAAAATATTTTGAGTGCAGATGAATATTTTAAAAGTTCTTATTTTAAGTGAGAAGCCAGGATTATCCCCTTCATTTCTTCATACACAAAAATGATCCCAAATAGTAGATAATGTCAGCCATACCGAAATGAGGGAAACAACTGTTCTAATCACAGAACATTTAGGGCCTAAGACAATGGGGCTTTGAAACTTCTACTGGGTGGTAGGAGATGAGAGGATGTTGCAGAGACCTGCCAGTTCTGAAAGTTCCTTTACTTGTGGGAGTTTAAGGGCAGCACTCTCTGACTTCCTATGGTACAAAACAAATGTCATCTCAAATGCACCCACCCCTGTCTCTTGCTTGGCAAGACATTCTGAAAGTTCATTGTGTAGCTAATCCAGAACCATATAGGTTTCTGCAATTACCACAAATACTGCACATCATAGCCCCCATCCAGCTTCATTGGGTCAAAAATGCAGGTGGTCCCATCACTTGAGACATCTGAAAGCCACCTAGAAAGTCCACAAGAAAATGTACTGTAGATAACAATCTTGCTTTGGCAAGGAGACGATCAAATAAGTCACTTTGGTTTCTCCCATCTGTGATTCTGTGAAATCATGTTTCTACTTGCAAACTCAGCAAATATGGCCTGTAATATGGGAAAAAGACAAGGTATGGCAATATGCAATTCTTATTTTTATAGAATCACTGTTGTCTTCAGACCGTATTTTAATGCTGCATTTGCAAGCAATGTGAATATCTCTTAATAATTACAGATAAGTTGTTTGGTATACTTTTTCTAGTTGTTCAATTAGTATTAAAATGAGATGTAAACTGCATTATACTCTCTAGGGCACCCTAAGGCTTATATGGGGGTGACACAGTTGTACTTCAGCTCTTTACTGTTCAGCCACTGATGTATTATGGATAACTTTCTAATTGTTGTTTTAATGAGGCTCAGATTTAAAGATATATTTAAATATATGTTAAGAATATATATTTTTTTAATTCTTCAAGGGTGAAATACTGCTGGCAAAAGCCCTCCCAAGAGCTTTTCATAGAAATGAACTGTGATATGCTGGTAATGATAAAGATCTATAATAAGTAGGGCTGTGTGAAAATTCCACTTCAAACTCTGAAGTCTGAGGCTCATTTAAACTACAGAGAGAACTTTAAAAACAATGAGGAGTCCTGTGGCACCTTAAAGACTAACAGTTGTGTTTGGCTTTCATGGGTAAAAACCACTTCATCAGATCCAAGTTCATCAGAGAGAACTTTAGCTAGCTTGGGGCAAGCTGAGGACTGTTGTACTCTCTGTCCTCAGATTCAGAAACCTCGCTCCCACTCAACTCTTACTGTTTTCCTGCACAATCCCAGGATACTGTGATGCTTCCCAGGGATACCTGGGGTTGTGAGCCACCTCACAACCACCTGCTCTTAGCAGGAGGAACTTTTGTCTGTGCTTGCTCTGGATCAGCTCCCTGAAACCACTGATCTCTGGCAATACAAGCATTGTCTTCCACACCTCCACAGTCCTTGCTCTCTCTGTAGAGGTAGAGAAAGGCACATTCCAACCCCTGAGTCACTGGAGCATTCCCTGGAGTGTGCAGCCACTTATCCACTGAACACTCACAGAATTACCAGCCTGCTGTTCCCAAAAGGAATAGCGCACACCAGCTTGTAAGATTCAGCTCAGAACCAGTAATTTGTTAACACCACCACACTGAGATATATTTATAGTGAAAACAAGAATAAGCTTATGTCAAGGCTTTTTCCCCACTCTGGCATGATGAATGCAGAAGTGAGGGCCTGCAAAAGTACCCCAAAACCTTATCCTTCCAGGCTTTGGTATAAAACTTCCCCCCAAAATCTTAAAAACCTAGATTTTGAGGATAAAAATCTGCTGCCACCACCCAAGTAATGGTAAGAAAACCAGGGAAGAGATCACTTGGGAAATCTCAGCCCCAAAGTAAAACCAGGACACACAAGTAACCAGTACCAGTTAATAAAAGTTCTTTCTTTTTTTTTTATTATCACCACAATACTCCAGTTACAAGCATAATGACTAGATGGAAAAGTCACCAATTAATACACTCATGGGGAACCTCCATGGGCTAAAAGCTTAGTTACAAAGGAGAGGAAAACCCATTTTTAAATACACAAACATCAGATTGCCATTGCCATTCCCAAACCATAAAACAATAAAATGGATTTATCTAACTTTTACCCTACTTACAGATAGTGAAGAGTCTTTTCTTAGAGAGAGAAACATGTCTGTCTCCCTCAGTATCTGGAGAGAAAACTGGCTCTGAGACAAAGGAGGGAAAATGAAAAATTCCTTTGTCTCAGTTTGAAATTCCTACCTGCAGTTCTATTGGCTGACCTGCTACCTGGTTAGGTACAGTTAACCCCTTAGTCCCCAAGCTGCTGACTAACCCTCATGGTCATGACAGCTTATCATCAAAGAATAGAGATTAAAGTGATAATGAGTAAGAATATTGGAGAAAAAATTATTACATACAACCAAAACCATAACATGCTTTTTTAGAGACTAAACTTAACTCATGTTACCCTTCTGTCTGGGGATGCTTATCTCCTCCAAAGTTCTCTCCAACATTTTTCCACTATGCCTAGATGAAAGACTCCTTTTTTGTGAGAGAAATCATTGTGCATTTTGTGAGGGGGGGGGAATTCATTGTCTATTTACTTCCTCTATAATGGGTATCTTCCTTGTGTCCTAAATATAGTAGAACAAATCTTTGTAGTACTCAACATATGGTTCTCCCCCCACCCTGGTTTTCTGCTTCCTGTTAGTTGCTTTCTTTGAAGTTCCCACAATCCTTCATTAACATTCAGTTCAGACAGATGATAGAAGACCCATTCTGAATTATACAATACTTAATTTACATGAAACATCCAGCTAGATAAATATTACTTGTCTGCAAGCAAACCTGTTTTTCACCTTTGTGTATAGGGACTTGTCAAGCAGCAATCCATGAAGAAAATATTTTGCAATGGTATTGATGACGGTTGTGATATTGGCTCTTATTTAAGACCTAACGTGACTCTCTCTGAGGTAGAATGTACATGAAAGACCCAAGAAAATTCCTGTAACCCCTTTGCACACCCTTGCCATTTGACATTAAAAGACTGTTGAGTTGCAGACAAACTGAATTACCTTTGGTGTCTTTCAGGGAAATCATAGTATACTGCAACCTGTCTTCCCACCATCTGTAAAAGGTGGCAAACTTGTATGCTTTCTCTATCCAGGGCATTTACAGGGGCTGGAATTTAGGCATGCTCTTCCATTTCTCTAAAGGAAAGGGCTTTACGGGAGCAATGGAACTAGGAAATAATAATACATAGCACTTTAAAAGTATTCTACAAATGTCAGAAAAACCTCTCAAGTGCTATGTGAGGTGTGTAGGTAACATGATTCCTTCCCATGAATGAGGGAACAGAATCTCAGGCCATGTCTTCACTCTAGGGAAGATCAATGCTGCCACGATCAATCTTCCAGAGTTTGATTTAGCAGGGCTAGTAAAGACCCGCTAAATTGAACTCAGAGGGCTCCCCTGTCAACGGCCAGTACTCCTGCTCCTGTGAGAAGCAAGGGAAGCTGACAAATGTGTTTGCTCCCATCAGCCTCCTGCTGTGGGGACGGCAGGGAAACTCAGATTAAGGTACATCAACTCCAGCTATGTAATTAACATAGCTGGAGCTGTGAGTCTTAATTGGACCTTCCTCTTTGGTATAGACCTGGCCTCAGAAGTGAAATGACTACCAAAGTTATACAATATGTAAATACTGGAGCAAGGTTTAAAATTCAGTGAGTTTTGTGCCCTGAGACCTTAGCTTATCCCACTGGTACACACTGCCCTTTTGTGCTCTTCCATTCTTGATGCCATTACCTCTGTGGGTCCACCAAAGACAGACATTTTAGGCTTCTGACTCCCAGCTATCACCTCTCTTAGGGGGAGACTCACAGATTTTAAGTCTGCATAGTACCCTGCCTTACACTCTGATATCCCCAGCAAGCCAGAGTGCCTGAAATGCCAGCTCCTGCCCTTTGATTTCTCTCTGAGGGCTATGAACGGAGTATCACTTTGTAACATGTTACCAGACAGCTTCTTCTAAACCAACACATTTATTCTTAAGGAAGTGTTTCTCAAACTGGTCCATGAAACCACTTTGAGAAACCTGTTAACTGGCCACTCCGGTGTATTTACTTACTGGTGCCATGGCCAGGGAGCCTTGCGTCTCCTGTTGGCTCCGTTTCACTGTGTGCAGCCCAGGGGAGCTGCGGGAATCGGCGGCCCAGCCCATGCCACTTCCCACAGCTTCCCTTAGCTGCAAATGGTGAAATGGAGCCAAGAGGAGCCATGAAGCTCTGTGGCCACAGCGCCGGTAAGTAAACACACTGGAATGGCCAGTTAATAGGTTTCTCAAAGTGGTTTCACAGACCAGTTTGAGAAACACTGTCTTAAGGTAAAAGCATTATAGCGAAAACCAATAAAGACCGTATCCACAAGCTGAAACGTTTATCAGAGCTCATGTCCTACTTCAACATAGTCCTCTGGTAAGTTGTAAATCCTTCAAAATCCATAACTAGGTTTTCCTCCATGGTTATAACTTACATGTTCATCTATTTTAAATCGCGAACGAGAACTGAGAGTGGGCAGACCAATGATTTCTTTATACAGCTCAGGCCTTTGATCTTGTCCTTCTGTAATAAGTAATGAGCAGACAATGACCCTTCTTTGCAGAGTGTATCTTCCAAAGTCTGCGTTTTTTTGCATAGCTGCATTAATCTTTCTCTAGAGATTTGCCAGGAGAGCCACTTGGTGGTCCAAAAGTCCACACTCCTCTGGCACATTTTCAATATAGTCTTTTGACTATATTGACCACCTAGGTCTCACATCTGTCACATGCACACCCCTCCTGCCCCACTCCCATCCCTGAGAGGTTACATACTCTCCTGGTCTACAATAATACATAAATTTAATACAATAATCTTCCAAGGTCTTTCAAAAGTGAAAGTAGTCTGGACATGGGTTTTTCGGGAAAAAAACCCTTTTTCGAAAAACAGCTCTTCCTTAAAAAAGGAGGTTTGCACGGTTTTTCGAAAAAGGGGTTTTTTTCTGAAAAAAACACGTCCAGATTGCTTTCACTTTCAAAAGACCCACTTTTGAAAAAGTGATCAGAAGAAGATATGCAAATTCCTGCAGAATTTGCATATCCTCTTTTGAAAAAAAAAAGTAGTTTAGACGTACCCTAAGTGACTCAAGATGTGGACTCTGATTCCTTTATTGGAATTGAAATAAGCTGTAGGGCAAGGGAAAGAGAATGGGTTCAAAAAAGATCTTAAAAGTTATCAGCAAGGGAAGTTTAGGTTGGACATCAGGAAAAACTTCCTAATTGTCAGAGTGGAATTGCCTAGGGAGGTTGTGGAATCTCCATCACTAGACATATTTAAGAGCAGGTTATGTAGACATCTGTCAGGGATGATATAGGCCATGCTTGGTCCTGCCATGAGGGCAGGGGGCTGGACTTCATGATCTCTCCAGGTTCCTTCCAGTTCTAGTATTCTATGATTCTATGTAAGTGCCATTAGAAACTTGTTTCTAGAGGGGTGTGTGATCCTTAAAAGACCATGTGATACTAAAGTATTATTGCAGCATCAGGAATAGATATAGTGTTTTTGGTCATTACTACAGAAAATGATAATACTTTCTTTTTTGACAGGGTCAATAGTCTAATGTGGAGAGACAAGATAATGGGAATTAAAGGGGTGTATGAATAGCTGAGATCCTGTGTTTGCTTTTCTACTTATATACTACAATAATGTGTATTTTGACATCATGGATATGTGCAAATTGCTGCCCTCCATCCCTCTATTCTGCTTTTCAATCTGCCAAAGGGAGTGATTCAAGGCAGTTCCCAGTCTCCACAAGGAGCTGCTTTGGACTGAGGTCAGAGTCCAGATTCATATGTGTTTACATGCTATGTAGCAGCCCTTGTGCCAGATCATCCCATGGCCCTAGAATTTGTCCCCTAAGGGCTCAATCCTCCAGTGGTTTTTGTCCTATGGAAAGGATACAATTAAATGTGGGGTTTTTTTGTTTTGTTTTTTGCCATTTCAGGAACTATACTGGCTATTTCTCCAAATCCTGGGTGAGATAAGGCCTATAATTTTACCTGGCTCCAGGACAGAACCCAAACTACTAATAGTACAAATAGCACAGCTGTAATTCAATTTATATGGCTGCAAAACATGGCATTAAGTAAAATAAAAAACACCATTAAAATCATAATGGAATTTATGCAAATATCATTTCCACCTGGACTGCTAGGAACTTACTGCTTGTCTAAACTATCACTTTTTCAGTACAAGTTCTGTCCCAGGTTTTTGTGTTGTTAGTTGTTACAGAATATTAAACCTAAATGGGAAACACAAATAGTTTCAAACTAATCTGCCACTGAGGTTTTTATTTCAAATAAACAAGTCATGTTGTGAATACAGGGAGGCTTGGGGTGATCACTGATGTCAGCCTTCAGTCCTTACCTGAAGCTTGAAAATAAAGAGAATCTTTCCCTGTACGGTTTGTCCTAGTTTTGGCTTTACATTTTAAGCTCTTCTTTTATTAAATAAAGTGGGGGAGATGTTTGTTTTTCACTGCATGCTTAACTCCTAAGCTTTTCTGCCTCCAATGTTTATTTTCAATTTTTCATAAGGGCAGAAGAAATGCTGGGGCTAGGGAAAGGCCACTAGTCTACTCATACTTGTGCATTTTGTATTCCGTTGGTTTATTTACCTTTCATACCTCTCTATTCTCTCTTTGTTGGAAAAACTGATTGACTGTGGATGCTACCCGAGCACTCTAATGCTGCTTTGCCTCACTGGAATGTCTTGTAAATGATTTCTCAGACCCTTCACATGAAATGGGATTTTTGAAAGCACTTTTGTTCTAGTTTCTTGCTTTGCCAACCATGTCCTGTTTGGTTTCTACTCTGTCATTTACAAGGGGGTTGAGTCTGTTTAGCTCAACTGTATTATCCTGCACAATAGCAATTTTCCCCATGTCGTCTAGGTCACTAAGTGACTTTTCTCTCCCGTGTAGGGGCAGGAGCAGTTTTTACCTCTCTTGCCTTATGACCTCTCAAGCCAGCTGCATTCATGTTGTTTGCTTTGCAGCTTGTCTACATAGGAAAATTTACCACTACATTTATACTAGTATAAATATAGTAGGTATAACTGCCTATATGGACACTCTTATTCTAGAACTGGCATTATTAGACAAGAAGTCAGAGTAATAGGATTGTGGGGAAAACATGGGAAAGGCTAATGGTTGTGCGGATGAGTCAAACTTTCCGTAATTTTATGTTAGTCTGATATATCAGCTTTAATCTTTTAGCCCTGGTCTACACTTGGGCTTTATTTCAAAATAGGGGCCACTTATTTCAAAATCTGTACTCCTGCTTTTCTTGGGGAATAACGCTAATTTCGAACTAGTTATTTTAAAATAGCAGGAGTGTGGACGCGCCGGTGCTACTATTTTGAAATAACTACTCCCCAGAGTAATTTGAACTAATTACTCCCCAGTGCTTCCTGAGGCTCTAAGTCGAGGTAGTGCGTCCACATTAACGGAACCTGCCTTGGACTAATTTTGAGGCTTCCTTGTAGTGGCTACACACTATTTCAATTTTGTAAAATTGGCAGTTATTATGTCAAATTTAGTTATTTTGAAATAGTTTCCTACTGTAGACATGGCCCCAAATAATTGACTTGGGAGACAGTGAAGAAATAATTTTAAAATTTAAAGATAGGGAAATAACCTCTGCATCTTTAAATATCATTTCCTAGAGTCAGGTTGTTACCTGCAGGCAGGAAAATTAACATTCCAAAGCATGGTTATGAAGCTTAGGCCAAGTCTACACTAGACCTGGAAGGTTGGGTTAAGGTACACAACTCCAGCTACATAAAATACATAGCTGGAGTTGGCTGATCTTAAGCTGAACTTGACACCGTTGTCACAAAGGGAGGCCAATGGGAGCAAACACTCCCGTCGGTTTCCCTTACTCCCTGTGAGTGCCAGAGTACTGGCGCTGACTGGAGCCATCCTCAGCATTCAATTTAGTGGGTCTTAACTAGACCCGCTAAATCAAGTGCCAGAAGAAGATCAATCTATGGCACAGTAGGTATAAACGAGGCCTAAGACAAAGCTAACCAGTTGGTGCCAGGCCTATTTGAAAATAAGATGGAAATGGAGTACAGGGAAGGAAGTAGTCCAAACCTTCCTACCCAGAGACAGCAATTATAACAGTGAATGACTCTAAAAATATTAAATGGGCATGGCATGAGAGACACTGTAATATCACCATCAGCCGAGATATCTCAGAACAACCCTTAATTAAGGCTGTCTTAAGTATGACATTAAAGAAGGCATGCCAAAGTAACCTAAAACATTGGTGCTGAGAATCAAGTGTGGAAAGATATATAGTCTCATTTAATATGGCTTATTCTCAATACTTCTTTCTATAAGTGTCTATTTTGAAGTCTTTGTTTGGCTTTTTTGTATTTTTATTTTAAGGGAAAGCAACTTGTGACCTCATATGAAAGGCAATCTAGGAGAAAATACTTGAAGATTCTGCCAGCCTGACAATCAAAGACACTGGCGGTATTAGAACTGTCGATGGATGGTACTAGAACAATTCAGTTTTTTCAGGTTAAAATGATTCACAATGAGAGGGATTCATGCACAAAAACAGAATGAGGGGAAAGAACTGGTTGTAGTGGCAGTAGCCTCCTTTCCTCCATCCTTATCCCCAACAAGCCCACTGATTAGGCCTTACAATGCTCTACACCATATGAAAGTGTTCCATGAGCTCATGGGAGTGTTTAATTAAACTCACATTAAGATTATGCATGTCTCTACCATTGCATATAAGAGAATTTTTGGATCCAATTAAGAGATGCCACAAGGTTGGAAAACTGTTCAGAGGCCTGTGCAGTATTTGGCCTCCACTAACTCTAAGGCCAGGTCTACACTAGACCCAGCAGCTTGGGTTAAGGTACACAACTCCAGCTATGTAGAATACATAGCTGGAACTGGCTTACTTTAAGTTGAGCTTGGTGGCATCCCCATAGCAGGAAGCCGACAGGAGCAAACACTCCCGTTGGTTTCCCTTACTCCTCACAAGAGCAGGTGTACCGGACACTGGTGGGAGAAGGGGGCGCCTCTGAGTTTGATTTAGTGAATCTTAACTAGACACTAAATCAAACTCTGGAAGATCGATAGTGACAGTGGCAATCTTTCACGGAGTGAAGATATTCCCTAAGATTGTACTTTGAAATATCCCTTCTTCTGCATCCAGAGAGGGCACCAGTCTTGTATTGTTAGATGTGACTCCTATCAGAGCTATATACTGTAACTATATAAACAGTTACTAAATTAATTTCTAAAGTGATCTTTTATCAGCATGATACTGAAATTAGGGGTGTTAAAATGGCTAACCGGTTAACCGTTTTAACGGAGACCCTGCTGCATGGCCACTACCTGGCTCTGCTGCACAGCCCGCTGCCTAGCCCTACCACAGCTGAAGTTGCTTTGGCCTGGCACAGCTGATTGCTGCAGGAGTTCACAGACAAAGGGCAGTTAACTTTAACATCCCTACCTGAGATTTTTCGAAATAGATGAGCTACTTTTGTTAATCTTCTTCAGCCTTCAGCCCATTTGCAACTGGACTGTGATAGAACTTTCCCATTTAGCAATACTTTTTTTTTTATATGGAAGATGTTCTATATGGAACAAGGTAATTATGGTTTAATGGGTTTTGTTGTAGTCAAATGTGTCCTAGGCTAGGTATACTGCTCTTTTGGCCAATCCATGGTACTATTCTTTGCTGCAGCCTGAGGTAATAACACTTGATGTAAAAGCCACATGTTTGAAGATATTTTCCAGCATAACTGATCATTAGCAATTTATTTGCATCCAGGCTCTGAGATGCCAAATAAATAACAAATGTCATGAGAGGGATATTTCTGTTTCTTGGCAGTATTACCAGGCATGAGGTTGAAGGCTGAATCTTCACTGTGGTGGTGAGTATAGTGAAGATCTGAAGACTTTAGTTCCGCATTTTAAAAATGGCTTTTACACATGTCCTTCAGTAAGGGGTACTTAAATGCATTGAATTTTCAATTATTGTTATTCTATGGGGCTCATCCTGGATTGTAGTGGTTTATAGCTACTTAGTACTGGTGTGAAAACATAAGGTGCAAAGAAATGGAGAATCAGGCCCTCTATGCCAATCTCTTCTTTCTTTGTGCTTGAAGGTAATTCTTGCTTTGAAAAAACACACACATTTATCTGCTACATTTTCTTTCCCCTCAAATCTTACCCTATTAGCTCTAAAGTAGCCCAGTGATTTCTTTTGTGCTTTGTCTGTGGTATATACAGTAGGAAAATGTCCCCCATCTCTCAACAGCAGTCAGTTTTATATGCATGATATGACTGGTGCCACCTGCCTGGAGCAATACTTTCTACAGAACACACACTGTGTATTTTGTCTTTACCATCAATTTAATGCTCATGACACTTAGTCATTGTGTTTCTTTTCATTGTATTGGAGATTCTCTTTACTGCACGTCTTGCTCTGTGCGTCTTGCTCTCTGATCTGTTTATTGCCAAATAGTGATGTATTGACCACCTACTGTTTCTATCCCTTTCTAAACCGTAAATGCTAAGAAGCATTTCTACCAACTGTGAAAGCTGAGTTTTTTTTCATTTGGACACATTTTTATTTCAGGTACTACACTCTCTGCTCATCAGCAGCAACCTTTGCCTTGGCTTGAGGAGGAAAAATATTTATGTTTCCCATGTATGAGACTATGCTAATGGTGGCCTCTAGACACTTGAACAAAAACCTCACACAATTTAATTCTGAAGGGGAGATAATGCTATTATTACAACACATCACATGAATGTGCTGTAGAATGCCGCTTTTTTATACAGGATGCAGAAAAAACAAACTCCTGGGTTGCTTCCACATTAAATATTTGAATCTAAAAATATATTTCCAGCTGGGAATATTATTACAAGCTTATAAAAAAACATCCTTAGTGGAAATGTAAAAATGCGCTAATGGACTTGTTAGTGGACTTGCTTAAGGTTTTTAAATCACTATCGTATTGTTCAGGATAATCTGCAGACATTTCAAGTACATTTTTAGAGAACATTGTAACATGTATATCTACATAATCCACTAGAAAACAAATGAATTCTGTTTTAAATAATGAAGAGTCATGAGAGGAGGAAACAGGAGATGGTTGGGGAGATGAAGCTACATCTTATTTCATAGGTGACTCCTGAAGAAAGAGCCTTTGTGAAGCATAAAACTGCATGTGCTATTTAACATATGTATTGTTTGTAGGTCCAATAAAAGGTAGAACATTAGCTTAATTAGAGCGTACAATCTAGTAATTTAAAAAGAAATAAGAAGCTAAATTATTTGGCATAAATTTAATACTGGGTGCTTAAGTACTACAGGTTGAACCTCTCTACTCTGGCATGCTCGGGACCTGACTGGTGCTGAACCAGAGAATTTGCCGGACCACTGGAGGTCAATATTGTCTAGCAGCATTGCCAACACTTCCACTGCTTACTGAGCTTTAAGAAGACATTTGGGGATAAATTAGAGCTTAAGAACAGCACAGAATACTGAGAGCCAGGGCTGGCAGCTGTAAACAAACTTTATGGGACGGTGGAACACTTGGCCACACCCACAATAAGCGGACATCTGGCTAACTAAAAAAATCATGCTGAACCACAGATGTTGCCAGACCAGAGAGTGCCAGACTAAAAAAGTTCAACCAGTATAGTGGTAGAGACCAGAAAAAGCTCTTAACAATAACTTCCAAATACTGGTAACTCCACCGCATGTGAACACAACCTATGGATCAAATGCTCTCATTGTCACATTGGCATAAACCTAGAGTAATTCCATAGATTTCAGGGGAACCACTTTGCATTTTCATTGGTTTAACCAAGAGAAGAATTACAACCTCTGGAAAATCCTGGATAAAAGTTTGGCTGGGCTGAAATGTTGAGCTTTTTAGTTTTCTATAGAAAAGTAGACGAGGGCTGAGCATAGTTGATGTTAGTCTCTGAGGGCATGTCTATACTAGGAAATTATTTCAAAATTACTGAAATTGACTTAACTCCTGATTTAACAAAATTGAAATATATGTCCCCGCTATGGGGATGTATCAAAATTAGTTAGAATTAATGTGAAATAGTGCGTCTGTAACCCACACACCTAGGCTATGTCTACACTGGCAGGTTCTTGCGCAGGAATATCTTGAGCAAGTATACTTGCGCAAGTTCTCTTGCGCAAGGAAATGTCCACACTGGCCAGAACCACATCATAAGAACGCTGAGCTCTTGCGCAAGAAAGCGTCCACACTGGTGGGAAGGCCTTGCACAAGAACGTGTCTCTGGAAGCAATTCGGCCATGTCAAGAGGTCACCAGCAGCGTCTGTGGGTATGCGCCGGATCCCCACTGGGAAACGTACTTAAAGGGACTCCTGGATGGCCATTTCCCTGTGGCTGCATGCTCACGCACCCTTTTGAGGGAGCGAGAGCCACAACAGCACCTGTCACCTCTGTTCCTGGCAAGTGCGCCTGGGCACCCTCGCTGCCACCGTCACAGCCATGGAGCCAGAGGAGGACCCCAGCCAGCAACGTCCGCTCCTCATGGCCATTACAGAGGCTGTGGAGGTCCTCCACCAGGGAGCCATATTGCTCCAGCAGGAGCTGGAGACTGGGCAGCAGGTGCAGGACCTCGCCACGGCTGCAGCTGGGCTTGGGCACCCGCACCCCACCACTGACAGGCGCCTCTGGAGCTATGACACCAGTGGGGACTGGTGGGAGCGCCTGGTGCTGGGACAATGGGGCGACCAGCAGTGGGTGCAGAACTTCCGGATGCGCAGGGGGACATTCCATGAGCTCTGCACCTGGTTCACCCCTGCGCTCCGGAAGCAGGACACCCGCCTGCGCCCCGCCATCCCCGTGGAGAAGAGGGTTGCGATTGGCCTGTGGAAACTGGCCACCCCGGACAGCTACCGCTCCATGGTGAACCAGTTCGGGGTGGGCAGGTCCACCGTCGGCGTGGTCGTCCAGCAGGTAAGGCCCTCCATGGACCACGGGCTCGTCCTGGGGGAGGGAAGGGGCCAGACCGGGCGGGGGGAGGCTGTAGGGGCAGGGGGAAGCCCCACACCCATGGGGTCACGCTGTCCCTCCTGCACACAGCCCCACTGCTGGGGGGCGGGGGGGGAATCCCAGGGGGCAGAGGGCCCTGGCCTGCGTGGGGGGAGGGGCCATCAAAGGGAGGGTGAGCACACCCCAGGGGCCCATGTACGCGCTGTATCTCATTCCATGCATCCCCTGTGCTCCCATGTGCCCCTCTGCAGGTCATCAATGCCATCAATGATGTGCTGCTCCAGAGGGTGATCCACCCCCATGACGTGGACACCACCATTGCCGGCTTTGCCAGCCTCGGGTTCCTGAACTGTGGGGGAGCCGTAGACGGCACCCACATCCCTAGCCGGGCGCAAGAGCACCAAGCGGCCCGGTTCATAAACTGGAAGGGCTACTGCTCAGTGGTGCTCCAGGCGCTAGTGGACCACCAGGGCCGGTTCCAGGACTTTTATGTGGGGTGGTCCGGCCGGGCCCATGATGCTCGCATCTTCAGGCACTCAGGCCTGTGCAACAGGCTGGAGGTGGGCACCTACTTCCCCCAGCGGGAATTCACCATTGGGGATGTCAGGATGCCGGTCTGCATCTTGGGGGATGCGGCCTACCCCCTGATGGCCTGGCTAATGCGGCCATACACTGGCCACCTGGACCACATCTGGGCCACCTTCAACAGCCCCCTGGACTGGGCCCGCAATCCCATCGAGTGCGCCTTTGGCCGTCTGAAGGCACGGTTTAGGTGCCTCCTGACCCACCTGGACATGGGGGTGCAGCACATCCCAGAGGTCATCTCAGCATGTTGCGTGCTCCATAATATTATTGAGGGGAGCAGGGAGGCCTTCCCCCCGGGGTGGATGGCAGGTGAGGGCCAGGCCTACCAGCAGCCCCAAATGGCCGCCACCCGGCAGACCAACTGCCATGGGGTTCGGGTTCGGGTCTGGGAAGCCCTCCGGGTGATGCTGGACCAGGCCCCACAATAGGCTGCTCCTACACCTCTGCCTGCAGGGATGCCCCCATGCCCCCACTTCCCGCTCCCATCACCACCCCTTCCTGCCACCCTTCCCTCACCTCCCAATAAATAAAATGCACTTGCTGTAGATAAGGCACTTTTTTATTTACATGGGGAAGGGAGTGCGCTGTGGGGATGGGGGAGGAGAGGACCCTGAACTGGGAGGAGGGGGGAGGAGGGGACCCTGAACTGGGAGGAGGGCAGAGGAGGGGACACTGAACTGGGAGGGCCTCATGGTTCTGAATGGAGGCCTCTCCCACCCCCACGGGTGCGGGGGTGCCTCTGCCCGTCGTGCCAGGTTGGGGCAGGCTGCACCAGGAGCTGCCGAGGGTGGGGGACCTCGGGAGGGGGCATGGGCAAGGCAGGGGAGAAGCGGGCGGAGAGCTGGAGGGGGGCAGAGGGGGGCCTGGCAGCATTGGGCTACTGCACAGGGCCCATCCGGTCGGCAATGGTGCCCAGGAGAGTGAAGACACGGTTGCAGCACTCCAGGTACTGGCCCCACACCCGCTCCTGCCACTCCGCATCTGCGTGGATCTTCTGGCTAAAAGAGCGCTCCATGCGCTCAATTGTGCAGACATGGCGGCGGAGCAGGAGGTGGCGGTCCCAGGACCGCTGCGATGGCCCTGGATCCTTTGCGCCGGCGGGATGGGGCTGGAAGGTCCCTCACTGGCAGGGGGTCCCACTGCAGGAGAAGCAGAGGAGAGCAACATGGTCAGTGAGCCCTGGCACAAATGGTGTTCCAGAGCCCGGTGCCCTCCTCCCAGCACGTCACGATGCCCAGGGACAGGTGTGGCTGGTGAGGGGGAATTCCCCTGGAGCAGCAGGAGGGGGGGTCCCAAGGTGGCCCAGGAGCCCCCGGGGGGGCCGCATGTGCTTGGGGGGGCCTCTTGTGCCTTCCCCAGGGGAAGCTACAGTGTCCCAGAGGTGGGCATGGATGTGTGCTGTGTGCAGCACCCTTTAGGCTGTGTGGGGTTAGGCCTGCAACCTTGGGGCTGGCCTACTCCTGGCCAAACCCCTCCTCCCCCGCCCCCGGTCTGGTCGAGCGTAATCCCTGGGGTCCCAGGCGTGTGCTGGGGCTAGCTGCAGCTTCTCTGTGCCACTTGGTCTGGCTGCATGTAGGGTTGCCAGATGGTTTCAACAAAAATACCGGACACACTTGACATTACATGACAGTCTATGTTACATCTTAGTAAAAAAATACCAGACATGTATATTTTCTCATTTATATCCTCTCAATTTGTTTCCTGAAGAGAAAGCTCAAAGACTGGACTGTCTGGTTCAAAACTGGACACCTGGCAACCCTAGCTGCACAAGGTTGCACGTGCTGCATGCCTCTACACAGCATGTGGTCAGGCTGTGCCATGTGCCGCTACCTCTCCCGCACCCTGTGGCCCTCCCCCCACTTCTCCAGCACACTTGCAAATGGTAGCCACTGCACTCACCAGACAATCCCTCGCCAGCTTCTGAGGATGCCCGGGACACATCCTGACTGGTGCTGGGCCGGGATGGTGAGGTCTGGCTGCTGTCCTCTGCCATCTCCTCCTCCTCGTCCGAGGACCGGTCTCCCTCCTCCTCCTCCTCCTCCTCCAGTGGCCTGGGTCAGACCACTGGAGTGGCCTTCGCCGTGTCCACCTGGGCCAGCAGGGGACTGGCCCCTTTGTCCCCCAAGATCTGGTGCAGGCGGTGATACTGGGGACAGGCAGTGGCTCCACCGCCCCCACGCTCGCTGGCCCGCACGTAGGTGAGGTGCAGGTCCTTCACCTTGGCCCGGACCTGTTCCAGGGTCCAGGCCGGGTGTCCCTTTGCGGCCAGCGCCTGGGCCATCTGGGAGAAAATGTGCGCATTCCTTCTCCGGGACTTGGGGTCCCGGAGGGCCTCCTCCTTTCCCCAGAGGTCCAGGAGGGCAGTCACCTCAGCGGTGCTCCAGCATGGAGCCTGCTGCTTGGTGCCCCTTCAGGCCTGCTGGGTGCTCTGGGGTGGCTCCTCCGTGGGGTCTGAGGGACCTGGCTGAGGCTGGGCAGCTGCCATTCCTCCCTCTGGCTGCTACCCGGGCTGCACATGGCAAATGGCTGTGCTCCGTGCCTGTGCCTTTAAGGGGGGGCCAATTAGGGGGAACCAACGAGTGGTGATTGCCTGTACAGAGTGTCAGAGAGGCCACCTGTGGTTTTCACTGGAGGCCAATTCTTGCGCAAGTGCGTGCTTGCTGAACGTCCACACTGCCCTCTTGCACAAGAGCGCCTGCGCAAGAGAGCTTAAGCCTGATAGAAAACAGTGTAGCTCTTGCACAAGGAGCTGTCTCTTATCACGCCGTACTGTACATTTACTTGCGCAAGAGCGGATGGGCAGTGTAGACGCTCTGCAGATTCTTGCGCAAGAACGGCTGTTCTTGTGCAAGAAGCTGCCAGTGTAGACATAGCTCTAGTGTGCGTCACTGTAGGGGCACTTAGACCACTTACAGCGAGAGATAAGAACAAGGGAGCTCTACAGCCTCAGCTGAGAGCCTTCAGAGACCCAGCTGAGATCCTGGACGAGCTCCTACTTTGTCCACGTTGATTGGAGCCTGCCTCGGACTTAGAGCCTCTGGAAGCACTCTGGTGAGGGCACCAGGAGGGTGGATACTTCCTGTGGCTGCTTGGTCCTGCAAGCTGCGACGTGCTTTCAGGGGCTCCTCTCTCTACAGCCGCATCTCACAAGCCACTCCTACTCTACCTACCCACACACGGGACACAAAAGGGATGCAGCGAGCACGTGCCTTCTTGTGCTTTGGTTGCCCTTGTGGACGTCACCGCACTCGCAGCATGGAGTCAGAGCTGCTGCAAAGCAGTGCCAGGCTCATGGGCCTCACGTTGTACTTCATGGTGCATTACGTCCAGACTGCCCACATGTTGCTCCACCAAGATGAGGATGAGGACCTGCAGGGCAAACCTCAGCATGGACCACAGGCCCTGCTCCCTCAGGTCCTGGCACTCCTGCTGCTGCGCATGCCACTCAGTCCCCTGGACACTATGGAACGCTGCTTCTGGTGGTGGGACAGAAGCTCAGACTGGTGGGACGGCATTGTCCTGCAGGTATGGGATGATCAGCAGTGGTTGCAGAACTTCCATATGCAGAAGGCCACCTTCCTGGCTCGCCCCTGACTTCCGGTGACAGGACACCCACATGTGATCTGCCATCTCCCTGCAGAAGCAGTGGAAGCTCGCCATGCTGGGCAGCTACCACTCCATTGGGAATGCATTTGGCATGGGGAAATCCATAGTTGGGGCTCTGCTTCTGCAGGTAGCCAAGGCCATTGATCACATGCTGCTATAGAGAGTTGTCCCTCTGGGGAATGTGGGTGGCATGGTGGATAGCTTTGCCAGCCTGGGCTTCCCCAACTGCGGGGGAGCAATAGACGGCACGCACCTCCCCATCCTGACCCTCGATCACCATGCGTCAGACTTTATCAGCAGGAAGGGGTACTTCTCCATGGTGCTGCAGGCCCTCGTGGTTCACCGACATCAGCATGGGATGGTTGGGAATGGCGCATGACGCCCGCATCAGAGCACTCCTGCCTGTTCTGAAAGATGCATGCCGGTACTTTTTTCCCTGATCATACCATCAGAGTGGGGGAGATGGACATGCTTATCATCCTCCTGGATGATGTAGCCTACCCCTTACTCCCCAGGCTCATGAAGCCCTACAAGGGCAGCCTGGACCCCAGCAAGGAGCAGTTCAATGCCAGGCTGAGCAGGTGCCACATGGTCATCAAATGTGCATTTGGCCATTTAAAGGAGAGCTTCTGGAGTCTCCTCCTCCGCCTGGACCTCAGTGAAAGCAACATCCCCTTTGTGGTGGCGGCCTGTGGTGTGTGCTCCATAACTTTTGCAAAAGCAAGGGGAAGACTTTTCTGCCACAGGAGCTGAGGCTGAATGTCTGAGCAGAGAATTTGAGCAGTGGGACACTGGAGCCATCTGGTGACCCATCAAGGAGCTGTGCTCATCAGAGAGGCCTTGAGGGAGAGTTTTGTGCAAGGCCAGTTCTGAGACTCTCCCTCATGCTTCTCCACAGAGGGCCCCTGCATTCCCTCTGTGCGCCTTTCATCCTCCACCCCTCTCTTCTCCTTCCCTCCTTTGCCCCCCCCCCCACTGAGCAAACAATAAAGCCATCTTTGTTGAAAAAACTGGACTTTTATTGGGGGCAACATAGAACAGGGGAGAGACTGGGGCAAGAATCTGGAATGAGGGAGGAGTCAGGGGGGTTCAGGGATGGGGCTGAGTGTGGTGCCTGCCTCCAGGTGGTCGGGAGGCTTCGGCTGCCCAAGAGGTCCTACTGCCCCGTGTTCTGGAGCCCCAGAAGCCCCTGGGAAGGCTAGGAGGGGAGGCCATGTGCGGAGTGGGTGGGGATGTGGCTGCTGGCCCGCTCCACGCACAACACCATGCACTCCATCACCAAGGTGAAGGAGGAGAACATGGCATTGTGCTAGCACACTAGCTGGGACTAAGTGACCTTCCTCTGCTCCTGCTTAGTCTGGTGCTCCTTCTGGTTGACAGCCCACTCCTGGCATTCATCCTCGAGTCCCTGGATGAGGGACTGCAGGCAAGCCATCTGTTCTTGCATAAGATCCTCCCACGTGCATTTCTACCTGTGGATCCCATGGAGTCAGGTGGATGGCTTGGAAGGTGAGGGACATGCCAAGCTCAAAGCTTCCCAGCTGTGAAGAAAAAGTTACAAGGACAATCATCACAGCAGCCACTAATCTCTGAGCCAACACTGAAGGTCTCAGTTCAGATGATGGTGGTGTGCTTTGAGCAAGGCCATATGTTGCCTAGATAGCAGGCAATTTCCAGCTGGGGCACAGACATCCCAGGGTGGCATCACTACACTCATGGCCTGGGGACAAGTAGGCATGGGAAGGTGCTGGCCAGGCCAGGAGTCTGTGGACAGGAATGCAGGACAGGGCACCTCAGCTTCCTTCTATGTCCCGCACACATCGAGTTTGGCACTGGTGGCATCCTGCAAAGAGAGAATTTCTATCCCTGCCCGCTGGAGGAGGAGAGGTGTTGGGTGGCAGAGGCCACACCCAGAGAAGGTGCTAATGAGTTCCCCTCCTCTTTCTCCCCCCAGCAGGTTCCCATGCATGAGATCAGTCTCCTCCACATTGCTGCACTTTACCGGGACCGAATGCTGATTGTGCGTGGGCATGGCCCTGTGCAGTTTGTGGCACTGCTGTCTGGTTCCATGATCCCAGACTACTCCGTGGTGGCTTGTCATGGGAAGGTGTCCTGCCACAGACACTGGAGTAAGGCAGGCCTTTCGAGGAACCTTGTGAAAAGGAGTGAAGGGTTCCTGTGTGACAGCGCCATGGAGTTGAGTGCTCCAGACTGGTGCTCCATGTGCACCCATGTGAACAGGCTGTTGCGTGGCCCCCCAGGCTGAGTAGACCAAGAGAGGAGTGGACAGCCCCTTGCAGCCCATCACTTCCCTCCATGTGGGGGAAGGAGCATCTTCTCAGGCAGGCTTGCAAATCTAGTGAGGAGGGCTTTAAACTAGGTTCGTTGGGGGACGGTGACCAACACCCTGAGGGGAGTGGGAAAGTCGGATACCGGGAAGGAATGCAAAGAGGAACGAGCAAGAAAGGAGGACCCCTGATTCGAATGGAGAAGATGGGGGCGATCAACTGGTTATCTGAGGTGTTTGTAAACTAATGCGAGAAGCCTGGGCAACAAACAGGAAGAACTGGAGGCCCTGGCCCAGTCCAAGAAATATGATTTAATTGGGATAACAGAGACTTGGTGGGATGACTCACATGACTGGAGCGCTGTCATAGAAGGGTATAGACTGTTCAGGAAGAACAGGCAGGGGAGAAAAGGAGGAGGAGTTGCACTATACATAAGAGAGCACTATGATTGCTCTGAACTCCAGTATATAGAGGGAGAAAAACCTGTTGAGAGTCTATGGGTTAAGTTTAGAGGTGCAAACAACAGCAATGATGTTGTGGTTGGTGTCTACTATAGGCCACCGAATCAGGTGGATGAGGTAGATGAGGCTTTCTTCGGACAACTGAGAGAAGCTTCCAGATGGCAGGCCCTGGTTCTCGTAGGGGACTTTAATCACCCTGACATCTGTTGGGAAACCAATACGGCAGTACACAGGCAATCCAAGAAGCTTTTGGAGAATGTTGGGGATAACTTCTTGGTACAAGTGCTGAAGGATCCGACCAGGGGCCGTGCGCAGCTTGACCTTCTGCTCACAAACAGGGAGGAACTAATAGGGGAAGTAGAGGTGGGTGACAACCTGGGAAGCAGTGATCATGAGATGGTAGATTTCAGGATCCTGACCAAAGAAAGAAAAGAGAGTAGTAAAATACACACCTTGGACTTCAGAAAAGCAGATTTTGACTCCCTCAGAGACCTGATGGGCAGAATCCCCTGGGATGCTAACATGAAGGGGAAAGGAGTCCAGGACAGCTGGCAGTATTTTAAAGAAGTCTTATTGAAGGCACAGAAAGAAATCATCCCGATGCGTAGCAAGAGAGGTAAACATGGTAGGAGACCGGATTGGCTTACAGGGCAAATCCTTGGTGAACTTAAGCACAAAAAGGAAGCTTACAAAAAGTGGAAACTTGGACAAATGACCAGGGAGGGGTTTAAATGTATAGCTCAAGAATGCCGGGGGTTATCAGGAAGGCGAAAGCACAAATAGAATTGCGACTGGCTAAGGATGTGAAGGATAATAAGAAAGGTTTCTACAGGCATGTTAACAAGAAGAAGGTGATCAGAGAGGGTGTGCGGCCCCTACTGGATGAAGGAGGTAACCTAGTGACAGATGATGTGGGGAAAGCTGAAGTACTCAATGCTTTCTTTGCCTCTGTATTCACGGACAAGGTCGGCTCCCGGACTAATGCGCTAAGTGATGCAAGATGGGATGAAGATCGACAGCCCTTAGTGGGTAAAGAACATGTTAGGAACTATTTAGAAAAGCTAAACGTACCCAAATCCATGGGTCCGGACTTAATGCATCCGAGGGTACTGAGGGAGTTGGCAAATGTCATTGAGGCGCCTTTGGCCATTATTTTTGAAAAGTCGTGGAGATTGGGAGAGATCCCGGATGATTGGAAAAAGGCAAATGTGGTTCCCATCTTCAAAAAAGGCAAGAAGGACGATCCAGGGAACTATAGGCTGGTCAGTCTTACCTCGGTTCCTGGTAAAATCATGGAAGGGATCCTTAAGGAATCCATTTTGAGGCACTTGGAGGAGAGGAAAGTGATTGGGAATAGTCAGCATGGATTCACAAAGGGCAAGTCGTGCGTGACCAATCTGATTAGCTTCTATGATGAGGTAACTGGCTCTGTGGATATGGGAGAGTCAGTGCATGTGATATACCTTGACTTTAGCAAGGCTTTTGATACGGTCTCCCACGATATTCTTGCCAGCAAGTTAAGGGAATGTGGACTGGATAAACAGACGGTAAGATGGATAGAAAGCTGGCTAGAAGGCCGGGCCCAGTGGGTAGTGATCAACGGCTCGATGTCAGGATGGCGGTCAGTTTCTAGCGGAGTGCCCAAGGTTCGGTTCTGGGACCGGTTTTGTTCAATATCTTTATTAATGACCTGGATGAGGGGATGGATTGCACCCTCAGCAAGTTTGCAGATGACACTAAGCTAGAGGGAGAGGTAGATACGCTGGAGGGCAGGGATAGAGTCCAGAGTGACTTAGACAAATTGGAGGATTGGGCCACAAGAAATCTGATGAGGTTCAACAAGGACAAGTGCAGAGTCCTGCACTTGGGACGGAAGAATCCGAAGCATTGTTACAGACTGGGGACCAACCAGCTAAGTAGTAGTTCTGCAGAAAAGGACCTGGGGGTTACAGTGGATGAGAAGCTGGATATGAGTCAACAGTGTGCCCTTGTAGCCAAGAAGGCTTATGACATATTAGGTTGCATTAAGAGGAGCATTGCCAGCAGATCCAGAGATGTCATTATTCCCCTTTATTCGGCTCTGGTGAGGCCACATCCGGAGTATTGTGTCCAGTTCTGGGCCCCCCACTACAAAAAGGATGTGGACGCATTGGAGAGGGTCCAGAGGAGGGCAACCAAAATGATTAGGGGGCTGGAGCATACGACCTATGAGGAGAGGCTGAGGGAGTTGGGTCTGTTTTAGTCTAAAGAAGAGAAGAGTGAGGGGGGATTGATAGTAGCCTTCAATTTCCTGAAGGGAGATTCCAAAGAGGATGGAGAAAGGCTGTTCTCAGTAGTGACGGATGACAGAACAAGGAGCAATGGTCTTAAGTTGTGGTGGGAGAGGTCCAGGTTGGATATTAGGAAAAACTATTTCACTAGGAGAGTGGTGAAACGCTGGAATGGGTTACCTAGGGAAGTAGTGGAGTCTCCATCCCTAGAGGTATTTAAGTCTTGGCTTGACAAAACCCTGACTGGGTTGATCTAATTGGGACTGGTCCTGCCTAGAGCAGGGGGCTGGACTTGATGACCTCCTGAGGTCTCTTTCAGCTCTATGGTTCTATGATTCTATGATGTGTAGATAGGGAAAGTTATGGAATTCACCTGAAGTGTCTCCCCTGGGTTCCTCCAAAGCCTGGAAGACATCCTGAGAGAGGACTGGCTCCAGTGTGAGGAGCAAGTCCTGGCTGGCAGGCTTGGGCACCTGGCTGGCCCCCTCCTCCTCCTCCTTGTCCTCTGCTACCCTGCCCTCTTGCAGGCTGATACCAGGGGTATTTCTAGATTACATCCCTCTGTCTCCAGAGGGATGTAAATTATACATGCCAAAATTGCTAATGAAGTGGGGATTAAAATATCCCGCACTTCATTAGAATAAAAATGGCTGCTGCTTTTTGCTGACACAGCAATTTGCCAGCAAAACGCGGCAGTCTAGATGGGGATCGGTCGACAAGGAAAGCCTTTTCCGACCGATCCTGTAAACCTCGTTTAGACCTACAGGACTACTTGCTTGTTAGTCTGTAACTTTAAAAACAACACAGCTACCTCTCTGTGATTTTATGGAAAAAGATTACTCTCTGGAGTGCCGTGATGCTTGTTGCATTGTGAACTTCTGCATGCTCTGTTAAATTTTAATTACTTTAGGGATTCCGTTAGCTACTATTTTTAATTCCAAAATTTTCCTTGTAATTCTCCTAAATAAGAGAAGCTTAAATCAAAAATTGCAATCCCCAACCCCACGAAGCATTGGAAGTTCAGACCTACACTGGTAATTTCAATGAGCCACTCAGACCTAAGGTGATCATGTTTCCCTGCGCTGAATACGGAACACGGGTAAAGTTACTTGTATTCAAGGGAGGTTGCAGTTTATCAGAACTTTGCAGAACAAACATTCAAATTAACATCAAGTTGATTGAGTCCCTATTAAAAAGAAATACTGCGTAGTTGGAATCTTTTTATTTACCTTATCTTTACACACACACACACTCTCTCACTTACTGACTGATCCAACCCTTGCAGCCTGGCAAGCTCTGCCCTCCATGCCAGAGTGGGTCCCTGGGATGAACCTGCCGCTTCTCATACCTGGTGCCATGTCTTCCAAAAAGGAGCATGGTTAGTGAGATGCTTTTCTAAAATGGGTTAGTGGCAGAGTTAGTCAAAATGAAAAATGTTTTCTAATTGTTCATGGCAACTTACATTTTAATGTTGGTCTTGGGTTGAAAAGTTGGGGATAAAAGTATCAATTAAGAAAAGATTGTGGGTGGGAAAAATAATAGCTACCTCACCCAAATCATTTTTCTTCTGGAGATCTCAAACTGATTTACAAAGGAGGTCAGTATCTTACCTGCACTTTGCCTTTATTCCTCAGTTTTCCTTTTAGTAAAGTGACTTGACAATGGTCATCCAGTAAGACAGTGGCAAGGCCAGGAATAGAACGCAGATGTCCTGAGTCTTAGTTCAATGAACTGTTCGCTAAGCCATGCTCCCTCCCAGAATAGAATCCTATCCTCCAATCCTTAACTCTCATAGGGCTGAATTATTACTCAATTACTTCTATGTAACTTGTGCAACTTCAGTGGGGGTAAAGAATGGGGTAGAATTGCATGCCTGAAACTTTTGAGGCATTTACTTGAGTGGGAATTGCTGATATTCTGAACAGCTCCGATTTATGTCCTGAATGTGACATTTTTCATCATGTTTTAAAAAGATGTGGATGCTTTATTGTATATAGGGCTGGGAAGGACAGGTAATAGAGTTCTGATAACAAAATATCAAAGATGGGAAGTGATCTCATTATTGCAAGAGTTGGAAAGTTAATATATTTATTAAAGTTACTGACAATGGTAGCAGTCTTCCTTGACTGTAAATGTCAATGCATTATAAACTTCTAAGGCTTCCTTCCAGTCAAACGGTGAAGTTTCAGACTTTAGTCAGTCATAGTGGTTATTACATAAATCAAAAGTCACTGCATAAACTTCCTTTACTTTTCTGCAGCATTCCTATTAAGATTAAAGTGTGAGGGAGGCTGTAATCTATTTTTCAGGAATATTTCTGACACCATATGTAATTCAATGAGACTATACTGTCAGCAGCAACTTTGTTAAACTCCACACAAAGCTTTTAAAGACCCAACTGCATTCCACTATCACTGGCACTTTGCCTACTCTTATTGCCATTTGTGCACTTCTTTTTTTTTTTTTTTTTTAGCACAACATTGTGGGAAACACAGAATGGAATCTTATATAACTAGTGCAAAAATGAAGGGACCAAAGAAGAAATATATATGGCGTACTAATTGCAATTTGCTAATCCATATGCAAAGTGTTGACTCAGAATTCTCTTTTAATTAGTCTGCATAAAAAGTAGTGCATGTCTTCCAAAATAAATCCCACTGCAGCTGAGTTGCGATGCTAATGACAAAACAGCTTCGGGCTTTCCTAAAAACTTACAGCTGCAAAGACAGGCAGCCCTCTTCAAATGCTTTATGAAAACGCATTCCTGCTGAACAACTAATTGGTAATTTTTTTTCTGTCTTTAAAAGATAGAAAAAAATATACTAAATTGTTTTACCATACAATAGACCGAGATTCTGTGCACAATGAGCTAACTAGCAATAGCCCCATTGACTTTAACCATGCAAGATCAGGGATTTAAAAAAAAAAACCCTCCAGATACAGCATTCATTATAAAATTGAAAGTCACTGGGGGCATGTCTACACCACAGAGTTATTTCAAAATAACTTATAACAAGTGATTTATTTCGAAATAACTCCCTAGTGTAGACATGCCCCCAGTGGCTTTCAATTTCTGTAGAGTACATCTGTCTACTCAGTAGCAAGTACCTCAAAGTAAGCGATGTAATTTGAGCTACGCAAATTGCGTAGCTTATTTCGAAATTTGGCACTGCCTACACAGCACTTATTTCGAAATAAATCGCTATTCCACTGACTTCCTTAATCCTTGTACAATGAGGTTTACAGGATGTTGGAGTAAGAAGCCCCTTATTTAGAATTTATTTCGAAATAATGGGCTTCTTGTGTAGACAGCGCATACGGTTATTTTGGAATAATGGACGTTATTCCAAAATAACTGTTGTGTAGACATACCCTAACAGATAGATAGTACATATTTCATTAGTCATGCTGTATCTTAGTAAGCTCGCTTTGCTAGGGATTTTTCAGTCAGAATGCAAGATCTGGACCAGGGCTGTTCAACACGCCCACAGCCCATATGTTTGCGGCCCATCGTGCTGTTTGGGTTTACATGGGGCTCAACAAAAAAATAGTCAATATAATGGTCTCCTGTTGATATGTGTTTTAGTAGTTAAATTCCTGGACTGTCATTGCTCATTAAAAGTGCTGTCATAAGGGTGGAAATTGGATAAATATTACATTTTATTATCAGCAGAATGGACTTAAATGGGGCCTAGTATTGCGTAGTCTTGCCTTAATCTTTGTATTCATGCTGTCAGTGTGAAAGAAGCTATTTGCGTATATTTGCATATATATTTGTACGTATATGCAACCACACTTAAGTTGCGGCCCTCGGCATGTGCTGTGAATATCATTGTGGCTCACAGAGCTTCCAGAGTTGAGTAGCCCTGATCCAGACTATCTGAGTCAAGACAATTGACTGGAACATTTCCTGAACAGCAGATAGAATGATGCCTGAATAGCTGATGCAGTGCTACTTAGCTGTCTTTCTGCTACAGTATGAAGAGAATTATTCCTCTCAATCAATCTTCAGGCAGACAACCTGTTTTATTGCACAGATATTATTGAAAAATCTGACAGTGCCTCTGCTTTCATATTTTGTTCTGGATGCTACCAATCCTTCCTCATTGCTTTCTTCAGCACAACAACCTTTAACTTCAGATTGAATTGTTTTGAAGTCCCCCTCCCCTTTCCAAGTCAAGTTTCAGGACAAACTCCAAAGTGAATTATGTAGAAGTTATGTGACTGCTGTGGTACAAGTGACTTTCAATTTCTGCAACAGTTAGATAGATATTACATATTTGATTAGAAAAGTAAACCAGGGAAAATACTCTTCACCTTTTAATTAAGGGGCTTTAGGCCATCATGAAGATGAAGCCAGGAGGGAGTAAAAGAATTTTGGAATAGAAGAACATGTCACTAAATACTTGGGGCACATTTACACAGCAGTGTTATTTCAGGATAATAACATAGTGAGCGTCTACACTACAAGCCTTTATTTTGAAATAATGTCAAGCTGAGGAGGGAGTAAAAGAATTTTGGAATAGAAGAGCATGTCACTAAATACTTGGGGCACATCTACACAGCAGTGTTATTTCAGGATAATAACATAGTGAGCGTCTACACTACAAGCCTTTATTTCGAAATAATGTCAAGCTGGAAGACTTCTTACTTCAACTCACGGTAACCCTCATTTCATGAGGAGTAAGGGAAGTCAAAGGAAGAATGTTCTTCCTTTGACTTCTTGCTGTGTAGACCGCGCCAAAAGCCAAATTAAGCTATTTCGAGGTAAGCTACGGAACTGACGTAGCTGAAGTTGCATAGCTTAATTTGACTTTAGCCCTCCTGTGTAGACGTACCCTAGGGGTGTGGTTCTGGCCCTATTGAGGTCTGCGGCAAAATTTTCACTGACTTCAGCAGGGCCAGGATTTCACCCTACAATTACAAAAAGTCTTGCTCCTCCTGACACACGCATCTGACATTTAGATGGGCCTGATTCTGATCACATTCTGGTGAAGTCTACGGAGTTACACAGGTTTAGGACTAGCAAGAGATAATAAATAGGTCCATTGTATTCGGAAATTAATATTTTAAGACCCATCCAAACTTTTTCTTATGAAAAATGTGTCGGAGGAATGTGGAGGGCATGCTTTAGTTATTGAAATTGGATCTGAATCTGTCACTAGCATATCATAAATTGGGTGAATATTTCACCTAGAGGTATGCTTGGTTAATAGAGGTCAAAGTCTCTTGTGGAGCTGGAAGATTTTTGTCAACAAAAGGCACCTTTCCTTGACAAAACTTGCCAGTGTACACAAAGCCCAAGTGGATAACGTAATACCTTGTCTTGGACCAACTTCTGTTGGTGAGAGAGACAAGCTTTTTTCGGGACCTGAAGAAGAGCTCTGTGTAAATTCAAAAGCTTTTTCCTCAACAACAGAAGTTGGTTCAATACAAGATATTATCACACCTGTTTTGTCTCTTTAATATACTCAGACCAACAGGGCTGGTCCTAACCAATTGGCGGGCAACTGCCAGGAACAGTTGTTGAAAGGAAAAAAAAAAGGGATCAGGGGTCGGGGCAAAATGCAGTCGCGGCCCCTTCCTTTAATTGCCAGGTGTCCCGAGCGGGCTTCCGTCGGGCTCTGTCGGCAGCCCCTTGAAAATGGCAGCCCTAGGCGACTGACTGGCTCGCCCACCCCTAAGACCAGCTCTGCAGACCAACATGGCTAAAAAATATTGCATATATGAAGAATCGGTATATTCTATATCATGCAGAGTGACTCCAAAATAAGCAATGAAGTCATTAACAATGGATTATTATTCCGCCAGCAGCTTGTACCTTTCAAGCATAAGTCTGCGTATTGTCTTTCAGCATAATCAGCAGACAGAATCATTGCTTTCTCATTCCTTGCCTTGAGTTTAATATAACCATAAAATCAATGAAGAATGATAACTTTTCTTTCCAGTTAGTGACAATTAGCTTAATTCTGTTATTGATTATTTCTTGCTCTCAATTACATTTGTAATGAGGTTTTTCTTGTATATATGAAAAGAAAGTGCTGGGTAAACACTTTGGATTACTAAAATTAGGTAATTTGTTTGATCTGTGGTGTGACTGATCTGTACAGGAATTACAGGTAATCTGTGACAAAGACAGCACAGTAGCATGCATGATATATCGTGGTCAGAATGTCACTGTGGGAAAATGTGCTGGGAGTGCAATAGAGTGTAGCTGCTAAAACTATAATTAATGCCAGTTGAGTATTGTTATAATGTCACAATACATCGTTTGGTGGCTAGGCTAGTTAGGGGTGTCTGTCTGACTATGCCACACCTCACTAGACTACCTTTACTGATTCCCTAGTATACTATTTTTTATGTCCATGTTGTAATTTCTAGAATTGAAGCAGTATGTCCTAGGACTGCTATTTGTCAAGGTTTTGTTTATATATTTTCTATATAGCCCATTTCTCACAGGTTTGTAATTCTTCTGCAGAAAGGAAACCGCCTCATGCGGATATGTGACATAGACACTTTGACATTCTGTGCCTGTTCTCTTGCTAAATGATGAATCCCTTGACTCCTGTTGACTTCGTGGCAGCTGAGAGTTTCAGCACTTCGTATGACCAATCCTTGTGGTGGGGGGCGGAGGAGGAGAGGAAGGATGAAGGAGGATATATTGGTTTTTGCATACAGTTTTTCCAAAAATAAATATCAGGCAGTGTGGCACTTAGCAAATGGATATGACACACAGATAGCTTCTCTGTGTTCTGGTTCTATACTCCTTTTTGCCCTCAGCTTCTCAAAGCATTTGTAATTACACTTGAATAATGAAGACAACAACATCCCTTTAACAAGGCTTGGCAGAGGTCAATTTTTTTATTGATAATTTTATGGTATTGGGAAGCTCTGAGTGAGTCAGACCAATAGAGACAATAATTATTTAATGCCAACAGATGCTGCAATTCAAAAAAGTTAAAGCACTATAACCATTAAAACAAAATCACAAAGTGAATATCCTTGAATCAAGCCACACTAAGTTCTCCTGCAGCTTTTTTCTTTCTTTGCTTATGTGTAAATGTTTATCATCATTGATGGAAATATTTTTACTTGTGGGTGTGTGTGATGAAATCAGTGCTTACAAACATTTACCAATAAAAATCGAATCCTTCCAAGCTTAGGTTTAAGTACATCTTGTATTTAAAACTTAAAATGTATTGCAAGAGCTTTCCCTGCAAAGGAGTATGCCAGGTGACACAGATTTAAAATAACTGTCCAAGCATCATCTCTACTGATTGCCCATGTTCTGAGATTACAAATAAAAGTTTAAATTTAAACAAAGCCTTAATCCTTCATAGGATCGGTGGTCATTGAGGATTCAAAATCATAAGTATGATGTGCCATGTCTTGAAGAACTCTGCAGAAGCTGGCAGTTTCTTGCAATAGTTCTCCATACGTTTCAAGTGATGGCCATGACACTAAGGGTGCATCTACATGGCACCATTATTTTGAGATAACTAGCGTTATTTCAAAATAAAAATGCGAATGTCTACACAGCCATTCAGTTATTTTGAAATAATTTCAAAATAACAGATGGCTTATTCTGAAAAATGTAAACCTTATTCAATGAGGAATAACACCTATTCTGAAATAGCTATTTCGAAATAAGGTGTGTGTAGACGCTCCACTTTTGCTATTTTGAAATAGCTCCTCACCAGGGCCATTCTAAGTTATTCTTCCCCAATGCCTCCTGGGGCTCTAAATCAAGATAGCACATCCACATTAGGGAAGCCTGCCTCAGATTAATTTTGAGGCTTCCCTGCAGTGTAGACGTGCTATTTCAAAATAAGCTATTTCGGAATAACTATTCTGGAATAGCTTATTTTGAAATAAGCGTGCAGTGTAGACGTACCCTGACTGAAATGGTATCTGTGCAAAATTTCAAGATAGTGTGAAGTTCTCTACTCTGCTAAGCATTCTGACTCTGCCAATGTAGACTAAACTTAAAAAACAACAAATAGTATGGTAGCACTTTAAAGACTAACAAAACATGTAGATGGTATCATGTGCCCACGAAAGCTCATGATACCATCTACATGTTTTGTTAGTCTTTAAAGTGCTACCATACTATTTGTTGTTTTTTAAGTTTATCCTGCAACCTGCTGTGGGTGGAAGGCTGCTCCACCCTGCTAGGCCCCCACGTGGGGCTGCCAGCTCCCAGCCTGTATGGGCTGGGAGCTGGCAGCCCTGTGCAGGGCCGGAAGCATCCTAACTCGGCTACCCCTCTGAAGCCAATATAGGTTGTGATATTTCACCTCTCCAAGTCACTTCCCACATCCATGCCCAACAGTGAAAGGCCATGCTACATTAACTGTGTACTATAGCAATTTGCAGTTGATCTAGTTATCAGGGGGTCTAGTTAGTGGATCTGTTGCTTTGGACAGAAGCAATAACTCATTGGTACTGAATCCAGTTCACTGGAATGAAGCTGGAGTTCCTCTTAAAGAAGAAGAAGCAACAACATTCACAATCAAATTCCACTCTTCTGCCAATACCCAGGATGGATTTTGCTACGTCTAGGTTATTTCTTCTCCGCTCCTCAAGTTAAGCAGAATGGTAAGTGGCTAGGAAGAATGACTAAACAGATAATCTTGATGGAAGATATGGTTCTTGTCATTGACTTTAAAAGACAACTCTACATTAGGGATGCCAAATCCTGGGTAATCAGGTAACCGGTTAAACATTACATTAACCTAATGTTTAACCAGTTAACAGTCTAAGTGGGATCCCAGGTGAGGGACCACTCTAGCCCACCTACAGTTCCCACCTGGGAGCAGTCCCAACCCTGCGCAGGGTTCCTGTTCACTGCCTTGCATGGGGCTCCTGTCTCCAGGCCAGCTCCCTGCCTCATGTGGGGCTCCCAGCTTCCGGATGCTTCTGGCCCTGCACAGGGCTGCCAGCTCCCAGCCCATACAGGCTGGGAGCTGGCAGCCCCACATGGGGGCCTAGCAGGATGGAGCAGCCTTCCACCCACAGCAGGTTGCAGGCAGGGGGCTGCTCTGGGCACTGGTTAACCGTCGCCCAATAAGCATCAGCCGGTAATGGTGATGCTTACCTGGTAACCGGTTAACTGGTTACCTGTTCACATGCCTACTCTACATGTAGTCCATAATCTCATTTTTCTTCCTAAAGAAGAAGACCTTGCTTTTTGTTTGTTGTGGGCTCTTCCTGTAGTTTGAAAGATGTATGTAAATATCTGCATGTGCTTACAAATGAAAAGAACATTTATAAAAGTCAGTGAGTAGTAATAGAGATGTAATCAGCAGCATGTATGTATGTGGTTAGAGCAAATACTCTCCCTTCTCTCTTTCTTCCCAGTGTCTTTCTGGCAATTCCTTAGGAGGGAAATGTACAGTGGTCATCACCATTTGCTAGGCTGTGATATTTGACTTTACTGTACTGTATTATATTTTCTTACTCTAAACATAGGAAAGCCCACAAAACACAGTTTGATATAGTAAACCAACACAACCACAGCTAGTGGTTAGGGGCTTTTAAAAATTACATCCAGGATGGCAAGTTCATTGTATTTATATTTAATGACAGATAAGTAGCAAACATTTTGGTTACCAAATACTGAAGATATATTCTGATATTTTTAATAAAGGATAATTATTCTGCCATGAGGCCTGTTTGGGTGGTGCTCTGATTCTAACTGAAGCAATAATGCATTTTCCATATATGATATTGTCTGGGCCTAGCCATTAGAAATGATATGACTAGGAGAAAGAGTGCCAAAGGGAAGGCACTTTACATAAGGGAAATGGCAGTCATATATAAAATTTCCCACTGAGTTAGATTTTGGCAGACAAGGCTTCGTATATCGGCCTCCTAAGACACCATCTGTCTGATTTTTAATTCTGTTTGTTAAAAACAAAGGTTTAAAATATTATGCCCTAAACAAAATCTCAAAGCAATAAACTAATCCAAGGCTTCTATTGTAACATTCTATGGAAAGATACATATCCTTTAGGAAAAACTATCTGCACATCCCACTGTTTTTGTCACATGACCCCTTGACTCTTACAGCATTTGAAAGTGTATTCATACAAATATATGTTGAAAGCAAATAAATTAAATACCCCTCCATCCATGGGGTCTCTTCTAACATAGGCTCTGTTTCATTCAGTTGTCTGGTAGAAATATGTGGGACGGGGTTAGAGTTGTATTATTTGTGGAACATGAGAAATTTGGAAACTGAGCTAATTTTAATCCCAATTTTGAATCTGTGGGGATGCTTCTCCTTCTGCTCCTTCTGCCATCATTGCCTATGTGTAAAATGGAAATAATACTTAACTTTCTTACAGGAGTGTCGAGGCTTAATTATATCTGTCAAGAGCTTTGACAAGAAGGGTTTGATAACACTAACTGGGATGTTTTGAATACTCCCTCAGCTGAGAACAAAATCAGGCTTTATGACAAGATTTCTGGAACACCGACTCCCAGACTTGGCTGGGAAAAACACAGAGACAGCTCTTTCATTAGATCTTTCCCCATGCCAAGAGATTCCATTACTTACACAACACAGCATTACAGATGTTAATTGGAAATGGTATCTGGTTACAACACTATGAATGAGTTTGTTTTAGAATATAGGCAGGCATTCAGTAGTTCTCCTAAGAAAGGACCAAAGGCAGTTAATAAGGGACACTGGCAAAAGCCAAAGCCAGGAACTAGAGTATATGTAAAGATTTTAGTACCTTAAATGTTTGGTTCTAAAAGCAGGGCTGGGGAAGCATTTTTTCTGGAATGGTAAAATGGATAAAGCACTGGTCTGGGGTTCAGAGATGTAGATTCATTTCCCAGCTCTGCTGCAGGCTCCCCTTTATGTGACTCTGTGTCTCACTTCCTCATTAGTTAAGAGGAGATTAAATATACTTCCTTTCTCTGACCCTTTGCCTATTTAGATTATAATCTCTTTGGAATACATTAAAACATGTTTATACAGTATCTACTAAAACTGGGCTCCATTCTTGGTTGGGACCTCAAGGCACTCCATAATACAATTAATAAATACTAGAAAACATATAGGCAAAGGATTAGCGTTTCTTATTTTCTCTGAACTGCTTCATGAATCACTAATCTTAAATTTCTCTGGGTGGGCTATAAGTTAGGGTCTTAACATTCTTTTAAGTAACTTCAATATTGTTTTTGCAGACTCTGTTTTTTGCAGAACTGTGACTTTGTTTTTTGGGTTTTTTTTTTAAGAAGCGGGAGGGAAAACAAGTTCGCTCACCAAATGGCTTTTGGAAGCACAGTCTGCTATTGATCCATTTTTTCCTACACCAGGAACTGCACTATATTTTGAGTTCGCTGATTGTATTCTGTTCATGAACCCTCAAATAAAATGACACATTTCTAAAATACACAGTTGTAATTTTTTTGTTAGTCTCTAAGGTGCCACAGGACTACTCGTTGTTCTTAACTGCACAAACATGTTCATAATTCCTTTCCAACATGATTTACCATCCAATGCATCATCTCTCAATATGGCAGTGACTCTACTATTTCACAAAGGACACGGATGGGCTAAAATATTAGAGAACTCCCAGACTTTGCCAGGGTTATTGCTTTTTTTGTGTTCTTCACAGAATAATAGGATGTTTTGTGCTGAGGTGTTGGCTTGTCTCTGTGCCTTATATCTTCGTTACTGTAGTATTGACATCAGAATATTTTATTAGTTCTTCCAGACCTTGTAAACCATAATATGTAAAATAAGAGATGATTGAAAGAAAAGCTGTCTATGGGCTTCTCTTCCCTCACCCTGAGATTGATGTCCCAGATATTGATCTCCTGGGGTTTAATTTAGTGAGTCTAGTAAAGACCCACTAAATTGACTTCTATGGCATCCCTGTTGATCCTGTTACTCCACCTGGTTGTGAGGAGTGAGGGAAGTTGAAAGGAAAGTTTCTTCCATTGACGTCCTGCTATGGGGACACCACAGAAATTCAATTTAAAATATTTTGACTCCAGCAACGTTATTCTCATAGCTGGAGTTAGGTCAAGTGCTACCAGACCATTTGTTGTTTTTTAAGTTTAAACTAACCCCATAATTTTAAAGTATAAATGTTCCTGCACACGCCTTCCTGAAACCTGCAGTGTAGCACTGATAGGGTAGAATGGCTGATTGCATCCCTCTCCGGGCCACACAGCTACATTTCAATTCCAATATTTATACTCCCCGCAGATGTGGGGGATGACTGGTGATTCAAGAAGGCCACCCCCAACCTTCCAAAGGCCCGGTGAATCTGTTAGCTCCTCTGCTTGACTGTCCGTTCAAGACCATGCTTGGTCAATACCCACATTTGTCTTTACTACCCTGGAACTGTTCAGTGGCTTGTGAAAAATGAGATGATGGGTTTTTGCACAGTGGACAGGTATTCTTTTCATAAAAGCCACCTCTCTAATGAACACAAATTGACACCTTTGTTTAGTAGTCTCAGCAGACAAGACCAGTGGGGTTCAGGGAGTGAGTTATTCTCCCATATGGCAAACATAACCATGCCATTGGTTACTTCCAGCACAATTGGGTGCTCAGAAGCTCTACAACTTTTGTCTGTTGTAAATGAGTTGGGGAAGGTAGTGGTGTAACTTGCTCCCATAAGTTGGTTGGTTTTGTAGTGTAGACAGGTCCTTGAAAGTGATCTTTCTACATAAGGGTTGAGGTCCTTTAATATGGAAGCGGTGGGGGGGGGGGGGGGGGGGGGCGGGAAGAGGCATATGCAAAAGCCAACCACATAAGTTGGGTAGTTTCTGAGCTTTATCTTGGGTAGAACAAAGTCTCCAGCAGTATCAGACCAGCATATTCCATTGGCATTGAGTTACTTTTTTCTACTGTTAAGTCTTCATTAGAGAATGAAAAGAGCCAAATGTACCTTTCTTCAGGAGCCTGCCTCCTTCTCCAACTGACATATTTTGAGATCTTTTCACCCTTCTGCTTTTAGCATGCTCAGTAAAATAAATGAGAACTAGTATATCTGGTGCAGTGATTAATGTTTCTGACTTTCTCTGATCTACAGGGAGAGGGATCCAACATGGAATTCATTAAATGGTGCCCACATGATGAGGGGAAAAAGAACCCTAAGCCAATTTCTCATCTACTAGAATGATAGCTAATGAGAAAGAGACTCCGTTCAATTCTTTCCTTTGTAAATATTTCTTTATTGACCAGGTTTATCGCAATTTATCATCTTGTCTTAGTAGTGAGGTTTATTTTCTCAGAGAGGTCATTTCATCTTATGAAATCCCTTTTAATAATAAAGGCTGAAAATACTTTGGTGCATTGAACTTTGCAGCAGTACTATCTGGAACCAAAGCCTCAGACTCAAACACCGTATAAATGATATTAAATACCAAAATGGGGAACCACTAGTTTGGGTGGACAATTGGAGCTGGCTTTTAGTCTTAAATGAAAAAAATCCTTTTTTTTTCTTCTTTTCAAAACCCAATAGCAAGCACCAGGATATTTAATTAACTCTGGGGGGAAAAAAACGTTCCTCTAATTTGTAATGAAGAGAGATTAGAAATATTTGGCAATAGAAATGAGCCTCCATTGAGTTAATTTCCAGGATAAACACACCTTTCAATACTGGATACTGGGCTTTATTCTGCCTTCATTGACATTAGTGTAAATGCCATGTAATTCCACAGCAGACAATGGAACCAACTTACAACTTACGCTGGGTTCACTGAGAGCAGAATTTGAGCCACTGTGCTTCAAGAAATGTTCTGCTTCCCCTGTGAGGTAAATGCAATAAATGCTAGATAACAAGCATAACTTCACATGCTAGCTAAAACTGTAAAGCACTTTGCATCATTGGATGACTTAACAAAAATAATAGACTATGAAGAGACATCTCACAAATTTTGCATTATGTGCAGGGTCCAAAAAAATATAGTCCACACTTCATCTGCAGGACAGACTCCCAAATTACATACAGTTAGATAAAACTGAAGATAAATCTGTTTTTTCCAAGCGAAATATGTATATTGGAACCAAAACTGGAGATAAAATTAGGGCAAAATTTTCAAAAAGTGCTAACTCTTGCATTTTCAAAAGTGATGGAGGCACTTTGGCTCCCAAGTCCCATTTACTACTTGCTGAAGTAAAAAGCAAGCTATGTCCCACACCGCAGTGTATAGCTTCATGTGTTAGTGAAAGATTCTAGCAGGAGAAAATATGAAGAAAGGTTTCAGCACTTCCCAACTACCAGAAACTTTCATTGTGGCAACGACTGAGACTTTTCCACTGCCTCCCCACTGCCAGAGCCTTTTCCCCCTGCCAGCGTCTTTCCCTGCAGTGGAGAAAGACTCCAGTAAAGAAAGACTCCTTCTGGTCAAATCCTTTCCCTCTGTCTTCTGGAATGATGGTAGAAACATTTAGCATATCTGGCATGTAAATATCTTGCAACACAGGCTACAAAAGTGCCATGTACACTTGTTCTCACTTTGTGGTGACATTCCAGATAAGAATCAGTCAGCATTATCATCTGCATATTGTAACCAAGCTACTTGTCTGAGTGATTGGCTGAACAAGAAGTAGGACTGAGTGGACTCTAAAGTTTTACGTGGTTTTATTTTTGAGTGCTGGGTTTTTTAAATATAATTCTACATTTACAAGTTCAACTTTCACAATAAAGAGATTGCACTACAATACTTGTATGAAAGGAATTGAATAATTTTTTTTCTTCTTTACAGTGCAAATATTTCTAATAAAAAATCAAGTGAAGACTGTACACTTTATATTCTACATTTTAATTTAAATAGATATACTTGAAAATGTAGAAAACATCAAAAAATAAGTAAACAGTATTCTATTATTGTTTAACATTGTAATTAATCACTAGACAGCACTAGTATGTACTTGCATATGTATCAGGTGTTTTATTACTCTACTCCACTTGCCTAAACTATGCCTTAGCGTATGTCTAGACTACATGGCTCCGTCGACGGAGCCATGTAGATTAGGTTTCTAGACATAGGAAAATGAAGCGGCGATTTAAATAATCTCCGCTTCATTTACATCAAAATGGCCGCCGCGCTGCACCAAACAGCTGATTGGCACAGCGCGGCAGCCATTTTGACGTAAATGAAGCGGTGATTATTTAAATCACTGCTTCATTTCCCTTTTTCGAGTACACTAATCTACATGGCTCCGTCAACGGAGCCATGTAGTTTAGATGTATCCTTAGAGTCTAAACTGCTATTTCTACCTGTGCTACAGGGGCTATGGGAGTAAGCACTCTGCATGCAGTTGAAATAAGTCTGCAGTGTAGATATACCCATAGATAGCTAAGTGCCTAAATCATTTTTGAAAATGAGACATGGGCTCCAAATTTTCCCTTTCGAAAATGTTGCCATAAATCAGAAGAATCATGGAACTGACTGGAATAAGGATCAAAGTGAACACACATATGCAACCTTAGCAAACCCCTATTATTTTGATTGAGGAGCAGTTTTGGTGCATAGTTGGCTTCACCCACATTTCAAACTTCTTGAATAGGTAATTTGATGCATAGAGTGCTATTATTTTGCTCTTCGTGTTCTCAGCAAATTTTGACTGTATTTTTTACTCTTATATTTTATAGAATTGGTTGAAAATGTTTCATTGAAACAGATATGCATTGGAAAATAGTGATTGTGACACACATTTTGTGGGGACCCATCAATTTTTGCTGAAATTTTTGACATAGTAATCATTGAAGTCCTTTGCTTTAACATTATGATTTTGACTTTTGTATCATGTACTGCAATACAAAAGTTGAAATGAAATGCTTTAATCTGAAAAAAGGAAGTACAGAACTTGTTTTGAAATTTTGTCATAAAAAACTTTTGAGATTTTTTTATTTTCCCCTTTCAATTTGGGACAAAGGAAACTTCAAAATGTTGAATGGAGATTCTGAGTTTTCAACCTGCCTTATTATTTAGTTACACAAAAAAAGTCAGAATCTAATTATTATTTCTTTTCATTTTCTTTGGTATTTTGGGGTGGAAAATATGGGCCTCCTTCTCTTTAGAGTAGTCCTGCTTTGGCAGTATAGTTAGATAGCTGTAGTAATGATAACAAGACCTAAACTTTAGCTATGCAATGAATACAGTTGGTTGGGGTTTTTATCTGTGATATACTGGACACCCAGAGAGCTTCTTTTTTTATGTGACTTAGAAGAGATGCTTTTTGTTTTATGCAACTTAGAAGAAATGCTTTTTGATTTGTTCCCTTTATATCTGTGCCGTTGTTCAAATATGTGTTCATCTATTGTATGTTGGTTTTCTTTCATCCTCAAGTTCTTTAGATTAAAACATGTATATGAATCCAAATAAAATTTCTTGATTTGTACTTTGTAGGACCTGATTCTGATCTGATTTATACCAATGTACCAGTAGCTTACTGACTTCACTGGATTCACTCCTGGTTTACAGATGTATGGGAAGAGAATTTCATCCCATCTCTTTTGAATTTCCATACCTGTGAGCACACAAAAACCAGGATGGTTGAATGTAATGCTTTAATTTTTTTTAATAGTGGATATTTCATGAAACATCTGTTTTGTGTGAAATGTCTATTTACGTTTGTATAGATGTGATAAATTAAATATACACTATTCAATTTATTAATTCATTAACTTGCCTATTTGGATAAATGAAATTAACAGTTCCTTGTTAAGATACATGAATTTATCACCTATACTTTGGATTCATGAAATCACAGGGGCTGAATCTTTTCTTATTTACACTGGTTTTACTGGTGTAACTGTTGAAGGCTCATAGAAATTACATTTATAAAAATTGTTGGCCCAGTTTCCAATTGTATGAATTAAATCAGCAGAAAAGGGCTAATCTATTAGATGTAGCTTAAGTATATTAGAAGATTATTTGCGGAGAACTCAATCTAAATATTCCTTTTATAGTATTTGTTTAAACAAGCAGTGTACCATTTTTACCAGAACATATGCAAGAAGGGCCTTATGTACTCATACAGTAACAACTGGTTTCAATAACACAAAGGCTGTTAAATCTGTACCATAGAAAGCAACATAAGCTTGTTTTTTCAAAAGTTGCCCAAAGGAATGATATGGGTTTCCACATAAAAAAAAAAAAAAAGAGATGTCCTAAATTTAGGCACTTAGTTTGATTACTACATTGTGGGTCAGATCAGGTGTTTCACTCCCAAACCATACGTCTCACTATGATCATGTTAGAGATGCCAATAACTTTTAAGGGCTGTTGTGATCTATGAGGGAGACCCCATATCCTTCTATTTTTACTGTACTGAGCATTTTGATGGCACCCAATAAATAAGAGCAAGAGTCAAATAAGTGGGAGTAGAAATGAGTGTTGTTTAGAGAACTGCTATACTGGAATGAAATTATTTTTTAGTATTTTAAGTATTTGGTGAAGAAAGATATCCGTAAAATAGTTAACTTGGAATAGGCAAATTAACTAGTCCTTGCTACAAGTTTATACACTTCAGGCATGAACAGAGGTTTCTGATTGCTTTATACACCCTTAGTCATTGACAACCTTGTATTTATGTCTGCTGTATACAAACCTTGTGTGTCAGTATAAAAAGATGTTTCCCTCAGCAATGTTAAACAGTTAACTGGTAAGCCAACTAGTAAGCATGGGGCTTACCAGTATCGTGTGGTGGGACTGAGTGGCAGGACCTAGATTAAAATGGTTAACCTCTTAAGTGCTATTATTTAACTGGTTGACTGTTTTAACATCCCTAATTTCCTAGTTGCATTTGCTGCCTGATAAAATATTAGTTTCCTGAATCCTACCCAAACCCCCTCAACAGTAATTAATTTGAGGAAATGTGGACTAGAAGAATCAGCATTGTGTTTGGAATCAGGTTATCCTGGAGTCTAATCTTGGCTCTGATACTATCTCACTCTGTGGTCCTGTCGTCATCATCTATCTCTGCCTCAGTTTCCTTATTAAAAATGGGGCGATTAATCCTTGTTTTATATTTACCTATCTCCAGAAATGTGTCTGAGCAATATTTACCTGATGTATGTAAAGCACTTTGAAGTGCTATAGTTAACTATAAACACCCCAGTGCTCAAAAACTTCTGATTTTTGTTCTTTTTCAAAGCTCAGTCAGTAATACCAACTGCTTAGCCTGCCTGTTGAATGAATAATAAGAATTTCTGATGAAACAATTTTCCAAAGGCTGACCTAAATAGTTGCTTTCTGACTGGAATAGAGAACATGAATGTTAATGAAGTGACAGTGCTGTGAGAAATTGCATTGTGCTGTTCCTATAGTGTATTTTTGCCTTCTGTGGTGCATAAAAATCAATTCTTAAACATCTGTTGTACACAGTGACATCAATTTTTAAGCATAACTCCCATCCCACTGAAATAGTGAGGGCTTGTCTTTAAAATATAGAGGAGATAATATGGATCTTAATTAAAATTCCACAGAATTAAGACTTATGCATTCTAATTTATGAAAAGGAAATACTACATCTATTATATACTATTCTTGATTGTGGAACATTTTCATCTAAAAGCTGCCATTTGTATTTTAGTTGAAAGCAAGTCCTAGTAAAATATGTATTTACTGAAGCCATGTTAATATACTTATATGCTTATTTACTATAGCAATTTAATAATTCTTCCAGAATAAAATGAATATATTCCTGTGTACATTTATCCCCTCATCCTCTTACTCATCTATAATTCGTTAATTAATTATGAATATTTTGTGGTTTTTAAAGGTGTAATACTCACTTTATTTAGTTGATTGTAATTAAATTGATTTAATCATGAATTTAAACATGATTAAAAATAACCACTGAATGTAGCAAATATGCTCAGTTAATTACAGCATTGTGGTGCTTTGTAACGGATGTAGCAAAGTTTAATTAAGTAGCCATTTGGCAACGATATCAGAAAAACCTGAAGGATGAATGGGAGAAAATAGTTTGGAAACAGAAACTGCAGGATCTTAGTTGAAATTTTTTCTGATCACATTATTTTCAGAAGAGAGAAAATAACTTCTACAGCAAAGGGGTTTGTGTGTTAAAGCAAAATGTGGTTAAGCAATTCTGCTGACTTGTAAGACCAAGGTAACCTTGCTAGGCAGCCAAAAATATAAGAGTTTTATTGTTCTCCAAACTTCTGGCACTTTATAATGGAAAGGACTAACCAACCAGAAGTTAATAAATACATATACTTTAAAAATATTTATGTAACACAAAATATAAAACAACCCCTATAGTACAAATGAACTACCACTTTATGTGAAATTAGGGCATCATATTATGTGGGTGTCTTTCACTTTATTATGGAGAAAATTAGATTGTATATACTTCAAGAGAAAGGAGGGGTAACCCAGGCTGCCTGAGTGGCCCTCCTTCATTTCAGTGGGCTGCAAGATTGTCGTAACCAAGATAGTCTCCTGGGACAGGGCAGTTTTGGTAATTGCATTTGCGTACCTAGAATTTGTGAGGGGTGCCAATTGAACTGGCAGCCCTTTGGCTTGAGAGAGAGAGCACGGCTCTCACAGTCAATCAGCACATGCCTCACTTCACATGCCCTGGCTTTAAGTGTGTGTCCTTTTGTAATACCAGTAGGAAAAAACCTACACAGACGAAAACCAGCAGAATCTGGCAACCCTGTGCGTGGGCAACAGTAAACAACAAGTCTAGTGGGCCATACATAGAACCCCGATGGGCCACATATGGTTCTTGGGCTGCAGGTTGCCCACTATGCTGGAGAGTAGCAGTACAGAGAATACTTCAAAATTTACTGAGTTGTACTTACAGAAAGAAACTTTTAAAGCATGACCTTTTAGCCTTGTTTGAAGTAATAGTTAAGAGGATGGCTGTGAGTACAAGATAAAAACAGCTTTTATTAAGAATTACCCTCAGTTATACATGTAAGAGAGTCTTGTCTAAATCTCACAAAGAAAAGGGGCAAAATACATGCATGCATACAAAAATCCTGTGCCAAAAGAGGATACCGAGTTACATGAGTATTAGCCAGTGAAATGCCTAGTGAGAGCTAAAAAGCCTTAAAAATTAACAATGGTCCTGTAGCACCTTAGAGACTAACCAAAAATATATAAAAAACAGGACTATGTAGCACTTTAAAGACTAACAAGATGGTTTATTAGGTGATGAGCTTTCGTGGGCCAGACCCACTTCCTCAGATCAAATTGTGGAAGAAAATTGGCATGACCATATATACCAAAGGGATACAATAAAAAAAAAGTGAACACATAAAAAGGACAAATCAAATTTCAGAACAGAGGGGGGATGTCCTGTTTTTTGTTTCAGCTAGAGTAGACTAACATGGCTACATCTCTATTACAAAAATATATAGATAGTATCATAAGCTTTCGTGGGCCCAACCCAGTTCTTCAGATGACAAATAGTGAGAGTTAAGTTACCCTTTGGTGTCCCATAATCTACAATTATCCTTGTCAGGGGAAGGAAATATTATTTTGTGCTCAAAGGTCTGCCAATTGGGAGATCTGTGTTCTATTCCAAACTCTTGTGAGTTGTTTTCCTAGGAACGTTGCTCATTATCACCTGTGTGTTTCAATTTCCTACTCTGCAGATAGGAGGATAATTAGAATTCTCTGCCTTAGCAATGCATTTGAAACCTGTAGATTACAAACTACTGTGGAAGTGCAAAATATTAATGGTAGTTTTATCCTGGTGTCTAATCCTGCCAGCAAGTGCTCACTCCAAACTCCTACTGGTTTGATTAGGAGTTTCAGATATGTCTCCCAGATTTGAGTTCTGAACACTTTTTTAAGTGGTGCTTCTCTCTTTGGGAGCAGTTTTCCCACCTGTCACAGCCAGTTCAAAACACCAGCTACTAATCCTCTCTTGACTTTATACTAAGCTAACCACATATGCACAAACAATTCCGCCTACCATTTTAAAACTGATTTTGAGTTTTTCGAAGTACCAAGTTCACAGTGTTAGCTCCTGCACTCCCAAGCCACCAAATGTCTCCTCATCAATAGTTCATATGCACTGTTTTTAATAAGTAATGAATAAATTGTTAGCGATTATACATATGGGTTACAGATATGTAAAAGACTTAAAACCACAGGCACGTAATGAATAGTAGTAATAATTCCACAGACAAACCTCTTATTTATCCTTAGTAAATACAGTAATCAAAACAGACTGCCAGCCTAGTAAAAAATGTGTGAAATAGTGGCTTTTTTATTTTCTCATTTCTTCTGTAATTGCCACTGCCCTTGACTGAAAAAAGTCAGTTCTTTCTTTAGACCAACTGGGGGGCCAAAGTAATAAAGTGGTGCTTGGTTAATATCTTTGTAGCTATGGCAACCTTCTGGCTGTGGGAGAATGAGATTCTGATAAAAAGAGGGAGGAGGAAATATTCACATTTTGTTGAACAAGACTTACATTTTGATACATGTCAACTGGCATGTGACAGCTGAGACAGAGAACTAGATAAATGCATCACATAATGGTGCATGGTTACTCTTTGTTTACAGAATATTAATAACTGATGCACTAAATTGTTTTCAGTAACTGCTTGCTGTGATAGTTTCTGATTTATTGTTAATGGAAAATCGATACATACAGTGAGCACTGTTTGTTTAATATCACTGGCACTCTATGGGATATAGTCTATGCAGTTCATGACCTATAAACTAAATCACAATTATCCAGAAACTTCCTGTTTTCTAAAATGGCTCTTGTGTTTCCCTTCTGTTAATTACTTTGAAATGTTATCTGTTGTGTCTGGAACCTTTTATCTGAAATCATTCAAGAGTCTCCATTCCATTCAGATAAACAAAGTTGTTCTTTATAGAAAATATTACAGGAAACAATGAAATTAAAGCAATTGATGATACTGTCATCAATTGTGATGCTCTTCATTCAGTCATGCTCTTCATGACTACTGGGGTAGATGCACTTCTTGTATCTCTCACAAGTGTCCATTTTAATGCTCATGTTGCCCTCAACATGAATATGCCCTCTCTCTACTCTGCTCCATCAAGCCATTTCCTGTACTCTTAAAATTAGAGAAAAGTCTGCTTTCTTCTGTGATGGCCACAATATATAAAATGATACTCCTTTCTTTGTCTCATCATCTTTCTCCTTTTGTATATTCAAATATGCAAATTTAATTAAACTACCAAGACACACACATGTGCAGACTGAGGAATCACATTATGCTGCATTCCTTTTTTTCCTCTCTCTTAATCCTCTTCCTGTGATTTTCTTACGATGTGACATCTGAAATATGCTTAGTAACCACATTGAGTCTCCTCCCCATCCATTCTATGGGCCCAACGTTTCCCCCTGCCAGCCCAAAACTGCACAAAAGAGCAGCCATTCTAGAATCTTCCAGATCTGGAAAGAGGGACTGGCATCCGACTGGCCCACCCACCAGTTGTTACAGATGTCCAAGATATTGGAGAATAAGGGGGCTTTGGAATAAAACATGTCGTGAACATCCACTTGCCCTGTCCCTCACCAGGTCTCTACACTGCCAGCAATACATTTCCTCATCTTGCCATGTTGCCATTGGCTGCCCCAAGAGCCACCCACATACTCTGTGCAGTTTGTTTCAAGTGAGTGCAGAGGAAGTTCTATATTGTGAGAGCAACATGCCGTCCTGGCTGTTCACCAGATTCCTACTTCTGGCCATGTCCTGCTTGACCTTGAAGAGATTAGGCTTTGGAGAGGACACAGTAATGGGGTGGTAAAAAGCTGTCTCATACCTGGCTTTCATTTAGTTTCATCCCCCTAGGTTATTTGACTCCACATAGTATAACACAGTTGGATGCCTCAAGTTATTAAGACATTGCTAATGACTAGAGACATCAGCAACATGAAAGAAATGGCCAGACAAATAATGCCCAGTTTTACTTTAGTAGTAAATTAACTTATAGGGACATGTCTTTATTTTTCTATTACTGCCCACTTGCAAGGACTGGTGAATTAACTGCTATTATAATTGAGAGATAATCTCCAGAAAGTGTAGTTTCATAGTGACATCTGCTGGGATTTGTCTGAATTCAAATAATTCCCATGTATATTTAAAATACTGGTGTGTATAGATTGCTTAAATATATAGATTTGACCTAAAATAACTGTGTGTGATGAACCACTCCTTTACTTGAAATCAGGGCACAATAGGTCCTGAGGATAAAACCTATGGCTGTTCACTACATGTTTTATTCCAAAGCCCACAGACATGAACTGAGTCACGTGCAAAAATACTTTTTCAATAGTGGTGGATATTTAAATAGCATAATTAAAGTTGAGCTGCTGTATTACAACTCTTCTTTTAAGGGGCGTGTAGCTCACAGACTAATATTCACAAAGATCTACAAATCAGCCAATTCAGTTCATTTCAAGGTAATTGATTTAGCAGATTTTGGATTCTATCAATTTGAAGAATTAACTTTGTTCCTTCCCTCTTCACAGAGGAGGGGGAAATTTACAAATTTTTACTCAGCTAGATTACACGGGACAATAATGTTTTTTGGTCAGGAGTTCTGCATAGTGTTAATATTTTTTTTAAAAATATACAAAGCACTTAGAGATGTGTATCTTCAAAGAGCTTACCGATCAACACTCAGACTACCGCTTTGATATTAAATATGTGCATTGTATACTACTTTAATTCAGCAAGTAAAAGATTAATTAACTGTTAGTGTATGTATATGGGCTAAACAAAAGTCTGTGGGAGCTGCTGTGTTCCTTTTGGCTAATGGTAGCTTCAAACAGACAAAAGGGGATTGTTTTAGAGTGCAGCTGTTCTCAATTAACTACTATGAGGAGAAAACTAGAGGCTTTTGAGAACTGCTGCCAAAGAGTCCTACTTGCTATGGTGTTGAGAGAGCTTTTTTGATCTCTTGCTATGTGGGGAGTTCTCATCTGTTTTCTGTAAAAGTTAAGCATTTTGTTAGAGTTTAAAGTAGGTGCGGTGCTTTCTGTTTCCTCAGTAACTAACCATAGTGAAGTATGGTAGTGATGCTACATTGTGAAAGTAAAATGACAAATATATCTCAAGCGCTGAATTCCATTTCTGTGGTGCAAAATTTACTACTTGCAGTGCCTTAAATTTTATTCACAGCAGTAAAAACTGACCAGAATGTTAAAAAGATAAGAAATTCTCATCTGAATGAAGCAATAGTCCATTTTAATTTAATCTTGGGTTGTGAAAATACGAGTTGCAATTAAGGATGCTCCAAACAGCTTTGAAATAAACCAGTTGGTTAACATTTTGGAGCCATTACCACCCGTCTCATTATCCCCCTCCCTTTTTTTTGTATGGGTTTCTCTAATGAGCAAATAGGGGAGAGATTAACATGTTAAACTGTTCTTTATGCTGTTTTCTGATCAGAAACATCAGTTCAAGTGAGAATCTGTTGTTGAGTCTAAAATCCTTAAGGATGTTTCATTTTAGAAATATTGAGCTGCTGGAGGTGTTATACCTAGTTACAATGTTAAGAGGTAACCAGCTGGCAAAAAAGGGGAATTTTTTTTATTAAAACAGATTGGAACATTTCTTAAAATTCAGAGCAGAATGGAGACCATCCGGTTCTATCCTGCTGTCACTGGAGACTTTCGTATCCAGCAGTCAGCAAATCTCAGGGAAACTTTGGATTTGTGCTTGTATAGATCATCCCACCCAGTTCAAAGTCAGCTAGGTACAAAATGTATGGAGCTGGTTGAACAAGTCAGTATGTTAAAGCCTTGCTCTGAATTTGTCAGACCAAATCCAAAAGCTGCACTGCAAATTGTGGCATACCAACAAGGGTGGCCTGTGGATGTAGGCAACCTCAGCAGTTGCCTAGGGCACCGCGTTTGACACGGCGCCCAATGATGACGTCACGCCATTGAGGGCTATGGAGGCGGGGGCGCCGATCACGCATTCCGCCTAGGGTGCCAGTTGCTGGCAGCTCTCCTCGAGCCATTCCTGCATACCAACAATGTGTCTGCCAGGCAAACCTTAAAATAACAGAGTGGCTAGTGTGGATGCATTGTATCCTTGATAACTACAAAGGGGTACTGTCTAACTTGTGCACCTACCAGTGGTCCAGTTTTCTGATATAACTAGCGCATAAGAGACTTGTGTGAGAGGGAAAATCAGATTTCTTATATATCTGGGGTAGTGGAGATTAGTTGGAAAGTTCACATTAGTAGAGCCCTTTGTGGACACAAAATTTGTATCTGCAAAAATGAGCCATGGACATCTGCATTGACATTCACGGATGAAGATACCCATGGATACCTGCAAATTTGCAGGGTTCTAGATAAAAAATGTGTATGTGCATCTATGTCTGTAAAAATGAGCCGTGGATATCCTCATCCACATCCGCGGATTCGGATACCTGTGGACATAAAGGGGATAGCCGCAGATTTGCAGGGCTCTACACATTGGGGTGGGAATGGTATTTAGATGTCCATTTTGGTGCCTGGGCATCCTGTTAACTCATTCCCAGATGTCATATCTAGATACCTCACACTAAGAGAGACTTTATAGTGGGCATCGCTGTGCATTTCCCCCTTATCTTCAATGTCATTCACTAAGGATGGAATCAGTCCTGGAAGAAGAATAACAATATGTGGCTTTCCTACTGTAGGTAATTACTGGTGCAGGCAACAAAATTCTTGTCTTTCTCCTGGGCATTATACATCCTCTTCTTGTTCAGAAGAACCCAGACCTTTGTCCGGCTTCTCTCTTACTGGCTGAACCTCAGGGTGTCCTGCCAGTGCTCAGAGGAAGTCTGTTATCTGCTTGTACCAGAGAAGCAGCAAAATGTATTTTGAGAGTACATAAAAGAGTGGAACAAATGTGAAGAGTTTTCTTATACTGTTTGAATCAGCACCCAACTAATTTAATCTATGGTTGGATCTAGATCTGTATGGGATTTCATAAGAACTTGGAATGATTGTGCAAGTGTGCAGTGTGAAATGTGTTTAAACATTTATTTGCTGTAAAGTTATCCAACATGTTTCTTTTAAAAATGAATCTTTTTAAAATGTATTTTATTTAGCCGACCTTACCACCTTCTAATATCTGAAACAAGGAAAACTTCAGACCAGTGATGTATGTAAACCCTTTCTTTTTCAGACATTTTTTACGCTACATTCTAAATTATTTGTTCGTAATACTATTCCTTCCTTTTTCCTTGTGAGTGTATGTGAGTCTGGCATAGCCAAAGTGTACATTTGTATCTGCATAGGAAAACATAACACAAAATGTGCAAAACTTCATTCAGTTCAATGAAGTTACTAGCATGAGAAAACTCTACTCCATGGGTCAGATTATGGAGACTTTACTCATGCTGATGAGCCCTTACTTGAATTTCTCTAGAGAAGTTCCTATGAGTAACTGACTCACTATTGTGTGTTAAAGGGTCACAATTTGTCCCAATGTGAGTGAGTGTTGCACACATCAAGTCCTTAGTATTTGTCTGAATCTTAATAATATCTGTGGGTTAGTGTTATTGCTAATATATATTTTGTTTTCACTTGAAGTGCTCTGTACAGACAGTGTGGGAGTCCTATTATCAGCTAGTTTTGCTTCAGGCTGGTATCAAGCTAGATTTGTCTTGTAGTCATGCAGAATCAATAGCAGAGTTGAATGAACAACTCATGACAAGTAATTTATTAAACGAATTTTGGCTTCTGCCTAATGGCAAATTGCTTGTGAACAGATGGCAAAAGTTTAAAAATTAGTCAAATATAGAAACTCTTCTTGTGCTACCACTAGAAACAATCAGATCTAAAACCAGTTTAAATTTGTCAATTTGTGGTGTAATAATTTAAGCTCTTCAATTGTCTTAGATGACTCATATGTAAATAATTTTAACATTTTGGCACAGTAAGTTTTTATGAGGGGTAAAATTCTCGAGTGATTAACTATATTGTTAACTGTGTGTTAGTTGTTGCAGTCTTTATTGCTTGTCTTTTCATTCTGACACACTGTGGAACAGACTAAATTATAATGTGAATCTTTGTTAATTTCAGTGATAAGTTGATTGGATGCTCACTTTAAAAAAAAACGTACTGAGTTCTTTATTTGATATACAATTGCTGTGATGAGCCACTATATAAGGTAGTTCATAAACAGTAAAAATTGTTTATGAAAAATTTCAAAAAATTTTTAGCTGAAATATTGGAAATTTCAACCAGCTATACATTTAACTCTTATTAAGCCTTTATCTTCTGTACTTTTGCATGCCTTTTGTACTGGTTAGTTGTAGAAAATAAATACTTTTAGGACCACATTTTTATGAAAAGTGAACATACAAGGGCAGAAATGCAGACAAATGTCCGCTCATTCAGGCATTTTCTGCTAGTTGAATGTGCAAATTGGGAAACTGCATGTTTCAGCAAATGAACTACTGGCATGTGTTTGCATGACAGTTACTTGATGGGCACAAGAAATCAGATGTTCAAATCTGCGCATGCCCATATGTCTCTGTCTTTACAAATGTGATTCCTAATGTAGTAACACTGTAATTCATGGAAAATAAGAATCAGTGTAAGTACGGTGAACACAAAAGGGTTAGCTCTACAGGAGGCCCCGCTTTACAATGGCCTGATTTACAAAACCCTCCTCCCCCCGCACTTACGATCGTTTCTGTAAGTGCGGAAGGGGCCGAAATCCCCCAAGTTATGTCCTCAGCCCCGCATTTACAATGGCGTACGATGCCTGTCATAAATGCGGGCTTGAGTTACGATGCCCCCAACTTGCAACGCTATCCCCAGAGCCAATCGCGTCGCAAGTTGTGGGCAACATGTACTATTTCTTAAGGAGATTCCGCAAATTATTGGTAGTACTAATCCCAGTCCCTTTCATTATACTTCCACTGCTATATTTTAGCCATTCATTTCCTCCTGGGAGAAATAGCATATTGTTATCTACCTTTAGTTTTGTAGCAGAGTAATTTTTACGTGGCATTATTTAAAGCAAAGAAAATGAGACGTTTGTACTGAAAGCAACAACAGGAGTGGCTGTTTCCCCTTCTCATTTCCATTTGTTTTGTCCTGCGATCTGTGCTTGCTCTCTTGTGTTGAAATCATGTTGGTGTTTTGCTTTAAGTTATTGAAGTTACCTTACTTCCTTTTATTTGTCTTTTTGGGCAGTTCCACATGCATTTTTTACCAACCATTTCATATATTTGATCAGCTGATACAAATGGACTTGAACGGATCTGTGCGGTCTTACTCAGATCCTGATCCAACAATACATTTGTCTTCTTGATATATTACTCTTTACATATAACACCTAGGCTACGTCTGCACTGGCAGCTTCTTGTGCAAGAACTCTTTTGTGGAAGAGTTCTTGTGCAAGAACTCTTCCAGAAGAGAGCGTCTACACTGGCATGTGCTTTTGCGCAAGAGCATCCATGCCAGTGTAGATGCTCTCTTGCGCAAGAAAGCTCTGATGGCCATTTTAACCATAGGGCTTTCTTGCACAAGAAATTCATGTTGCCTGTCTACACTGGCCTCTTGCGCAAGAACAGTTGCGCAAGAGGGCTTATTCCTGAGCAGGAGCATCATAGTTCTTGCACAAGAAGCCCTGATTTTATACAGTAGAACGTCAGTTTACTTGCACAAGAACTTGCGGCCAGTGTAGACAGGCAGAAAGTTTTTGTGCAAGAGCGGCCGCTTTGGCACAAGATCGCGCCATTGTAGACACAGCCCTAGTGTCAAATATTCTTTGCCAATTCAAGCACAGGCTATCATGTCCAAAGCACTTCTGTTTCCAAATTGTTTTCTAAAAGTGTTGTTATGAGTATCAGAAGAAAAACTTCATTTTCTTAATCTGCTCTCTCAAAATAATTCCTAATATAGTCTCTGCTGCCATTCATTCAAGACCCTCTTGTTAATGATGGATTTATGTTGACCACAATGCAGTAGGCTGGTTTTTGTTATAACTTTTTATTAAAGCAAAGATATAATAAAATGTTAACATACTACACTGCATGTTAGTTACTCACTCTTACAACAACATTCAAAGAAACTGGTTAAAATATTCCGTCTTGCTGGCTGGGATTCCCTTCTTTGGATATGCTAGAAAGGGTGACCAAATTTCTGAATACCTATCCTCTTTTTGGTACTACTCTTGCGTACATATATCATATAAAGGTTTTAGTGTTTTAAAGAACTTTCTCAATTTCCAGTTGCTCAGCATTCAGGCTATGTTTAGACTACATTCCTCTTTCGAAAGGAAAAATGAGAAGTACAGGTTCTTTCTAAAAAGGTTTTTTTTTTTGGAAAGAACCACATCTAGACTGTTCTTTCACTTTCGAAAAACCCTTTTTCGAAAAAGCGCTCGGACACAAATATGCAAATGAAGCACGGGATATTTAAATCCACGCTTCATTTGCACTTTTGATTTGCCTCATTTACATTCATTTACATTCCTTTTTCAAAGGAGGAATGTAGGTTACATGTGCTCTCAGGGCCAAACTATAAAGTAGCCCCTAAAATAGTACTTGCAAATTTGCATGGAATTTTTATAGGTAAATTTTCATACATGCAAAACTTAGGCCATGTCTACACTTATTGGTAGATTGGCAGAGCAGCAATCGATGTAGTGGTTGTCAATTTAGCGGGTCTGGTGAAGACATGCTAAATCGATGGGAGAGTGCTTTCCCACAGATTTGTATTTGCCAGCTCCTCAAGAAGAAGAAGGGAAGTTGGCAGGAAAGTATCTCCTATTGACAGAACATGATGTAGACACCATGGTAAGTCAACCTAAGCTAGGTTGACTTCAGTTAAGTTGTTCATGAAGTAGGGTAAACCAGCCCCAGATGTGTGAGATTAAACTATTTGACATATATACATATAATTAAATACTTCAAACCATACTGTCTTCTCTTAAATACAACCTGAAAGTGGCAGAATACAGATGCATGGAAGAGGGACTTTTAAGGGCTCTGTGATATAAGAAGCAGCTCCATGGAAAAACCTGGGATTTCTTGGGAATGAAATTTGAGGACCCTAGTGGTGTACAGGGTTTGCAAGCCACACTGCTCTTCTGTTCAAGAGATCTAAAATCCCTCTGTGCTTGAGAAGAAACAATTCCTCAAGACTGAGGAATTGCCAGGAGATGTATTCCCTCTCATGGCCCATGTCATCAGTATAATTTTTATAATTGCATAAAAACAAAGTCAAAGTGGGGTGGCTGTGCATGAGAAGTTCATGAATGAATCAAGCCTAATAGGCTTTACATTGCCCTATTCAGAGGTGCACACATCTCTTCCCAGAACATCAGATACACTGTTCTTATTCCAGGCTGTTGTAGAAGATAATCACACAATGGTTTCTGCCAAACAAGGGGGACAAGTCTGATATTTGGAGAGACTGAAGAGGAGATGGTTACACTTCAGGAAAAGAAAGTCCTTATCACATGACATGGAGAAGTCATGTGAGTGACTTCAGATGATGTCCCACGTCCTTAGCAAATCCTTGAAATTGCTCAGCCAAGGTTAAATAACTTCTTCTTGGTCGCTGACAGCATCTCTGTGTTCAATAATGCCACTAGCCCCTGCTGATCAGTATTACAACACATACAGTGTGGTCAAAAGAATGTGCAATAGCAGATGGAGATACTTGCTTGTGAAAAGTAATCACTGAGAAGTGCACAGTGTTAATCTTCAATTGTTTTTCCCTTTTGTGAATATAATTCTTGGCTGTGGAATACAACCAAAGACCATGTCTAACAATTTGATCTTGCTTCTGAGGGAGGCGCTATCAGTAGCCCTCACGAGACTTGAGGGACATTCCTTCACATGTCTTTGAATCACAACCGTCTTCCTTCTGTCTAGTGAGAACTTGATGTGACTCCTTTTGGAAACAACCAATAACTGGCTGGAGAGCTCACTTAACCTTAAGACAAAGCTGGGCGAAACATGATCTGTGGGCCGCATCTGGCCCCGCCAAGCTGCCGGATCCAGCCTGCGAGAGCCTCAGCCAGCTCCCTGCCTGTCCCTCCCTGTTCAGCACTCAGGAAAGCCGACTGCAGGGTCATGTGCTTCTGTGAATGCCGAGAGACTGGGGGAGGGGGCAGAGGATTCTCACACTGCTCCCGCCCCCAGTAGTTCTCATTGGCCGGTTTCTGGACAATAGCAGCTGCCTGTTTTCAGGACAGGCAGCATGAGAAGTGCCCCTCCCTCCAGGTTCACAGCAGCAAACATGGCCCCTGTAGCTGCTGTGAGAAGTAGAGGGGTATGGAAGGCAGGGACCCTGGTTAAGGAACCTGCTGGATTGCTGGCTGGGAGCTGCCTAGCTAAGGTCTCCCAGCCAGTGCCTGCCTCTGGCATCCCAGCCCCTCCCTCCCTAAACCTTCTGTCCCCTAACCCATGTAACCGAAACCTTCTGCACCCCTGCTCCAGCCCCCATACGCCTTCCCAGACACTGCATCCCCTCCTCCACCCCTCCTCAGATCACGACCCCCTTCCAGACCTTGCACCCCATCTGCTGTCCCTGGTCACAACCCAAATCTCTGCACCCGCTCCTGCACTCCTGCCCCAGATTACAACCCCCTCCCAGACTCTGAACATCCTCCTCCTGCACTCCTGCCCCAGGCCAGAATCCTCTCCTGCACCCATGTCCCCCCAGACCTTGCACCCCTATCCCCTGTCCCAGGTCACAGCCCAAACCCCTGCATACCCTACTCCAGGTCACACTCCCCACCTCCCATCAAAAATTATTGCCCACCCTCTTTCAGAATTCCTTCCTGCCTGCTATCTAGAGGTGACAGGGCTGCATCCATGGGTCAGACCCCTAAGAGCAAAGCAGGAAAGAATCAACCTGGATTTGTTCAGTTCCCACCTGCTCTTTTTGGGCTCTCCTTATCAATCCTTGCTCATGCAAATCTTCCATGGACTTTAGTGGAAGTTTTTTGAGTACAGTGGGGGAACTGAATAGCACCATAAATTAGTACTTTTCCAGACTGGAGGAAGACTGCTTTCTGCATGTGTGGACAGACCTCTGTTGGCTACAGTAAATAGCACCTCAAACATTCAGAAACTTTGCACATTGTTCTCTGGCACTGCTCACTTTCCTTTTTAGCACATGCTCTTTTTCAGTTACCAGCCCAATGTTCCCCCCTCATCATTTGATGTGTCCCATGAGGCCACTTGTGTGTTGTACAACAAGATTGATCAACTATTCTATGCTGCTTCTGAACTGGGGTTGATAGTGCTGAAGGATTTGATAATTTTTCCCATGCTTTATGTCTGTGTGAATGTGAGAGGTGGGAATCATGCTTACACTTAAGTATAACTTTCTACGGACCTACAGTTGAAGTAATCAGATCCAATATTCATGTTTTAAAGGCACACCAAATGAATTTATCTGGCAGTCCTGCTAAATTAAGTGTATGGAGAACTTAATAAATTGCTGAACATATGTGTTTTTAAAATATAAAGGAAAAAATAAATAAATCATTCAAAAAAGCCACAGCTTGAACCTCTCTAATCCAGCATTCTCTGATCCGGCAACATCCGTGGTCCAGCATGATTGCAGTTAGCTGGATGTCCACGTCTCATGGGTGTGGCCAAGTTTCTCCACAGTCTCATAAAGTTTGTTTACAGCCACTAGTCCTGTGTCTCAGTGTTCTGTGCTGTTATTTAGCTCTAATTTACCTCTAAAACCTTCTAAGAGCCCAGTAAGCAGTGGAAGTGTTGGTAATGCTGTTAGACAATATCAACTTCCCATGGTTCAGCAAATTCTCTGGTTTAGGTTTAACCTGTATAAGGAAAAAAAACCTATAAAAGCTAATGTTTCAAATAAAGTTTACAAGATACATGTTAAAAAAGGGAAGTCACTGTACATCTCAGGTCAAGCTGGATTTAGACCCTCAAAAGAAAGGCATTCAGGCTACGGCTACACTGCAAAAACCCATGGAGCGTCCTCACCTCAAATGCGCTTTTGTGCAAGGAAATCAAGAGTAAAACGGCAGAACAGAGGGCTTTTTCCGACATAGGTAAACCTCCTTTTATGAGGCATAACTCCCTTTTGCGCAAGAGTTCTTGCTCAAAAAGGCAAGTGTGGACGCTCCAGAGGGGTTTCTTGCGCAAGAAACCCCTATGGCAAAAAGCACAGGTGCTCTGATGGCCGTTCTGTGAATGACAATCAGAGCTTTCTTGCACAAGAGCATCCATACAGTGTGGACGCTCTCTTGTGCAAAAGCACATGGCTTTTGCAATGTGCTTTGAGGTGTGGACGTGTTCTTGTGCAAGAAGTTTTTGCACAAAAACTCTTGCGCAAAAGCCTTCTTGCGCAAGAAGCATGTAGTGTAGCTGTAGCCTCAAAGTTTACATTAAAATTGTAAATACGTTTTCATATTTACAATAGTGCACTTCAATACTGTGGTTATGTCTACCCTGCAAGTGAAGATGATATTGTAGAATGGGTAGACACACCTGTACTAATTTTAATCTAGTTAATATGGTAATAATAGCACAGGTATGATGCTATGACCTTCCAACCAGAGTACATATCCAAGGCTTGTACTATAGTTTTTATCCCATGTTGAATGCCACGATTCCAAATCTTCATGACTAAGGTTACACCTGCACATGCCCACAGCTTCACTAACAGCATAAACATACTCTGTAAAGTTCTCCATAAAGTGCATGAAGTAACATATTGAAGTCTAGTATGCCAAACCCAGGGCACAAAGACAGAAAAGAGCCATTCTGATTCTGTGGAAAGGCACCGCTTGGGCTTTTCAGTGTGAACAGCTGTTTCTGAAATGGAAGAGGGTCAGGATGCTGGAATACACTTAATTTCTTAGGCTGTGTCTACACTACAGAGTTTTTGCCGAAAAAACGCTGTTTTTCTGCAAAAACTCACGGAGCATCCACACCTCAAGCACGTTTTTGTGCAAGTAAATCGAAAGATCAGAGGGGTTTTTGTAAAATTGGTAATCCTCATTCTATGAGAAAAAACGCCTTTTTGCACAAGAGCTCTTGTGCAAAAAGGCGCATGTGGACGGGGAAGAGGGTTTTTTTTGCACAAGAAGAGGAAAAAGGAAAAAGCACAGGTGCCCTGGTGGCCATTCTGTCCATAGCAATCACTGCTTACTTACAAGAGCGCATTCAGGTCTGGATGCTCTCTTGTGCAAAAGCGCATCGCTTTTTCGATGCACTTTTGCAGTGTGGACACTCTCTTGTGCAAGAAGTTTTTCTGGAAGATCTCTTCCGAAAAGAGCTTCTTGCACAAGAAGCCTGCAGTCTAGACGTAGCCTTATTGAAGATCTTCTTGTTTTTGGCATTCATGCCTGACTATCTGCATCACTTCCATGTCAATACTAATACCGTTCTGACTGGGCTTTATCGAGTAGGCAAGTGGAAGCAGTCATGCCACTCTATCAATCTTAATGTCTGCTCAGCAAACAATTCTTTGCCTCTGTTAAGTGCATTGTATATTTAAACGAATACATTAGAAAGGGATTTAAATACAATGGTATTAAAAATGCAGATGGCAAACTTTCAGCAAGGGGGAACAGAATTTTGGCTGCCTACCCTGTAGTAAACTCAGAGGGAATCATATGAATAAATCTCAGACATTGCTTTGAAAATGCTACCTGTCGGCCATGACTTTAAATAGGAAAAGGTAGCTTACTTCGCACTTACACAGCACCTTTCATTTGCAGAGCTCAGAGCACTTTACAGATATTAATAAAGTCTCAGGCCACCATGATGAGATGGGTAAGTCCTATTCCACTCATTTAAAAAGTGGGTATTGTAAGGCATAATAAAATCATGTGACTTGCCTTAGGTCATGTGGCAAAGGGCCTGAGGTACTGAATGCCCCTGCGTAGAAAATGCTGCAGAACGGCAAACTGCTTTGAAGTTCTGCTTTGAAGTTCTGAGGTTTTTCCAGATATTTTTTGATTGTATCCCTTTGGTATATATGGTCATGCCAATTTTCTTCCACAATTTGATCTGAGGAAGTGGGTCTGGCCCACGAAAGCTCATCACCTAATAAACCATCTTGTTAGTCTTTAAAGTGCTGCATAGTCCTGTTTTTTGTTTCAGCTAGACTAGACTAACACAGCTACATCTCTATTACAACACTAGATTAAGACTTTGTAGAAATCTTGTCTGTTCTTAGCATGTGTTCATATGAAAGATAGTGCCCACAGAGATTCCTTACAAATGGTAAGCATACTCTTAGCTCACATTCCCATGCCTTTCTTGTTTCTCCCTCACCCCCAATTCTGTCTATGCAATAGTTGGCACCGTTTCAATATAAATACAGTTTTTAAAGAGAAGTGAATACTCAATTGCTAATCAGGATCAGTACCTGCCCCAGTTCATGATACCATACAATAGCCAAGGTTGCAGTAGAAAGAAAGAAAGAAAGAAAGAAAACCCTGCCTGTCATATTAGTCATGATACATTGGAAAGACTGCACAGTGGGCCCTCTGTGTCCCTGATTGTTTTGTTTTGTTTTGTGTACAGGAATAGGGCAAAATACATTCTTATACAAAAAGAAGAATGTCCTGTTTGAAACCCTTGCATGTGAGAGAGACCAGCTAATAGACAGACAGGGGTAAGGATATATGATAAACAAAAAAAAGATCTCTTGAACTCTTTAATTATCCAAGTATATTATGATTTCTTGAATCAAAATCTAATCCTCATAGAACATATTCATCATCCTCTCTGAAAAACAGCTCCTAAAATTATTGTGACATATTCCCTAGTAGCAAACCAGTCTTTGAATTATTCCTGAACATTTTTACTCATTTCTGCATTATAATCTTTCCCCAGTTCCTGTTCTATCAACTGCTTCATGACTACCTTGTATTATTAAAGCATGTGGATTCCCACAAATTGGTTTCCTTGTAGTACTTGAATTTTCCTCCCTAAACAATGAGACATCTTTATAACTATAGTTCTAGCACGTTTATTAATGAACACTGCAGTTAATTTACAGAAGATGAATTGCAACAAAGAAGCTTTTGGAGAATGTGGATCATACCAGGGACAACAGTTATCTGATTACATTGCCACAGCAAAATCAAACCCATGCAAAGTTTGTGGGTTTTTCTCATGGCTCAGGTCTATTGATTTGCCTATGCCAGTTTAACCTCTGGCTATTCGAGATGAACAGAGAATGAGGGTAGAAATGTATAACTGACTTGCTAAAAGAATAATGTCAATTATATTGCCAGCACATGTTCCTTAAATGATGATTACAGACAATAGTTTGGCAAACAACTTTCTGTACCAATGCAATTATACACAAACCAGATGTGATCAAAAGTCCCAGCAAACCATAACACTTATCAGTTTGCAAGATTTATTTGCTAGAAAATGAGCATAGTTAACACCAGAAGAAAGTTGTGGAAATATCAACATTTATTTTGTCTGAGACATGTCATATGTTACTGTATTAAAATTTTATTACAACCCTAATGAAACAGATGTAGACACAATATGCCATCACTTTGCTAATGAAATTTACATAGACCACTCTATTGCCCAACTTGGTGTGCTCAGTGCAGTCAAGATACACTATAGTCCTGAAATATTACCCTAGCAAATGCACATAAATATAGGCATTTGCTTTTCTGTAGTTGAATGATTAATTATGGTGACAATAGTGCACATCTGTTTCCATGTTATTCTTTACACTCTCACTTTTAAGTACTGTGCTTCTGTATTCACATGTAATACAAAGGTGGTCACAATACATAGACTGGTACAAAATGTTCTTGTTGCGTCTTAGTTCTGCAAAATATCAGACAAGTAATTACTACTTCGTCATTGCATCAGAACAAACCAGACAGAACTTGATGCAGCCATTTGCTGTGCTTGCTTTCTCAGGCTTTATTAGTTGCATCAAACTGCTGCTTTGTGCAAGGATGCTGCAGAAGTGGCAACCCTTAATTCACTGACATTTCTCAAGTGTTTGAGATCCTCTACTGTGAGTTAACTTTAAAACGAAGCTACACTTTGCAGCCAGAAGGATTGGGAGTGAAATATGTATGATGAGGTAGCTTTTCAGCATGACTGTTAAGTGTCAGAGATTTCTGTTTTCTTACTTAGGAGCCAACTGTTAGGGCTGCTTCTGAGAAAAGAAATAGAGAGCTATTATTTACAACAGTGGCGGCCCGTCAATACAGGCAAACTAGGCGGTCTCCTAGGGCGCCAAGATAAACGGCCATTGAGGGCTTTGGAGGCGGGGGCGCCGATCGTGCATTTCGCCTAAGGCGCCAGTTGCTGGCAGCTCGTCTAGGGCCGCTCCTGTCTACAATAAAGGATTTCCTTACAGCAGTGGGTAATTTGGTCATCTCACCTATTACACATGGGAGTAACTGCTCTAATGCACATATGTGCTTCGTCACAGGAACACATTGGGCCAGTTAGGGGGTGCTAAGGCAGCTTACCTGTTTGTCCTGGCCCTGCAGACTATGCTGCGCCCCAGAAGCGGCCAGCATCAGGCCCAGCTCTTGGAGTTTGGGGGGTGGGAAAGAGTGCATAGAGTTCTGCTTTTGCCCTGAGCTCTAGTACCACATTCCCATTGGCTGGGAACCCATTTCTGGTTGTTTCTGTGGCGCAACATGGTCTGCAGTGCTAGGAGAGGCAGGAAGCTGCCTGAGTAGCCCCGCTGCACCACTGACTGAGAGCTACACAAGGTAAGTCCCTCCTGCCCCAGCCATGACCTTCTTGCCAAAGCCTGAGTCCTCTCCTACACCCCAAATCTCTCAGCCTACCCTGGAGCCCACACTCTAGTCAAATTATGTTAGGTCGTGGGCATCAACAATTCTCTTCAACTGGGTCATGAGAAAAAAAAGTTTGAAAACCACTGCTCTAGAGAACCACCTGATTACCCTATGGGTCAGCCCTTTTTCCCTGGAAATAAAGGCATGCCCTACACGATGCAAAGACATATAGTCAAAACGAACACTTATGCACTTCCCACCCATTTTGTGTGGATGGGAAACAAAGTTAAAAAAAAAAGGCAGCCAAAACATGCTTTTATGTCAGCAGTCTCCAAAGAGTCAAATACCATTTTCAGGAAGTCTGGAAAATGTCTTTCAAGTGATGCCAGATATCCCTTTAATTTAAAAACTAAATGGAAGAGCTATCTATTTGCCACAATTACAGAGTGAGCCATGCCTTACACCTGTTCAAGTACAATGACCCATTTCCACCCTGACTTGATTAGCTTCATTGACACAAGCGACTTCTTCCTTATATATAGCCCTGCTTCTGTGGATTCCACTCCAATTCATCTGATGAAGTGGGGTTTTCCCACAGGCGCTTATGCCCTGATAAATCTGTTAGGGTACATCTATACAGTGCCGCATAGCTCGAAATAAGCTATGCAATTCGATCTACTCCAGGTGTCTCCAACGCGGTGCCCGCAGGCGCCATGGTGCCCACTGGGGCATTTATGTGCTCCCACGCCGGTGTTTTGAAACAGTGGTCTCCAAAGTGCATGAGACTGTCGGAGGGAGCACATGCTGCCACACAACAGCTGAGAGGGGAGATGCTGGTTTGCAAGACATCCAAGGGAGCGCATGGGCGGCGAACACGCTACGCATGCACTCCCTCGGATGTCTTGCGAACTGGGCATCTCCCCTCTCAGCTGTTGCACGGTGTGTTCACCACGCATGCGCTCCCTCGGATGTCTTGTGAACCAGCGTCTCCCCTCTCAGCTGTTGCACAGCGGCATGCGCTCCCTCCGATCGTCTCGCGCACCCTATCCGCACAACAGCTGAGAGGGGAGACTCCAGGTTTGCAAGATATCCAAGGGAGCGCATGTGCGGCATGTTCAAACGCCCGCACAACAGCTGAGAGGGAGACGTCCGGCGTGCCGTGACGTCACGGCCCGGGACTTTAAATTTTAAAACCGCATGGCCCCGCTCCAGGCCTGGCACGTGGTCTGTGGTCACGGAAGCATCTGGGGCCGAGCCCAATCACAGACTCAAACTTGAAGGCAGAAGGTGGGGGTGCGGGAAAAATAGGGGGAAGGGGTGGGAGAGGAAGGGGCTTGTGCTGAGGGGAGGGGGGCAGGTCAGGAGAAGAAAGGGGAAGGTACCAAGTGACAGCGTGGAGGAGCGACAAATGCCAGGGGGCCAAGTGGAGACAATGAGGAAAAGGGCAGGAGGGGAGGTATCAGTCGGAGGGGGGACAGGGTGATGCTGGGAGAGGAGAGGGTAAGGGCTTTGGTGGCTAGAGGGGGGGAGGGGGAAGTGCTGGGAGAAGGCTTGAAAAAAAGGGTAGGCATGAGGAAGGCGGGGATGGAGCAAATTATGTGTGAGGGGACAGGGGCATGAGGGTAACGGGGGCAGAGGGTGGTGAGGGGCTGGGCATCAGGGAAAAAGAAGGCAAAGGGGGCAGGGGCAGTGAGGGAAGGGGGAGGCACCAGGAGGGTGCAGGGGTAAGGGAAGGGGAAGGTGCAGGTGCCAGCGGATTCTGGGGGTGAAGCAGAAGGGCAGATACCTGCAGGGGAGGGACCAGCACCAGAGGCTGAAGAAATACAGTGCCAAAAATCACACTGACTTTATTAGAAATACCACGTGAATTAATTACACCTATTTTCCATTAAGTGCTGATGAGCGCGTATGATTAACTTGTGTTTAATTTTTTTTCATATTTGTTTGTTTGTTTATTGAAAGCCAGATACAAGTAACAATACAAAGACTATTTTTTAATTAACCATAACTGGCTATCTATGTTAAAGTAAGAATAATAAATATATTTGGACCAGCAGTTCAACAATGTTTTACTTTTTTAAAATAAATAAGATGAAAACTGTTTATGATATTTATTTTGTAAAAACTCCTTAATTTTTCTTACAGGTAGATTAAAAAAGAGCAACTTCACATGGCAAGGTGAAAGAGTAATTGCCGAATAATTTAATTAATACCTTTTACATGTAAAATTACCTTTTTTATCTTATGGATTCATATATTATGTAATATTAAATATGATGTTTTTCATATTATTTAATGTACAAATACAAAATAAGCCTTTAAAAATTGTTGGCTCCCGCCACACTCTTCTGAAAACATGAATGTGCTATTGGCCACAAAAAGGTTGGGAACCACTGAGCTACTCAAATTATGTAGTTTATTTCGAGATAGTCTATTTAGAAAAACATATCGATGTTCGGATAAGTCCCTTAATCCTTGTGGAACAAGGTTTACCGGGATGTCGGAATAGCAAGCCCATTATTTCAAATGTATTTTGAAATAATGGGCTTGTTGCTAAGATGCGGAAAACAGTATTTCGCGATCCTGGACGTATCCCAAAATAGTGCCACCTTCTAGACATACCCTTAGTCTGTAAGGGTACATCTACACAGTAGCACATACCTCGAAATAAGCTACTCAATTTGAGCTACGCAAATTGCATAGCTTATTTCGAAATTTTGTGCTGTCTACACAGCACTTATTTCAAAATAAATTGCTATTCTGCTGACTTAATCCTCATACAACGAGGTTTACAAGAAGTCAGAGTAAGAAGTGCATTATTTCTAATTTATTTTGAAATAACGGGCTTCTGGTGTAGACAGCACATAACGTTATTTCGGCATAATGGACGTTATTCTGAAATAACTCTGCTGTTTAGACTTACCCTTAAGGTGTCACAAGACACCTCGTTGTTTTTGTAGCTACAGACTAACATGGCTACCTCTCTGAGACTGTTAGTTAAAGGCTTTTCTTGCACCTGGATCTGAATGGAACTATGCTGTCGAAATACACCTGGCACTTCTGATGCTGCAGACGCTGTTTACTGATTGTGTTAATGCAACATATCCTAGCTCTTCCACTCTGGGGACCTGCAGCTAGTGAGTTGATCACAGTGACTGAAGACCAGTACGTTCTAAACAAGCCTTGTTTATTCTTTTCCCCCAAAGGCGAAAGCACATACAGCAAAGGGCATAAATCTGTCTTACAAAAAAGATTAAGAAGTAATTTTTGCCTCAGTCCAGCTAATTGCTGTCTCAGGCTAGGAGAAACAGACTGTCCTGCTGACAGCATATTCTCTCTGTTGCTGTGTCCCTTTGTCAGCCTGCTAGCTTTTGCTGGTGCTCGGTGAGCAATGTATTTTAGCTCAGCCAAGCCCCTGCCTTTTCTAGGCCCTGGGCCTTTTAATGGCAAGCTATATCTACACTGCAGGTGCTACAGTGGCACAGTTGTAGCATTACAGATGTACCACTGTTTGCACAGACATGTCTTACTGTGATGGAAGGGATTTTTTTCTATTACTGTTGTAAATTTTCTGCCCTGAGAGGCAATAGCTAGGTTGGCAGAAGAATTTTTCCATTCATCTCGCAGGGGCTATGTATAACCCATATGCCTACTGGGTGGTTCACTGTCCCATGTAGTGGCACTTAGTGGTACATCTACAGTGCACAGCTATTTTGGGATCCCAGAGGGATCCCAACATAGCTACCCCACGTCTACACATGCCACCCATTATTTCAAAATATTTTTCAAAATAAAGGGGGCACTATTTTACCATCCTGGTAATGCTCATTCCACGAGGGTTAAGGATGTTTAGAAATAGCATGTCATTTCAAAATTTGGCACCATGTAGATGCACCAATTTTCAATATAGCTACTTCGAAATAGATTCAAAATAAGATACGCAATTTGCTTAGTGCAAATTGCGTATGCTATTTTGAGTTTAGGGCGCTGTGTAGACGCACCCATATAGACCACCTTCAGAGAGAAAGACTGATTTTCCTCTACAGTCTTATCTGAGAGCCAGCTGGCTTTTAGCTCAAGCTGTAGAGGCTCATGCACTCAGCTCTGGAGATCCCAGGTTCTGTTCCACTTGTTAGCGTTACATTTACTCAGGCTTAGGTTGGCTCAGCTACGTGCCTCAGGGGGAAGGGGTGAATTTTTCACACCCTAAGGACAGAGCCTAAGTTTGAGGTATAGACCAGGCTTCGGTGTTTCTTCTGATCATGCTCTTTTCAGCAAGGGGACTGACAGCTTCTGTGGGCCCCCAGGCAAAGCGTGTGTATTGGGGCCCAGCTCTGCACCTCCCTAGAAGGGGCAGGGCCTTGGGTGGAAGGGGTGGGGCAGGGGCAGCCAGCCAGGATCACAGCACTAGGCCCCTCCATCCTCAGAGCCACACAGAGTGGCAGACCAGTGCTCTAGTGGCAATTTAAAGGGTCTGGAGCTCCAGCAGTAGCAGTGATGGCAGCCAGTCCCCTTTGAATTGGCGGGGCCCAGGGTAATTACCCCTTTTACCCCTTCCCCCATCAGTGGGCCTGCTTCTCAGCCTTGGCAAAACAACTGTGTTGGGGTCTCTCTTCAAGCTATTGTACCTGGTTATTGTATGTATGGGGATGCTCTTTATTGAGGCCATTGTTTTATCTTTCTGATATGGTTCCTTTAGCAATGCCTTTTGATCTAACTTCATAGCAAGTAACCTGTCAGAAACAAATACCCAGAGGCATGCACCATAGTCATAAAAAACCCAAGATAATTCCCACTTTGTCACATCAGTACACAGAATATGTGTTTGGTACCAGAACAGACATTTCTATTTCGTATTTTCAGGGAAGCCGGAGCTTTGCATGAACTATAATCATCTGTAAAAGCGACAGGGAGTCCTGTAGCACCTTATAGATTAACAGATGTATTGGAGCATAAGCTTTCGTGGGCAAAGACCCACTTCATCAGATGCATGTTGAAGTGGGTCTTTGCCCACGAAAGCTTATGCTCCAATACATCTGTTAGTCTATAAGGTGCTACAGGACTCCTTGTCCCTTTTGCAGATCCAGACTAACACGGCTACCTCTCTGATATATAATAATCTGTAGTAATTTTAATTGAAAGAAGATTGGTATGTATAGCTTTTGTATGTGTAGTTTCATGTGTGGTAAAGATAAAAGATTGAAATGTGAGATTAAAGGCTCAAAAGGTCCTGGGAGACTTTTATTTAAATTTACTCGTGTTTTCAAACATAACAGAAAGATTTGGTCTGCCGCTTCAGCACTCATGTTCTTCTAACACATGGCAGAAGGTTGGTTGCCAAAATATTCTAATTTGAAAGGGAAGTTCTCTAAGAAATATGGAGTTTTTTAGCCAGCAATATACTGATTATGACTCATGAGTTCTATTTACAGTACAACCATTGCTTGCTTTTTAGAACACCATAGCCTGCTACTTACAATTTAACATTACGTGGCTTGATTCTAAAAGGTGCAGTTTTTCAGCACCTTGTACAATCAAGTCCTTGCAGATTGGGGCTTATTGTTCTCAAGTAGTCCATAGCAGCAATACTGAAGGCTTTCAAAAATGCCTGAAACATGTCAATTGGGCTACAGGCTCTTTTTAAAACATTTCACCCTTTAGCCATATTTACTGGAATCTTTAGAGACTGCTGCAGTACTAATTTGTGTTATTGAATATTACTTTGTATATTCAGCAGTATCCCAAGCATACCTTTAGTATATCATATAGTAATGGATTTGTTGTACTAATAAAAATACATTGGCGTTATGGCATGCTGCAGATCCCTTACCCATCAGAGATGCTTCTTCAGAATGTGAAAATAAATACACAGGGCTCATAGCTTATTTATATCCCATGTTGCTTCAGGTTCTTAATACGTTAATAATAAATCTTCACTAATATAAACACCAGTAGAATTTATTTGGTAAGATGTGACATCTACATTACCTCTCCTAGAGTAAAAATGTTTATTTATAAAACAGGATTTCTTTCTACAGATTAGGTTCCCAAATCTGATATCCCTAAATCTGCTGAACTACTCCAATGAGTCAAGACTATAAACTGGGTATACATACTCACTATAAACCATTGCTGCTTTGCTGGAAACATATTGAACCCAACATTTTCTTCCTCATCTCTAAAATATAAAAAAAACAACTGGACAGGTGGAGAGCAGAAAATTAGTGATGGGAACTTCAGGCGTAAGGGACCACAAATGCATATACTATAGCAGAAATGCTGAGCACAATATATATACTAGAAAATGTGTGTTGAGGATGTATCTCCCTTATATTTAACTGTTAACTGCAGAGATAATGTTGAGGAAAGATGTTACTAGAAGAATGCAACAGATGTAGCTGTGCTCAAGACACAAAAATACAATAAAACTAAGTGAGAGCTACTGAGTATTTAGGAGCAATTCAGCAATATAATTGGCTATGCCTTTAGTTTGACTGTTGCTTTACTCTGGTTGGATCTCTGGCAGCCCCTGGGTTCCTTTTCACATTGTTTTATATAAGTGCTGCCAATATTCTTGACTCTTCACATCTCAGTGACTATCTCTATGAACTTCTCCACTGGCATCTGATAGAAAGAGGAGAGTCACAGAGACCACCTAAAACGTAGTTAAATTTTTAAATATAAATCTTGTGTCAAAGTGGTTCCTTTAGTAAAGAAAATATCATCTCCTTCCAAACCTTGACCTTTTTTGCTTGGTGGTGCATTTGAGTAAAACACAAAACGTGATTCAGGTATATGTGAAATGAACAGATAGATTTCAGTCTAGCTTCCAACATATGTGTGTCCCCTTCTGTCTGGATATCTTTGCTAGTAGCTTTTTGTTATGACTCTGGTTTATTTTTAAAAACAGAGGACTTCAGTCTCCAGTTCTGATCATCTGACACCACTCCTGAGTGCTAAGGCCAGGTCCACATGATGGGTGAAGGTCGGCTTAAAGTACGCAATTTCAGCTATGTAAAAAAAATGTAGCTGGTGTCAACATACCTTAAGCCAAGCTTCAGCACTGTCCTCACAGTGAGAGGTCATGAGAGAAATGCTTCTGTCAACTTCCCTTACTTCTTGTGATGAATAGGAGTACCAGCACTGATGGAGACACCCTCAGCATTCGATTTAGCATGTCTTTACTAGACCCGCTAAATCAAACACTGGAAGATCAACCATCTCAGCATCGATCCTCCCACGAGTGGAGATAGCTAATATATACTGCTGCCTGTCTTGTGGCAGTGATGTCTTTTTTTCTGGTAGACCCCTTTCTTGTTAAGCAGCTTTTCAAAGCCTGTCCCAAAACAAACCAGGAAATGCTATTCAACCTCCAGCTACAGTGCCACAAATGTAAAGCCTCACAGCAGTGATGAGGTCTGAGTTGTAATGCTGAAGAAAGTTACAGCTCTCAAATCGCAGGGGGGAAATTGAGGCCATGAACTTTTGCCAAGGTGAATATATACAGAACCATGTGAAGAGAACGGAGAGAAAGCGAGGGAAGCCGAGAAAGATTGAAGGTCAGAGCTATCAAGCTTTGGGCGCCTGTTGGGGAAGAGAGATTAGTGACAGCGATATTGAGCTTTTCTGGAGACACAAGATTTAAAAGCTGCAATTGAAACATCAGCACTTGCCTTGGCACTGGGAACATGGCAATTCTTCTCACAGAGCTGCACAACAGGAGCAAGAGTCTCAGCCCCCCACAACTGCTGTAACTTTAAGGGATGCTTTTTATTTCCTTAAAAAAAAAAACAGTCCTGGCAGATGCTGGACCTGGCACACTGCCCAGTCTTTCCCCTCTTCTCCTTTTAATAGGATCCAAACCCTGCCACCTTCCTTAATATTAGTGATGGGCGATATGTCCGTAAACATCACAGTTGACTGGAAACAGAAGCCTTTGGGATATTTTCTTGTTGTTCAAGAAAACAATTTTGCCTTAGTGGGAAATCCATCTCCTCACGTTAGCCTTTCAGAGCCAATGTCTGAAGGGCATGATACCAATATGTTTCTCTTTTGGTGAAGTTTATTCTAGCTGTTCAGTCTCAGCGTCACTTACTCCTGTGTGAACAGTAGGATAGGTTCAATGTCTATAACCCTGCGGCTAAAAGGTGAAGGGCTGCTTCCTTCTATTAAATGCATTGCCAGAATTTAATCTAAGCCTCTGCCTCTAATAGCAGCACTCAGCGCGCTTCATATCTCAAGGATGGATTATGGGTTATGAATAATATTTGTGTACAGCAAGCGGGTTTATTTTATATTTACAGAGACTTTGGCAGAGATTTTTCGGAAGTGACTTGTGATTTTTGTAAGCTAACCTTGCAACACCTTAAGAGTCCGATGTTCCATAGAATGCTTGATCTTCTGCCCTCTGAAGATAAGGCCCTTTCAGACTCATCAGGGTGGACTCTCAAAATCAAGAAACACTTCTGAAAATCTTGGACTTGATTTTCCCCCTCCTTCCTGGATTTTGAAGCCTTAGACATGTGGCGGAAGATGGTCTTCCTGTTAAAAGCAGTAGACTTGGGATGCAAGAGATTACAGTATAGTTATAGAGCGTAGAGTTGCCTGCTCTGACACAGACTTCCCATGTGATCTTGGGCAAGTCACTTAATTTTTCTGTTGTTGGGATCCTCATCTCACAGTTGTGAGGAGATAAATTCATTAATTTTTGCAGAATGCTCAGTTACCATGGCAATGTGGAGCATGTAAATCCCACCTAGGCTTACTATGAGTAGATGAGCATTAAAAGGAGGTTTGCGTATTGATTACTGCTTTGGGGCAAATGTGACTTGTAATGTCCTTGCCTTTGTGATGTTTAAACTCCAGATTTGAATTTTTCACTTTGCGCTCTTGTTGAACATTGACTCATAGGTTCCTTCTCTTTTTCTTCTTGAAGTGTTTCTTTTTGTTAGACCTCAAAAGTAAGTTTAGAATAAAATTTTGCAAATATAAAGGAAATCAGCCTTAAAGACAGAAAGTCAGTTAAAGAATATAAAATAATAAACTTTGGAAAGTACATAGGAGTGCAGAAGAGAATTTTTGGACACTGATGAAAGAACAAATTACCTGAGAAGACCAAGTACAGGAGTATATAGACTCAGGAGGTTAAACACACAAAGGAAAATGACAAGACAGATGCAATGAACTGCTGTTTATCATATGAATGACAAGGACAGAAGAAGAAGAGAAGCTGTGTTTTATTAAAAAGGAATTTAAAGAAAGCTGGGAAGACCAAACTAACTTTTGCTAAAGGTAGACAAAAGAGGTTATCCGAGTGGAATATTTTTAAAAGGTGCTACTATTTTTTAGTTCATAAAGATAGAAAGATGGATCATTTGAGTATGCAGCAGAAATGGGATTGTTCATGTACATTTTGAGTATAATTTGCTTATTAGTGAGAAATCATATTAAATGTTATTACAGTAGATAAAGAGGACTTGGGAAATCTATAGAGAATTTTCTCCAACTCCTTCTCCTGTTTGTTACTTTAAGATCCAGTTGTCTGGTAGAAACCAATGGCAACACTGGCTTTTACTTCAGTGGTGCAAGACCAGCCATCAGGGGCTGGTAAAATGAACCAGCCTGAAAAGATGAATGGTCCTGTAGCACCTTAGAGACAAACAAAATATAGTTCCATTTATGCCTAGAATATCTGTACAGAACTTATTCAGTGGCAGGAGAAGTCCCACCCTTTCCTCCCTATACACAGTGTTCCGTCAATGGGCGTGGGTCCTGACCCACAGAGTCTTCTTGCTGTGAGACAATAGTTTCCAATTTGTGGAGTGGGTGATGCTGAGCTGCCCTCCCCAACCCTGCCCATGCCTGTCAATGCTCCTTAGGACTAGGGTCAGCAACCGGAACCCTAAGGCTGGCAACGGAGTCTTCAGAGCTAATGGCCGAGCAGGAGTCCGGGTTGACTACAGAGCCCAGGGTGCAGGGCCAGTGGCTGAGCGGAGCCCTGTGTGCAGGGCTGGTGGTGAAGCCCCCCCACGCCAGCAGGCAAGAGGAATACTGGGTGGGCAGTAGAGCCCCCTAAACTGGTGGTGGGGCCAGTGGCTGGGACCCTAGGGTCTGCGGTATAGCTCTGGCAGTGGAGTGGGACCCAGGGCCAGCAGCAGAACCCCCATGCAGCAGCAGGCCCAGCAGCCAGAACAGTGGGCACAAAACCCAGGGGTGCTGTAGCACCCCCACACCCAGACTTCCCATGCCTATAATCCTTAGTATATCTTCTTGAGGCTGCCAGCAAAGGAGTACACTGGAGAGGTTTTGTGATGTAGTTACGTAGCCAATGAGACTCCATGTTGATCATGAAATAGCTCTATTCCTTTGATTCATAAGAGACATTTTAGGGTCTGCTTTTCAAAAAGTTTGCAAGGAAAAATCCCACGTGCTTTTATAAAAGGCCATTAACGCGCTGCTTTAAAGGGGATGTTTCACAGACTTTTTCTTCTCTCTCAACTCTTTTTGTTTTTAAAGCATCTAGCTAGTTAAGTACCCATATGTACTTTTAATGTGAAATGTAAAATGTTAATTAAATCTTTGATTAGAGAGAGAATAATGACAGCCACCACAAAAAGGCAAACCCAAAATGGCATTTCAAAGTTTTCTCTGGGGCCAGAAATAGCCTTCAAGAAGGTGAGAATAAGCAGTATATTCTGAAGGAATCCCTCCATCAAAAGCAGATAGTTAAGGGAAAAACTTTTCCTTTTCCTTCCTACAATGCATCTACCCGCCCAAAAGCAATTATTTCTAAAAGATATGATTTTATATCTCTTTCTTTTTTTTCTCTGCAGCTAATTTTGCTAAGCTTTCAAAGGCTCCTGGATGTAGGCCTGGCCAGGAAGTATGGATTAGAAAAAATGTTTTATTGGTATGGCCAGAGAAGTTTTACCAGGTGTGAAGCACTAATTGGGAAGAGGGGTAGAATTTTGGTGGTGTATTTACCGATGTTTGTAGTAGATTGCTATGCATGCTGAACGAGAGCTGGATGAATACAGTGTTTCCTATAAAATAGTGAGCTGTTGTGGTCCTCTGTGTTTTATGTTACTTAATTGGATTTCATTGAGACTTTTACTGTTTGGGCAGGTAGCCGTTGTACATGAATAACCTCAACTATTACAGAGACTGTTTTTATATTGGAAAATGTATATAAAACTCTTCGTAGCACATTGTCTTCTGCTATCTTCTAGCTTTGAAAACCCACTTACTGGCATATTGTAAAACATCTGGTTGTTGATCCAGGTCCATGTGATATTGCCAGTTGCCGGGTACTTAGCATGAATGATGCTCAGAAGTTGCTTTTTTATTGTCTATTGTTTGTTTAAAGTTTCCAGATATAACCACATGTTTCCACCAACGATAATGAGTCAACTCCATTTCCATTTTTTAACAACATATGGAGATGTTTGTACAACTTAGTTTTCAACTAACTCCTTTCCCGGCTTTCCAATAGCCCCAATACCTCACCATTTTGTAATACTGGTGTATTTTTGGCAAATCTGTCTACAGGTAGCTCTTTGTAAGTGAACACAGAACATGTCCAAAGTTTGCCCAAATGTATGGTTTATAGGTCTGACAAGTGGTTGTAATATCCAGAGGACGATATCATTCTTGCTGGATTTGTTCTTTGGTATTACAACAACTTTAGATCTGGCTGTCAAAAGCACAGACATGGATTTAGCATCCGCCTCCAATTATCGAAATACAGGTGTTCATATTGCATATAATAGAGAACAAATATGTCAGAGCACACAGTAATTACATGGGTGGCTAAAAGTGAGGATGGCCCTTTCAAAGGTACGGTCCCATTAATACAATTCCTGGAGCATACGAAGGAAGGATTGTTCCATGAGCAAATGTCTTTTAAGGAAAACAAGCATTTCTCATGGAAGAATAAACTCCTAGGCTGACCTTCTTCAACGCAGTCTAGCATAATTAGAATAATTTTGCCTTTAAAATTAAGATGTATCTAAATCTGAATCATGGTCTGTGAGATGAAAAGTGTCTGGTCATTTGTTCACATACAGTTAATCAGAATACAGCCAGTCCCCGAGTTGCGAACAGTTGACTTACGACAGTTCACAGTTACGACCGAAGCTGTCGTAAATGGCGGACCCCGCGTTACGAACGCAATCCGCGCTTACAAACAGTGCAGTTGCGTGTAACTCTATGGGGTCCGACTTAAGAACAAACTGAGTTACGACCAATTGCTTGGTCCGTAACCGGTTTGTAAGTCAGAGAGAGGCTGTAAAACGATCTGTGCTAGAAGGCAGCATGCTGCACAGTTAGGCTCACACTTAGCATGCACCGAGGGGAGAGAAGAGAGAATGAAGGTCCTAAGAGTGACACAGATGACACCTATTGGGATTGATTGTAAGAACACAGAATTTACTGAAATAACATTGACTTGGTGCTATGGAGGAGACTGTTAGTGTGGAGACAAGTGATCCTGGTTGCATATGTAACCCTTCTGCCGGGTAGGCCTGGCAGCAACCAGGGCCGGGTTCAATATCTAGGGGTCCATCTCACACAGAACCGGCTCGAGCCCACACCCAGTAACCTGGGAAATTCACACACCCCTGGGTGCCCCTGAGAGGCAATGCTTCCCCACTCGCAAGCACAGAGTCTGAGTGTAGGAAAGAAACATTTAATGAAACAGAGAGAGAAGCCATACGGCATTAACTTGGGGAAATACCACAAACAGAGTTCATAACCCAAACAGGAGCTAAGCCCCCCCACCCCCCCCAGCCAAGAATCACCCGAAGTCCCAAGTCCGACACCCAAAAGTCTCTGTCCCTGGTGAGTGCTGCCCAGAGTCCAAAAGTTCACCTGCAGGGTTTTACCTCCCAAACTGGGTAGAAATGGGGGCAGGGGGATAGTTAGGGGCACCTTACGTGGTCCAAGGCCAATGGCTCCACCTCTCCGTAGGGTACTGCTGCAGTCTTTAACGCGAGCCACTCTGCCACGCTCCACCAGCTGTCTCGTTCCACTCCACCGGACGCTCCGCTGGTTGCCTGCCACCGCTCCTACCAGCCACGCCGTGCTGCTGGTCGCCTGCCGCCGGTCCTTGCCTGCTGCCGCTCCTACCAGCCGCGCCACACTGCCGGTCGCCACTCCTCGCCTGCCACCGCTCCTACCGGCTGTGCCACGCCGCTGGTCACCTGCCGCCACTCCTACCGGCCACCTGCCAGTGGTTCCCACCAGCCACACTGCTGGCTGCTGCCGCTTCACTGATTGCAATGGATCTGGCTCCCAGCCAAACCAGTGATTTCAGCTGTTAGGCTACGTCTACACTGGCAGCTTCTTGCGCAAGAATTCTTTTGCGGAAGAGTTCTTGTGCAAAAACTCTTCCAGAAGAGAGCGTCTACACTGGCATGTGCCTTTGCACAAGAGATGTGCTTTTGCGCAAGAGCATCCATGCCAGTGTAGACGCTCTTTTGCGCAAGAAAGCTCTGATGGCCATTTTAACCATAGGGCTTTCTTGTGCAAGAAATTCATGTTGCCTGTGTACACTGGCCTCTTGCGCAAGAACAGTTGCGCAAAAGGGCTTATTCCTGAGCGGGAGCATCATAGTTCTTGTGCAAGAAGCACTGATTTAATACATTAGAACGTCAGTGTTCTTGCACAAGAACTCGCGGCCAGTGTAGACCAATATAGACACAGCCCATGAGCTAGGACCACCAAATTCAGTACACAATTCCCCCTTATAACTTATAGCAAGGTAAGAGTTTGGTTGTGCCAGGAAAGTGGGATCTTCCTGGAATGGGATTGCTTCTCATAAAACCATACAGAAAAGAGACAGAATCACCAGGTAGGTGAAAGGGGCTGGCTGGGGGCATGCCCCCCATCTGGGTCTGCCCCAGGCCTGAGCCTCCTACCCCCACTCCCCAATTCATAGAGAAATATTACTGGTTGTGGGGAAATGTGCATAGTTTGCCTTATTCCTCACTTTAGCTGGGGAGCACAGTGGCCAGATGTACCTGGACCAGCCCCAGGCAGGGAACATGCACCTCTCCCTTGGCTGTGCCTGCTGGAGCTGTAGCAGTCATGGAGAGGTGCTTTTCCCCTGACCCCAAGTGGCTGCGGTGAGAGAGTGCTGGGGTAGTCCTCTCTCCCCAGGGCAGCCTCATTCCCAGCCCCACCCCAGAGCAATGATTTAAATGATGCATGGACATTTTCATTGTATTTTCTGACAAACAAACATTAATTGAATTAAGGACCCGAGCAACACCGGGTAAATCTTCCAGTGGCATACAACCAAAGAATGGTCCAATCTAGAAAACTCAAGATAGCATGTTAAAAACACACAGGAGAAAACAGAATTAGAAGTTTGATACCATTTGGGGAGTAGGCATGGAACTCTAGAGGAAAGTTGTGCAAAATAATACACCAGAAGTGAAACTCACTTACAAGAGAAGTATGCTACCATGCAAAGACAGCACATAACATGAACAGTGTTAGTATCTTTAAAAAGGAGCCAGCTATGGTACACTGTCTGAGAATGAGGCATATCTTCCTTGCTCATGACAATGCAAAGTTATTCTGAGTGCATATTTCTCGCTGCAAATAACACCATTTCTATGCGATACTTCAGATTAGGCTCAGATTGATAACCAGAAAATCTTGAGTACATCCCACTTCCCACACCTTAAAATGAATCTTAAAATTTCTTTAAATATTAATGCCTTTCTTCTAAGGTGAAAGCTGTCAGTGAAGACAAAGATTTAATGGGCTTATTTTATATTAAAAAGAGAGACATGGAATATGAATCCCAAATCTGTTGCTCAGCCTACATTTTTAATTACTCCTCCTAGCAGTAGGTTTCACCTCTGAAACCTGGTCAAAATTCAGTGCATGCATATCTGCATCAGATGGACGAAGTGGAAAAATTCCTAAATTTTACAATGCTTTGCAACATAGTCAAAGGTGGAGGCAGAAAACCAGCACTTAAAAGACTCTGGAATCATAACCAAGATTAACTGGAGGAAACAGAACACTGCTGTAGTGGCAGTAATGAAAAAAATTAGAGATGTATCTGCAGTGACTTTGAAGTTACCATTAACCCAGCATGACATTCAGATCAGTCCCCTTTACCTAGACTAGATGATATATTTGCCCCCTTAACTAGCATTTCTCCAAGGCTAACCTAGCCCAAGCCTATCTACAAATGGAAATATGAGACCGTGAGGGCCATGAAAAGGTTCACAAACTAGCTAAACAGTTACTACCCAATTCCTAATGACTACAGGGAAAAACTAGCACAAACCTTTCTCAATGCCAAATCACTTTTTCCATGTTTCTCTCTCGTTTTAGGTATTTACTTTCTAATGAGCATTCAGAGCAGCTTGAATTGGGCTTTAATGTTGGTAGATGTTTGCCATGGAACAAGGGATGCCTGATAAGTTGACCACTGGGTCAATGTTGCTTGAATCCATCTCTGTGGGAGCTAACCGCTGTTTTAATACCCTTGGGTAGTTTGCACTTCCAACGCCATTGTTAGCTCTTTGCAGTGCCATATGCACAGGCTTTTATGTTGTATACAGGCCCAATAGATTATACTAAAAGATCAGTGAGTGAATGTAAAGATAACACACTGGTTGGTACCTGGAAGGGAGATGACAAAGAAACATCTGAACACTAGCATCAGAGCCAACAGATGGCATTGTTCCTTCTAAATCTGCCTGGAACAAATACTAGGGGGCTGTGCCCACTGCTTGCTACACTTGCCACCCTTCTCTCTCAGGGGGTAGGTGTCTGGTCGGGGGGAAGGAGCAGGAGCGGGCTGAGGGCAGGAAGTTTGGCCAGGGGGAAGGGTGTTTGGCTAGGGCGGAGTGGCCTGGGGCGGGTGGGTTGGGCTTGGATGGCAGAGGGGATATGGGGTGACCCAGGTTTGGGCATAGATGGCGGAGGGGAGTTGGTGCAGCCTGAGGGGCAAGAAGTCAGGCTCGGATGGCGGAGGGGACCTGGCATGGCCCAGGGTGAGGGTCAGGCTTGGATGGTGGAGGAGACTCAGCCCCAGCAGCTCCTCCCCAGTGGTGCAGCCCCTGGGGCATGAAGCAGGAGCCAGAGCTGGAGCAGCCCATGCTCGGGGGGACAGCACTAAGGCTGGCCACAGCAAACAGCTGAGGGCAGAGGCGGAGGCGGGCCGTGGTGGCGGCATGAGGAAGCAGGTGACATGATGATGTCACTCTGTCATTCTGCAGGACTTCTTTTTATATACATAGGAAGATAACACTGCTGTTGGGGGTTGTGTAGGTAACAATCTTGCTAGAGGTGTCACTTTTTTACCTATATCTACACTACAGCAGAAAGTCAACTTAAGCTAAGCAACTCCAACTATATGAATAACGTAGCTGGAGTTGATGTTCCTTAGGTCGAGTTACCATGGGCTCTACAAGCGGGGGATCGATGGGAGAAACTCTCCTGTCAACTTCCCTTACTCTTCTTATTGGGGGTGGAGTAACAGGGTTGACAGGAAAGCAATCTGCATTGGATTTGGCTAGTCTTAACCAACTCCATTGACCACCGGTGGATCAGTCTCAGAGCTTTGATCGAGGCTGTCAGGTAGATGTAGCCTACAGACCCAAGCATTGGAACCAAAACACGAAAACAAATGAGTTTCCCTTGGTTTTGTGAGTTGAGCTGGAAGCCAGATGCTACGCCAAATTTCCGTCTACCCTCAACACTCTAATATTTGAAAACTGCATGGATCTGTGTGAACTGAAACAAAAAGTAATGTTGGCACGAACTCATGTGAATAAAGTTAAACCACCAGTTCTGTAACAGATCTAGTATCAACCACAGTGTGCTGGCCAATTTGCACACCTAAAATTCACCTGGAATTTCAATTAAAATACAGTATATTTTGCTTTTAATTGTAGGGCAGTACCATGTACAGTTAAACAAAAGCTGTTTCAACCCCACAGGTGACATCATTTTAATGATCTATGGATGCAAAAGAATTGATCTTCAGGATCCTTCAGGTTTAAACACTATCTAGTTGTAAGGTGGTGGGGGGTGTTTGTAAATGGGTGACAAGTTTCAGACAGGTAGAGTTGTTAGTTTGTATTCACAAAATCAGTGAAGAGTCCTGTGGCACCTTAAAGACTAAGGGTGTGTTTACAGTGCACAAAATAGCTACCCCACATCTACACAAGCTCCCTGTTATTTTGAAATATTTTTCGAAATAACGGGTGTACTATTTTGCCATCCTGGTAAACCGCATTGCACAAGGGATAAGGGATGGCTTGAAATAGCACGTTATTTTGAAATTCGGTGCTGTGTAGATGTGCCAAATTTCAAAATAAGCTATTTCGAGTTTAGGGTGCTGTGTAGACGCACCCTAACAGATTTATTTGGTCATAAGAGTTCGTGGCTTTTGCCCACACAAGCTTATACCCAAATAAAGCTGTTAATCTTTAAGTTGCCACAAGAGTCCTCATTGGTTTTATAAACTGTGATCAGGCTACATAAATCTAGTGCATATGAGTAAATGAAAAAAAAATATTGATGTGTTCTGCAGAGTTTTAACTTTTCTTTCTCCTCCTCCCCCATCTCCTTTTTCCTTCCCCACACTTAATACTCACTGGCTATGTCTACACTGCAGGCTTTTTGTGCTAGAACGTCTGTTCTGGCAAAAAAACTTGTGGAGCGTCTACACTGCATGCAAGTTCTTGAGCAAGTAAATTTACAGTAAAGCATCGAAAAAGAGGGCTTCTTGAGCAAGAGTTGTTCCTCTCCCCACGAGGAATAAGCCCTCTTGTCCAAGAGCTCTCGAGCAAGAAGGCAGTGTAGATAGGCAACAGGGGTTTCTTGCACAAGAAACCCCTACGGCTAAAATGGCCATCAGAGCTGTCTTGCTCAAGAGAGCGTCCACACTGCCATGGACGCTCTTGCGCAAAAGCACATCTCTTGTGCAAAAGCACATGGCAGTGTGGACGCGCTCTTGTGCAAAACCTTTTGTGCACTAAACAGTTCTTGCACAAGAAGCCTGCAGTGTAGATATAGCCTCTAGGTTTCTAATACTTATGGGTTCAACCCTGAAGTTCTTACTCAGATGTTGCAGCTCCTGAAATATATTTTCAGTTTTGACAAAATAAAGACTTTAGGTTTTTATTTTGGGGCAGGAAGGTGAGCGTGCATGATACTAACAACATAAAACCTGTATTGTGCTTATAGTTATTGTATATGTTTAGCTCTCCTGCAATATCTAAAATTAAGTTGTTCTTAGTGAAGGGTGATATATTGGGAGTTTCTTCAGAAATGTAAGCAGATGTCGGTTGTAAACCAGACCGTTTGCATTAGTATCTGTGAAGGAATGTTTGTGTAGGTCTGTAGTTATTGCTCATTAAAGGGTCAACATTTACCAACAGCTGGGCCACACAGAAATTGTTTTCCCTCTATATTTAGAATAGAATCTATATTTAGAATAGAATCTAAATATAGAGGGAAATTGTTTTCCCTCTATATTTAGAATAGAATTTCAGTTACCATTAGGTAGTAATTATTTTCAGAAGCTGACCTTTCATGATCTTGTTCATGAAAGTAAAATCTACAGTTACAGTTTGTGCAGAAGATGTATTTTTAGTTCAAAATTGTTGGAATAGAACAGTCTATGGAAATTGCTTTTTGCATGAACAAACAAAACCAACAAACCCCCCAAAACAAACAAACAAAGCCTTTACTGTATTCTCCGGGAAACAGGAAGATTGGGTTATACTTAATGGGTCACCTCAGATGTGAAATTCTTTCACTGATGAATAATCTACTTAGTGTATTACTCTTTGAAACATTGTGAGGGTCTGGAAAAAATCTTACTCTTTAGTGCATTTAGGATAAACGCTAATGATTTTATTTTAAAAAAAAGCACTCTGTTACTGAAATTAGTTTTAATCAATTCCAGTCAAGTTTGAACATGAATGAGATGTTGTAAGTGTCTGGTTGTCATTAGATATTGGCCCATATTCTTTTCCATTCATAGTCTTACACTGCATCATTCCTGTGCTGGCTGAATGTGCTGCATCCCAATGCTCTTGAACGTAGGGGAAGTTTGGCAATAAATGGGCGGAGGCCTACCTTTGGTTGCTTATGCCATTACAAAGCTCTCTTAGGCTACGTTTAGACAGCGGCGCTATTTTGGGATACCGGACGTATCCTGAAATAGCTATTCTGCATCTTTAAACGCGCCCGTTATTTCAAAATATATTCCAAAATAACAGATGCACTATTCTGATAGAATGCCAGAGCACACCCCATCTTCAGGGTGCCCTTTAATCCCATCTCTCCCAGGGACTAAAACCTGCCAGCCTCCCCTCCCCTCTCCAGATGAATGCCCTAGCCTCCAGACCACACCAGAACCTGCTCTACCAACTTACTTTCAGGGCGTCTCTTATCCTGCCTCTCCCAGAGTGGGCGGGAATGCCCTATACTCTAGGCCACACCAGAACCTGCCCCACCACCTAACCTAAATCCATGCCGGTTAAGGGACTTGTTGGAATAATGCTTTATTTTGAAATTTGGTGCTGCATAGCAGTGTTGACGCACCCTTACGTTTCAGGCTTCTGGGGCTAGATTCAGAAGGGGAACTTAGGTGTGGCCAGACTCAGCTTTGTTGTGGTTGATTTTTAGGAGCCCTTCCCAAGTTACAAACATCTGATTTACGAATATCCGCACATACACACAAAAGCTCACCTGCAGCCTCAGGGGAGCAGGCAAGAGGCACAGGTGGCAGCAAGCGGCGCAAGTGCTGGTTGGAGGACTCTGGGGGTACGTCTACACTGCACACTTATTTTGAAATAAGCTATTCTGGAATAGTTATTCCGAAATAGTTTATTTCGAAAGAGCACGTCTACACTGCAGGGAAGCCTCAAAATTAGTCCGAGACAGGCTTCCTTAATGTAGGCGTGTTATCTCGATTTAAAGCCCCAGGAGGCACTCTGAAGGAATAACTTAGAATGGCCCTAGTGAGGGGCTATTTTGAAATAGCAGCAGTGGAGCGACTACACCTGCCTTATTTCAAAATAGCTATTTCAGAATAGGTGTTATTCCTTGTAGAATGAGGTTTACAGATTTTGGAATAAACCGTCCGTTATTTCAGAATTATTTTGAAATAACGGAATGGCTGTGTAGACACTTCCATTGCTCTTTCAAAATAATGTGAGTTATCTCGAAATAACGGTGCAGTGTAGATGCAACTGGAAGGATCAAGGGGAGGTCATGCAGCCAGCAGCTGGAGAGAAGCAGTGCTTTGAAGGGGAAATGGATGCTTCTTTCCAGCCGCCGGCTTCATGGCTGCCACCTGTTCTTCTGGAGTCCTCTGACCCACACTCATGATGCTGTTGGCTGCCTCCTGGTGGGGGGAGGTTGGCCTGGAGATAGGGGCTGCTGGAGCCAGTGCTGAGCCTATGGGGGTGGGGTGGCTGAGTGCTGGGGCTGGCCACAGGAGCCAGTGCTAAGCCCATTGAGGGTGGTAGTGGTGGCCAGGGGATGCCCAGAAGTCCCTTTCAAAATTTCCACCTGCTTCCTCAGCCCCCTCTAATTAAACCTGCCTTTCCTCAAGCACCAGCATTCAAGGTTACATTAAAAAAACCCTATTTCTACTATTTTTCATTGCAAATATACATACATTTTATTCCAGCTACATTCTGCATTCAATAGGCTTATATGGGCTAGCCTGGGAACCTAACTACCATTTATAATGGTGTTTCATTGGGAAAATGGGTATCACGTTCCAAACAACCAACTTACAAACGAACTTTTGGAACACAGCTCATTTGTAAGTCAGGAACTTCCTGTAATCAGAATCCCCAAATGAGGCCCCTGGGGTCCCTGTGCATGGGGGAGTTAGACACCAAGAAAGGGCTCCACAAAAGGCAACACACTAACCATGGTGGAAGTCTGACCCTTCAAAGAGAGTGAGGCACATAACTTCAGGCCTGAGGGAGGCACTTACCTCTGTGCAGGATTCATGGCAGCAAACCGTCTCCTGACATCAATGGCTAAGCCAGTCATTTCTCAGGAAAACTGGAGAGAGACAAGATGATGCCTCCTTCATACTCAGTCATTAGAACTCTGACCCAAGATGTGCATGATCCTGGTTCAGCCCTCTCAGCTCAGTGCCTAGATAAGCATTTCATACCATGTGGACAAGTGACAGCTGAAGAGAGATTCAGCCCACAATACCCAGAGGTTAGGGCATGCAGCTGGGCATTGGAAAATCTGAATTCAAGTCCTTGTGCTGAATAAGGCAGTAGAGGGATTTAAACCCACATATTTTATGTTACTGGTGACTAGCTAACCAGTGGGCTATTGGATAGGAGGAGAGGGGGATGCTGCCAATTCCTTTTGCCTTCTTTTGTACACGTTAAGCAGGCTTTGAGCACAGCTACTGAACTCTCCTACTGGAGAGTTTGGAGGGACATTCTAATTCATGAACATAGATACGGGAAGGAGGCATGCAGGGGATAAGGGAGGACTGCAGCACCCCCAGGTTTTGTACTCAGCTTCCCCAAGCCCAGGGGCCAACCCCGCTGCTGACCCACTGCTGACTCTGCCCCTACCCCCAAAGTTCTGCTTCCCCCACAGGCTCTGCAGCCCACCATCTCTGGAGTCCAGGCCACCAGCTCTGAAGGCTCTGCTGCTACTCGGGGTCCCATAGCACTGCTCCTGGCCTCAGCCTGGGGCTCCACAGCTGCCTCCAGCTGTGGCTAGGTCACCAACTCTCCTGTAGCGGACACTTGCGGCAGTTGAGTCTGGTTCGGGAGAGTTGGCAGCCCTAGGTGTGATGCCAGCCTGGGGTGGTGAGGGGCACGAATGGGTGGGTGGGGAGGTGTAACTCAGCACCCACACTCTAAAAACAGTTCCAGAGCCACTGTTTGAGTGAGGCACCAATCAGCTTGATGTGGACTGATGTGGCTTTGTGCATGCCTGCCGGCAGAAATGCAGATTCCTCAGGGATTTTACTAGCGGAAACCAAGAAACCTCCAGGATTAGTGGGCATCAGAGCACTGGTTCTTGGGAATGTCTGTGGCACCTAAATGTTGGATTTAGGGTACCTAAAATAGAAGTGAGGCATTTAAGTCCCTCTTGTGGATCTAGCTCCTATTGTGTTGCAAGTTATTTTTTTTAACTTTTCTTTTTATTTATTGGCTGTTGAAAGATAGGTGATCGAAATGAAAGCGTCTCAGGACTTTTCTGACAATTGAGCTGGAATCTTCTCCATTATAGTGGAAAGATATTTGTGAGGAAGAATGTAAGGCTGAGATTGATAAACAAATATATTTCAGTACCCTTTACAGCATCTAATTACATTTTTTTTATCACCATGTTGGACTGCAACTGCACCACCAACTATCAGATAAAATGATCTATTGAGCTCCCTCTCCACTGTTCCCTGAAGTGCAGGTTGAATACTAGTTGAACTACCACGAGCCATAAAAATAAGCTTTGCGGAGATGAGTTAATTATACTATTACAAGAATTTAAATACATTGTTGCCTTTGAATTTGTTTTCACCTTAAAGAGTAAATCATCTGTCTCATTATTTGCAAAACTTTGAATAACTGGGGAAGAGAAAATAGATGCATGAAAAGGAGCTTCTTGACATTCTTGTCAATATGCATGTTTGGAACTGACAGCATGAGAAATTGTCATATTGCTTTAAAAAAAATGAAACTCCTCAGGGCTCTGAAAACAGAAGATGAAGACAGTAGCATCTGCATGCCAAGGAATTGATCTATGAAACTTTCCAACCATTAGAGGAAGATCAGTTACTGCCACACATGCTTTCCCTTCAGACATTACCACAGTAATTAGCATTATGAAAAGCGTTATTATAACGTTGTGGAGGGAGTTTGCAATTCCTTAACACTGGTTCCTTGGCAAGCAATTAAATATATAGACGAATAACAACCCTGGCACAGGTTTCAGAGGAATCTGTGGTCCGTTTTCCTGAGGAAACTGCATAATGCTGTAAAGCACAGTATAACTTAACACACTTACTACCAGCCTATGCATTAGCATGGTGTGCAAAGTCACAGGAAAGTACTTACTGTAGCACAAGTTAATTGGGAAGCAATTTTGAATATAAGGCAGGGGGAAGTGTTCTATTAAAGACATGCCAAAATGTAACCACTGCTTGCCACGCTCCAGTGACAGACTGTGCTTTAAGGCACCTACACCAGAAGGTCGAATTAAGATACACAACTCCAACTATGTTAATTATGTAGCTGGCGCTGAAATATCTTAAATCGCGTTTACATGCCATCCACACAGCTTCCCTTACTCCTCATGAGGAGCAGGAGTACTGGCATCGAAGGGCGTGTCCTCTGAGTTTGATTTAGCAGGTCTATACTAAGGATGTTAAGAAGTGAGTAATTGACTAACTGTGTGGTTGATACAATTTGTATCGACTACATGATTAGTCGATAAGGGGAGGTGGGGTCCAGGAGCTACCCCCGCTGTGGCTCTGCAGTTTAAATGTAGTAGGAGCTGGGTGTGCAGACAGCCCGGCTCTTACTACATTTAAAAGGCAGAGCTGCAATGGTGATAGGTCTGGGACCCAGTGCGAGCTGAACTGTCCTGGCTTATGCCGGGTCCTGGACCACCGCCTCTGCCTCCCCTGCCGCACCGCAAACACCGTGCTGGGGGGAACCGGCTTTTTAAATCGGCTCCCCCCAGCACAGGCTCCTGCTTCCTGCCCCCTTGCTGCTTCTGATATAGAGGCAGCAAGCTGGGGGGGAGGCGGAAGAGCGAGTAGTCGAGTAGTGACTTGAGTACCCGATAAGCCTAATCAACTACTCGACTAGTTGCTTCCATCCCTAGACTATACTAGACCCGCTAAATTGAACCCTGGAAGATCGACTGCAGCAGTGTTGATCTTCAGCATACTGCAGATGTACCCTAAATGTCTTGATTCTGGGGGATTTCAAGTCAGACCGCAATCCTGGTCTGGAATTCCTGATTTGTTTTTAAATCTGAGTTTTGATTTTTGTTTCTATCTGAGCCCCATCCTGCATGCTACTCAGCATCTCTCAGATCCCACTGAGATCAGTGGGAATTCCCCTGCCAGAGTGCTCAGGATTTGGCTCCGTATGTGCTGAGCATTCACAGGACCTAGCAAGACGTGCTTGGTGGTATTAACTGTGTGTGGTGTGGAGGACAGAGCTCCATGCTGGTTTTTGAGATATGTCCCTGGACAGCAGTAGCCTGTCAGGTCCTGTATGTTATGTAAGGCAGCTACCTGACTGTCCTGGCACTGCAGACTGTGCTGGGCTCCAGAAGCAGCGGGTAGTAGGCCTGGGCAATTAGGTGGGTGGGGGAGCGCGCACAGGGCCGACCCGAGCCATTTTGGTGCTCTGGGCCCAGGCACGTGGCGCCACCCCCGGGCACACGGCGCATGAGTGGGCCCACCCATAGGGCGTGGGTCTGCCCCCCCAGGGTGCGCGGGCCCACCCCCGGGGTGCACAGCGCATGTGCGGCCCGGCCACGGCCGCTGGTGCGCAGCCCAGGGCCCGCCCTCGGGGTGCACGGTGCTTGCGCAGCCCAGCCTGGCCCGGCCACCGCTGCTGGTGGGTGCGCCGGGCCATGCAGGGCCCCGCGGCCATGGGGGGAAGGGCGCTGCTGGTTGGCGCCGTGGGGCCAGTGCTGCAGGAGCCGGGCGCGCAGTGCCTGATGGCAGCTATAGGGGATGCTGCATGCCCCTTACAGCTGCCATCAGGCGCCCCCATCGGTTGGCGCCTTGGGCAGCTGCCCGGCACGCCCACCCCTCAGTCTGGCCCTGAGAGCGCACAGGCCTCTGCGCACTGCCCCTGCCCCGAGCACTAGCTCCACAGTCCTATTGGCTGGGAACCTGCTGCTGGCTGCTTCTGGGGTGCAGCATGGTCTGCAGTGACAGGAGAGGCAGGAAGCCTGCTTTAGTACCCCTGAAGGTAAGCCCTGCCTGCCCCAGCCCTGACCCCTCTCCCCAAAGCTGGAGCCCCCTCCTTCACTCAAAACTCTCATCCTCACCTCCTCCCCCCAGAGCTCACACTCCAGTCAAATTATGTCGGGTCACGGGCATCGTTAATTTTCTTCAAATGGGTCATGAGAAAAAAAGTTTGACAACCGCAGCTCTCAAACATCCCCAGTACAGTTTTTATTGGCTATTTTTACAAGGTAACCAGTTTCAGTGGGTTCTTCCATTGTCTGAAACTCATCTTAATGTGTCTATTTCATGGACCTAATCCTGAGAGCCACTAAGTACAAGCTGCTGGGCCCAATCCACAGGGTTTTTTTAAATGGAACAATCACCTTATGCAAGGTTGCAATTGCTCAGTCTCTCTCAGCCTAGTGATATCTTGCATTTAAATGCCACCCTCCATTTCATAGGAGCATAAAATGCTCAATAAGCCATAAAGATAATTTCTCCCTTGGGAATCAAATGCGGCTGCCTCTGGGGTGGAGAGATGCAATGGGAAGCAATATAACAACACAGCTGTCAGACTCACGCCTTATCTTTGAGCACATGCAGGGTAGGCACAGTTATGTAGTATATAAATTTCAGCCATGCGCTGAAGTAGTCATTGCACTGCTTCTGGCAGAAGGTAAAAACAAAATTGAGCATGATCGCTTGCAGGAGAAAAGCCCCTCTGTTTCTCTCTTGTTTGGGCATGTGGGGAGCTGCTAAGTAAAAGTACTGGGTGCTGAGATTTTTTGTTTTTAAAAGCCCCGCTATTTCTTTACCTGGTGTTTTGCATTGGGCAAATTTCACCATGAATCCAGCTGATGGTTTGGTCAAGACTGAGGAGCATACTTACTCACCTGAGAATGCAATGTATTTGAATGCCATTATCTCTATAAAACAAGTGTTACCAAGACCACCTTTTTGATAAAGCTCCTTCATTGCTTCTACCTACCACACAGGGATAAAAGCAGATAAGGGTTTTGTGTTTTGAAACTCTTCAAGGTCATTCTTTGAGTAGGAAGGTAATTGGATTTGAGACACCATATGCCGTGGGATGTTTATAACATCCCTAATGAATGGTACAAGGTACCACTTGTTCCAAATAATGTTGAAATTAGCATTGAAATGACTGTTGTCATTTTCAAGTTTAGATATGAAAAACAATTTGCAGCCAGTCTTTTTTTTTTCTCATTTTTAGAATACTTTCAACACAGCTAGACACTCTGAAATGGCACGATTAAACTATCTCACTAACTCTTACACAATTGCTCTCTTTATTGTCCAGCTACACTGAAAGGAGGGCAGGAGACACTTGGCATGGGTTTTAATCAGGTCACAACCTTAATATTAGACATATGGGACTACCTGGCAGATAAAAGTGTATAGTATGGGTAACTCCATGCTCATTGAATATCTACCCAGAAGGCTTCCATTAGCCCATTCTTTTTCCACACTGGCATGAGACACAATTAAAAGCACCAGTCTCAGGTCAGTCTGCCATAAAATAGGGCACGTACCCCAAGCTGGTGGTGGTATATTCTATTATAAGATTTCACCTAGCCAGTAACACATGTGCTTCCAAAACACTATACTAGTTAATTAGTCTCCATCAGGCCCTGTAGCTCTCAAATACCAGCCATACAAAACAGACTTCTGTAATACACGATTGTTAAACCCAAGAGTCACACATAGAAGGTTCTTCCAGTGCCAAAGCACCACACACACACCACGTCAAAATATGCTTCAGATCTTTTCCTGGTAGCCAGTCCATTAGTAAACTAACACTAAAGCATTATTAAAGGGAAGGTGAATGCAACCCCTCACCCCAACACACATCCTTTTGAAACTATGCTCTGAGGCGGGAATCATTATCTATAGGGATATTAAAATGGTGAACTGGATAAATGAGAGTGCTTAATCTGTTAACCCTTGTAATTCAGTTCCTGCTGCTCAGACCCACTGCAGCCGTGATCGTGGTATCCCACCAGAGCTGAGAGGTCCTGCTGCCCAGCCCACTGGCCCCTCAGTGGGCCCCTGTTGTCCATTGTTTGCCGTTCTTGGCTAATGAGGGCTACAGGTGGTCATACCTGCAAATGCTCAGGTAAGTAAAGTGTCTGGCGGCCCACCAGGAGCTAACCCTGGTGAACTACGTCTGGCCCACAGGCTGCTTATTGTCAACCTCTCAGTGTGCCACGGCAGAGAATAAGGGCGGTCAGACAAAAGCAGACAGACGTTGAGAGTGAAATTGTTAACGAGAGGTTTTGCAGTGTTCAGGGGTTCTGTTTGTTACATTTTGCAAGTTTTTCAGGTCTTTCATTTTAATAGTAGGGTTTTGTGTTAAAGCTTTAGTGAGGGATATTTGTGGCTGTGTCTAGACTACACCTCTCTGTCGACAGAGAGATATAGATTAGACATGTCAAAATTGCTAATGAAGTGGGGATTTAAATATCCTGCGCTTCATTAGCATAAACATGGCCATCGCTTTTTTTCGAAACTGAGCTTTTTCGAAAAAAACCGGCAGTCTAGACGCGGCTCTGCCAAAAAATAAACCCTTTTTTGAAAGATCCTGTATTCTGATTTACAGGATCTTTCGAAAAAGAGTTTATTTTTCGACAGAGCTGCGTCTAGACTGCCGTTTTTTTCCCCGAAAAAGCTCCGTTTTGAAAAAAAAAGCGGCGGCCATGTTTATGCTAATGAAGTGCGGGATATTTAAATCCCCGCTTCATTAGCAATTTCGACGTGCCTAATCTACATCTCTCTGTCGACAGAGAGGTGTAGTCTAGACACAGTCTGTGAGTGGTCTTCACTTGCGTCCATCCTGGCAACTGACCCCCTTTGCCCCACCCTTCACCATCAGCATAAGCTCATGGCCTTTTTTAAGTTGGTAGCCAGCAGGGACATCAAGATTTTCTTCAGGATGTGGATCCAGATTCTAATAATACTTTCATTGACTGGTGTAGCTCCACTGAAGTCAGACAAGTTATTCCAGATTTACAGCAGTGTGAGCCTGCATCTCACTGGTCCATAGTGTTTCGTTGGTCTTTGGTCTGCGACATGAGGCATCATAACAGCCTATCCATCTACCTTAGATTTATTTGACGGCATGTTTCCTCAGGCTAAGCAGAGTCTGATTGTGGAGTCTTGGCTTTCTTTCAGATTTGAAGCCCCAGGCATTGGTCTGTGCAGATGAGCCTCGTGTGAAATGTAGCGCAGACAAAAGCATAACACTCTTGAACACCAATTACAAGATTCTGCAGGTAGCTTGCCATTTGAAATTCTTGCCACAGAGGTCAGACTCTGCTTTACCCTTTAGTAAAGGGACCTTTCAGAGAGGTTGTATTTTGTACTCTTTAAAGAGAGCAATTCATAGGGTCTGCTTTTCCTTCTGCCCCTGTTGAAATGCTCTTGTGAATCAGCTGACAGAATGTCAGTACTTTAGTTCTTAATTCAAGCATTTCAAACTGAACATCTCCATCAAAGCAGCCAGGACAGAAGTTGGATAAAATTTCATTTCTGTGGCTTTGTCTTCACTACCTGGAACACAGGCATAGAACATAAATGTTTAATCAATGGGACCATCAGTCTGGCAAAACTTTGGCACCAAATGTTATTATTCCTCGTTGCTGTCAAATTTCAAATGATGCCTGAGAGGAATCAAGAGCTGAAATCAACATCTCTTGCTGCCGCATTATTGTGCCAATAAAACAGAAATACAGGAGAGAGGGAAAGGGAGAGCTTTGCTTTCTCTTTGTTTCTATCACATTCTGTAGTGTATTTTTGCAAACATTTCTCTTCTATGCCTCTGTCTTCCTCATTCCCTCTTTATATAGCCTCAAAATAGGTTTTTTTCCAACTATTTTAATAATTAATGTGCCATTTTCCAATAACTTCTCATGTTGACATATCTAGGACTATGCAAAAGAGTTATATGGGTTATAAAAATGTCCAGGACCACATTTCCGATGAGTAGTTTACAGATGCTTATTTCTCCGGGGTAATCCGGTCTATTGTCCAAGAGGCTTTGGAGCATGGGGAATTGGTTTCTAAACTATTAGGCAATGTCTAGACTGCATTGCTTTTTCGGGATACTGGAAGTATCCCGAAAAAGCAATGCTGCGTCCAAGCAATGTGTCTGCTTTTTCGAATTTTTTTCGAAAGGACCTGCTCTTTCACCATTCTGTAAACCTTGTTCTATGAGGAATAAGGGATGGCTCGAAAGAGCACTTTTTTCTGAAATCTGGTGCCGTGTAGACGTGAGAAATTTTGAAAAAGCCTCTTTCGAAATTAAATCGAAAAAGATATGCAATTTGCACATCTTTTTCTGATTTACGAGTGCAGTCTAGACATAGCCTTAGTGTCCAAGGGTGAGGGGGACATATTCTTTGCCTTCTCATATGGGCCGACTGCATAAAGAAATCTTGAGGAAAATCTTGCTTAGACCCAAGACACAAATGTTAAACCATCTCACCTTTCTTTAAGCCTGTTGATTTTTAAATCCAATTTAAAAAATCAATACTAGCAAATTTCCATATGGATTCTGATTCCCCTCCATTCTCTAGGGTTTAGAAATGTCACTTCAGTTTTAAATGTCTTTCTCATTATTTTCCCCTCTCCTGTTAATGTCTCAAGCACTGTAAAACCAATTGTGAGAGCTGTCCAGAGTTCACCTTTATACGGCTAATCTTTCCATATAGTTCTCTGCTCTCCCTTTCCCCTGTAGTAAATATTGGGCTTGTACCTTTCTGTGGTTTTCTAGAATTTAAAATTTATAAAACAGCTTGATATACTATCTACAAACTGCATTTTTCCTGCTCATCTTTATAAACCACTTAACTCTGAATTTATTAAACAGATGGGGTTGGACCAAAACCTCAGATCGAAACCTGTTTTTAACATTGGGTTGGTTTGGAATCTGGATCTGCATCCAAGGCTGAATGTCATATAGTTGGCCCTTGAATCTATTTCAAGAAAAATGACATTAAGGTAGAAGTAAAAGTAAAAGACTGGATCAGTAACTTATGGGTTAAAAATAATGGGAATGTTGTAATTATCCCCAAAGCAGCCATTATATACAAGTCACAGTAACAGTTACCTTGATGTGTTTGGATTTTTTTTTAGTCTAATTTAAGAAATGCATAGTTATGGCACCTGAATGACCATAACTCTGCCCTATTGTAGTATCATACAAAAACTATGCTTATCATTAGGTATTTTAGATTCATGATTAGATTAAACTGATTTTTAAAAAGAGAGAGATTAGAGTATCTGTAATGGATCGCAGCAAGACTCTATATTCAAACCTTCTCAAAATATGGAATGTTCAGAAGTCAGGTCAGAATTTTGCAACGTGGCCATGGTTCTGATTTACACAAGATGGATATCGTGGATTGTCTTATGTCTTATTGTCTTATTTTGGAGGGAGATTTACTTTTTAAATTGAACTTGTTATTAAAGTGGGAGGGGTTCAGACATCACAGCTCTAAAGCTTTATTGTTTCTTTCAGACCTTTTGGATGTTGAAGTAAAGTCTCTTCTTTTACTGGCTTTTAATTAACCTCTAACGGTGGAATTTTTTCATGCAGTGCACCTTGCCCAATTATCAAATGCGGAGTGCTCAGTCATTGTAAATCAGGTTCCTTTAAAGTGTCCCCTCCATACCGAGGCCCTCAAAATCACCTCGTCACATCTGGAAGCCTTGTTCCTTTTTGAGTGTGACCACGCCCATTTCTAACGGAGGAGCAGCATTGATGAGAGGCCTCATTCATGTGAAGACACTGCATTCCTGAAAGCCCTATTCATGCTATTAGGGACAGGAAGGGCATAAATGAGTTTTTTGTTTGCAGTGGGCATGAACTGCTTCAGCAGATGTGATTGAACGCATCAGCTGTCTCCCAGTATGAAACTCACTGTTTGTGGAAAGTGCTAGAAAAGCCCAGGTGTGTGTGGTTTTTGTTGTTTAAATCCTCACGAGGAAAAGCTCGTTTAATGAAAATGTGTACAGCTCCATTCGGGCTTTTGTCCATGCTCTAGCTGTGCTTGCTGAGATCTACGATGAGACTGTGCTTGCAGAGATCTATGATGCTAACTGTAGCTGATGTTGTTTTGCTGCTGATCCTGTGGGACCCTTTGGCTAAACTGCCAATGAAGTGACTCCACCCGGCTCATCTGCAGACTGCAATGGTACCCTCCCCTCCCCAAGCCAAGCCACATTCCTGTTTCTTGCAGCATTCCCGTGGTTTCTATCAGCAAGTCTGATCTATGTAGGGTGATTTCTTTGATATAACTCAGTGCTTTGGCATAGCACCCTGCCATTTCAGTGTTTCACGTAGTCCTTTGTCTCCTATCACTGTGGCCTGAGAATACACTGCTATCTAGAGGTCTTGTCAATTGGTCATAGGGGTCCATGACAGGTTATGTCTTTATGACATTGTCTCTATGCTCAGCTCTGTTTGGAGAAAGAAACTGAAAAAATGGAATTGTGATCTAAGGCTATTCCAAGGAGTATTCTAAGGAGTATTTTCAGGCATAACGGCTTTGCGCAAGAGGGTTTTTCTTGCGCAAGAAGGGGCAGTGTAGACAGCTCCGTCTTGCGCAAGAGCCTCTTCCGCAAAAATGGCGGCTCATTAGTTATGCAAATGAGGCTCAGCGATATTCCACGCTGAGCCTCATTTGCATAGCTCTGGCGCAAGATCGTGCCAGTATAGACACAGCCTAAGGCTGTGTCTAGACTGGCCAGTTTTTCCGCAAAAGCAGCCGCTTTTGCGCAAAAACTTGCCCGCTGTCTACACTGGCCGCTTGAATTTGCGCAAGAGCACTGACGTTCTAATGTAAGAAATCAGTGCTTCTTGCGCAAAAGCGTCCGTGCCAATCTAGACGCTCTCTTGCGCAAATACTTTTAACGGAAAACTTTTCCGTTAAAAGCATTTGCGCAAATTCATGCCAGTCTAGACGCAGCCAGCATGTTTGCAGCTATTGTGGGTATCGGAGTTCAGAGTTTTGATTTGGGCCATGGTAAAGGCTTCTCCAATTTTTGAATCCAGATACGAACGTTCCCACATGATCCTGTGCTTTAGTTTGGACTTATCTTTACTACATTTTATCATTAAAAGAAATCTTGCCAAGATGGAGTCCATTAGTTTGCAAAATGGATTTGGAAATGTTGACAAATGCATTTGCGGTATCCCAGCGTGATTACTGCATTTCTCTATTTGCAAGTCTTCTATATGCCAGTTTCACTTAATCCAAAGCACAGCATGAATCATCACAGGGACCAGCCTTTTCTATCATATCATTCCTTCTTTCTTAAATCCCCTCAACTAGCTCTCGGTAAAATACCAAATAGGTTTTATTACTTATTAAAAGTTTTATAATGGGGACCTGGCTTATCTTTCCTACCTTCTGTCACCAGACAAACTCAGATGAGCACAGCTGTCAGTATTTGTCCAAAATATAGATTGAAACCTTTTGGACTTTGTACTTTCGGAAACTTTGCTTCCCAACTGGAGAACAGTTGCAAGATTAGGCTTCAAAGAGCAAACCCAAACCTGATTCCATTAAAGTTTTAAAACTGAAATTAAAGATCTAGCTATGCAGGGACTTTTAGCGAAGTGCCTTGGAAACAGCATTAGATTACCGGTACTTGTGTATTGCACTGTCAACTCCTGCTAATTAAATAGGATAAACACTGTAATCTTGCTTTTATTTCAACAGTTGATCTTGACTTTACTAATCCACACTATAAATCTAATTGGCATTTGTATGGCTGGACTGTGGATTTATCAGTCTTTGCGTTAGTGGCCCAGTGCAAAGCACACCGACGTCAACAGAGACTCTTGCCGGCTTAAATAGGCTGTGGATAATCAGACCCTTCAGAGCTGCTAGCAGGATACTGCACCAGGACAATGGGCTTGTTTGCCTCACACCTTGCAAATAGGCAGCATGCCATGTGCTATTTTCAAGGGGAGCTAACAGCCTCCCCCGGCTCCTGTGCAAGGAGATGGGTGGGGCTGGCTCCGCACTCCCAGAAGAGGTGGGGACTTATGTGGAAGGGGCGGGAATAAGGGCAGCCAGCCCTCAGTGCTGCCTGGACTGCATTCCCCCCACATCAGCGCTGCCTGGAGTGCATCGTGCAGCTCTCTCAGCTCTGCAGGCAGACCTAAGAGCTTCCTGGAGTGTGCCGTGTGGTACTCCAGTGGCAATTTAAAGGGCTCGGGACTCCAGGAGCTGCCGCAGTGGCAGTAACAGCAGCTGGGAGCGCCGGGCCATTTTGAAACAAAAGACCCTGGGGCAAATGCCTCCTTTACCACCCCCCATCAGCAGTCCTGGCTATTTAGTCCAGACCTAACTCCTCTGCGATGGATTCCCATGCACTCATATCAAGAACTAGAATTCTGGCCGGTCTCTGTGCAAGTGTGCTAAGGAGAACGGTTGGCCACTGACAGTTTCATCTTTGGCTTTATCAGATGCAACATCCCCATTATGATCACAGCTATCATGGTACATCATAGAGGGATGAGACCTGGCTTGTTGGGAACCAATTGATTTGACAACTTTGACATTGGTAATATACAAGAACATCAAAAATATGCACACATAAACTTGTTAAACACATTTATTGAGTTCTTGACAGTAACCAAACACAGTGAATGACCATAATAAACAAGAAAAAAGGCATTAGCTTAACTTGCTCAGCTCCTGCTACATCTGTAAAGAAAATATATCCCTTCTAGCAATTTACAAGGTTGAATTTGTGTGTATCAATAATGGCCTCAAACTGGGGAAAGGGTAATTTTAAACTAATCCATTTTCAGTCGTCTTGTACTTCTGGAGCCTAATTCTTCTTAATGATGACCCATGAAATGGAATTAAAGTTACACCAGCTTTGTGAAATGCATTCCTAATTGCCATTAGCTCAGTTAAACTGGCTGCAGACAAATTAAGTAAAAAAAGAAATGTAAAGCTGCCACAAGTGCTAAAGGCTTATCATTTCAGAAAGAAAAAAAATAAAACCAAAGCAAGTGTACTAAATTAATTTGTTAAACACATTTATTGAGTTGTTAACAGTAACCAAACACAATGTATGACCTTTGTAAAACAAGAAACAGAAAATGGATCATTTCTGATCTTGGCAAATCCTACTACAGATATGTGACAAAGGGGGGGGGATATATTTCAATTTCCTTTATATTCTGCAGTGACATATTTACAATACTTATCTCTCAATGTCTGTCCTTTTTTTAAATTAAATAAACAGAAGGATCATAACCTAGAAATAAGTTTCCTCTACAATCTTCTTGTTCTGTCTTGTCAGTATCCGTTAATGATATGGATATAATGAGCTTCCCAAAGATTACTTGGCACACAGAACACAACTCCACTTTGATGCTGTACTGAGCCACCTCTTTTATTTTTTCTTTTGAAGGGAAGGAAAGAAAGAATTTCATATGTACAAAGGCTGAAAAGTCTTTCTTTGTGAAGCTAAATTAGTTCAGGAAAACTGTATCAAAATTGTAATCACATTTACTGTAGTTATTGTCTTTTTATTATGATGAATGAATTTTTAGCTGAGTTTCCATCTTGGCAGCTTTTTTCTTGCAGCACGTTTGCACATACTGTCATGAATCCAAAGAGTGAATGAGGCTGGGTGCATTCTAGATTATGTCAATTCACAGTAGTAGCATTCCACTGAGGTTAGGAGTTCTTCCTGTTTGTCTTAATTACTTGAGGAGCCATTCATTTACTGAAAGAACAGTAATAACAGTTATACTTTACCAACCCCCAAATATAAAACTGCTGTTTGTAAAAATTAAAATGCCTTCATTGTTTGTTTTTATAGAAAATAGTAGTTGAGCAATATCAAAATTATGAACTGAGAATGTGTCCCTTAGTCTTAGACAATAGACTAGTATGGTCAAAAAATTTTAAATGAAAAATATTTAATTGAAAAAGGTCTTTTTCAATAGGAAATAATTTTTTTAAATTGGAAAATGAAATATTTAGTCATGCTTTACTTTTTTTCCAGAAATGTTTTTCCTTTCTAGTCCTTCCTCCCCCTTTATTTATTTTTCAGTGGCAACAGAGAAGGGGGATTATGAACTGAAAATTTGGACTATCCCAAAAATCATTCCTTTCGGAAACCCGAGCTTCCTATTTCTGACTAGTTCTACTACCATCTTTCCTGATATTAGTGTTTTTATCAAATGTAGTCTGATTCAAATCTACAATGGCACTTCTCAGCTGAGCTGTTTAAATATTTGTGAAATCGTATCTGTTCACTTTCAAGACGATCCCATTTTTACGAATGTTTATTCCTATGATCTGTGTGGAGCCAACATAGCTCTAGATGCAATAACATGAACAGATATTAACTGAGTTTCGAATACACAGCATCTCTTGTTGTAGGAAATTAGGGTTGGAAGAGATCTCAGGAGGTCATCTAGTGTAACTTCCTACTCAATAGAGGACCATCCCCAACAATGCTGTGAAAACCAAAGAGATCTCAGCTAGATAGTCAGAGTTTGCAATTGGAAAAGTCATAATTATACAGTGAGAAGATATGATCTGGAAATTAGAGATGTTAAATATAGTTTAATCCACTAATTGACTAGTCGATGGATTTTCCATCAACTAGTCGATTTGTTGATAAGCGGGGGAACCTCAGCAGAGTTAGCTCCCAGCTCAGGAGCTAACCCCGCTGTGGCTCTGCCTTTTAAATGTATTAAGAGCCTGTTGGCTCTTAATACAATTAAAAGGCTAAAGCGCAGCAGCAGGGACCCAGCGCGAGCTGGGACAGCTGATTCCCAGCTCGTGCAGGGTCCCCCCCCCCACTGCACACCAGCCTTTTATATACATCTGATAGAAGCAGCAAGCGGGGAGGGGGGAAGCGACTAGTCGAGGGACTAGATGACTGATAAGCTTTTGCTTATCTGATAGTCAACTAGTTGCTTACATCCCTACTGGAAATTGCTGAGATAATCAGCATGAAACCTAACACTACTAAGGGCTCGTCTCCACTACACCAGGGTTCGACACTGCATCAATCAATCCACCACCAGCTCTTGATTTATTGTATCTGCTTAGACATGATAAATAGTTCTCCAAGTGCTCTCCCATTGATGCTGGTTCTCCACTAGGATGAGAAGAGTAGCTGGCGTTGACGGGAGAGCATCCCCTGCTGACCTGGCTGCACACAAGATGCCGAGGTAAGTACATCAACTTCAGCTATGCTATTTGTATAGCTGAAGTGAGGTAGATTAGGTCGATGGCGGGGGTTAGTGCAGACTAGGCCTTGAAGTTACCTTTCAGAGTAGAAATACATTTTATTTTATTTCCTTGTAACATTTCTTGCAATTATCATATAGCCTATTCTTTTAGTCCACTTTATATTGGAATCTGCTCTGTGAAACTTTTCCTAGTACAATTACATTTTGATTCTCATTTGCATGTGCAACACATCTTTTTAAAAAAACAAACAAACAAACAATGTACAGCTTCAAATTGTCATATTGTCATAAACCGTGGTGGTGTTATGATGCTGTGTATCATTGTAAAACTTCTTATATTTCAGATATCTAAACTTGATAGCTGAAATCTGACACATTCAGATCCTGTTACGCCTATTTGTACATTGATTCACTTTTATGTGTCTTATAGAACACTAATACTAAACCAACATTATGTAAATCAAATGAGGATCTTCCAAGGAAAGAAACTCAACATAGGTGTAGAAATTGTTGTTCTGCACAGTGCCTCATGGAAAACCTACCTCTATACTGTAATTTCTGTGCTCTGTTGTTTGGACAATCTTTACCCTGTAAACTAAAGTTGATATTAGTTCGGATACATCGATTGTTGAGAGGCTGGACTGGTCTGAAATTGTCACTCATGCTCAGAAATATCTGTGATGGCTGATTCTGGCTTAGCAGTCGTAAAGAATGCATCTGTACAAAACACAAAAGAAGGACTTGTAGTATTTATTCTTCGCTGTAAGTAAACAATATTGAAAACTAATTAGATTTATGATATGCACAGTATTCTAATGATATTTTTGTGATTTGGATATTGGGGTGTGTTGGCAGTAATTCAGTCTGCACTAAACATATTTCTAGACCCATGGGAAACTGGGACACCTTAACTAAAGACAAAACCATTTCTTTTGTGGTCATGAACCTGTTTCTCTAAGCCCCGTTGTAAACAAAGTTCCCAGTTTTGTGCAGAGTACATGGACATGGCATAAGGGAGCCTTGGCTGATCAGAGAGTAAATGGAATCCATAGAGTTAGATAGTGACAGCAGGTGCAAAGAAAGGGAATTTGATGAATGACAAGTGAAAACTGTCCAAAGATGTTACAGTATCTTCTTTGGCTTGCTACTGAGAAGACAGCTGTGGGTAAAAGTGTCCAGGTCCTGCTTATGCCACAGAAATCTGAATGGGGAGACTGATTGGCACCACATCTGTATTATTAAAGAAATTAGTGCTGCTGGAAGGCATAGGACATGACAGTCCTGGAGACTGAAGTCTTCTGTGTTCATTGAAAGTTCTAGCTTGGTCAACACTAGTGCAATCATCCCTACAATTCCCTTCTAATGGGCTTTGGCCCTCACCTGGGACTCCTTTATGGGACAGTCTTTCCTTACCATGAATACTAACACAGTTGTCAATTGTGGATGTGGTGTTTGTAAGGTGGGCAAATATCCACAACCAACCAGTTAACAGTCTACACTAACTTCTGAAGCAGCAATTTAAGGGTTAAAGGGCATTTATCCAATTAGCATTTATTCCTGGTGGCTACCACATTAGAGTAGCAGATAAGTGGGGGAAGCTAATGAGCATGGACAGTATTAAAGAGAACAGCAGTAGGTGGGTTTTGCATGTTGCAGAAGTGCTAATGGCTTCAAATCTTCTGCCTTGCATCAGGTCTGAGTATACTCTACAATTAGTATGTTTTCCATTACATCAATTTGCAGTACTAATATCATATTATGCATCTAACCAGTAAAGCCTGACAAGGAGCAGCTACCATGAGATGATGTCCTTTGAGGACAAAAGTAGGCTATAGAAACATTCTGGTCTTCATTGTGTACTAAACAACTTGCATTACTGCTGAAATAACAAAAATATTTCTTGTAGAAAGCATGCACATTCATCGGGAAGTTTAGTATATACAATATAAACCCATTTTCACTCAACTGCGTCCCCTAAATTACTCTACCTATGTAGAATAGAAAAACAAATGATTCCCTGAGCCTATGCAGAACTGGACAGAAATAATACAATGCAGTTGAAACACATTTCATGCTTTCTTTTGGTCTCTTACTTACAGAAATGACAGGACTTGAAACCCCAATGTGTTCTTTGAGCCCTGATTGCTCAACCTTTATTTCATTTCTTGGACTAGATAACTTCTGCTGTGTTAGTTAGAGCTGCTTTACTCTGTGGGAGGACAGGCTGTGCTTCTAATAGTTCTTGGGGATTCTACCAGGTGAGAAAACAGCTCTCAGATTTGCTTAGGCCAGGGCTCCGTAAGAGTCTCACTGATGGAGAATATGCCAGGGGATGAGGTAAATCCTTGCATCCCCTGACAGACACTGCCACTTGTCACAGGGTGGCAGGCCCCAATAAATTAAGTATGCTCTGTGGCCAAACAGCTCCTCTTTGGTCAGTGAAGAGGGCGGGGCAGTACCTGGAGGATAGAAAAGACCAGGCAGAATCTGAGAGAGAAAGAGGGAGGGACCCATGTATCAGAGCTGCCTGAGCGAGAATCAGGAAAAGGTGCAGGGGACAGCTGCCAGGGGCAGAAGATGTTTTCTTGGAAGAATGCTGAAGGCAGGACAACAGCAAATGGGGTATGCCAGCTGACCTCTCCCAGCCAGAGAGCTAGAGTTGGAAGGCTGAAGTGAGGAAGAGAGAGCAGAAGGAGCTCCCTGTTGTTTCTAAGCCAGAGTGCTAATACTGAGGGCAGGGGAGCAGCAGAGGACTAAGGATGTTAAGAGGCAGGAAACTGGGTAATCGTGTAGCCGATAGAATTTGTATCGACTACATGATTGGTCAATAAGGGAAGGCACTCAGAAGGAGCGACCCCTGCTGCAGCTCTGCAGTTTAAATGTAGTTAGAATTGGGCACAGGTAGCCAGGGCTCCTACTACATTTAAATGGCAGAGCTGCAGTGGGGGAAGTGTCTGGACCCAGCGTGAGCCGGGACTGAGCTTGGCTTGCTCCATCCCGGCTCACACCGGGTCCAGCAGTCTCCTTGGACACAGGCTGCTACTACAACAGCTCCTATCTGCGGGGGTCCCAACTCCACACTGGGATCCCCCCATAGGCAGGGGTTGCTGCCAGAGCAGCCTCCCCAGTCCCCCTCACACTGCTGCCTCTGCTCTCCCCCTGCACCGAAATGCGAGTAGTCAACTTGACTACCCAATAAACCTAGGCTTATTGGGTAGTCGACTAATCAACTACTCTTTTACATCTCTAAGAGGGACTTCACTGCTGACATTTCCACACCAGAGATCTGGGCCCAGGGAATCAGTGTGAGGACTGCGGGGGAGTGAGGGATGCTTCTCTGGCAAGGACGATCTCCCAGGAGTGAGGCTGTAGGGGTTCCCACTGGGAAGAGAGGGGTTGCACTGTGTTAGAGGGGCTGGAGTGGCTGTTCTAACAGTGGGGCAGAAGGGGACCATCAAGAAGCTTTGGGGTGGTGGTGCTGGCATTAGTGGTTTTCCTGCTGGGAAGAGCGGGGTTTTAAGGACAATCTGAACTGGACTATATATTGGGACTTCTATTACAGGCTATTAGAACTGTGCTATGATAATCAACCAGCCCCAGAGAGGGGTATTATTTAAGCAAAAGAGACTGAAGTGGGGCTTCTTCGGCTCCCTGAGAAGGGGAAGTGAGGCAGGTGCACTGGTAGTGCCACAGCCTGCTGCAAGATGGCACCACCCATTGACCTTTGCTCTGATTTCCCAGGAATCCACGCTTGAGGATCTGCTGTCTGTGAGTCTCTCAGTAGGAGTACAAAGCAACTGAACTCTGCTGCCACAACCCTGTCCTTGTGGATTTTATACCAATGTGGTCCCTGTACAAGATGGCCGACACAACAGAATGAATCTAGCCTCTACTCACTACTGACTCTACACTGTTGCGACCTAACAGGAGTTTTCAATCTATCACCTGGAACCAATGGTCTGGCTTCTACATTTTTTGACACACATGTGCTGGCATCAATCCTGCCACCTTTTCCTGCACCAGAAAAGGTAGACTGAAGCCTTCGCCAGAGGCTCTTTGTCCTAGCTCCAGTCCCATTGCATCAACTGGCTGCCCCATTTCCCTAGGGATGCATCTATACTGCACTGTTATTTTGATATAGCTATTATTATTTCAAAATAAATATGCGAGTGTCTACACAGCCATTCTGTTATTTTGAAATAATTTCGAAATAATAGCTTATTCCGAAATCTGTAAACCTCATTCTACGAGGAATAACACCTATTCCGAAATAGCTATTTTGAAATAAGGCGTGAGTAGGCGCTCCACTGCTGCTGTTTCAAAATAGCCCCTCACCAGGGCCATTCTAAGTTACTCCTCCCCAGTGCCTCCTGGGGCTCTAAACTGAGATAGCACGTCTAAATTAGGGAAGCCTGCCTCGGACTAATTTTGAGGCTTCCCTACAGTGTAGACATGATATTTTGAAATAGGCTATTTCAGAATAACAATTCCGGAATAGTTTATTTTGAAATAAGCATGCAGTGTAAACGTACTTTAGGAGACCACAATCCTCACTCTTCTCTCACCTACCATGGAAGAGTCCCAATTATGCTTCAGCACTTGGGTACTTTTAGTTATTCTAAGGCCCCCTTGTGCAGAACTTATAAAATAAACATGTTTAAGATCCAGTCTTGCACTAGCCCAAAGTGATAAACTTAATTTCAAGTATGATGCTACAAAGATACATTTAAAATGCTTGTTCTTCTGATGACATTTACTAGATCCATTCTATTAATTTTCATTTACCTGCATCCTTGTTATGTAGACGGGTTTGTTCATTATTATCCAACTTGCTGTTTCATAGCAGGGTGGAATGGTCATTGACCCATCATATGTAATGAAACTAGAGGTCTCTGGATAAAGTTCCTCAATGTTAAGTCCCTGCAGTAAATATGCATCATCTAGAGAATAAAGGGAGAAAACAATTTAGATCAAGCAATATTTTCACAAGACGAATTTTGTCGCACGTGGCTTTTATACTAGAACCTCAACCTCAATGGTACTGAAATAGAAAGTCAAATATATTTTAATATAGTAACTCTGCTTGGATTAAATTCTGTCCTTGGATGCTTGCTCACAGCTCCTTTTGACTTCAGAGGGAGCTCCGCACAAGCACCTGCGTTGAGCATTTGGCCCCATTTTAGGCATTTGGGTTTAAAGCTGGCTGAAGTTGCATTTCTTGATTTGGCTGCAGAAGTCTTTGGAAAATGCCGACTTACTGTATTTATGGAGTGATGAAAATTTTTGCTCAATAAAACGTTGGGAAGGCCAAGAGTGTGAAAGCTTAATTACCCTTGTTTGAGAGACGATTGTTCCGCCTTGTTAAGGTTAATGTATGATGATAAAGCTGCTCAATGAAGCCTGCCATGCTTTAGTGAGCACAGTGGGAGGGGATGCAGTATAAAATCAGAATGCTAAAGCCAGAGATGAGAAAATATGGTGTAAAGAAACTTCGTGGGCTTCCCACTTTTTTCATATCCTCTCTGGTATCAATCAGGTATCCCTTTGTAGATGGCTGTAGAGGATGGACATGTGCCAGCATATAATTAGAAATGGATCTATCTTTTAAGAGTCATTAAAGCCGCTCAGCCCCTACTACAGTATATGTATTATTGCAGTTATATAACACTGACCCGGCAGAGCTTTCTGCAAGTCTTTCAAAGCTGTAACTCAGATTTTCCAGTATTCTCTGCAGAATTCCAGACTCCAGAAGTACCTTACTACAGTCCCCGCTGGGGTGCTTTACATTTAAACTGTTTCTGCTGTCTCCTCCACCCATATCATGTATCCCTGAAGAAGCTGGATGGTAAAATGAAGAACTGGTGAAATCTCAGGGGCTGCTTTCAATTGCACGTCGTGTGTTTGCTGTTGATTCATTAGTTAAGCAAATACTAGGTGGGCAAGAAACATGTGTTGCCATGCCGCATAGTAATCCCATTGCTTCTCTGTTCAGTACATTAAAGGGCCTCACATTGACATTGATGGGGTGGGGGGGGAGGGTATGGAAGCAAGTGCAATGGAAACTGAATGCTAAGATTCCTGGTCATAGACTAGAGATCTCAGACTAAAGCACATCACTTCTAATCTCTTTCAGAATGGTCATGACTTTGCACTGAGTGTATCTGAAGTTTCCCATGCAATACTTATTGTAAACGTAACTAGAAGAAAAAGAGCACATTAATGAAAAATAAATTTACAATCAATACATCTTTTAGAAAGGTATTGGAAAAAGAAAAAGAGGGAAAGATATTTTGAAACTGTAAATATTTTTGATGTTCACTTGTATGAAATTCATGCTGAATTTGGCTAATAAAAGCTAAAAATGTTGAGTTCAGATGGCTTCGCCTTAGATAGCTGGTAAGTCAGGCAGGTACGTCATTTCACCAGTTACTCTTTTCTATGACAGTAGCAGAAGTAGCCATGTCAAGTGTGGCCAAACATGTGAAGACTCAATTACTGAGTAAATTACTGAGTTTGACTGGTTCAGTTACAGTATGTGTCTGTCATATAAGTCACATTTCCCCAGGTGCCACTGACAAAGTAGATCAACTTACTTGACTCATACTCTGCTTTGTGTAGCTAGTATAATAAAGTCTGTACCTACTGTTTCAATATCCTCATTTACAACCATTTTATGTACAATGCAATTGATCAACATTCATGGTATTATTGCACAGTTAAACAATCTCCATGTGTTCCTCCTCTCTCTCCTCTCCTGCCTTCCAAAAAGAAAGCAGAAAAGTTGGAATGATCAAGGAATCATGCAAGCTGTTATAAAAATGTGATATTTCATCTCCATTTGACAGATTGTTGCTAAAATATAAGGCATATTCAGGCAAAATACCTGTTCTATATTGTGTGTGTGCGTGTGTGTGCATGTGTGTATGTGAGGGAGGAAAGACCCTTTCAGATCATAAACACCTGTCTCAGGCAGTAGATGGTTGGGGTGCCCAGGGAATGCAAATGTGATGGTTTCTATCTTGACCAACACACTGGGGATTTAGGGAGCTAAATGCATGAGTTGCTACAGCAGGAACTAAATGGTCCAGGCTCCCTACCTGTGACTTTATAGATTCACTAGAAAATGTACCTGGCATTGCTTGGCTCCTTAACTCAATTTTTGTTTTTCTTCATTTAAATCTGGAGTGGGGGTGGAGATGAGGGGTTCAGTGTGCAGGCTGCCCTGGGGAGAGAGGACAACCCCAGCCCTCTCACACTGCAGCAGCTTGGGGCCAGGTGAGAAGCTCCTCTCCATGGCTACTGCAGCTCAAGAAGGCACAGCTGGGGAAAGGGTGCATGTCTCCTGGTTTGGGCAGGTCCAGGCTCGTCTGCCCCCTGTGCTCCCCAGCCAGAGTGAGGAATGCAGCAAACTGTGCAATTTTCCCTCGCTCCCTGACAAAGGGAAACAGCCAGCAATGTTCCTGTACAAATCAGGGTGTGGCGAGCTTTAGCCTCCCCCTCCCTAAAGGGCGCCTTGGGGGTGGGACGTTCAGGACTGGCAGTCCCAGCTGGGGATGATCTCAGGTGCTCCTAGCCAGCCCTTTTTACCTGCCTGGTGATTCTGTCTCTTTTCTGTATGGTTTTCTGAGGCGCACTCCCATTCTAGGTCCATCCCAATTTACTGGCACAACCAAGCCCTTGCTTTAAGTTATGCTAAGAGGAAGCTGCATACCGAATTTGGTGGTCCTTGCTCTTACCGTTCAGGAGGAGCTCTTGAACAGACAGACAGATGGACAGACACACGGACAGACACACAGACTCTCGCAAATATACAGTAGATATCCCCTGGGACTGGTCAGAGACTGGACACATTCACCAGTCGGTTACACAAGATCAGGCCTATTATTTATTTAAAATCTTTTCATATGTGACCTTTATTGTTTCTTGGCTGCGAGAAATGTGAAGTCCCACTCCTTTTTGTATTTGCAGTCAACACAAATACAGTTCCATATATCAATGCTGTGGTCTACTAATAGAATGGAACGCATTGTTACTCCCACCTACGTGACTGAGTCTATCACCTTTGTTAACACGTTCAGCTTCCATTGGCCCTAAAGCTTGAGATTCTGAATCTGGTTCCGAGCCAAAAAAACATTCCAGGTGAAAGTGCAAAACCATCGCTGCTGCATTACTGAGTCAGAATGGTGTTAATTTTTAACAGCTAGAGATGACTGAATACACCTAAGCCGTATCAATAAAAAAATTAGCAGTGCAGCGATAATTTTGCTGGAATTAGTGAGCATGGAATTAATTAATTTTCATGCCAGTGATTGTTTTGTATGAGTCATAACACACCTCTTTTCCCCACATGAACATCCTTCTCATTATGTATGAGCCAGGAAGACAGGGCATATTCATTCTAAACGATATGGAATCAATGAGACAGTTTCAAACCCCAAGGGGCAAATTCTCTTACTGACATCCATGTGAACTGCAATGGGTTTGCAACTGTTTAAACAAGAGCAGAATTTGTCTTGAAGTGTCTACCTGGAGACTATAAGAAATTAGTGAATAACTGGGATATTGCTCATTGATGGTGTTTTTCCTCACATCTTTTTATTTCACCTGCTCTGCGATAGATGGGCACCACAAAAATTGGGTTAGAAGCAATGCAGCAAGGTATCCAGTAGAAGACATGCAGCCAACTTCATTGCTGGAATAAATGAAAGAAATGCTACTTGTCTCAGTGGAACTGCCCCAGTTTATGCTAATGGTGAATTTAGCCCATTATTCTTAATGTGGATTTTTTAAGCTGTGTACATGTAAGTGGCCTATACAGTCACCCAGACAACACTTATTATGATCTAGGGCAGGAGTGAGGCATATAACAAAGAACTGTCCTGAACCCTTGTGGGAGCTCCTGCACTCTAGTGTAAGGTCCAAGAAACCATGTGTTCCTAGCAGGACATCTGGGAGCACATGAAGAGCTTGGTTGATGATGCAGTGCCATCGGGGAAAATGCATCAAGTTAGTCTCATCTCTAGGGTAGAATTGTAGGGGTTAGACCTGGCCCTCTCTGCCTAGGTTAGAACTAGCTGTAGAGTCATTGCATTTCTGGAATGCAAGGACTCCCTTTGTGATAAATCTCTGAATCGGGACAGAGGATCCTTAGGCTTTCTACCTCCCCTTTGTACCTACGCAGGAGTCCCAAGCACCATTTATCCCTAAATCATCAGCAGTGTATTTCCTAGTGTGCCTCTCTGCCACTGTAAGATCTATTTGCTGATGTGATGTAATGCAATCAGTTAGTCCCATCTGGGTTACTAATAACTCTGCAGATTTGAAATGCAGTTGTACAATAATAATGCTCTGTGCATCTCATCCAAGAAATAAAGGACAGCGCTGTAAGTGGAAAGCACAAGGCTGAGGTTAGTAGGAGCAACCAAATGAACATGTGAGTGAGGGTTGAGTTTAGATCAGCAATGGACAACCTAGGTTAGTGAGTGGGCTGCATGAGTAGCCCTCCTTCATCTCACTGGGCTGCAAGGTTGTAACCCAGACAGTCTCCCAGGAAAGGGTAGTTTTGCTCATTGCGCTTGTGTACCTAGAATTTGCAGGATGTGCGGACTGACCCATAGCAGTGCTTTGACTGGATGCAGAGGGAGCACATGGCTCTCATGGTCAATGTTGTGTGCAATCAGCACGCACATTACTTCATGTGCCTTTGCTTTATCTGTATATCACATTAGTAATGCCAGTAAGAAAAAAAACTACGCAGACAGAAACTAGCGGAATCTGTCAACCCTGCACGTGGGCAATGGTAAACAAAATGTCTCACAGGCCATGCACAGAATCCCAATAAGCTACGAGTGGGCTGCAGATTGCCCACCACTGGTTTAGATCATCAAAAAGCAGACACTGAGGTGAACAGGAACACAGAGTTTCTATAACGAATGGAAGTAAAAGTTTAAACACTCCAGCACAGATGAAGCCTGGCCTGGGTGACACTCTGAATTCATGTAATCAGTTAGAAATGAGCTATCTACCAGGTTGTGGGGCCCAGTGAGTGGAAAACTTGGGATTGTTGAGTCTGATGCAAAGCTGATTGAAGTGACTGGGAAGACTCCCATTGGCTTTACTGGATCAGGCCCCATACTACCTTGCTTGCGTCTCAGGATCCAGCAAGATATAGTCTGATTCTTTGGGACTGAACCGTTCATGTGAGAATTATTTGCCCACATTGATGTTTAGGTTAAATTATGTTTAAGTGGTGGTCTATTTTTTCCACTTGAAACTCTGAGCAGTGGAGCCACTCCTGGGATGCATCGGGTCCGCTGCATCTGTTTTCATCCGGAGCACGTTTATGGCAAGAAAACGAACAGTACATAGAGACCCTCGAAATAGCAATTCATGGGAAATGAAAGAAGAGGTAAAGTTTCGCCTCAGGAGAAGAATGAAGAGTAACAAAAGGGTGGAAGAAAATATTCTAGCTCCCCAAAAAGCAAAATTGAGCTGGGTCTTTATTTGGTCCACACACAACTGAAAATGGGCAAAATCCTATAGGAATGTGGCTTGGAAAAAACAACAACAACCAAACCTACAGCCTGTGGCACCTTATGAACATTTGCCTTGAACCGTCACTATCTCTTCCCACTCCCGTTTTTCCATATTTTAGTCAAGTGTTTTTTCTTGTAAGACTGTAACAAAAATGTTGCATTTTCAATAGTAATAGATCACCACCCTTTAATGTGATGTCTTTTTAAATGCCTAACTTTTATTGAAGTATAGACTTCATAATGTTAAAAGTTATTCTGGGTGAGGTTTCTTTGCCTCACAGGCCATGCACAAGATTTGTCAGTATCCTTCTTTAATAATCACCTTCAGACTTTGTTAAACTCTAAGCATCATTCCTATCTGCAACCCACACTCTGTTTATCTTGAGCTGCTTATGCCTCAGGATAATTTCTGAACTCATGAACTTTTCTCTACACAAATTACATTTCATTAGCTTTCACATTAATTTACATAAAGGTCTTGACTCCAACAATTTTCTTAACGGATGGCGAAATTCTCATTCTTTTCTCTGCATTTGTTACACTGATTTTCCTAATCCTCTCCTTCATAGCAAGAACCACACAACAAAATCTTTAAGAAACTACTTAAGCCACTTACTTCCCTTTATGAAATTAAAAATGCAATACACTAACATGGTAGGACCTAATCCCAGTGCTGTCAGAGACAAATCCCCTTTGACTTCAGTGGGAGCAAGCCTGGGTTTTTGAGTCTGGTTAATTAGGGTGAAAATACATAGGGATGTTTTACTCAGAATACAGTGTTCTTTAAAAGCAGCAGTTCCCAACTGCTGGTCTGTGGCCTGGTGTCAGGCCACCGACAGCTGCCGGGCCGCGGTGGCTCTGGGGGCTAGTGCCTCCCCCAGTGCCTCCCCTCCCACCATGGCTGTTGGGAGAGGTGTGTCCTGCCCCGCCTCTCAGCCAACCAGGAGGCACTGGGGGAGGCACGGAAGAGAGGTTCTCTGCACAGTGGGAGGGCCACATGGAGCCTGGCACGGAAACCTTAGAGCAACCACGGCCTAGGCAGCCGTGCTCAGCTGGCAGCTGGGAGGCAGTGCAGGACTAGGTGAGGGGGACAGGGCAGACTGAGCCAATGAAAACTGGAATACTTATTTGTATGTCCCCCTGTGAGGCAGTTAAGTGTTAAGGGTTAAATTTAAGGCAGAAAGTCTAATATTTGACAACTTCTCCCTTTCCGATGGATTCTCGGCAACACATGAAGGCCAAATTTCTGCACCGAACCACTGGAAGCTTAAGTGCTCATTTTATCCATTAAGGAAAGTGTGGGCTCCTCTACCAGCAAACTAACGTGGCATATCTCCGTTTTTAAAATCAATATTGTAGTCTTAAAAGAAAAGAAAACCACCTTCAACCTCTCAGTTGCCTTACTTTAAACTTGAATATTAAAGTACATTTTTGTAGAGATATTCAGATAATTCCTACATTTATTTAAAAAAAAAACGCAGCCACTTTAACCTGTTCAGATTCAATTCTTCGTGCTGAGCCAGTGGCAGAAGAATATTCCAAAGGGGAAAGTTATGTCCATTTTAATCATTAATATTTTCTTATATGTCCAAGGTCAAACTAAGTCAGAAGGAGAATGTGCAATATAACACACTAAACACATCTTACTGATTCTTTAATCATTGCTTGAACTCTCTCACTTACTGTACCTGACTTTGGACCCCACCTGAACTACTCATTCTGGCCATGTTCCTACAGAAGTAATTGCGACTGGTTATTTTGTTAAGAGTACACCAAGCATTGACTGTAGTAGTAAATCTCTAAAGTGCAAGTTAAAAAATCCCACCTGTTAAATGCAGGACAGAAATTCTTGTAATATATGGAGTAAAATTATTTTTTTCAGCAATGACACTATAATCCATCACCCAAGGCAACTGCAAAATTACTTTCAATACCTTTTTCACATTCTCAATTTGCACTAAAACCACTTCTAATCAATACTTGTTACAGCAGGAAGTAAACTCATCGTACTGCAGCAGCACATTGTACACTGTGTGTTATCTATTTATAGCTTGATTTTAATAGCTGTATGAGTCAATATTAACCATAATTCAAATTTTAAAAGAGGTCCAATAACGTTTGACTATGAAATCTAAAACTACCTACAGTTTGCATTTTCACTTTAATGCCTAAACTCATAGCTCATCTCATGACCTAAATTCAGTGTGATTGGAACAGATATAGTTCAAGCTCTGTTTTCAGAGAAAAGGAAAGCTAATTGCTGAAAGGTTAAAGAAACATGGTATCTGCATTCTAGACAGAAGTAGCGTCCCTCCCATAGATTTGGCAGGGGGATATGGAGAGATGGAAGGGCTTCCTCTGTGGCATGGTCCAGATGTCTGTCTGATCCTGAAGAATATTTTGCTGTCCCGGGAATCCATACTTTGGGATTTGGAAAATCAGCAAGGGGAACACACATCTCTTCCCTACCATTCCATAGGGAAGCTGCAGAAAAGTTAATGCCTTTATTTCTGTGCTGAGATTCATCCCTTCAGGGTATCTTAAGGGCAGTGGGTTGTGGGAGAAACCCTAGCATTTGAGCTACCATGAAGCTGAACCGCCAGGGCATTTAGGAGAAGGAAGGAGAGCATCTATAAACTGGGCTCAAACTTCTTTTCAAAGCCCTATTCTATACTAGAGAGTTGTTACAAAATACCCCCCCCCATTTTGAAATAACAAGTGGAGCATCCACACTACCAAATCCATTATTTCAAAATAAGGGGCTGATTATTTCGAAATAACAACTCCTGCTTTCAATGAGGAATAATGCTTATTTCAAAATAGTTATTTCAAAATTGCGGTAGTGTGCATGCTCAGCAGCTGCTATTTCGAAATAACTACCCCCCAGAGTCATTCAGAATTATTACATGCCAGTGTTTTCTGGCACTGTAAGTCAAAGTAGCACATCCACATTAAAGGGGCCTGCCTCGGACTACTTTCTAGGCTTCCCTATAGTGTAGACAACTATTTCGAAATAGTTATTTTGGGAAATGGCGGATAGCTAAAAAGTGAAAAATTTTTAAAGCGCTTATACACAACCAGCAGAAGTCTAAAAAATAAGATGGGTAAACTAGAGTGCCTTGTATTTAAGGAGGATATTGAGATAATAGGCATCCCAGAAACTTGGTGGAATGAGGACAATCAATGGGACACAGTCATACCAGGGTACAAAATATTTTGGAAGGACAGAACAGGTTGTGCTGGAGGGGGTGTGGCACTATACATGAAAGAAAATGTAGAATCAAATAAAACAAAAATCTTAAATGAACCAAAATGTTCTACAGAATCTCGATGGTGACTATGAAATGCTAAGGAAGATTAGAGAGGCTATCAAAATAAAAAAAACCTCAGTAATCACGGAGGATTTCAACAATCCCCATATTGACTGGGTATATGTCACCTCAGGACAGGATGCAAAGACAAAGTTTCTTGACACCTTAAATGACTGCTTCTTGGAGTAGCTGATTCTGGAACCCACAAGTGGAGTGCCAATTCTTGATTTAGTCCTAAGTGGAGCACAGGATTTGGTCCAAGAGGTAAATATAACCAGACCGCTTATAAGTAGTGACCATAATGTAATAAAATTTAACATCCCTGTGGTGGGAAAAACACCTCAGAAGACCAACACTGTGGCATTTAATTTCAGAAAGTAGAACTACACAAAAATGAGGAGGTTAGTTAAACAGAAATTAAAAAGTACAATGCCAAGAGTAAAATCCCTGAAAGCTGAATTGGAGACTTTTCAAAGACACCGTAATAGAAGCCCAACTTAAACGTATACCCCAAATTAAAAAACATAGTAAGAAAACCAAAAAAGTGCCACTATGGCTTAACAACCAAGTAAAAGAAGCAGTGACAGATAAAAAGGCATTGTTTAAAAAGTGGAAGTTAATCCTAGTGAGGAAAATAGAAAGGAGCATAAACTCTGTCAAATTAAGTGTAAAAATATAGGAAGGAAAGCCAAAAAGGAGTTTGAAGAACAGCTAGCCAAAAACTCAAAAAGTAATAGCAAAATGTTTTTTGAAGTACATCAGAAGCAGGAAGCCTTCTACAACAACCACTGGATGATCGAGATGCTAAAGGAGCACTCAAAGATGATAAGGTCATTGCGGAGAAACTAAATGAATTCTGTGCTTCGGTCTTCATGTCTGAGGATGTTAGGGAGTTTCTCAAACCTGAGCCATTCTTTTTAGGTGACAAATCTGAAAAATTGTCCAAGATTGAGGTGTCATTAGAGGAGGTGTTGGAACAAATTAATAAACTTAACAGTAACATTCATCCAAGAGTTCTGAAAGAACTCAAATGTGAAATTGCAGAACGACTAGTGGGCTGCACCCTGTGCTCACGATGCTTCGTCTATCCCCCTCTGGTGGCTTTCGCGGCTAGGGAGCGTGCAGAGCGTGATAACATCATTCTGTCACCCCACAAAAAAAACTTTTTTATACATAAAGACAGATTAACTGTGGTTTGTAACCTATCCTTTAACTCAGCTTCTGTACCTAATGACTGGAAGATAGCTAATGTGACGCTAATATTTAAAAAGGGCTCTAGAGGTGATCCTGGCAATTATAGACCAGTAAGTTTAATGTCAGTACCGGGCAAATTAGCTGAAACTATAATTAAGAACAGAATTCTCAGACACATAATTTGTTGGGGAAAAGTCATCATGGATTCTGTAAAGGGAAATCATGCCTCACTTTGAGGGGGTCAACAAACATTTTGGCAAGGGGGATCCAGAGCATATAATGTTCTTAGATTTCCAGAAAGCCTTTGACAAGGTCCCTCACCAAAGCCTCTTAAGTAAATTTAATTGTCATTAGATAAGGGGGACGGTCCTCTCATAGACTGAAAACTGGTTAAAAGAAAGGAAACAAAGCGTAGAATTAAATAGTTTTCAGAACGGAGAGAGGTAACTAGTGGTGTCCCCAAGGGACTGTACCGGGACTAATCCTATTTAACCTATTCATAAATGATCTGGAGAAAGGGGTAAACGGAGAGGTGGAAAAATTTGCAGATGATACTAAACTGCTCAAGATAGTTAAGAACAAAGCAGACTGCGAAGAGCTTTAAAATGATCTCAGAAAACTAGGTGACTGGGCAACAAAATGGCAAATTAATTTTAATGTTGATAAATGTAAAGTAATGCACATTGGAAAAAAATAATCCCAACTATACATATAATATGATGGAGACTAATTTAGCTATAACCACTCAAGAGACAGATCTTGGAGTGATTGTGGATAGTTCCCTGAAAACATCCACTCAATGTGCAGCAGCAGTCAAAAAAGCAAACAGAATGTTAGGAATCATAAAAAAAAAGGGATAGAGAATAAGACAGAGAATATCTTATTGCCTCTATGGGCATGTGTAAACTACATTTTTTTTTTCAAAAGAGGATATGCAAATTCTGCGGGAATTTGCATATCTTCTTCTGATCTCACTTTCGAAAGAGGATCTTTCAAAAGTGAAAGTAGTCTGGACGCGTTTTTTTCGGGAAAAAACCCCTTTTTTGAAAAAACTGCGTAAACCTCATTTTTTAAGGAAGAGTGTTTTTTTTCAAAAAAGGGTTTTTCTTCCGGAACCCCCGCCGCGTCCAAACTACTTTCACTTTTGAAAGATCCTCTTTTGAAAATTCTATGTAGTCTAGACATAGCCTAAATAAATCCATGGCACACCCACATCTCGAATACTGCGTACAGATGTAGTCACCTCATCTCAAAAAAGATATATTGGCATCGGAAAAGGTTCAGAGAAGGGCAACAAAAATTATTAGGGATTTCGAATGGGTGCCATATGAAGAGAGATTAAAAAGACTGGGACTTTTCATCTTAGAAAAGAAGAGACTAAGGGGGGATATACTAGAGATCTATAAAATCATGACAGGTATGGAGAAAGTGAATAAGGAAATGTTATTTACTTTGTCCCATAACATAAGAAATAGGGGTCACCAAATGAAATTTATAGGTAGCAGGTTTAAAACAAACAAAAGGATGTTTTTCTTCATGCAGCACACAGTCAACTTGTCATCCTTGACAGAGGATGTTGAGAAGACCAGGACTTTAACAGGGTTCAATAAAGAACTAGATAAATTCAAGGAGATTTGGTCCATCAATACTTATTATGCAGAATGGGCAGGAATGCTGTCCCTACCCTTTTTTTGTCAGGGGATGGAAATGGATGACAGAAGAGGGATCACTTGATCATTATCTGTTCACTCCCTCTGGGGCATCTGGTGTTGGTCACTGTTGGAAGACAAGATACTGGGCTTGACGGATCTTTGGTCTGACCCACTATGACTATTCTTATGTTCTTATGACTTATTATTCCGAAATATGTTATTTTGAAATAATTTCCTTGTGTAGACATGCCCTAAGGGTGAGGAGAACACTTTGCTTAGTGAGGGAAAGGTCGCAGGAAAAATTTGAAGGGGAGCCATGTGGTATCTTCCTTTTTGTAAGTACATATATGGGCAGAAGAGATAAGTTACACATTTTTAATAAAGGGTAATTAACTATTGGAACAATTAACCAAGAGATATGGTGGATTCTCCATCACTTGAAGTCTTTACATCAAGATTGGATGTTCTTCTACAATATACAGACTATTTTAAGATGTAGGATTTACTGGGTGAAATCCTATGGCCTATGCTTAGCAGGAGGTCAGATTAGATGATTATAATGGTCCCTTTCTGAAATGTAACATAGTAACTGTTTCTAGCCAATGTCACAAACACTACAGAGGAAGGGAAAAGCAGGTTTTCATAGGAGGGCATGATCTGTCACATAATAAGGGACATGCATATAGCAAATATGTATTTTCTAGGGGGCTGTGCCCCCTGCTTGCTATGCTCACCAACCCTCCTCTCTCTGGGGGCAGGGTATCTGGCCAGGGGGGAAGGGGCAGGAGCAGGCTGGGCTGCGGGGTCTCAGAGGAAGGGGGGAGGAGGCCGGGGTAGCTCAGGCTTGGATGGCAGAGGGGACATGGGGAGGCCCAGGGGTGTGTCAGGCTCGGATGGCGGAGGAGACCCAGCATGGCCTGGGGGGGGCCGGGGGTCGGCCTTGGATGGCAGAGAGAACCGGGCCCCAGCAGGTCCTCCCTGGCAGCACAGCCGCCCCGGGCGTGAAGCGGGAGCCAGAACTAGAACAGCCCATGGCCAGAAGGGACGGCACGGAGGCTGGCCACAGCAAGCAGCTGAGAGCAGAAGTGGGTGGCGGCATGTGAACACTGTTGATGTCATTCTGGTGTCCTGCAGGAAATTTTATATATATATATATATATATATATATATGGAGGGAGAGAGAGAGAGCAAGAGAGAGAGAGAGAGAGAGAGAGAGAGAGAGAAAAGAAATTCTCCAAGCCTTTCATAGAGAAACCTGAAAGCAGGCAAGTTTTGTTACAAATATGAAACACATCAAGGTTAATGGATCTTTCAGACAGCCTTGGAATTTCAGGATCAGCCTGAACCAAATGAGTTTTGCCAGACTTTAAGGTTTAAAATTAACCCTAACCCCCTGTGAGTTAGATGGTGGTAAATTTAATTTTATAGATGGGGAAGCCGAGGCACAGATACCTTAACTAACTTGACCAACACCACAGAAATGGTAAGAGAACACAAGATTCCTTATTGCTAGTCCCCTAGTTAACAACTGAACTACATACACTTTCAGATTTTAAAAACAAAATGCGGCTAGGATTTCCAAGAGAGGAGATTTCATTTGCTCCATCAAGACATGGATATTTTTCTTGCCTTAAACTTACCTTCATCGGTAGCTGACATTTAAGCTTCAGGTTTCCATTAATTGGTATGGAATTACTGAACATGATCAATTAAATTCATTTTGCATACAGCAAGGGTACAATACTTATTTTTGTGACTTCTTCATACTACTTCCATTATATGCAGGAGCAATTCAGTGGAAATTACCATCTTTGTACACACAATTAATAATAAGAAACCATGACTGAATATCAAAGAAAATGGGAAACAGCTCCTTGCATGTTAGAAACTGGGAATAAGTGACAGGGGATGGATCACTTGATGATTATCTGTTCTGTTCATTCCCTCTGGGGGGCACCTGGCATTGGCCTCTGTCAGAAGACAGGTTACTGGGCAAGATGGACCTTTGGTCTGACCGTGGCCATTCTTATGTTCTCAGAATACATGATGGTAAATCACAGAATTGGGTAATATTTTGTGAATTAAAATATGTTTTCATTTGACAAAATATGTTCTCATTTCATAAAATCCCACATGTAACGTCCACCATGTAAAAATAGAATATGTATATTTGGTGAATTTAGTTTGATTAATTTATTGCTCCTTCAAGCACAACACATGAATTCACACTACAGACTGATGTCTTGATGGCTCTACTACATTTGAAGAATCGGCAAAGGGAACACACAACTTTTTCCTACCATCCCATAGGGACTCCTGAGAAAAGTTAATACCTTAACGTCTTCATATTGATCACCAGGTCAGCTGGGAATGATAACTGGCAACACAAACAAGCCTTGTAGCTTTTGTCTATTACTTAATGTGTCTCACACCCTGTGGTTCACAAAAATATATGCTTTTACATTTAACTACATGCAGCAGATAATCATGGTGAATAAACTTACTTTTATATGTTATTCTTGTTATGGTGTCTCTGTTTAGCATGCGATTTAGAAATGGATTTGATGATTCAGATACCTAAGGGAGAAAAATGAATAATGTCAAAAACTTTGTTATCACAAGCATCAACTTTCAGGAAAATATAACTTGTGTCTGTATCTATGTATGTGTACAAAAAGAGAGAGGAAGAAAACTATGAAAAAAGGCACACATGATTGTGTGCAGAACTTCTGCATTTATTGTAATTTTTGTGGGGAGAGGCAAAATCAGCTATAGATGAAGATGTCTCTACCAGAAGTGGTCAGAAAGTTTGCATCTAGGAATAAATTCAATGGAAAAGAAAAGGAAAAGTTAACACATGGATAAAGATGTGAAATACAGTTCTGATTTCAGCGTCATTGAATTGGATGGATTTATAGATGATTAGAACTGTACTTGGCATTCTATCATAGAATATTTTGTGTCATATCATGTGACATCTCCTATGGGGCCTATTTCAGATTTCATGCACCAGTCTCCTCTCTCTCTCTGTTGTGTCTATTGCTAGCCTTTTTAATATTTTATTTAGAATTATATGTTAACAGTGAGATTCCAAGCGCCAGGCTATGCAAGCTGCAAGAGAAGTCTGAATGAATTCCATAGTGCAGAGGGCTAATATTCAGAATATGACATGGATTAGCAATTTATTTTTGCTATTCATCCTGGGATATTTCGCTTGGGCCATGCCCTCTAAACTCCTATTTATATGTCACGTTTATGTAGCTTGGTTGGTTCTGAACCTGACCTCCTGGTATCTTAATTGATTCGCCCTGCTGTCCTGTCCTCTCTGAGTTACATTTCTTAGTAATTGGATGGATGCTGCTGTGACACATTCGGTTTTGGAAATGGATTTATTATGAAGCTTGGAAATATAATATATTGTAATATAACCATTATGGGTCTGAACCAGAGCCATACCTCCAAACAGCCCCCAAGCACTGGAAACATTCTTTTCTGGATCCTCACCATTGCGGGGATAGGTAACCTCAGAAATCCTTATCACTGAGTTTCCACAGATTGTTTTCAAGCAGGGGATTTGCCCCAGAATCAGCACATCTCCCAATATTAGGAGGTGGCCAGGGCCATAACAGATTGAGTGGTATATAGAACAGGATCTGGTGCATTTGATGCTTATATCTGTGACATTGTTTTAAACATACTGAAATATTTGGCACTAGGTATGTTCAGTGGTCATCAAACACTTTGTATACTTTGAGGCACAATTATTTCAGAGAATGATTTACGCTGCCTCCGACATTCAAAACAAAACATGGGCAGTCAGTTCACATGGAAGACAAAGACCATGTAGTACCTGCATGAAGGGAAACAACAAATCTAGTTCTACACTTCACGTTACTCATTTCGTTAGGTGTGCAATTAAAGTAGTACACAGAAACAAGTTCCATTTCACACAGAACTGAAAATTGTGGGCAGTGTCCAGGAGATGGTTCAGTTCTATTCCTTTTCACAAACTACAGTTAACTCACAGGGTTCACCTCACAGACTGGGGATGAAAGAGATAACCAGATGATCTTTCTGATAAATACTTCAAGTATTAGAGCTGTACAAAAGGCAGCAAGGGGATCCAACTTTCCAAGATAACTGGTGAAATAGATATTTTAGTTATGAGGTTGGTGTGTAAGCTCGATCCTTATTAATTCAGACCAGAATACTAAAAGGGATTTTTTAAAAAGAAGATTGCCTATATAATTTCTGGGGATATTGGCTAGATTCTTTGAGGTGCAGAGTAAATCAGAGCATTGCTACCCTAGTAGAAACAGCTAATGTTTTGCAGTAAGCACTAAGGCAAAGTGTAGGATTCACAATGGTACAACACATGTATTACCATAAGGAGGCCTTGCTTCCTTGAGTTAAGAAGAAAAGAGGATTCTAAAGTATAATTCAGAATTTTTGAATAAATAGTGAGCTCTGAGTATTAGCAATAGATGTGGAGGAATATGGATGGTATGAAGGCTAATGGATAATAATCATATGTTCTTCCACCTGTGTGAAATGCAAAACTCTAAAAGACATCTAGATTTTTAAGACTCTTTTCATTTTGATAATCTAAGTATAATCTAAGATTTAACCTTAGATTAAATGACATTGGTAGGGAAACTCATTTGTTGATTTATAACCAGCCACCACTCCTCTAAAATGCAAATGTTCTCTCTCCCTACTCCTTGCACCCAGGAGAAAAGGATTAATTTTAATTATATGCTCACTTTTGCATCTCTTCACACAGATACCTCAAATCTGCAGAATTAATAACTTCCCTGAGCATTTTAATGTGAAACTATAAACTAGTACAACTGCTGCTTATTGTATCAAATATGTTTGTTTCACTGCACCTTCCTCTCCCCACAAAACTTTTCCCTCACCTGGTGTGTTTCAGCATTAGACTGCAGGCTCTGTGGAGCTGGGACAGTCTCTTTCATAATGAATGCACAGTGCCTAGCATAATGGGGTCTCTTGATCTCTGACTGAAGTAAAAGCACCGCTGACACAATACAAATGGCGATGAAAAGGGCAGATTCTAAAACTCTGTTCATGGAAAAATAATCTGAATAATTTAAACACTAGATAATATTTATGAAATTTAAATACTTACTTTCATAAATATAGAAACTACCACCAAGCCATTGGGACTTTTTGCAGCCTCTGTGACATTTGTATACAACTCATGGTTATAGTGGATTAGTTGAACCTAAGAGATATGGGGGGAAAAATTACAATTAAACAGTGGAGAATCATACTGCGCTTTATCGTCAAATATTTTATATATGTAGACATAATCCCCATCATGCTAGTAAACTTTGTAACATTGAGATTTTTCTGAGGTTTATGCAACATGCATGATTTTAATAACCTCAGTGACCATCTGCCTCAAACTGGCACAGCACCAGGGTGTCATCTTCTAAATTGCTGTTAAGTGAATTTACCACATATGAGGTGCACTGCAGGGGTTGGTATAATTTCCTCTCTACAACAGCAGTTGCCATAGGCATCAAATAATATGCACTCTTCAGCACCAGCTCAAAGTCAGAGCTGTCAGAGTTGGAAATACTTGCACAAACATGTCGGACAGGCAGTGCAATTGTGCTGCGTAGCTGCTTCAACCACACACGTCTAAAATTCAAGTGACTAATGTCATTGGCCAAAATTTTCAAAATTGGTTGCCCCGAGTTAGGCAATGTCATCGTGAACACTCATTATCCCTCGTTTGTCACACAATTTGGTTGTACCTTGTCTTAATTTAAAATCGGTATTTTAGATTGTCAGGTCCTTAGAGCAGAGAATTGTCTCTCTTCCTATATGTCTGTATGATGCACTGCACAAAGGGCTGAAATCTGATTGAGGCCTTTGGATACTAGTGCAATATAATAGCCTGATTTTTCAAGGGTGATGAAAGCCCTTTATTCCCAATGTAGTTAGCAGGAACTGTGGGTATTCAACATCTCTGTCAATCAGGCAGCTTAGTGAGATGTCTAGCTCTGACCCAAGACTGAAAAATTAGGACCAGTGTTTCAGCATTTTTAAAAGTGGAGCAGTCTGGTATTTGGAATTTAAACCCCAGCCCCTCAGAGGTCAGCATGACTTAAAACTGAATGGGAGAGAAAAATCCACTGGCAATAACAAACAAACAAACAAACAAAAAAGGAAAATACATTCATCGCATAAAAAATCATTTTTACATCAATGACTGAACTTACTGTGATTCATTGTGTGCTAACTGGTGTGATATATTATGCCAGACACAGAGCATCATGTATGCTATGCAATACTGATAAGATTTTTTTTAAATAGTCACATCTCATTAATGTCTAAATCTCAGTCCTTTTTGCAAACCCATAAAAAATGGGATTTATGAAGAGGGAGCTCACTGGGGATTGGGAGAAATGATCTTCTCCCAACATCAGGGCATGAAGCATTCTCCAAAGGCACTTGTATAGCTTACATTTCATAGTGGCCACTGCTGACTTAAAATAGGAACTTTGGGTAGTGGATTCATATAGCTATAGGCCACATGGGCAGACAGAAAAGGACTGAACTAGTGAATTATACTTTGGTATCTGAATTGAGAATATCTGAATACTTGGATCTAAGATCAGCACAGAAAATGCACAATAGTCTCTAAACTTGGGAATTCACATTTAAACACTGATTTTAAAAGTAAAAACCACTATGTTACATTGTGCATTCTGTTACACTAGTGAAAATCTGGAGTGACTTCTCTGGTGTCAAAGAAGTTACTCTAGGTCCACATCAGCTGGAATGAGATCACAAACTGACTTTGGTATATTTATATCAAATAATGTGAGCAGAATTAAAGTTGGAATTCTGAACTGAAAGTAACTTTGAGAAGTTTTGTTTCACTCATAGTTCTTGCACTCACAACATTTATGTTCCACTTAGCTCACAATATTAGATCCATAGGCAATCAAAGAATTTCTTTTACCTGCCACATGGCTAATGTCTTCTACAACTGGCAAAGAAGCTGCACCATAGATGGCTTCCCTCCCCATGAAATGCTCCTATTCATGGGCTTTGTCTACACTATGAGTTTTTGCCAGAAGAGGCAATGCAAATGAAGCGCTGATTAGCATATTGTCATGCTTCATTTGCATAATCTCCGATGCCTTTTGCGCAAAAACAGGCAGCGTGGACATGTCCGTTTTCCAGAAAACCCTCTTTTTCTGGCAAAAACTCGTAGTGTAGACAAAGCCATGGAGAAAAATCTTGCTAAAATGTGATTTAATAACCACAATGGACTCTAACCCTATGACAGGTGGAATGCTTAGTGCCCCAGTCGTGCAAGGATACAGTAGCAAAGATTGGTGTAACAAGAGTTACCTGACTTTTTATGATGTATTTATTAAAAATAATGTTAAGACTTTATTTTATCACCAAAATATGTGTGCCCATCAATATGCATGCCAGCAGCAATCAAAGTTATGGCATACATTTATAAATCAAGCATAACCTACACAATTACGGTCTCGTTAATCATAACTTGAGAAATTAATGATGCCTTATAGACTTTGGGAGAATTCACATACCACTTTTTCTTTTATTGCCTTAACATGCCAGATATATTTTGCAGTTGTGTGAAAATGTCTGATCTTGCTGTCCTAACTGACATAAAGAAAAACACCCAAGCTACACATCCATGTTCAATAAAGACATCATGGTGCTCAGGCACAAGGGTATTGAATGAGCTTATACATTTCTGAAGGACACACGAAAAATTTTGCTTTAGTACATTGAGCAGACCTGGACCCTTAGCATAGAGCATTGCTATGTACAACTCTCATTCAACTACCCAAAACAAAAGAAAAAAAAAACCTGAATGTGAGGGTCAAAATGGTTGACAATGTGTTTGTTTTTGACTATTTTTTTCCTCTCCTGGATTGTGAACTATCAGTTGTCCTTTTTACAACAGGCACAGTAAAAAATTTTAAGCAAGACAAAACCAAACAACCTGAAAAGAGGAAGGAAAAATGTCAATGTAGACAATGAAGTCATCTTCTGAACTCTGACAGCCAGCAGAGTTGGAGGAAGCATTAACCATCCTTTTGTGGCATGTCTTCTAAAGGTCTTGTAAAAAATTAATGAGGGTTTTCACTAAACAGCAACCAGAAGTTCCAGGCTCATTAGTCATCAGCTTGTGATGTTATTGAATTTTTATAACATTTTAGCCACAGGGACTGTGCCCTTGTTAACATTTTTAAACTCTGCAGCATATATTCTGATATTATTTAACAGAATTCACTCTAGGAGTCAAAGTGAATTCGTGAGGACATAGATCATGAAATCTGCATTAAGTGGGATTTTCTTGTGTAGTAAGTCCCTTAGTTATGCAGGTCAGTTTTGTTGATTTAATGAACCAAATTTTAAGTACAAGACCGGCTAGATTGAATAAACTAAAGATAAGAGACCAAATTCATCTTCCTTTTGTAAGTGCAATCCCTGGGGAGGACAACTTGCAGAAACCATGAGAAAACACTCAGTTCCCATTCCAAAAATAGAATGTGTGGGCTCAGGATTAACAGATCAAGTGAAGGGAAATCATAAAATGCTCAAATGGGATTCTACAATCCGTGTCAAATATCTGGGCTCAAATTACAGGTGATCAGTGGACCTGATGGAAAATTGATTACTAGTTAAATTATCCATGGTTATATAATGAAACTCTCGTTCCTGTAATACATTCTGATCCAGAGGAAAATTGATACTTAGGGTGACCAGATAGCAAGTGTGAAAATTTGGGACACTTTTGTTTTTTGGGGGTCGGGTAGGGTGTATGAATTGCCTATATAAGGCAAAGCCCCTAGCAATGTTCCCTTTAATCTTCTCTACGCATGTGCAGATTTTTTCCATCCTTGTGAGGAATAATTTCATGTGCGAATGTGCACCACCAGTAGAAAGAAAAAACCTAGCTGTGGGTTCACTGCTAATCATCTAGGGGGCATTTTAATATCTCCTGAGCACAAACTCTTGGCTTATGGCTGCTAGTAGTGGGACATCTGATCACCTTGTTTGTTTGAAACCCCCACACCTGTACCAGTGTTTGTTCCCAGCTCAATGTTCCTCTAGCCCTGCACACATACACATGCAGACCATCCCTCCTCTCTGACTGCTCAAATTGTTTCAGGGGTAGTTCCAAATGGTATATTAAAAAAAAAGCAAAGTTTCAACATGGGTTACAGCTGAACTTTCAATCTTGCTAACGATCACATTGTGGAAAGAACTTCTGTTACTGAAGAGAGCTGGCTGAAAAATAGGAAACCCTGTGAAAATCCTTGCCCCAAAATGTGTCCTTTTCCCCCACTGGAAAAACACCGAGATTCAATGTTTTCCTGACCTGCTATGCTAAGTAGGACTCTTGATTAATCCACCTCTCCCATTGGTAAAAGAGTGGACAGGGGGAGACCATGATGGGAAAGAATTAGGCTTTAGTATCATTATGGTACCATGATTAATCACTCCACCAAAAAGAAAAAAAAGTAAGTCAGGTGAGGTGATATCTATTATTGGACCAGCGTTTGTTGGTGAGAGAGAAAAGCTTTTGAGATCCACTTTTCTGTGGAGCTTGAAAACTTGTCACTCTTATGAATTTATGCTGGACCAATAGAAGATATTATCTCACTCACCTTGTCTCTTTCATTTCCTGGGACCAGTTGTGGCTGCTGCAGCAACACTACAACCAATACATTGAAACAGTTACAAATTTAGATTGTATCAACTTTCCCCATTCTCCAAACTTACATTCTATAAACAAGTAATTCGCATAGCAACAAATCCTTCTAACTACCTGTTAATCAAAAAGTCCCTTTGGATGAGTCTGACCGACACACAGCACTGTATATAATAAAAATTAAAACCTTCTAAAGCATTCATTTCATTCCCTTTGTTCATAACATATTAATTAATAACAAGAATCAATTTAAGATTAGTAATTGCTGAATAGTAATATTGGTAATGTACATCAAATGCAATCTCCAAGCAAGCAATTTCCTACATCAAAATCAAACTGATAAGCAATTTAGTTAGAATGGGATGCTAAATAGCCCTGACTCTGCTTGCATTGTTTGCGGTGGCAAAACTCCCATGGGAATGATCTGGAGTAGATACATCGATCTTAGTTCTCATGGTATTAATTGACTATATCAGACATTTTAATAACCAGACTGGTTTAATTTTTTAAGGCAACTAAATTTAAACTCCATTTATAATGACAAACCATCTACTCTAAATCAACTAAGCAGATGGGGGATTGCAGCTGCTTCAATTTAACTCCAGCACAAGAAGTTCATTGTATTACAAATGGTTTTGTAAAAAGCAGTGCTGAGGATACATCCTCATGTGCTGGTCTCAAATAATGGGATATTCAACTAAAGGCTACTAACTGGTTGAGGAATTAGCTTTTGAAAACGATTCCCCACATATACAGATATATACAAATTGAATAACGAAAGAGAGACAGAGGTGTGTGTGTGCGTGAGAGAGAGAGCGAGCGAGCGAGCATTAATTCTGCAGGTTTTGCCTTAAAGACCTCTATAGAATTTAATAAGGAATGTTAAACTTTCTACAAAATTTTTGAAGGAGCAAAATGCTTGTTAAATGGTGGTTTCCCACCAATTCAAGGAGACTCAAGTGTTGTGCAGAATCCTCAGCTTCTATTTTCAAGCATCTTCAGCTTTATCCACTAAGAAAACAACTGCTGCTGCTCTTTGTTCTATTGCTGCTAGCTGATTTGGAAATACTGTAGCCAGGTCCTGTCAATTATCCAGTCTGAGGAGGAAGTTCTGAAACAGAGATGTTGTCTAGACTGGGATTTGTAGTAATCTTATCCACCAACGTAGCTATACCAGTTGAAACTTCTAGTATAAAATGCTACAAAGCACAGATTGTAGCAGTGCATTTTGCCTTTTTTTTTCAAGCAGGGCAAGATCAATCAGTGCAATTTGCAGTTTACGCTCTCTATAGCAGAAGTTCGTTCGCATACACATTGCCCTGGTCTATACTAGGGAATTATTTCAAAACAACTCCCCTTATTTTGAAATAACTCCTGCTTTCCATGAAGAAGAATGTTAATTTTGAAATAGTTCTTTCGCAATAGCGATAGTGTGGACACTCCAGTGCTGCTATTTCAAAATAACTATTCCTCAGAGTCATTCAAAGTAATTACTCCCCAGTGCTTACTGGGTCTCTAAATTGAGGTAGCGCTTCCACATTAAGGGAGCCTGCATTGGACTAATTTCAAGGCTTCCCTGTAATGTGAACATGTAATTTCAAAATAGTTATTTTGGGAGTTATTTTGAAATAATTTCCTAGTATAAGACATGCCCATGGAGGGTTACTAATAGCTGGAATCAAGCCAAATTCCCAGGGTTGTAGCGGGTTTTAAGATAACTTCTTGTATGTGCTTTCTGTATTGTGCAGTTTGCATGGCTCTACCATCTTGTGTTGGCCTCTGGATCTAGCTGTCCCTCCCCTGCATTTTTGAAAAGTACTGTTTTGGTGCACAGGGAGGATAGCTCAGTGGTTTGTGCACTGGCCTACTAAACCCAGGCTTGTGAGTTCAATCCTTGAGGAGGCTGTTTAGGGATCTGGGGCAAAATCTGTCAGGGGTAGTACTTGGTCCTGCTGTGAAGGCAGGGGACTAGACTTGATGACCTTTCAAGGTCCTTTCCAGCTCTAGGGGATAAGTAGCTCTATTCATTAGAATGAACAGATTTCCATAGGAGCAAAAAATACACAGTTGAAATGAGAATCTCAAAAGGATTCAGCTAAGAGTTTAGGGAGAGACTGCCCTACTAGACTCCATCATATACAAAAGGCTTGCATATTGATGATCTCATACACATATTACTGCTGCCTTCCTAATGCAGGAGCCAGATTCATCCCCAGGGCAGCCTGTGTTGGCAGTCCTGCTGCTCCCAGAGTGGGGGTGGGTGGGACTCCAACCTACAGTCCTGCTGCTCCCAGGCCAATGCCCTATATCTTGGGGAGAATTCTTCTGGCAGGATGAAGTTTTCTGTTTCAGGAGAGATCCTTTTACCCATTGGTCCAAAAGAGTCCAGATTTTTTTTTAATCTTCAGGGCACATTACAGGGCCTATCAACTCTTGGATTTTTCCAAGAAGAACGAGGCGTGAAGTATTTAAGGTGACTATAGCTGTGGTGGCTCTCTGCCTTATAGACTTATAGCTTTGTAGGTTGTCCTGTAGATGCTTTATTAACCCGTTTGTATTCTGTGTTATTTATCCTTAGATTGTATGTTTAATATTTGTACTGTGGGACTGGACATATGATTAATACATTTAAGTAATAATTATAAAATTGGGGGGAGGGGTAAATCAATGGGTGTTTTGTTATCCCCACAGAAGGACCTGATATATTTTCACTGTGCTAACATTTTAATTATTGAGAAATTCTTCAGTGTTAGGCATGGAGATCTTTTCTTTCTACTTCGCTATATATTTGAGAGAGTTTGTCTGTGAGTCTCTCTGTGTGTCTGTTTAAGAACTCCTCCTAAACAGTAAGAGCAAGGACCATCAAATTTGCTATGCAGCTTCCTCTTATCATAACGTAAAGCAAGGTAAGGGTTTGGTTGTGCTGGAATAATGGGACTGCTTCTCAGAATACCATACAGAAAAGAGACAGAATCACCAGGTAGCTGGAAGGGGCTGGAAGGGGGTGCACCTCCCCCTTCTGGGATTGCTCCAGTCTCAAGCCTCAAATCCCCCAGGCACCCTTAGGGAGGGAGGGTGGGGCTGAAGCCCTCTCCCCCCGATTTATATGGGAACATTGCTGGCTGTTGCCCTTTGTCAGGGAGTAGGGTGGGAGGAGTTCACAGTTTCCGGTGTTCCTCACTCTGGCTTGGGAGCAACAGGGGGAAGACAAACTGTGCACCTGTCCCAGCTGGGAGACATGCACTGTTTCCCTGCCTGTGCCCGCTGAAGCTGTAGCAGCCATGGAGAGGCGCTTCTCACCTGGCCTCATGCTGCTGCAGTGAGAGAGGGCAGAGGTCATCCTCGCTCTCCGGGGCAGCCTGCATACTGAACCCCTCATCCCCAGACAATTTCATTTTATTCTCAAAAAAACAAAAATTAATTGAGTTAAGGACCTGAACAACACAGAGTACATTTTCTAGCTATCACTTTGAAAGTGTCCCATATGTAGCAGGCCTATATAGAAAAGTCACAGTAAAGAAGTATATCATTGGTATAGAATTCTATAGGCTGACTTTAAAAATATAATTTGCTCTTAAACACTATAAATATTCAGAATAACTTCTAGAGAAACTTGTGAAATATACATTGTACTCTGTAAATTTAATCCCTACTATGTTCAGAAAGACTTTTTCTGTAAAGGGGGGTGTTTAGACTCTACAGAGTTAGGCTTGATCCTTAGACAAATCTCATCTTTCAACTGATGGCTTTCTTCTTTTTTTAAACAGTCAATACAGTGAGGAAAATCCCCTTCAGTTTTGCTTTTAGTTTCAGGGCTCTTAAACAATACAAAATCTTGTTATATGCTACTGATTTCCTTTGGGAAGATTCTCTCACTAAAATTAATTTGCCATAAAACAACAGATAGTTGTTTTCCTTGAGCAACAGAAGTTCAGTTTTTCAGGCAGAGGAAGGGAATTAAGATTAATCTCTTTCATTTTAGTCAATGAAAATCCAAAATGTGTCCTTGTTCCATCTCTCCCAAGACTGTGCATTGGACCAGAAGCGCACACAAAACTTTTTAGACATCTGAGGTTGGTACCATTGGGAATATCAGTATGACCTGACTGCAACAGATTAGGAGTAATTTACTATAAGTATCCACGGCACTGAATTGTTTACAGGCACTGCAGAGTCTGGTAAGGCTTCCACGTTGCAGAATATCATATTGTTGATATTATAGACCAATTCCTGGCTAATGTGTGGGAAAGGCTCTAATTCTTTCCCCTAAGAATCAGGTAAGCATGTATACATATGTGTGTGTGTGCACAGTGGGGCTGCCAGCAATACCAGGGCCTCTGGGGGCGGGGGGGGGGGCAGGAGCAAGATGGAAGAGGGGAACAGCTCTGCGACCTGGAAGGGGAGGAGCCTCAGATTCCTCCCGCCAGCCCTTCAGTGCCATCCAGGGATCCGGTGGCAATTTAAAAGGTCTGGGACTGCTGGCTGCCGCAGAAGCCCCAAGGCCTTTTGAATCGCTGAGCTCTAGGACAGCAGCCCCCTTTGCCCACCCCCCACGGCAGCAGACCTGTGTGTGTATATCTTTAAAACACTTATTTATTATGCACCTATATTTTGCCTGAGATAAGCTTGAAATATTTACTACATTGCTCATATGTTCACATGTCAGATGCAGTTCTTTCTGGGTGCCAAGAGATGTTCTACTTGGGTATGTCTAGACTGCATCCCTCTGTCGGCAGAGGGATGCAGATTAGGCAGGTCGACATTGCAAATGAGGCAGGGATTTAAATATCCTGTGCCTAATTTGCATAAAAATGGCCACCATGTTTTGTGACTCAGCACTTTGTCGGCAAAAGCGGCAGTCTAGAGGGGGATCTGTTGAGAAAGAAAGCCTTTTTCGACAGATCCTGTAAACTTCCTTGCAGGAGGCATAAGGGATCTGTCAAAAAAGGCTTTCTTTCTTGACAGATCCCCCTCTAGACTGCCGCTTTTTGCCGACAAAGTGCTGAGTCAGCAAACTGTGGTGGCCATGTTTATGCAAATTAGGCGCGGGATATTTAAATCCCTGCCTCATTTGCAATGTCGACCTGCCTAATCTGCATCCCTCTGCTGACAGGGATGCAGTCTAGACATACTCCTTGAGTTTTCTTTTGATCCCATACCACAGTATGGATATCTACATATCTGATCACTTGGAATGCTTCCGTTGTGGCATCTGACCAAAATCACATGGCCAAGTAAGAAGAGACTGTTTGCTGTGCTAGCCTTCCTTGGCATCACAGATTGTATGGCTTCTATTCAGCAATCTTTTAAAAAATACCTGTGAAATATGATGGTTTAATCTACTGTGCATCTGTAATCCTGTGACAAACGTTACAGCACTTCAAGGGGACAATAGAAGGTTCTTTAACACTGAGATATGGAGAAGTATTGGACTGATGGAATTTAAAATCCCATAGTCCATTACACAGAATGTTCTCCTTACTGCTGTGGGGAGTAATGGAAATAACCTTTGTTCTACTTGCAAGTGTTATAATTGAGTATATAACTATCTTGATTTGTAAATGACAAGGAACCCAAGGGAAGGGAATGACAGCAGGGAACAGCTAATCTGTAACTGTAACATTTTTTATTATACTATGCTGCCCAATAAACTGTTGTCACACCTGATTTACAGAGTACACAGCACATTTCCAACCCAGCAGGAAGGGGGAAGCAAATTAAATTGCTCTGATAGATAAGTTAAGTGTTTTGATGCAAAGTCTTTGCAGCAAGTAACTAAGATCTTGTTAAGGGGAAAAAAGATATATTTTGAATATACAAGGTTTATTAATAGTTAGAGGAACAGATTTAAATTTGAATTAATTGGCATCCATTCAATAATGGAAGTGTAATGAGTTAAAACCAAGATATAAAGTATTTGATGGTCTTATCTTAAAATACAGATGTTGCTACAGTTCTTTTAAAACAGAGCTTAGGAAGAGGAGAGGTATCAGAATTGTTTTGTCACATTCATTCTCTGGATCTGAAATCAGTTTATTGTTCTCGCTTTGTGAGAGAAATTCTGAAATTTCTGTGATGTCCATAGACCTCACCTTCTACTTGTTTTAACAAGTTGTTTTTGGATATGGTCTAAACAAGTTAAAGAAACTGTGTCTTCCAATACATTGTGGCAATTGGCCATTGAGAGTGATCAGGTATTGCTTGCTGCTCCTTCTTGCCAATATGACCCGTCATTTCAGAACCAGACAGTGATACGATGCAAAGTGCCAGCTGGCTGATGCTATGGCATAGGGACTAATTCTCCAAGGTTCAAGAGGTCCTAAACACTCAATGGCTTGAATGGGATGTGAAGATGATGTGTTGTGTAGTCTTGCCTTAATCTTTCTATTCATGCTTGTTAGTGTGAAAGAAGCTATTTGCATATATATGCAACCACACTTAAGATGCAGCCCTCGGCAAGTGCTGTGAGTATCATTGTGGCCCCGTGAGCTTCCAAAGTTGAGTAGCGCTGCTCTGAGCTTTTTTGACACCTACAGGGATGGCCATAGGTGTATAAAATATACAGAATCATGAGCTGCTGTGGGCAAAACCCACTTCATCAGATGCTCATCACAAAGCTCATGATACTATATATTTGGTTAGCCTCTAAGATGCCACAGGACCACTCATTGTTTTTAAAGTTACAGACTAACATGGCTATGCCTCTGAGATTTCATAGGTGTACAAGAATATCTGTATCTCTGACTCTTTACTATATAAACAACAGAGTCACTATTGGTAAATTTCAGGTCTTAAAAGTCTTATGAGTTTGTTGAGGCACTGTATTCTTTGGACAATTTCTCATTTGTTACTTCAGTAAGCTCTTCCTTGCAGTGTGCTTGGCACTATACAAGGCACAAAGATCCTGACACAGTTCCTGCCCAAGAGAACCTGCTTTCTTCTATAGTATCATGAACAGCCAGCTTTCTGAAGATACATAACACAAAGACAATATTTCAGATGCATTTTCCACTAGATCAAAAAATCTACCCTGCTTGGTATAAAGGTCAACAAATTCTTAAAAATATGTAAAAGAAAAGCTAATGTATTTGTTTATACTGATTTCAAAAATATTTGAGCCTATTAGCCAATAGAGATCATTCTTCCACCTTAGACCCATAGTCATCCTTAATCAACTGTCTTTTTTTCCTCAAGGAACAACTCATAAGCCCTTGTCAAATAATGAAGATACTTTCATAGAGTCTCAGTAACTCCAGAGCTACTTCAGAAAGGAGAAGGTACTTTACAGTTTGCCAGGCTGTTATAACCCGGAGCTGCATCTTAAGTAATATTTTTGTCCTATTTTGCTGCTGCCTTGATCCCATTACTTTTTTAAAGAAGTAAAATGATAATTTTAAAAGTTACATACTCCTTTTTATAATCCTTTCATTGAGTGAAACCCTGGCTCTATTGACTCCAATGGTGAAAATCAAACTGACTTCAGTAGAGTCAAGATTTCACCCTTGAGGTCCAATCCTGCAACGTCTCTCCAAAGACAATTCTCAAGGAAATTAAAGGTTGGATGATTGGGCTCCAACTGGGTACTAGAAAACACTGCTGACACCTGTATGTAGTTAAGAGTTATGATGCACGTTAATTGTCTTTTTGAGAAATTGAAACATCTTTCTCTCACAGGGTGATCAACCAAGAAATATTAATGTTGGTCAAGATGCTATTATACACACACTCTTTATTAATTAATCCATACATCTACCTGTCTTTTGAGGGTTTTTTTTTTTGCTAAAATCACAGCAGTGGTATGTGTTTATACTGTTGGTATATTAGTGAAATAAATTGTACATGACCACTTAGTCTTCCAGAAGCTTACTTTGTATTTTCACATTACTGTGTGGTTTCAAGATTAAAGTAAATTAAAAAGATTAATTACATTTAATACAGCAAAGAAACAGAATGCCAAAAACATCTGTTTCACATAATTTTATTTTATAAATTTCTAGTAGCTTTGGTATCATCGCTGTATTAAAAATAAAGTTGGTTAGACTCTTGGTGACAAATTGTTTTTTATTGCTTTAGTCGGTTATTATCTGTCTTAAAAAAGCAGCCCCACAGAATGGACATCATTAACCATGGATTAATGGTCATCTCATCATCTAAGTACATAACCGTATGCCACCAATTACCCTAAATAAATAAGAAATAATAGGATTCTAATAATTTTCCTTTCAAATAGAATAGGTCTAGGAACATGCAGTTAAAAGAGGACTCTGTTTTGAAAGGTCATTGTATAAATGTACTAGAAGATTTACTTGGGTCCTTCATTCAATTTTTTTTAAATAAAATGAAAATGTGCATGCTTCTTTTAAATCATTGCTCTGGGGTGGGGCTGGGGCTGAGGGGTTCAGTATTCTGGCCTCCCCAGGGAGAGAGAACTACCCCAGCCCTCTCTCACTACAGCAGCTTGGGGCCAGGTGAGAAGCACCTCTCCATGGCTGCTGCAGCTCCAGAGGGCACAGCTGGGGGAGGGATGCATGTCTCCCAGCTGGGGAAGGTTCAGGTTAGGCTGGAACGACCACCTGTCACTTGGCAGTGTCAGTTCTGGGGCAGCTCTGGGTTGGGTGCCATAGCTGGGGGAGGTGCCCCCTCCGCTGTCCCCAGCATGGCATATATGTAGCCAATTGGAAGGGAAAGGCATCTTCTCCCCCAGCCCCAACACAGAGCTGCCATGACTGGGAGGGGGGTGAGACATCCCCTAGCATGCCCCCAGTGCGGAATTGCTACTGCTGGGAGGTGGGACACAGTCCCCCCACGGGCCCAGTACAGTGCTACTGTGGCAGCTCTGTGGTGGGGCTGGCAGGCAGAAGTGGCATTTTCCATACCTGCCCTGAGCCCCGGCATTTCCTGAGCCTTCTTTCAACATTCGTTCAGTTATGTCAATTTTGAGGACTGTCCTTAGTTTGGTGATTCTGTCTCTTTTCGATTTGGTTTTATGAGAAGCAATCCCAAAGGAAATGCAATAGTCAGTAGTTAATTCTAGACCTGGCTGTGAAACCTACGTAAAAGAGCTATGCACTGGGAATTAATACTTAAGTTGCAGATGATATTTAAAATTTCATTACAACTAAACGGTGATATGAACTCTAACTGGTTTTTAAAGCACCACCGACTAATGGATAGCAAGCTTTGTCTGTGATTCCTCTGTAAGGAACTAACCTGATGAATTACTTTCATCATGTACTGTATTACGACCATTTAAAAAAAATTAACAGTTGTTACTTAAGTTGCAAGTAATTACCTCTTGTTATATTGTGACATACAAGGGAACGGTGAGTAAACATCTTAAACTTTCTGGTGCATCTGTTCCAAAAAATTGGGAAGGGCTTTTTCATGGTATAAAGATCAACCACATGGTTTAGAGGACTCCAGGAGACACTGCCTTTGCTGCATCTCCCATCAGCATATGCTGGGATTTCTGACCAAAGAATACTTCATGTAATTTGCAAACTTAGGAAATACAACCACATGAATGTTGGCTACATGGCTTACTAATAAGTGGTTCTCTCTAAAATATTTAACTCTTCAGATAGTCTTGTGGTTAGGACACTAGTTTGCAATTTAGCAGAGTAGAGTTCAAGTCCTTACTGTACCACAGACTTCCTGTGTGATGCTTAGCCTCAGTTGCCCATCTGTATCAAGATAAATATTACTACCCTGCCTCGCAGGAATTTTTGTGAGGATGAATATGTGAAAGATTTGCGAGCTGGGCAGCTACTACACTAATGGGAATCCATACAGGCTTCTAAAAAAAGGCAGCATACCAATCACTGTTACAAAGTCTGATTTTTGTCATGGAGCATATGCAAAGGCCTATTTTGAAGGGGTTGCAAGGCTCCTGCAGGATAAGTGGCCTGGACAACAGTATTACAAAGCCAAGAGGGCTGACAGAATTGCTGGGCTCCTGGGCAAGATGGGGGTGGGGGTGTGGCTCCGTACTCCCGGAAGGGGCAGGGCTGTGGGAGGAAGGGCTGAGGGCAGCCAGCTTTCAGTGTAGTCTGGACTGCGCCATCCCCTCAGAGCTGCCTGGAGTGCATTGCGCAGGGCTCCAGAGGCGATTTAAAGTACTTTGAGCTCCGGCTGCCACGGCCACTACTATAGAAGCGGTGGTGGTTGGAGCCAGGTCCTTCTGAATCGCTGGCCCCTGGGGTAGGACCCAGCTTTGCCCTCTGACTGTCAGTGGGAGTCAGCAAAACACTTGGATCTCAAAAAGATGAGTGATAATAGAGAAACCTTAAAGGCTAATAAAAATGGAAAAACAATAGGAAATGAATATAAATGTTGGTGACTTCAACATCAAGCTTTTGAAAATAGGCTGAGAGTTACAATAAACAAACATTTGAAGCACAGCTTGATTAAAAATAGCCAACAGCATTCTGGAATGAATGTTTTATTAAATTATTGAAGTTCCTTTGGGATATTAATATTGTAGCTGATGAGATGATATATTATGGAGTTAGATTTCTGGCAAGTGTTTGAAAACATTTCACATTGAGGTTTTGTGTTTAAGGTGCAGAGTCAGAAACTAAGAAGAGTGGGTTAGATCTACCCTACAGGACACAAAACAATCAATATCCCTAAATAGTATCTTTGTTTGCTCGCAAGAAATGTTGAGGTACGACAAACTTTTTTTGTTTATGTAAAAGAGAGATTTGTAGAATGAAACTTTGAAGGCACAAAAAAATAATTGGCACTATGAAACCAAAAGGACTTGAATCATTTATGGGATAACATATGAGAAAATTTAGTTGAAGGCAGACAAAGGTTGATTGTGTCTTAAAGCAAAGAACCAAATAAGGGGGAAAAGCAGTTGCTGAATGAACTGGGTTACATTATACTGATCAGGAAAGAGAACTGGCACTTAAAGAAAAATTAAACATCGGAGACTAAAAGCCTTAAGGTAGTTTCAGTAGGAAATGAAGTAGAAGGCTGAGATCCACTGCTGGAAGAATGCAGTACGGTATCAGTCAAAGGAGGTAAAACTATGTAAAACACACTGAAGCATTTGCTTATTGTAAAAACACATGCTTCAGGAGACACTGCAAGAGGGACTGACAATTGTCTTTGGACCTGAGACAGAAGGTGGGAAGAGACGTTCACTCCTACACATTTTAATTAAAAAAAAAAAAGAAAGAAAAGGGGAGGAGCGAGGCCCTTTTGTTACCAAAAACTTCCTAATATAATTAATTATATCTCAGTGGCTCCACCTCATCCAGTCAGAGCACAAGGATGCTCTCTTCAGGCCCACCAATGAGGCAAAGGGAGCAGTTGCCCTGAGGTCTGGTGATTTGCAGCAGTGGTGGCCAGTGCCCCGGTCTCTTTAAATCGCTGCTAGAGCACTGTGCCATGTGCTCCAGGCAGCACAAAGGGCTGGCTTGGGAAATGGGGGACGCTCTGCGTTCTGGATGGTGCAGAGGGCTGGCTGCCTTTGGCCCCACCCCTTAGGCCTTCAGCCCTAGCCCTTCAGGGAGCGTAGAGCTGCCCCCTTGTCTGGGGGCCCGCAGAGGCTGTCGGCTCTCATGGCTCTATTGATACTAATTCACAAGTGTAGCTGTAATTTTTAGTAACTGTATTGTATGCAAACTCCTGCAGACTGTTTCATATCAGCCCTCAGAACTCTCCTCCATATGTCCACAATAATGAGGCTGCTTCAACTTCTCAGTTTCCGCTAAATAAAGAATCCTCTGATAATGGCTCCAAAAACGGATTCATTACACATTTCAGAACAAAATTCACCTTCTTGCTGACTCAGTGATAACTGACTTCTTGGCTAACTCAACACCAAAGCCTTCTGCTTCAGTGTTTATTCAGCTCAGGGTACACGTGCATGCTTGTAAACAGGAACCACCCTGAAATTACCTTCGAAATACTTTTGAGAAGGATAACAATATTTTTTTTACCTCCTTAAAAAAAATCAGGAGTACTTTGTTTCTTCTTTTACTCTTGTGATGTTAAACTCAATAAAAAAGGGTCAGCAACAATTAAACAAAACTATACAAAAAGTTTACATCAAAGTTTGCTATCTGATGTATTTACATATGTAGATCTGATCAATGAATAATGGGAGAGGTGGCCTAGAAGGGTTAGAGGGAGGGGACTGGAAACAAGTTACACTTGAAGGCCTCATCATAAAAAACAAATAGCATTAACTGCTAGTGTGAGTAGAGATACCAATGGCTTAGTGGATATGGAGATGAGGACTTACCAAAAGTAACGTATGAATTTCTTACATTGAGATTAGATCACCAAAACTTTCTTCACCTGGGCTAGCACATGTGAGCTTGCTTTCTAAGGAGAGCAAGCCAGCATGAAATGCACCCTATTGGCATTCTGCATTTCGCAATGACTGTAAGTTACATTTCAGGTCTAGTTCAAGGAGACTGTCCATCATTTTGAAAGACCTGAATGAAAAAGGGCTAGGCCCAATTGCTTCCATTTTTTGTGTGTTTAGTATGAACTGCAAAATAAGAGACAGATAATATATCCATTCAATCCTTGGAGACTCCACAGAGGTTGCCAGGTAATACAATTTATTCTTGTGATGAAATCATCAATGTAACTCATGGCCAATTCCCCACTCATAAATTCATAGCTTACATAGTCAAAGGTATGGAAGTATGTTGGATAGCGCAACTTGGCTTGAAGCAGGGTTGTTTTTCTGACATTCTGCTTTTCCCTGAATTTCATGAAATCTGGCATCTTGAGGGAGAGAAGAGACGGAGTAATGCTGATGGTTTTTAAGCAGGTAAAGCAGATTTTTTTTAATGTTTAAAAAAATGTCAGGAAGGTTTCTGTTGTACCAATAGGCAGGTGTGTCCTGATTTACACAAATGGAAGCAGAAAGGATGAACTGTTTTGTTAGCATGGGAAACAGCTGTTACAGAGTTAACAGGAAGAACTGGCCAATAATTTTTGTACTGAAATGTGTAATAAGTACATTTTTGAGACCCAATCAATGAGTCCTCTTTTGTTTTCTACATGACATTGCAATGCCGAGACAGGTTCATTTTGTTGTGGGCATATGGGAGGGCACAGGCATGCAACTGGAGGCAATCACAAAGGGAGTCTTTTGACTCTAATGAGCACAAGGACTATTCCACTAGACACAGCAGGCATGCTAAAAAGAGGGTGGCAAAGAGGAGCAGGGAGGAGATGAAGCCAGGCCAGCTGCCCCCACCCCACACTAGTCCTCTCTGCTGGTCAGAATGCAGTGGGGGGTGTGGTCTCCACTCTTTTTGATGAGTGAGGCATGGATCACACTTGCCCCGTGCACCTGGGAGGCACTGCACTCACAAATGGTAGGACAGGCTCTGCAACAATCTTAATTGACAACAGCCTCTGTACTCTGGGTGTCCCTATTTTGGGAACACCTGGGGTATGGACCCTGGCAGGTGGAGGCGGAAGGTGCTCTACCCTTTGCCTGCAGGCTGTGGCTCTGAGGCTGGGGCAGGCAGAGCTCGGGACTGCTCAGGGCTGGTTCCAGCACGGCTGGGTGCAGTGGGACTCTGGGGAAGGGGCTCCATGCCCCCGTACACAGCCCGCGGGGGCATGGTCCAGTGCAGCCTGGACCCCGGTGTGCCACGTGTGCAGGCCAGCCAGCCGTAGTTCTGCGAATCAGGCCTAGCCCTGCTCCTTCCCAAAGCATGGGGCACCCCCAGGGATGCATGCGTGCAGCCCTCCTGCACCCCCCCCCCAGCAGGAAGCCAGAGCTGGTGCTCCAGCCTGCAACTGCACGGCTGAGGCTCGAGCCGCAGCACGGGCTACCCACTGTGCACGGGGGAGGGGAGGGACAGAACTGAGCTCCCGCCCCGGGTACCAGTAAAAATCAGCACATGTGCCGGGGATTGCTGACCACTGTGCTAGGTTGTAACGACAGTATATGAACTTGGATTAGTCTCTCCTTGAACTCAGATACTGTTGCCTTCTATTACAATACATTTTAAGTTATGCAGCAATAGTGCAGATGCTCCATTATCTTGATTAAAATATCTAATTATTTATCTATGATACAAACAAGAACTCATACTGTATGAAATATAATATGAAGTGAGCCATTCGATATCTTCCATTGACACTGTCACAATGTCAACTGTTTGCTAGCCCGGTATGAAGAAAGAATCCTATGTAAGATTATGGCAGTGGAAACAGCATGTCATTGAACTGACATCTAACAAAAGATTGATTTCTGATGGAGGTGGGATGACATTAATCAGTGCAGTTTCCATGCAAAGCATATAGTTCACTAATTGTAATTCATTAATTATATTTAATTAAGCATTTACTGTGCAACAAATTATGTGTCACCACCATCTTGCCCTTTACGAAGAGAAAATTAAAGTAGCCAGTTCATCATTGCAGATATAAAGAGAGAGAGAAAGAGAGGTAGATACAGAAGAACATTAAAGAAGAAAAGGATAACTCATTTCACTTTTTAAAAATTCTGTTGAAGCGTAAGCTCTGTTTAGAGACAGAATTTTGTGTCTGCTATGTTCTCTGATCTCCCTAGGAAAAAGTTTCCGAATTGTGTTTAAAACTGCCAGGTTCTGAGCAAGCTGCATGAAGAGGTTTTTCTGGGAGAAAAGTTCAATAATTAAAGTGAGTCAATACCGACGAACAGGAGGGTAGTTTGATCTAGTTCAGAAACTGACACTTTCCTGGAGGAAAAAAAAATGCAATCTCTATGATAAATTATTTTGTATAAAACAGGAGTCAAGTAGAAGAAAATCATCCCGGAAGAAAAGAGGGCAGGTCACCACGGGAATTGGTTTGTTCAAATAATTGTGAGCTTGAACAAAAGAAATGAGATTTCTAGGACATTTCAAGATAGAATCTGTAAGTCTCCTGGGATGTGATGTAAAATTGTATTCCTAACTACTTCTGGTCATTAAAGATCTGATGGTACATTTCCTGAAAGCCAGGGTGGTGACCCTGGTCAAATTCCAGCTTAGGTAATGAATTTTCTGGTTAAATTTCCTCCTGTTGTTTCAACTAGATATGATGATCCTCTTCACTCGTCCTATGCTTTTGTGCAGTGTTTATTATCACTATCTGTGCCTGAAAACTGGGGATGTACTTGTTAGTTTTACAAACATCAGTGCTTTGTCCTGTCCTTGTTAACCCACTGCAGCAGTGGCGCTGGTGAAAATGACCACAGGCTGGCCGAGCAGATACGCGTATCGGGGAACGGTCTCCATTAATCCTGCTGTTACACAACACTGCATGAATCCATGACACAGTCAAACCCATTCGAATGGGTGACTGATTAGCTGGTTATCTGATAAGCATCACACTTATCAGGTGATGCTTACTAGGTGCTGGTTAACTGCAGGTGGAGGGCTGTCTGGTATCTCCTGCTGCCATTTCCGGGGTAGCCCGCACTGAGAGCTTCTTGATGGTGGCGGCAGCCCCAGCCCCAGGGATCCTACTTAGCGGATTAACCGGTTAAACGTTAGGTTAGCCCAATATTTAACTAGTTAGCTGATTAATTGGGATTTTACATCCCTAGTGCCAAGGAAGGATAAGCCTAAGAGTTGCTTAGATTGGAAAAGGGATCTAATCTCTGAATCCTACCTCTCTCATGCACACTTCTCTTGCCACCAAACAGGGTTGCCAACTTTCCCAACTAGATGAACTGGAGACCATTTGCAGCAAGGTGTCCAGTCAGGAACCCTGCCTCCAAAACAATCTCCATGTCTCCCTTCAATCTCTCTTCTCTGTTTTGCTTTTGTTGTGTCAGGAATATGACTTTGTAAATCTGGTCACCTTGTAAGAAAAAAAGTGCTCTGCATTGTTAACCAGCTGCCGGGCTCTGCCCTAGGGGAAGGATGTGTGTTTAGTCTATGTTTATCTTATATATTACACATGCAAAGACTATTTTCTAGGAAGCTATGTGTGATCACATACTGCTACACTCAGTACATACAATATAATTTGTACAATAGAAGGAATGACCAAAGAGTTACACATTTAAATTCTTTTTATAGATCCAATTTGGACTAACCACTTGATCAAAGTCTACTGGGCTGAGCACACCAAATAAAACTAGGCAGTCAAGAATAGACACTATTACAGAATTCTGTTGTTGACCTCAGGCAATTCACTTAACTTCTCTGCCACAGTCTACATATTCTGAAACCATCATGCAGGATAATTGCTAGTTATAACACTGAGTTAATTAATGAACGTAAAACAATTTGAAGAAAAGTGCTTATAGTGTGAGCATCTAAGTAGTTATAATGTATATGCCGAATGCCTGTTATTCTCTAGACCTGGGCTACTCAACTTGTTTGCGGCCCTCAGTGCGGTTGGGTTTGCGCGGGGCTCAACACATGGCCCAAGGGTGGGATCCTTTGAACATGGCCTCCACTGGGAACATGCTCCACAACAGCAAGGCATCTCCCAGGTGGGGTGAGCACTGAAAAACGCAAGCGGACGGGCTGGCTGGAACAGATGGGTACAGGGTGTAGGCATTTCTAGCCCCCAAGGAGGAGGTGCACGGAGCACTGGAACATTCTGGGAAGTGCTTTGTATTCATGCCCGTCAGTGTGAAAGAAGCTATTTGCATATATATTTGCAGGTATATGCAACCACACTTAATTACGGCCCCTGGCATGTGCTGTGAGTATTATTGTGGCGCCCGGGGCTTCCAAAGTTGAGTGGCCCTGCTCTAGACCTACCTTCAACCAAAATTTGGAGGTGTGGGAGCCAGGTTGTTAGTTCAGGCTGATATCTAATCAAAGGGGTGATCAAAAAGGAGCTAGAGCTCCTTCCAGATTTCTACTACCTTTTATTCTTCACTCTGCAAACATTATGGAACAGATTCTCAAATGGATTAAGTGTAGCTTCAATGATTGCACTACCTTCTGCACCAATAACTTTTCCCTAATTTAGTTTTATAACACAACTTTTTAGATTTAATAACTGGGTGATTCACTCTGAGCTGTTGACTGCTCCTTCTCCACCCCGGACCACAAAATAGTGACATTAAGCAAAGAATTAGTAAATATAGTTCAAAAATGGGTTGATGATTATAAGCTAAAGTATTGATAGGTTTACGAGGCCACCTGTTCTTTTGGCCCCCAACTGGGCAAAAATGTTGTTTAATTTCAAGTGAATGGAAGTTTTTGTATTTTGCAGCATATACATGTTTTATTTTTGTCCAAAGACTAACAAATGTGAGTGTATCATAGATACAGCATCGGTTAGTGTCCTGGGTACTGGGCTGGGAAGCCAGAGCTCATGGCACGCCGAGGTGTTTACAATATTTTTTCTCTGATGCAGCAATTTACAATTATTTATTAACTTAAAGGTTTACCCCAGCACTGCTTAAGTCCTTAACTCGAATAAGTTTCTGATAGAAAGCAGGGGTGGGCCTGGGGATGAGGGATTCAGTATGGAAGCTGTTCTGGAGAGAGAGGCCAACCCCAGCCATCTCTCACCATAGTAGCTTGGGGCCAGGTGAGAAGTGCCTGTCCATGGCCACTGCAGCTCCAGCAGGCTCAGCCGGTGGAGGGGTGCATGTCCCCTGGCTGGGGGACAGACATACACAGACAAACTCCCTGAAATATATAGTAGATAGCTGTCCATTTCTCCAGCCCTGGCAGCCCAATGGGGTCTCTTGCTGCCCCCTGTGGTCATAGTACAGTATAATTGTCCCTCCTACCAGACTCCTCCCATTCCATTTTATGAGAAACTAGCGGGCTGTACCCCCTGCTTGCTGTACTCACCAACCCCCCCTCTCGTGGGGGGTAGGCAAACCTGGCTCTCTCCCCCATCCATCAAGGAGGACTGGGCAGGAGCTGCTCCAGCCTGGGTCCCTTCTCCCTCCTCCCACTCTGCCAGCCTAGGCCCCTTCTCCCTCCTCCTCCCTGTCAGCCCAGGACCTTTCTCTCCCCCACAACCCTAACCCCCCACTCCTGGCCACAGCGTGCGGCAGGCCTGGCTCGAATCCCAGAGATTGCGGAGGGCAAGGCTCAGGTCGTGCCGTATGTACTTGGTGCTCCAGGCAACCTGCTGAGGTGGAGAAAGCAGTAGTGCCGGGATCCGCCGGGAGCAGAAGGGAAGGAACAGACAGGTTGGTGCAGCGGTTCCCCGGGGCAGCTCTGGGGTGCTCTGGCAGCAGCGGTAAATGCAGCTGCTAGGGAGGAGGTGAATCTCCTTGAGTGCAGTAGGGCACTGCACTCAAGCTCCCCAAGAGCTTGGCGGCAGGGGAGCCTCCAATAGCTTGCTGCTAGCACATAAGCCTGGCTGGAAGCCCCATTCCTAGCGCCTATCTCCAAGCTGCTTTCCCGAGCACTGCGCACACACCCTGAGCTGGCTGTCACAGCTACAACGTGGGGTCTGCCGGCTACTGTACCATATTTCTTGGTGTTGAAAGCCCTGTAGGATGGGGACAGAGGAAGGAGAGTAGGGGATTGGTTTAAAATAGCAATTCCAGGGGAAGCAGCGAGGTAAGGCTCGAGCCGGGGGAGGAGGGAGAGAGGGAGGAGGCAGGTAGGATGCAGAGTGACGTGATGATGTCACTCTGTCATCCTGCAGGAAAAACTTTTTTTAATATATAGACAGACAATCAAATTCCAGGCACAACCCATTGTCCTGGCACAACCAAACCCATACTTTGCTTTAATTTATGATAAGAGGAAGTCGCATACCAAATTTCGTGGTCCTAGCTCTTACCGTTAAGAAGTTTTTGAACAAACGGACTCATAGACGGACAGACACACAAGTTTTCTTAAATATATAATAGATATTTTCTATACTTATTGAGAAAAAACAGAATCTTAGAGAGGCACTGATTTGCTCAAATTTAAATAGCAAGTAAATATCAAATGGAGGATTAGAATCCAGTTCCATTGAGTTCAGGATGCCTGATTAACATATTGGACTTTAGTGCTTATAGGACAAGTTACTTAAACTGTCCCAGCTTCCTCATCTATAAAATGCCAGATTTTATACCCTGCATCTCATTAACAAATGCATGGTCACAGCACAATAGTCAATAAAATTTGTTTTATTGCGTTTTTATTGAAATTCAGCTTTTCAACGTTCATCAAAACAGTAGACCTACCAAAGCATTCATTAATGAACGGGAAACTTTCTACAGATTGAAAAAATACTGGGGACGGGGGGGGGGGGGGGGCTGGGCTATAAAAAAATCAAGGCTGTTCCATCATCAAATGTACTTCCTTTTGAAAAGTGTAGTTCAGTATGAATTATTTATAATAACTGATTTTAGGCTAGTAAATGTACATTCTGCTAAGCTATCAGTTTCAGCAATAGAGCATGCTACCATGTTCTACTGCTAGGTCTCTACCAAGAAGTGAAGTAAGATTATTGGGGTTTGGGGAATATCAAAGTTTGGCTGTAATTGCAAATCCCGTTATCGTACTCACCTGCAGCCATGGCATAAATGGACAATAGCAAATAATGGATCCTGCTACACAGAGAGTACTCATTGGGTATAACCGCCTCTAGCGTGGAGGGAATGCACCAGCTCCACATTCATTCTATATAAATCCAGTTGTTGGTAAAATGTATCCCTAATACCACTTGAATGATTTAAGACAAAAGTCTAAGTATTTACACTAGGGATGCATTTGCTTCAAAGATTTAAGTACAGCAAATGGGCTTGCAGAAGCTCTCTGCATTACAATAAATGCTACCTTTTAGGATGTTCTGATGAGCTTGCAGGAGCAAAGCTTGTGTTGATTTTGTTACCAGAATCCCATCAGAGCTTTTTGAATGCACAGTTCTTTTACTTCATACAATCTATGTTTCCAAAGGGTAACTTGAAATTGGAAAACCAGTAATGGTCAGCAGCTTTTTAACAATCCAGATTGCACTGGTGTCAGATACAGACAGTGGCAACCCTCATTAGTTTTATGGCTATCACATCATCCCAAGATCTTGTGATGACGTGAATATCCACAGGTAGCGATAACAAGTGGTTACGGCAACTTGCAGTGAGATGTGTTATTTGTGCTTCACAATTTTGTGACATAAGATTATAGTGCTTTATAATTATAGTTAGCATTTAGAGCTGTCTGCTGATTCAGTATGATTCCACTGAACTTGTGTTTAGATGCTGTAATCATTGAAAGACATGTTGGGAGCAGCAGCCATCTGATGAACGTGACACAGTGGATACAAAACCAGTGAGGAGTCCTGTGGCACCTTAAAGACTAAGGGTACGTCTACACTAGCCCCTGGCCAGTCGGGGTTTATCTCGGAATTGCGCTTCTCTGCCGCGTGTAGATGTGGGCAGTTACTTCGGGCTAGTCAGTTTCCAAAATGGTGACCGGCCGGGAATATGCTAATCAAGTGCGGGATATTTAAATCCCGCACTTCATTAGCAATTTCGGTCACCTTCATTAGCCTCCCTAGTTCGAACTAGGGGGCTAGTGTAGGCGTACCCTAACACATTTATTAGGGCATAAGCTTTTGTGGGCTGCAGCTCATTTCATCAGATGCATGAAGTGAAAGTGTCAGTATGGCAGGGATTTATACATACATATAAGGATGGGAGAGTTACATTGCTACGTGGAAGATCTGTTCAGTTTGTCTCTATGCAAAAGAACAAATGGACACAAATCAGACATCAAGAATAGTAACATTCAAACACCAGCAGAAGAGCACTTCAGTTTCCCTGGGCACACAGCAACAGACTTAAAAGTTACCCTATTGACCAAAAATCCTTCAAAAACAGACTGCAGTGTGAAACTGCTTGAGCTGAAATTCATATGCAAACTTGGCAGCATCAGATGGATCTGAATGGGGCCTGGGGCTGGCTTGCTCATTACAAAAAGTTAATTTTCCCTTTAGGTATTCTCACCTGTTAGAAGTGGGCCACATCCACCCTGACTGAATTAGCCACATTAGCACTGATCTTCCACATAGTACAGCTGGTCCCCGAGTTACGAATGGTCAATTTACGACCATTTGTAGTTATGACCAAACCTCCCATTAAGCGGTCGTAAAGGCGGTCCCTGAGTTATGAACACAATCTGCGCTTACGAACAGCACAGTCACATATAAATGAATGGGGCCCTACTTACGAACACTTCAAGTTACGGCCAAGTGTTTGGTCCGTAACTCATTCGTAAGTCGGGGACCGGCTGTAATGTAACACTAGTTTTTGCTGAAACAGACTAAGGCCAGGTCTACATTAGACCTGTAGGCTCGGGTTAAGGTATTCAACTCCAGATATGTAAAATATGTAACTGGAATCGTCTTACCTTAAGCCGAGCTTGGTGCCATATTCACCAAGGGAGGCTGACAGAAGCAAATGCTCCTATCGGCCTCCCTTACTCCTTGCGACTGCGAGGAGAACAAGCGCTGACTGGAACCTCTCTCAGTGTTCAATTTAGCGGGTCTTAACTAGACCCTCTAAATCAAACGTCAGAAGTTTGATCTCTGGCGCAGCAAGTGAAGACATGGCCTAAGATGGCTACCTCTAAGAAACAGCAGATACAAGCTGTTTGTTTGGTCTGTCTGCCTCTAATTCTGTTTAAAATTGACCTAAATCTGTATTTTGTTCAGGATCAGCTTATTTTAACACCACCACCATTAATGTCTGGATATGCTGCAGTGCATGCCCTCAGTTCATTCACTTTTCTAGAATGACTAGCAATAACATAACAGGAAAATTGGTTTGCTAAAAAAAGGGCCTCTTGCTGCAAACTTTTACTCATTTCAATAGGGCTGTTAGCATTGTGTAAAGGTTTGTGGGAACATGCCCTAACTTGGCTTATTGGAAACTTGCTCAGTTTGAAATATTTCAATATAGTTCTCTCTCTTTATATATAAACCCAAGGCTGGAGATTTAAAATATTTCAAACACATATATATTTCAAATAGGCCATAGCATAAAGGATACTTGGAACTTTAGAAACTGATTTTTTTCCCTTGTAATTTTTCCTTTTATTATCTTGCTTCATTTTTTAGAAATCCCATTAAATTAGAATAGCTGTTCATTAGAATCTGGGAGCAAAAGGGTACATTTTTAAAATTAAGGGCCTCGGGGAACAGTTTTACCAGTTGAGTGGAAGAATAGTGTCTCTACCGGGCCACTGGTAGCTGAGAAATTGCGGGGAACTGGGTCTGTAAATTGGAAATCTAAGGGTGCAAATTTTCTTAACTAAGCATATTCTTGGGCTTTACATGAACTAGGTTCTGCAGGAATCACAAGATGCTTGGGATTCATTAAGAAAGAGATAGATGATAAGACAGAAAATATCATATTGCCTCTGTATAAATCTCTGCTTCACCAGCTGCTGCCAGTGAATGCAGGGGGGGCTGTACCCCTGCTGCTGGTCCTGGAATCCCAGGCTCACTAGTCCCCAGGGCCACACTGCTTGGGGGAGAGAACTAGGGGAAGAAGCGGGGCAGAACAAGGGTGGGAAGAGGAGAGGGCAGATCTGGGGCAGAAAGGAGGTGGAGCAGGCGCGAGGAGAGGCAGGATCTGGGGTGGAGGGGTACTGTCCCAGCCCTTCCCTAGGCTGCAGGGAGGTGGTCATGTGTCCAGTGTTGCCATGTTTCCCCTCACCAGTTGCCTCGGTCTAGGATGTAAATCCCCAAATATCTATTAAAATCGTTTCAAGGGTGTCTACCCTACTTCTTTTGCTGAAAGTGTCTCACTGCTGCTATTGGTGGATTAGTTTTTCTGAAGGTAATACCATAGCAAGAGCTAGCGTAGACACAGCTCTAGCAGAGCTCTCATGTGAACCAGCATTTGTGGATGATTTGCATGTCAGCTAACTCAGGCTGCTCTGCTGAGTCAGGTAATATTCTGTAGAGACCAACTCCCAACCCAAGGGGAAAGTGCATAGTACTAGGAGCCAAAACTTCTCTTCTCATTTCTGACTGCTGCACTTAAAGGGCCCTCACTGAGGAACACCTTATATTTAGCCTTAGTCGGGTAGTGAAATGTCTCTCTTCTATTTTAGAAATAACTTAGAAGTTGCCTAAGGTCACTTCAAGCAGAGTTGGGAACAGACCAACTCTCTCACATAGTACCCACTGAGGTGTATCACCTTTCAAAAGTAACAGGCCAGATCTGAGAGTTTGGCTTACTAGTTGAGCATCCTCACGTGCCAGAGGCATGAAAAGAAGCCAGAGTTCCTGAGCTGCAACATTCTACTGCTGTGTTGCACGCTGGCCAACCATGTCAAGTCTCCCTTAATAGCTTGCCTACATAAGGGATAACTACTCCTTTAACTTCAATGGTCCATGCCATGGATCTCAAAGTCCAGGGTTCAAACCCTGATCATGTTCTTCTGGAAGAAGTTTTGTCCTTATGCTTGCACATAATGTATTCTGCCCTCCCAGTATTAATCCACAGAGGCTACATCTAGACTGCTGCGTTCTATCAGAAAAAGCTATGCAACTTGCACTTCGCAAATTGCAATCTGCAACTTGCGTACATTTTCCCAATAGTTTTGTCGGAAGAGGCTTTTCCAAAATTTGGCCTGTCTACACTGGACCACATTTCAGAAAAACCTCCTCTTTTGGTAGAACCCTTCTTCCTCATGGCAGGAGGAAGACAGAGCTTCCAAAGGAGCGAGTCTGCTCTTCTGCAAAAAAATGTTGGAAGAGCAGATGTGTTCCCTGGACACGGCAGAGTTTTTCTGGGATACTCCGTAGTGTAGACATAGCCAAAGTGAGAAAACTTCCTTAAAACCAGCTTGTTTACACTATTATGAAGTAAAAATCAATCATATTAATTTGCTGATTGACAAACAATCAGCAGATTGCAACAAAATGGTATAGTTATTGTAGGCAGTCATGGATCCCACCAGCAAACAGAGTAGATGAAGCCTTTCCTATAAAACTACACACAAAGGTGAATAAGTGTAAATGAAGCTATTGAGACAAGCTAAGAACCATACTATAAAAAATGGCAGAGTGTATGCTTATAAAATTTGTGGATGAGACCAAGCTAGGAGGGGTTGCAAGAGCTTTGGAGGATAGGGTCATAATTCAAAATGACCTGGACAAATTGGAGAAATGGTCTGAGGTAAATAGGATGAAGTTCTATGCAGGCCGTCCTTGCTATAAGTCCAAGATACATTCAAAAAAACTTGGACTTATAGCGAAACAACTTAAAGTGGGGAATTTTTTTCCCATGGTTGACTTCCATTTGCGCACACTGGGTTTTTTTTTTTGGTGTGACTTAAGAGCGGGGAATGGGAGGACTTATAATGCATCAATTCCTACAATCATCAATGACTTTAGTGAGGAACGGACGTATACGGGGTTGACTTATAGCAGGGACACCCTGTACAGACAAATGCAAAGTACTCCACTTAGGAAGGAACAATCATTTTCACATGTACAAAATGGGAAATGACGGTCTAAGGAGGAGTACTGCAAAAAGGGACCTAAGGATCATAGTGGATCACAAGCTTGATATGAGTCAGCAGTGTGACACTGTTGCAAAAAAAAATAAATAATAAACATTCTGAGATGCATTAACAGGAGTATTGCAAACAAGACATGAGAAGTCTTCTGCTCTGCTCTCAGTTGATTAGGCCTCAACTAGAGTATTGTGTCCAGCTCTGGTCACCATATTTTAGGAGAAATTGGCGGTCCAGAGAAGAGCAACAAAAACCATGACCTATGAGGCAAGACTGAAAGAACTGGGTTTGTTTAGACTGGAAAAGAGAAGACTGAGATGGGACATAATAGCTTTCAAGTCCTTAAAAGGTTGTTACAAGGAAAAGGGAGAAAGGAGACAAGAAGCAATGGGCTTAAATTGTAACCAGGGAGGTTTAGGTTGGACATTAGGAAAAACTTCCTCACTCTCAGGGTGGGTAAGCACTGGAATAAATTGCCTATGGAGGTTGTGGAATCTCCCTCACTAGAGATATTTAAGAACAGGTTAGATAAACATCTATCAGGGATGATCTAGATAGTGCTTGGTCCTGCCATGAGTGCAGGGGACTGGACTTGATGACCTCTCAAGTTTCCATCCAGTTCTAGCATTCTATGAAAAGGTACAACTTGGGAATGTGTTTTACAGCTTCAGGCCAGGAGGTGTTTTTGGTAGAGCAATCTGTGACCTGCGTGACTGTAAATAACATATGTTGTGTTGCTTTGTACTTCTATAAATAATTACTTTTATTGCACTTATTTAGTATTAGAAACTTTAAATGAAAGTTTATTGACCCTTCCTTTTCTTTGATGAGAAAAAGAGCCGAACTGTACATCAAGAAGTTTCTCCTAAACCTGATTGTTTGTCACAATGTTCTTGGTACTAGTGAGCCTTTCATCCTCTAAGTCAGAATTCTTGATCTTGGACAAGTGCAGCAAGTCATCATTTATACATACTGCCAAAGATATTTTTTTATTTGCTCCCTTATTTAAAAAGAAAAACAAACAAAGTAGATTCTTGCTTTACTGGATATCGTGGTGGCACACAGCGCGTGACCAGAACTTAATTTGGAAAACTGTTCCTTTTCCTTTTAGAAAATAAGAGTTTTAGTGCTGGTAAAAAGGGGCAGTTGTGACTGGCTGGAAAAAAGTCCACAACAGATTTGCTAAGGTGTCAATCCTGACCCGGAGAAAAGAAGAGTCTAGAGGTGAGCAGAGGATTAGCTTAGATTCATGACCATAAATGCTCCAGGATCAAGTTTTGATTAAGCATGAAAACTGAGCTGCCCCTTTCTTCACCTCTAGACTCACATTGTACCCACATGCTTAAAGTTGAGCATGTATTTAAATTCTTATATAACTGAAAACAGAGTGCTCAGCCTTTTGCAGGAATGATTCCTCAATCAGTGCTGCTGGGAGGCAAATGGGGGAGGGGTTGTTACTGAACAGAGCAAAATGGACCTTTTAAAGAAATGCCCAGTGGATATCATGCTAATTCTGTTTTGTTTAAAAGCAGCATGGCAAAGACTAACCTGAAAAATATCTGCTTGAAGGAATAGTGGGGGAGGCAATAACTTTTATTAGTCCAACTTCTGCTGGTGACAGAGAAGTTGGTGCAATAATAGATATTACCTCACCCCTCCTTGTTGCTCTAATCCTGGGACAGACAAGGCTACAACACTGCACATGCTTGAAGGACTATCACTGTAGTTGTGATTATAGCTGGTTCTGACCAACATAATGTAGGAAAACAGCTCCAAAATAAGTTATTGATTCCATCACTGGGAGTAGTTTACCAGCAAGGGGTAGCCATGCCTTGGCTAGAAAATATAAATAAAAATAGAGGTGACAGAGGGAAATTGGTATTGATGGGTTTCCCTTTTCTAGCTAAAATATTGAGCTTTATTTGTCTTTGATAGAACTTTCTAAGTAACCAGTATATAATCCTTTTCATGTGTCCCTAGTAAAATATCAGTGAGAACTTTTTTCTGTCACCTGGATGTTTTAAAAAAAGAATATGTATTAAAGAGTGACTCGGCCCAGTCATTCCTACTGTTGCTTTTAATCCAGATATGTGCACTAATTTCCACTAGCTTACAGAGAGATAAGCATGTAGCTAGACAAAAGGCAATGCAATATTAAGAGACAAATGGATAGAACATTGATGTGGAATTAATTTGTTCTATGCTAGTCAACTCTAATCCTTTTATAGTGTTATTGTGATGCTTGCTTCTTCCAAGGAATGAATAACTTGAAAAACTGATCCTTTACTGTAATCATTTTAGATAGGTTTTATTATTGTACATTAGGTTTTATTATTGTAAGTTAGCCAAAACTCAACTTTGCTCCTCTTTATTGGTTTGAAGAATTTCTTAATCCATAAACTTTTATCACAGTTATTGCCTAAAGAAACTGAGCATTTAAAAAAAATCTTTTCTTTTTCGTTTTCAAAAAGTATCAATAAAAGTCAACTGGGTTGTAAAATAAAAATGCCTTGAAGGTTAAGTATATTGATTTTATGGTATGTAGTATCTGTTTGATTTTAATTAAGAGAGGAGCACAACAGAACTTGAATAAGTCTAGCCCGAGGAGAGTCAAACCAGCATGGCTTCTGTAAGAAAAAAAACGTAGCTCTGCAAACTGAGAGAGTTCTTTGACAAATATAATGAAAAAGAAGATGCAGCTGACATGATTTACTTGGCTTTTTAATAAGCTAATAAAATCTCTCAGAAGAAACTATTAAGCACAAAGTAAGAGACACAGATCTAGTTAATGCTGTTGAAATAAACTGAAAGTTAGAGACTTAACAATAAAGGTTGAAAGCTAGGCTGCTATTTATTAGTAAATAATTATAATCTGGAGGAGGGAGTGAATGAGGAGATTGAGGATGTAAGCAAGTTTTTGCTAGTAAAAACTATGGAACAGCCTGAGAAATTATGGATGGGTTTAAACATTTTAAAGTGCCCTATTTTCTCTCTAGATGGCATATACACACTAGCAAAAAAATAAAAATAAAAATCCTTACTTTTCTCACTTAAAAAAAAAGGTCACTGTGGAAAAATGATTCCCTTTTGTGATGTCCACTTTATGATGGAGAATATTTGCAAAGATTACTCTCCTACCTGTTTAACTTAAAAACCTCAGGAATATCAAGTCTGGCATTCTCTCAGGGCAAGGATGGCGTGGTGTTTGGGGGACTAGCCTACTATTTGAGACACCTGGGTTCAAGTCCCTACTCTGGACACATTTCTTCTGTGACCTCTCAACAAGTCACTTAGATTCTCAGTGTCTTAGTTCCCCATCTGTAAAATTGGGATAATATTCCTTTCCAACTTCACAGGGCAGTTAAGAGGATAAATCAAAGATTTCAAGATACTCAGAATTAATAATGGAATTCTGTAAGAAAAATACCTTAGCTAAACAGATTGTTGGAGGATCTCTTGGGGCTGTAACATTTTTAAATTAAGGGGCAAGCAAAAGGTTTTCTATCTTTAACAAAGACTTCCTTTATCGAAAATATTGGAAATGTACATGTTAGTAAAGAATTTTAAATAGTCAATTGTTCAACTTGTCCGCTCCCTTGACTTTTGCAATATCATCATTCTGCAAACTTTCCAAGGCAGTTGTGAATTACTAATCAGAAAAAAAAAATGGTGCCTCTTGCTTCTCTGTGATATATTAAGAAGGCCTGTAAAAATGTTTAATATACCCTCCCCCCCCCCCGTCATGGTTTGTTTTTCAGTTTTTGAAGCTCGCCTTTGTTGAAGCATCACAATAGAAATTTAAAAGCAAAAAGCACACACAGGATACTTGAATGAAGGCAAATGCATTTTAATATTCTAACAATGGTATGTCCTTAACTGCAATTCAGTGTTTAGGTTTCATTTTCTCATTTTTTTCATTAAAAGAAAGCTCCAGAGCATAGGAACAAAAATGGGTTTATCCAGAGCAGAGCAAAATTTGGCCCAGGTGATGGAAACACTGCTTAGTACTGCCTGTAGTCAACCAACAGATTTCACCACCACAGGTCCTTGAGACAAATAATGCATAAGGCTAGCAACAATAAAAAACAATGTTGTGAAACATTTTGAAGTTATTTCCATTCAATTTTTTGTAATTCTTTTTGGAATAGTTTTGAATGATCAGTCCCGCCATAGTGCAATATAACAATGTCTACAAGTTTCCCCCAACACAAATAATGTTTCTATTCTGTGACTCTTCTGAATATCCCCAAATTTTGAAAAGTTACAGAGTGGCAAAGGTACAGTGTTTCTATTTCCCAGAGGATAACTTTTCAAAAGTTTGGAAAAGTTAGAGTGGAAAAATTGAATAAAGAAAGGAAAAAAGTGGTATCCTCTCCCCTCGGACCTTCTCCCAACACAAACTTTAGCCACATTCAGTCTTTGGCATTCCGTGGTAAAAAAGAAAAAGGGTTGAAAACAAAAATTTCAAAGTGAAAAGGAATTTTTTGTTTAGTATTTTTCTACAGAAAATAAACCAAAAAGGACATTTTCCCTTTGAAATCTTTTTTCAGTGACACTCCCCCCACCCCACCCCTTTTTTTTTGCAGGAAAAATTTTGACCAACTCTACAGACTGTTAATAACACTTGCAGACATTTAGTTTAAGATGACATGGGAAATCAAAGTTGATTAATCAGGCTGCAGAGTAATCATCGGGGGGGGGGGGCGCGCAATAAGGAAGTTCACATGGCATTAGCAGAATTACATGATTGACTATATACAGTGCTGAGTGGCGGGTAAATGGAGTCCAGGACCAGAGGTCTGATTGGCAGAATTGCGCCTGAGGGTCCCAATGAAGAATCAGATAAAGATTACAGAATTCAAGAGGAATCTACAATTTTAGCAGTAATAATTAACAAGTTAGTATTTAAATGACAAATCACACAGTCCTCTCTTGATAAAATCTCCACTGATTTCCATGGAAGTTTAACCTGGGCAGAAGATGTCACAATTTGGTCCACTGTTTGCTAATGCAAAAACATGATAAAGGTTGCATGTGCTCCTTCCTGCATATTTACCTTCTGTTAGCTGTAAAGTATTTTTGTACAAATAATTCAGTAAAGACTTTTCCCCTTCCCTTGGAATGTTACGTTACAGGCACTTAGGAAAAAGTTAAAACTCATAGAATGTATTATGGAAAAATCATTACCAGTTACTTAAAAAACACTGTAAAATGAATAAGGTGTTCTGGCTATGGAGGTAACTTGGCTGTTTAATTAAAGACATATCACCATGAAGCAAGCCAAGTTACCCCTAAGCAAATTAAAATAATCTAAAATCAGGTGAAATGAATATTTCATAAGAGACATGAGACGTTTAGTGTACTGAATGTTTTAATGCCCCCAAAGGTTTAAAAGAGCAAATCCTATGCAGCACTTCCCTAAGCAGAAAAAACTTGTTTTATGATATTGGAGTTAAGAAATCAGTCACCAAAAGGAATTTAGATAATATGATGTGACAATCCCAGTCTCACCGGTTTGCTTGCCCTCCCCAGGAACAGTTGGCTAATGAAAAAAAAATATATTCTATATTTATTGCTGAATTGATCTAATTAACTCAAAATAGTAAATACAAAAGCTAGTGTTCCATGCAAGGGCATTTCACAGTTTCATACAAGAGACCTATGTTCATTGGTAGCTAATATCGTTGCACTTATTTCTAGTATATTAATCCCAATTTTACTAATACAAAAAGGAGTCCTGTGGCACCTTAAACAACAATACATTTATGAGGGCATAAGCCTTCACGGGCTGTATGAAAGCTTATGACCTCATGAATGTGTTAGTCTTTAAGGTGCCACAGGACTTCTTGGTTTTGCTGAAACAGACTAACACGACTACCCTTCTGAATCCTGCTATTGGATGGACTGATACTCCCACGAGAATTAGGGGGAGTAGTTCTGCACACAAGAAAGTTTTGTAGCAGAGAACACCAGTGTATTTAACAATAATGAAGCAAGTGGGGAAAAATACTCCATGCGCTTCTTGTCCAATCATCAGAGGTTAAGGAGAATAATTTTTCTCCCTCTTTATCTCCCTCTTCCTTGTAACAACCTTTTAGGTACTTGAAAGCTGTTATGACCCCTCTCAGTCTAAATAAAACTAATTATTTCAATCTGCTTTCATTGGTCACGTTTTTTATGCTCTTCTCTGGACCTCCAGTTTCTTCACATCTTTCCAGAAATATGGTGCCCAGAACTGGACACAGAACTCCAGCTGAGGCCTAATAAGCATATAGTGGAAGAACGACTTCTCGTACCTTCCTTACAATAATCCTGTTAATACATCTCAGAATGATATTTGCTTTTTTTGCAACAGCATCACACTTGATTCATATTTAGCTTGTGGTTCAGTATGACCCCTAGATCCGATTTTACAGTTCTCCTTCCTAGACAGTCATTTCCCATTTTTGCCTCCCACCGCAGCCAGCCCTGGGGAATCACCATTTGGGAAGCACAGCCTCTGCTGGTTCTTGCACCTCCCACAGCCCCAGCCCTCTGCCCTGAGCCCCTCCTCACCCCTAACCCTGACTCCTGAACTCCCCTACACCCCACAGCCCCATGCCCTATGTCCCTCCACCTCTCCAACCCTGACTCCTGCACTCACCACGCCCCCAGTCCTCTGCCCTCAGCACCCCACATTCTCAACCCCCTGCCCTGACTCCTGCACCCCTCTCACACACCATGCCCTGAAGAGTCCTAGCAATGTCGGGTAAATCTTTTAGTTTATAAATAAGGGGGGGGATGAAAATGAGAATATCGTTAGTGACCTGCAGTGATTACATCTTTAGTTTTACCATATTCCCACAGCTGTTGATTTCTGGAGTTGGATTAATTAAGAAGGCTATCATATCCACCAAAGAAAAGTGATTAGTCAGTCAAACAATACAAAAGGGAACTTACTGGAGAATCCAAACATATAATATATTAAAGACAAAAAAATCCCACTTCCTAACATGGGACACTAAAATGCAGTTCTTTACAATGACAGAGCACATGAATTTTGCTGTACTGAATAATATTTCATATTGCTGTATTGCAGAATGTTCCTGTCCCCATTTCCAGGAAAAGTAAATAAAAGCTCCTCCTAATACAATGCAATAAGCTTAAAAGCAAAATTTTCCTTAATCAGAAACCACAGCTATGTGCACTATTTAAATATTTGCCCTTTTGTTGCTTATTGAAGACCTGGATTTCAATACATTATTTTGGGATTGTTATTACTACCACATAGTGATAGATGTTTAGACAATTCACTTACTGCATGGAATACCACTCATTTTCACCTACCAATCTGAAAAAGTCTATCCCTCTGCAACCCTCAAGCATAACTTCTTATAGGGCAAATAATCTAAAACCTCCCACAACAAAGGACAGCAAAATTTAATGGAACATGAAATCAAGTAAATGGAATTGAATATAGTAATTAGTTCATATTTTAATCTGCAGACCTGTTTATTATCCCTCAACAGACTAACAATTCAATCTGTGTTACTCAAATGCTTCGCTTTGTTTTAGGAAAAATGTTTATGGATATGTCAAAGCAAATTAACCAGAGAAATTTCGGAAGCCAAACACATCGTTTAGAGAGCTTTAATGTTGGATCTTGCTGGGATATAGTTTGTTGTGTGTTATGACATTTATGGATATTTTATACTTTGTTTTTTATAGTATTGTACCCATTGTATTACTTATTCCTATATAGCCTGCAGACTTAAGTGCTGAATAGTTTTGCATGGGTGCAGTATGGGGAAACAACACAGACACATATACGGCTACCACCGTAGAGCACTGCAAGTCACAGACATAATGCTAATCCTCCCTGTTTAGTGGGGGCAGGATGGATGTCTGGCAAGTCTAACAGGGTGTTACAAAGCCAAGAAGGGGGGCAGAGCCACCCCATTCATTGGGCAGTTTGGGACAACTGCCCAGGGCCCTGCATGGCACATGGAAGTTTAGTGGATTAGAAGGGGACCTGGCACTGGCAGCAGGATCGGTCTTGTCCCTGCACACACCGGCGGTAGAGGAAGCAGAGCGACTGCCTCTACCCCACTCTGCTCCCTGCTCCCAGCCACATGGCTCAGAGGGGAGGGACTTGGGGGAAGTGGTGGAACTCTCCCCCTGCACTCACAGTGCAGGTGACAGGTGAATGGTGGTGACAGGCAGGAGAATGAGGGGCCCAATGAAAGGATTCAACAAAGGAAGTGACATCAAATCAAAGAGCAAGGAAAATGACTTTCTTCACACCCCTGAGAGACGCAAGTTTTGCTGACATAAGTGATAGAGTACACATGGTTTTAGTCTGGAACATCACTTGGGCCATGTCTACACTATGGCAGTGCATCTATGGCACTGTACTGCTTTCTACATTGACAGGTTTTCCCCCCACTGCTGTAGTTACTTAATCCTCCTCTCCAAGAGGATGTAGCTAGGTCAACCTACTGGTATCATGACCGGGGGTGGGGGTGGAGGGGTAAGACAACTAACTATAGTATTTAGGGTTCATACACATTCACACCTGAGTGACGTGGCTATGTTGATCTACTTTTTAGACTGTGTCTGTCTGTGAGTCCCATTGTTTGTACATCTGAGAGAATTTGTTCAAGAACCCCTCCTAAACTGTAAGAGCCAGGGCCACCAAATTTGGTAGGCAGCTTCTTCTTATCCTAACTTAAACCAAGGTCAGGGTTTGGTTGTGCCCAGAAATCAGGAAGTGCAGGGAATGGGACTGTTTTCCATAACATGAAAAGGGAGGGGGCAGAGAGAGGAGGGATGCGATACTAAGAGTGGCCCCTGGAGACAGCTGCAGAACCAAAAGAGTGGCCAGCAGGGCTGGGGCTCCACCATCAGAACCTGCCTCCACCCGCCCTCCATCCCCGTGGAAAGCCTGCAGATCACAGGGGGTGGCTGCTGGAGAGGGGACAGCCCCCCAGAGCCTCACCCCTCCAGACAGCCTGCAGGCTGTGGGCAGAGGAGGGTCCACTGGAGGAGTGGGCGGTTCCCAGAGCTTGCCTCCACAGACAGCCTGCAGGCCATGGAGAGCTAGTTGGAGAGGGTCAGTCCTCGGAGGCTGCCCCCCCGACATACTGTGAGGGGGAGGCAGGGGCGGCCTGTGACTATAGGTGGACTCGACCGCTGCTGCCTGGGGCACCTGATGATGATATCACGGGGCGCCCGATGACGACGTCAGTGCATTGACAGCCCTGCAGGCGGGGGCACCGACTGTGTGTCCCGCCTGGGGCGCCAGCTGCCGCAGCCGGCCTCGGGCCGCTCCTGGGGGGAGGAGCTGCTGGAGGAGTGCGCAGCTCCCAGAGCCTGGCTCTCCCCGCAGACAGTATGCACACTGTGGAGTCACTGCTAGAGGCTGGGGACAGCCCCCAGAGAGTCGCCCCCACCTCAACAGCCTGCAGGCCCCAGGGAGGTGGAGGTGCAGCAGGCTGGCGGCAGCCCTTGCAGCCTTGCTCCCCCGCCCCCCCGCAGATATCCTGCAGACCGTATGGAGGCCTGTGGAGGGGGGAGCAGCCTCCGGAACCTGTTCCCTCCGGACAGCCTGCAGGCCGGGGAAAGGGGGAACTGCTGGCATGGGATTGCTGCTCCTGCCATCTGGGAGGAGTCGCTGCCAGAGCAGCGCCACCCTTGCTGCCACGGGCGGCCTCAGTAAGCTCTTCTTACCTCCCAGCCCGCTATACTGAGCACCTGCCTGAGTCCTGCACCCCCCTCCCTTGCCCTGAGCCCCCCACACCTCCCAACCCTCTGTCCCAAGCCAACCAGCCCTGCCCTTGCTCACCCCCGCACGCTCACTTCAGCCTTCAGTTTCCTTCATTTTTGAAAAATACAACCATTGAAATAAAACATGCTGATTTTTCATTTATTTTAAAAAAATTACTTCAAAAACCCGAACAATGCTGGGTACATCCGCTAGTTTTATATATATTTTAAAAAGCTTCCACTGTTTTGAAGATCTTTAAGCATTACAGTTCAATTATCTGCCCAGAGTCCACTGTGAAGTGATAATTAGGTGCTAAAAGGCAACCAGACTACTGTAGCTCTCTCTCTTGACATCCTTTATCACCTAATTAGACCACAAATTACAAATCCCACAGTGGTGTTTGGCTCCTAATCTCTCTTTATAAAAAAAATTTTCCTGCAGAATGACAGAGTGACATCATCACGTCACTCTGCATCGCCCCCCCGCAAGCCTTGGCAGAGGCAGAAGCGGAGGTCATGGCTCGGGGTTCTCCCCGCTCCGCCTCGGGGGACACCCTGGGCTCCCCGCTGGCCCTCAACTCCCCTGCAGGAGGGTCAGGGGGTGACAGCAGCTCCTTGCTACGCTCTGGGGCCCTGGCAGGCAGCAGCTCTAGCGCCTGGTACCGCCGCCTCCTGCTGGACTCTGGCTCCCACGGCCCGATGCTCCAGACTCGTGGCCTGCTCCAAGATTAGAGTGCCAGCACCAGCTTCCTATGGGGGGAGGGGAGAGAAAGCCCCAAGGCTCTGCGCCGGATCCAGTTTGCAGGGAAGCGCATGCGCTGCTGCTTCCCTTCCCCCACCTCTGGCTGGGGACGGCAATGCAGGGACGTGCTTACTGGAATAGTCCTCAGCAGTGTTTAATGCATGCAAAACTCTTTGGACTGAGGGACTGGGCCCTGAAATAACAAGAAAATAGCCTCTGGTGGCAATAGAGACTTCTAAGCATTTCAAGGCTACCGTCAGGGTGATCAGCATTATTTCAACTCTCCACTCCCAAAACCAGCTCCGCTTTCACCTCAAATCTTTCTCCACCCTCAATACCATGTGATGTCCAACGCTCAGTAAAGTGAAGGGAAAGATTCCCATAGATGTTAAAGGGGGTGGATCCGGCCCTTACTGCATAGAGCATGGCTGATAGCCTAATTTACTACATTATCAGAAAAACACTTCAGACCATGCTCACTAATCAGGTGAGGTCTTCTTAAGTCGTGGCATTAGGGTTGCCAGATGGTTGAACCAAAAATACCGAACACCCTCTCACCCCTCCCCCCCCAAAAAAAACACCAGGGAAAAAATTCTGTTGAAGAAAAAAAATGGGGGGGGGGGACCAAAGTTGTTGAGAAAAAAAAATTAAATAATAAAACAGCATTAAAACAGCATGGCCCCTTTCAGAGTGAGTGCAGAGATAGAACAGGGATAGTTGAGGGAGCAGTTGAGCACTAAGATCCAGGGAAGGCATTGCTTCCCCTTGGTCTTTAGGCTTTTTGCTGGAGGCCATTTTGTGTTCTTGTTCAAGCCAGAACTTAGCTTCCCTGCGGAACCAGGTAAGCATAGGGTCGGGGGGCGGTGGGGGTGTCGCAGCCTGGGGTGAGGAGGCCGGGGGCTGGGCCCGGGCACTAGGGTAGCCAGGTGTCCAGTATTTTCGCCTCCTGGCTGAGAAAAAAAAAAAATCAGAAATTTTTTTTTACCAGACAGGAGGTGAAAATACCGGACTGTCCAGGTCAATACCAGACACCTGACAACCCTACGTGGCATCTGTTTTTCAAAGGGGAAGAAAATGGTCACAGGCACAACGGATAGTTAAGGCTAGCCCCTAATTGCCTAGCGAGAGATGCGACAGTGCAACTTCCTAGCAAGGGTTAACACACCAAACCACATCTCCATGGTGGCTGGCAGCACATTTCTGATCTTACTCAAAGGTAAGAGATTCTGGGGAGCATTCCTTACACAGTTAAGTATTTCACCTTGAAAAACAGAGACAACTCCCTTCTTACACTCCCCCAAACATCCAGAAACTAATTAACCTAGAGCTTAACTTCTTAAACTGGAAGTTAAAGAGAACCATATTTCCCAAAAAAAAAAGTGACTAGCTTGAGTTCCACAGGAGAAAAAACCCAACCCTGCAGGGTTTTACAAAAGTCCTAAAACTAGAATATAAAACAAATATATCTATCTTCCACCTCTTAAAACTGATGATAAAATAGAGACTTTTTCCCACTTAATACTCCCCCCACCTTTGTTTTGTTGATATATTAATATTGTACTCTGCTGGGTGAAGTACTATGCAAAAGCCTCCAGTGCCTGGGAGTGGCACACCACGCCGTGCAAAACAAGTAAGTGCCTCTCCAACCAAACCTTACACCCTCAGCACCCCTTCCCCCACATCCCCAGCCTGCTCCTGCCCCCGCCCCCTCCTCCTGGCCAGATACCCTTCCCCCAGCCTGCTCCTGCCCCCTCTCACCAACCAGACACTCCACCCAATCAGGACCCAGCCCCCATCTGGCCACAGCATCCTGTCTTAGGCCCTCATCTGGCTGCAGGAAGGGCTGGTGGCTGCCTCCCTCTTGCTGTGGCATGAGTAGGAGGGCAGGCCACGATCCTACTGTGGCAGACAGAGGGGGTTGGCGAGCATAGTGAGCAGGGGGCGCAGCACTCTAATACATTTTAAAATAGTCTGGCATCACAGGAAGTCCCCAACTTACGAATAGGTTGTGTTACAAAAGTTTGTAAGTTGGTGGTTTGGAACTCAAAACACATTTTCCCATAGAAACAAAGTTGTAAATGGCAGTTAGGTTCCTAGTCTAGCCCACAAAAGCCTATTTAACCCATAATGTCGGTGAAATACTGTATTTCTGCAATGAGAAATTGTAGAAAGTTTTTTATTTAACCTGGAATCCTGGTGCTTGAGGAGAGGAGGTGGTAGATGGAGATTCTGAAGGGGACTTCTGGGCATCTCCCAGCAACTACCACCCCACCCTTGCGTGCTCTGTGCCGGCTTCTACCCTGACATTCTCTCCCGCACTCCCTCCGTGGGCTGCACCTAGCCCCTGCTCACCAGGAGACGGCGAGCAGCACAAGAACGGCCCGGAGGACCCCGAAGGAGCAGGTTGCAGCCACTTCTCTCCAGCCATTGGCTGTGTGACTCCCACTCCCCATTTCAGAGTCCTCTAGCCAGCATTTGCGCTGTTTGCCAACACCTGTGCCTCTTGCTTGCTCCCGAGGCTGATTTTGTTTGCAGGTGCGGATGTTCGTAAGTTGGATATTTATAACTTGGAGAGTGCCTGTACTGGTTTAGGTCTTCACAATTTTGTACAGGTTGGACCTCCCTGGTCCAGCACCCTTGGGACCTGAGTGGTCCCAGATGAGGGATTTTGCTGGACCAGGGGAGGTCATTTCCGGACCCCTCTGCTGATGGCTCCACCTCCTGCCCTGCCACCCTACCGGGCTTCCCAGCTCCTCCCTCCCTGGCAGCCCAACTGAATTGTGTGCCAGGATTCCTGGCTTCTGGCCCACCCCAAGCAGCCCAGATGGACTGTGTGCCGGACACCTGCCCTGCCCCCTCTGCAGCCCAGCAAAGCCGTGTGCTAGGCTCCCTGCCTGCCTGGGCAGGTCAGCTGCATTGTGCCGGGTTCCTGCCCCCTCTCTTCCCCGCAGCATGCCAGGACTCTCTGATCCTGGAACCTCTGTGGTCCTGCTGGACCATGAATGTTGCTGGACCAGAGAGTCCTGGTTTATAGAGGTTCAACCTGTACCACTCTATTGTTGTCAAGCTTGCCCTAAGTCTTTGCCCAATTACGTTGTCTTCACTAGAAAAATAGATGTGTTTGGACCACGTGGTAAGAACACTTTTTTTCCGTAGTGTGGACCCACCTGTAGGGTCTGATTTTTTTCGGAGATGTAAAGCACCCTCATGCCAAATTCAGCGGGGGCTCAATCAGCTCAGCACCTTGGGGTTTGTCTACACTTAAAAGGCTGCAGGAGCACAGCTGCACCACTATTGCACTCCAATGGAAATGCTGCCTTGTGTAGGTACTTCCCTTGCCCAAGAGCCGATAGCTATGTTGACAGGAGAAGCCCTCCTCTTGACATAACTTGAAAGGTTTGCTACTATAACTATGCTTGTGTACACTCCCAGCACAGAGACAGTTTATACGAGCAAGAGTCCTGTTATCAGAATAGCTTTTATCAGTTCCCTCAAAGAATAGGCGATCCAGGCAAATGGACTTTGTGCCAGTATCACCGAATCTACAGCAGGGCTCTTGTTGGTATAGCAATGTTGGCCAAAAAAATAAAGTGAAATAAAAATTCATAACCAAAATAGATACACCCGCCAGACATGTAGACCAGGCCTGCAGCTGTAAACCCCTTGGGGGCAATGGCAGTCTTTGTTTTGCAATTGTACAATGCCTAGAGCAATGGAGGCCTGGTCATGAGTAGGACTCTTTGGTGCTACCTACCACTATACAGATGATAATAGCAAAAGACGCTTTAAAGCAAGCCCTGGCGAAGTTTTGCCAAAACATTTTCACCATTACCACACAGATTCAACTTTGCTACCGTGACAGTGGAAATGTTTTCCAAAGTTCCTTCGAGCATGAGGGATGTTCAGACTTTTCCCTTCCACTGGCACAGCTGATGAAGGGTGCATATAGATTTGAAAAAATCACACCTGTATCCAATTTATACTAAAACTCCCATCACACCTACCAGCACTGCTACTGCTAGTCCGGTGGTGGGAAAGATGCTCATAATGTATTTGTTGACTTGGTGTAAAGGGGGCTTGAAATTCATGGCAAACAGTTATTTCCTTTATATGGGCTCCAACGTAACATTTCTGGCTTCAGTGCTGCACCCTGATTCTCTGAGGAGTCTTGATGATTGCACTGGGCTTGCATTCGGGCACAATGGATTAATGCTCTTGATGATCTGGTTCTAGGCTTGCATTTATTTTCTCTTAGAATATTCCCAAAACACCTCAGCTAAGAAGTGCATTTTCTACTTACACTTCTCCTTCGACCAATATTATCCCATCACTATCATGACAGCTATGGGCAGAAGAAGGCCTGAAAGCATACGTTACCCCAGAAAGTGAGCTGGAAATTAACTAGAGTGTATTTCTGTAGTATCACTGCTGGGAATTGTAAACCTTTTAAGTGTCTCTTTCTAGTCCTAAGAGCTTATCTAAGATTACTCTGCTGTTATAAGTGAAGCTTCTTGGATGCATGTTTACTCTCCAGGTCAAATTCAGCTGGTCCTTTGCTGAGAAGTTGTACCAACTCGATATAACTAGGTAGATTTGGCCCTCTCTTGTGTATTATGGGTAGGGTATAGTATGTGGGAATGAGAGTCAGCTACTCAATAATAGATATTTTAAACAAGAGAGGTCCAAGTCCAAGCAAAGCACCAGCTCCAAATCTTTAAAGATTCAGCCCCATGTTTAATTCCTGATTGTCTTTCCTGTCATTAATAATGACTGAGAGTGGTCATCACTTTTGCCAATAGTTTTCTTCAGGAAATAGGTGTTGTATCCGCTGGCAACTACTGGCTTTAATGGTGACCTATGTATTAAGACAGACATATCAGGACTGTTTTAAAGCATAAAAAAAAGTTCTGGAGCTCTGGCTATTCTTTTTGGGCCCTTTTGCTTCACCTCTCTCCATTTCACTTGTTGTTTTCTGGTACTCAGACTCGTTAGTGCTGGTTGTTTCTTTTTTAACATGTCAGCAGTGCTCTTTATTTGTTGGTTCTCTCTCTCTCTAACTGCTCCATCCCCCTAGTCCCACTTAATTTACTTTCCTTCTCTGGTCTGTCAGCTGTACTCTCTCCTCCAGCTCTCTTATTTTGTCAAAGATGCTGTAGATTTTTTTTACCACCCTCCCCTTCCCCCCGCTTTTTTTTTTTTTTTTTTTTTTTTTTTTTTTTGCTTTTGCTGCATGGTATTAAATTTTGGGCTGCAGTGCTATACATTCTCACCTTTCATCTCAATCTATACTCTGTGTGACTTTTCCTTCCAAACAAATAATTTATGGCCGATATATTTCTAATCCATCAATCTCTCCGATGACTTTCTGAAACAATACTGATATGCCAAATCAAGTACAGGGCTGTGTTTCTTGTTTCTTTGTTAAAGCAACCTACTTTATATTGAATATTGTTTTTACTACTTAGATGCGATTAGCAAAATCAAAGCAAGGCCATATTTATTAAAACACTCAATGTTCACTTATGAGTTAAACATTGGATTTAACATACATGTCCATCTATCACAGAAAAACAAGGCATCCAGTAGACAGTTATGTAAGACATGAATAATTTTATGAAAACACCGCCACTGACTATATTATACATCTACATAGCTTTATCAAACAAAGCAAATGATTACCATCAATTATAATAACATCGTTTGACAACCCTGCAATTAATCTGCTGCTCTTCAGATAACTGTTGTTGCACAATGCTGAAGAAAATGCCATGCATTAATTGACTCATCACCAGAGTCTGTGATAGATGGTACAGATGGTAATGTGATTATTCATCTTCAACAAAATAAATAAGTGCTTTGTTGCTGGAAACTATTTCTTTTGGTCTTCTAAAAGAATGACAACAGGGTATTTGAGATGCCTTTGAAGGTAACTGTAATATACCTATAGTGAGATGTAGTTCTTCTGAAGCATTATTTCAATTATTTACTTAGGAATCTGTAGAATGCCAGATATGCAAGGTGCTTCACAGACAGAAATCAAGCTAATGGGTAAAGGGTATAAGCAGGAGCTGCTAAATTTCCTAAAATGAGAGGGGACAGCCCTCTCTCCCTAAACTCCTGCTCCTTGCTTGTTCCTCTCCTCCTCCCTCCTTCCTGTCTGTCACCATTACAGCCTGATAAAAAGCAATGAGACTATGGCCCATCCCCTCCTGTTCCAGAGCCACTAGATACAGCACAAAGTATGGATGGAAGAATAAAACTTTCCCATTCTTTCTGTGTACAAAGCAGCTGAAAATTGTTCCCTTAGAGCTCAGGCCTGTCCATCGTCTGTAGGCATCACCATGTATCCCAAAAATTTGCTCCAAACTGACTAAGGCATTGTCTACACTAGCACTTTTGTCATTCGAGGCTGTGAAAAAACACCCGGCTGACCAACATAAGTTACACTAACAGAAGCACTGGTGTGGACAGTAATAAGTGGACAGGAGATGCATAACCATCGCTCACTGGAAGTGGTTTAATTATACAAACCAGAGAGCTCTCTTCCATTGGCAGGAGACACATGGAAGACCTTATAGCAGTACAGTTGCTTTGATACAGCTATTGTAGACACTAAGGGCACGTCTACACTACACGGAAGATCAACGCTGCCTCAGTCAATCGTCTGGGGTTCGATTTCGCAGCTGTAGTATAGACCCACTAGATCGAACTCAAAGGGTGCCCCCATTGATGCTGGTAATCCTGCTCCTCATGAGGATTAAAGGAAGTCAACGGGAGCATTTGCTCCTATCGGCCTGCTGCTGTGTGGACGGCGTGGAAATGCGCTGTAAGATATGTTGACACCAGCTATGTAATTTACGTAGCTGGAGTTGCGTATCTTACTTAAATCTTCCCATGTAGAGTAGACCAAGCCTAAGATATTGATGTCTAAGAAATGTATGGGATTTATGAGAGACTAATGATAACCATGTATGAGATGCCAGGATCACTATTTTACAGTATCTGTTTGCCCACTAATAGAGAAAAATAATAAATCAGGTCCAGACTCTGCAAAGATGTACTTGTGGGGCTAACTCTGCATCCCTTGAGCAGAAGCAGTGACATCAATAGGACTATTCACCAGGTGTAATGTTAACCATGTACATAGTCTTCACAGGGTTACAGTGTACAGTAGAAAAGGTTGAACAGTGGTAAACAATAAAGGTAGAATTTCTTTAGAAACAACCATTCTCTGTTTTAAAGAATGAAAAATACTGTGCTACAATTTTAGAATATTCTTGGAGAGCTTGTTACTATTCTATTAAAGTTCCTTTGCAAATCCCAACCTAAGAAAGTTTGAAGTTCAATGGGATTTAAGCACTGAGGGTGAAATCCAGGCCCTATTAAGTTATTGGGAGTTTTGACACTGATGTCAATAATGCAGAATTATACCACTGATTTTCTTAATCTCCTTGCAAACCCCAGGCTTGAAGCCCAACCTCCTAACTGCAATTTTTTTATTTCAACATGTGAGTAGCGTGTATCTACTCACATATCCCCATACTGCACCATCCACCTAACAGAGAGCATGCTGTGCTTGAATGATACACATGCATTAAAATGCACCATTAAAAATATTTCCATTCTTTTCAGGAGCAGCAATTAGTTTGAAGCTACTCTTATAAATGGAAAGCAGGTATTTCATACTGGTTCATTTTTAAACTTCAAGTACATTGACCTACCTCCCCAGAAAAAGCTTGTCCATTAAGTAGATGTTCTGATCCTTGGCTATCTTCACTTCCAAAGTGTAACCGGATCTCTTCCAAGCGGTGACTGTAGGTCATGGGCCCTCCAGAGATGTTCACCAAATGCTCTTTGTCTAATCGTAGAGAAACATGTCTCCCTGTATTATACATTGTCCCACTGACCTAAACAAAATGAATAAACAATATAAAATGAAGACGTTTTCCCAAAACCAGTAGTAAGTCCTAGAAAATAATGTTGCAGACTTTGAGCTTTTGCTCCTTTAACACCTTCAGAACAATCCAACCATAAATCTTTAAAAAGCTAAGAGAGATGAAATACCCAACTGAAGGGTGTATTTCAAGTTCCACTTTTAAATATTATACTTTATATTCAAATATTTTGCTAAATCCCTATGTACATATTTTAGCCACAGGCATGTGGTTAACACAATGAATGTGATTATTATACCTCTAAATAAGTATACATGAGAAAATATTCTTTGTGAGACCTGAATAATGACTTCATTACAGAATTTCTGCACTGGGAAAGGGGAACATTTCAGCTGCTGCATAAATAATTCACAATATATTTAAACAAATCAGAAACTTAACTCATTTTTTCATACTGAAATATTTATAAGAAAATTTGTCTCAAAGCAGAGATGCTACAAAAGCAGAAATATAAAATGTAGATATATGGAGCCACCTTCAGCTCCCGTTGGAATCAATGGTAAAAACTGCATTGATCTCTGTTATAAGGCTTTCACTTTTCACAAGAATGTACTGTATTTTATTTCCCAGATGCCTTAGTCACAACGATACAAAATTAATCTTTTGTGAGTTCTTATGGCCCATCTTTTATAACTGATCTTTATTTAAAAAAAAAAAGAATGCAAAATATGCTTTGTTTGTAAAATCTACTACAGATTGAACCTCTCTAGTCTGGCACCTTCAGGAGGACAACATTGTCTAGCAGTATTACTAACATTTCCACTGTTTACTGGGCTCTTAGAAAACATTTAGAGGTAAATTAGAGCTAAATAACAATACAGAAAACAGAGAATCAGGGCTGGTGGCTTTAAACAAACTTTATGGGACCGTGGGAACTCTGGCCACACCCATGATAAGTGGACATCCTGCTAACTAAAATCATGTCAGACCAGGAAAATGGGATGTGCCTGGAATGGGATTGCTTCTTGTGAAATCATACAGAAAAAAGACTGAATCACCTGGCTGGTGAAAGGGGTTGGCTGGGAGTGTGTCCCTGATCCGGGACAGCCCTCAGGCTCTCACCCTCCAGGTGCCCTTTAGGGAGTGTGGGGGGAGGGACTGAATCTTCCCCCGCCCCAATCCGATCCATATGGGGAAAATGCTGGCTGTTCCCCTTCGTCAGGGAGCGAGGGGAAGTGCACAGTTTACTGCATTCCTTGCTCTTGCTGAAGAGTGCATGGGTCAGACAAGCATTGAACTTTGCCTTACTCCCTGACAGAGACAGGAAGGTGAAGAGCAAACAGCTCTGGTAGGAATCTTGGGGGCGGGGGGAAGCTTTGCCCCCCTCATTCTCCATCCCTATACATACAAAGTCTCCTGCCCAGAGCCCCTTCTTACCCCAACCCTGATACCTGTACCCCCACATCCCCTGCCCCCTCCTTAAGGACGGGAGCAATGCTGGGAATCTTTGCAAGTAAAATATCAACAAACGTGATCCTAAAATTACAACCCAGATAATGTACAATGGAAGGAAAATAAATTTAGTGTAGAAAAGTTTTTCATTTTAAATAAAAATATGCTGTAAAATTAGTAACTATATGAAAAATAGCGTAAGAATATCCTTTAATTTATGCTATTGTAGGGAAAAGCATTTATTTGAGTGCAGAATGGAACTGAGGCTTACTTACTAACATTCTGCAGCAATGCAAATAGTACATTTAAACAACATTAATATTAATCAGAAGAAAGTGTAGCAATGGTATGCTTTGTTGCACTTCAATTTAAAATTAAAAGCTTGACAATTATGTTTTATATCCTTTAGTACATCGGTATTGTAGTAATTAACATAGCTGCAGTGACATTTTATCTTTAATACTAATTACTGTACTGTCTTTAAATGACCTGTTTTGTTACATAGTATGCTGTAAAAAGTTACATTATACAAACTGTGTGACAGAATTAAATGGGCAAGATTAAATAGCGTCTGTTTCTTTATTTTGATACAGGTGTTCTACATTATTTGGTGTTACTTCAATTTAGAATGAGGAAGAAAATATATTTCTCATGTAAAGCAGGAAATGTGAATATTGCCATTTATTTCATGTGTCTGGAATTTTTAATATATTCTCTCCAGTGTTCTAGCTTAACTTTAGCACGTACAGTAATTAAATATCAAGTTCAGTTTAATATTTAGAAGCAGGTCAGTTTAACTGAATCCAGTTACAGTATACTACTTATGAATGACATAAAATTGCTAATCATAAGTAATGTGTGGTTTCAAATACAAATGGTGGGGGAAATTGTTTAAAGTCATTTTACTTGTTCTCTATTTTGGAAGTTCATGCTTCACTGAACAGTTACTTAGTCTTAGTAACTACAAAATATTCACAATCCATTTTCTTACTCTGTTTGATGCAAATCATAAATTAGGTTACTACGATTGCCTCAAGTTACTCTTTATAATATATATGTGAAAAAGTAAGCCAGACAGACTCCTGAAAGGGGATAATAGTCTTTTGTAATTCCATCTCCTTTCAAAAATGCAGCACTTATAATGAGGCCATATTGTGAACACCTTGGAATGGAGGTCCTCTAGGCACATAATTGATGCAGCATATCAGTAGCTCAGCAAACCTCTCTCATTACATCTTCTCTTTTGACTTAGAGGGAGTAACACTTAACTAAGGAAACTGCTGCATGGACATGTACATAGAAACATCAGCGTTATTAGGACAGAATTGGAGACCTTCAACTCCACATACACTTGCTCCTGCCACATGAACTACCGACTATGTCAGGCTCCTAGTGTTGCTGGGCACTCAGATATATTAAGCCAGTGTGTTACAACGGAATACTTCTTTATTGAGCATGCTGCAATTACTCTCAACTATCAAGGTGAGGTTCTCGGACAGGTACTTGCCAAGCAACAACTAGACAGAGAACTTGTATTCAATCACTGACCTGGAACACCTCTGAATATGTGACTGAGAGGCTGACAAAATCCATGTTCCACTAGAGGGCGCTTCTTGCCCTCTGGCTTCCTCATGCAAGTTTCCGCTGTTCAACAGGCCATGTTTTATTGGTGGCTGGTTGAAAAATATGAAGCCAGCCACAAAATGTCTGGCTGAAGCTGTTCGAGAAGAGAGAGGATGATGGTATCTGCCATCTTATGCTGCAGAAATGAAATGTAGAGTTCTACATATAGGATTCTCTCTCTCTCACACACGCACCCCCCCTCCTTGCCATTTTAGCAGTATGAGTTAAGGACAGAAGTGATGCATGAGTCACAATAACCTATTGCATGTATGTACTGTATTTTGGCCCATTTGTATGAGGTGAACAAATCAATCAGTGAAACGATCAATAAACAGGAAGAGAAATGAGCTTATGTTTGAAACTGTTGGTGAGTACTTGTAGCCTCCAGTTCTGTTTGAACCTAAAGTGTAATGTATGTATTTTAGTCTTGCAGAAGGATCATTTTGCTTCCTTAAAACAGACTTATCTTAAAATTCATGTCAACGTTCTGCCTAGATTGGGTTGTTGAAAAGACTGAGTATCTTTGAACAAAAATCTTTTATTTAAAAAAAAAAGTTTATATTTACCATTGTGGTAATAATGAAAATATTGCCTTTCATCAGATGAGATATCTTTTTTCATAACATTTTAAAGTCAGGTTTTTGAAATATACTTAGGTTAAACCATCCAGCTCCCCTCCCCATTTCATTTTCACATGGATCACAGAATACAAAATCATGGGGTGCAGAAAAGGAGGGTCTGAGGAATCAAATGTGAGGGTCTATAGCTAGGTTGTAAATCAAAGGGAACAAAAATTCATCCTCTCAACCATTTGCATATACAGTAAACTTCCGATAATCCGGCACCTTTAGGACCCAGGGGGTGCCGGATTATCAGATATGCCGGACTATCGGAAGGGGGGGCTATGGGGGGGGGGGGAATGTGCCTCTCGGCGCTGTGGGACCAACCCAGCAGCACTCCAGCTGCTCTGCCCCAGGCGTCCCCAAGTCAGCTGCTGCTGAAACTGACCAGTGGCTGACTCGGGGAAGCCGGGGGCAGAGCTGCTCTGCCCCCGGCTTCCCCGAGTCAGCCGTTGGTCAGTTTCAGCAGTGGCTGAATTGGGGAAGCCGGGGGCAGAGCAGCTCCACTTGTCCGGCTGCCCGGAGCACTTCCGGGTTCCACATGGTGCCGGACCATCAGGAGTGCCGGACCACTGGAGTTTAACTGTATGTTCTCAGAAGCTGGGATTGGGCAAATGGGATGGATCCCTGTTCTGTTCACTCCCTCTGGGGCACCTGACATTGGCCCCTATCAGAAGACAGGATACTGAGCTAGACAGACCTTTTGTCTGACCCAGTGTGACCGTTCTCATAGACCAAAAGCACTTATGTCAGTTGGCTGATGCTTCAAATGCATCCTCTGAAGAGCCAATAAAGATAGCATCTTGTATGGTCAATCTATAAAGACCCTTATGAATATGTTAATAGACCATAAAAGGTCTATTAACCCTCAGGACCTGACTAGTCCCGAACCAGGGAATTTGTCAGACTGGGGTTGTCAATGTGGCTGGCAGCAGAGTCCCGTGGTGGCTGGGCTGCACTCGCGGCTTCCACCTCCGGCCACACGGGCTGAGCCCCTGCCTCATGGCCGCAGGGCTGCCCTCCTGGTCCCTGCTGCCAACTGCAGGACTCTACAACTGCCCTGCCTCTTCCCCTGAGTGCCTCCCCCAGTCCTGACTCCTCCCCCTCCTTGCCAGAGCGTCTACTCTGTGGAAGCCCTGGGAGGGGGAGGGAGGAGTTACTGAGCATGGAGCCCCTGGCTTTTGCCTGTGAGTGCTCCAGCCCTGATGCCAGACGGGGGATGTTGCCAAACAAGTGAAGTACAGTTTAGAGGTTCAACCTGTCTTGCCAAGTGATACTGTTTTGACATTAGGATTCACTTAGTATACATTAAATCAGATTATAAGCAAACAGCATCATTAGCGTAAACATTTTTAAATTTAGGTTTCAGATCTCAATTGTGGTGCAATGGGTTGGCTATGTCAGTAAAGAAGACTGTAGCTATAGGAAAGAGGAGATCTGCTGCACTGGTGCTGTGTTTTAAGCAGCATTTTGCTATGATCAAAAGGTTCTAATCCCATTTGCTATAAGTTTGAAGTCTGGGAAATGAAGGTGCTCAGCAACTGTTGAGATTCAGCCTTGAAATAGGGAGTGACTGTAAAAACTGACTGGTTCACTTCAGCTCTTCACAAAGTGAGCGATTATTTTGTGGAAGGCAAAGTCACACGCATTATGAGTGTAACTTGGTTGTGAATTTGGTAATGTAAGATACTTTTTTCCTCCAAAGGAGAGAGAAAAGTGACACATCTCAGCATGAAAGACCAAGATAGGTGAGATAATTTCTTTTCTTGGACCATATTCTCTTGGTGAGAGATCCAAGCTTTCAAGCTTCTGCAGAGCTCTTCTTCAGGTGTGGGAAGTGTTGTCAGAGCGCCACAGCTAAATGCAAGGTGGAACAGAATGTTTAGCGTAAGTAGTTATTGCATATTTCAAGGGATCATTCCAGGCACAGGTGCCAACTTCAACCGCACAGCACCCACAGGGAAAAAAAAGTTAGTGGGTGCTTAGCAACAACCAGGAAGATAAGCTGTTGGCAACTGCCAAACAGCTATTCGGCATGTGCAGCAGCTCACATCAGCTGTTTGGTGCGAACTGCCTATCAGCACGCAGATGGTTAACGCTGCCAGCTGGGCTCCCTGCTCCCGCCTCCTACTGCAGGCAGGTGTGAGTGCTTTTAATTTTCAGGGCTAGGGGGCAAGCAGCCAGGGCATAGCAGCTACTCTGAGCTAGCTGCAGGAGGTAGATAGGGTGGGCAGTTTCTTGGCTGGCTGCAGGGAGTTGCTGGGGAAGTACCTGGAAAGGGGGTTTCGTGAGGACCAAGCCTGGTATTCTCAGTCCTACCTGATGTCTCCTAAATTGCTTTTGTAGTGCATTAACAAGTTAAGATTCTTGTATCAATTTAGGATTGAGTAAGGATCTTAACTGGTTAACGCACTGCAAAGCAAATTTCCCCCTCTCTTGATAATCACATCTCCACATCAAATGCTGGGAATGAGACACACCCTGACTTGATTAGCCTTATTAACACTGGTCTTACACTTGACAAGCAACTTATTTTGTTGTTCTCATCTACACCCCTGCCTCTGTTATTTCCACTCCAACTCATCAGATGAAGTGGGTTTCACCCATGAAAATCTGGGCCAGGCCTTCACTCTGCAGATTGACACTGCTGCAACTGATCTTCCGGAGTCTGATTCAAGGAGTCTAGTTAACTCACAAAATCAAACTCAGAGGGGCACCCTGGTGGCTGGTACTCCTGCTCTTGCAAGGAGTAAGAGAAGCCGATGGGAGCATTTGATTTTATTGGCCTCCCACTGAGGGGATGCCACCAAGCTTGGCTTAAGGTAAGACAACTCTACCTATGCATTCTACGTAGCTGGAGTTGTGTACCTTAAGCCGAGCTTCCAGGTCCAGTGTTGACCTAGCTTAAGGTGCCTGTAACGGGGCGGCTGAGCCCCGTCATAGTGGCGCAGCCTCGCCCCGCACTCAGCGCGCACCGATCCCCGTCTTGCATGAGGCTCGGCGGCCGTGGCTCAGCTGGGTCACGGCGTCAGCTGGGAAGTGGACAGCAGCAGCAGCAGCGGCCAGGAGCAGCAGAGGGATGTGCGGCAGGGCTGGGGGTGGAGTCAGAGAGCAACGAGCGGGGGCATGCAAGGTCGGAGGGAGGGGCCGGGCGGAAGGACACCCGGCGGGAAGATTAAAAGGGTAAGCCTTGGGCATGCAAAGGGAGGGGTGTGTATGGCGGCGGGGAAGTCAGGCCAGGACCCCCGAGGCGACGGGGCTTCCCTGCAAGGACCTGCGTGTGCTTGAGGGGGTAGCCCAGGGCAGGGCAGGGCAGGGCAGGGCAGGGCACTGGGATATTGAGCCTGAGGACTGGTGCATTGCGGACGGAGCCCCACCAGTCGGACCAAACCCAGCAGGCGTTGGTCCTTAGGGCCCTGGATTGGGACTCGAGAGAGGGGGCGGGCCCGGATCCCCCTACCCTCTCTCGTGAGTAGCGCACGCAAGGGGGAGGATACCCTTACTTTACTGAAATGGATTGGCCCCAAGGGACCTGACTCTTTAGGCAAAGACTGGGAATGTGGGGTGTAGGTGGAGGGAAGCATGGGCAAGGGGGGTTTGACTAACAGAGCAAGGGGTTACGAGGCGTAAGCCCCTTACAGTGCCACAGGACTCCTCATTGTTTTTGAAGATACAGACTAACACGACTACACCTCTGAGACTCTTTCACAACTGTTATCTGGGGTTTTAGTTACTATTATGTTACTTCCCACAGAACTTTTTTAACACACATTTGATGGGACCATTCATGATCTGGTTAACTGCTTATGATGAACAATTATACCACTGCAGACATCTCAGTGTGACAAATCTTAATGAATGAGAAAAAGGCATGACTTAGCTAAAATAAAAATGCCATATACAAAAATCTCCAAGCTTTTGCACTGGCAAAGGGCTAGCCAGGACTATGACTTGACCACGATGGTGACAGGAGCCTTGGGATTATCCAAGAGTGACAAAAGGTATTTTCCATATCAATTTTATATTATTTCTAAATTCAAAAGAACATTAATGTTTGATTTATTTTATTATTCAGATGCTTTTTAGATGAATAACTTAAAGCATACACACCTACACAGATATTTTCTCGTCTTCACACATGTTCCTACGAGATAAACAGAGATAGAGCACCTTCATGGAAAAGTCCTATACAATCCACAAAGGATTAAAAATCCATAGGTTTCTCCAGAAATGATTAATCCATAAACCTACAGTATTTAATTTTTACACCATTCCGTAGCACTAAAGATTCTATCGGGTAGCTTTAAAAAACAACAGAAAAAAATCATTCAGCTCTATAATGCACCAGACTAATCTCTGGTGCAACTCCGCCAAAGTCACGGCTTTGATGTTATTTCATGGCACATTTTTGAACAACCTTATTTTATGCTTTCCTATTTGACTTCAACAGAGTTGTATAAAATTATGTATGTGCTAAGTGCCCTTAGGAAAGAAGAGTACCACTTCTGCAAAGGACTGAATGACTACATCCATCCTATGTCTGATGGATAAGTCTGTAATAAATAAAAAAAATCAATAAGAAGCTGTCAAAAATTCAAATCCAATCACTTCAAAGTTAAAGATGAAGCCACATTTTCAATTCACCCCCATTTCATTTAGATATTGAAAACTGTTTCCCTACAGAGGTAATTTTATTTGTGATAAAATCCCCAGGCACAATGGAGCATATATAGAGATTTCAACCTTAATTGTGGAATAGACGAGCTTTGATCAGTTTTAATTAAATTATTAACATTTTCCTGATACAGTTTTTTTTTTATTTAATCTCATTCAAATTAATTCTTGCTTCCTGGAGCTTTGTGCACATAATTCCCCTGTTGCATTAATACCTCTCTTTATCTTGATGCAACACAGTGTTAGTGCATGCTGCCGTTATATTCCACATTGCATTTGTAAATACAGTTTTAATACAGGCTGAATCTCTAGTCTGGCATGATTTTATTTAGCTGGATGTCTATTTATCGTGGGTGGGGCCAAGTTTTTTGGGGTCTCCCTTACCTCTGTCTGAGACTGGCGGCTGGGATCCCGGGTAGCAGCAGAGGGGCCAGCACCCAGGACGCCCTGGCAAGGGACCAGTGGCTGGGACCCTGGGGCCAGCATCAGAGCCCCCGGGCTATAGCTGACCTCCCAAGGTTCAGCAAATTCTCTGGTTCAGCACCAGTCAGGTCCTGAGGGTGCTGGACTAGAGAGGTTCATCCTGTGTATGAACAACATCTGTGCAGTCAAAGAAGGTCCAAATTCTGCTCTTAGTGATAGGCGTGCATAGCACAAATGAAGTCAGTGGAGATAAATAAGGCAGTAAATGAGATTAGCATTTAATCCACAGTTGTATCTAAAGATTTGACAGATCATTATAGCCATTACAAAGAAAAAAAATCAATTAATAGTGTGCTATCTTGATCTTGTTGGACAACTTTCCCCCTCCCCCTCAGTGGTTCCATGATTTAGCAGTTTTGCAAGTGTTTCTTCCTTAAGGAATTAAAACCTTTTAAATCATTCTTCCCTGCCCTACCCAGTCCTGAACTAGTAACTTTTTCAGAGGAGTAGCCATGTTAGTCTGTAACTGGAAAAAGCTTAAAAATAATGAATAGTCTTGCAGCACCTTACAAAGTCTCTTGCAGAGACTAACAAAAAATGTAGATGGTATCGTGAGCTTTCGAGGGCACAACCCACTTCTTCAGATGAAACTACTGTCAGGCAGACAGCAGGCTCCAGATCAGTTTCCAGCAGCATTTCTTATCTATGCCTGCCGGTGAAATAGGAGTGAATATAAGCAAGGAGGAAAATCAGTTGTGCATGCCTGCCTGCTGTAATGTCTTTGGATCCTATCTGCATGATCAGATGAATTTCTCTGTTAGAAGCTGAAAACTCAAAGGGCCCAGAGAAGTCCCAGCACTGCATAGGGAAGCAAACTGTTGGAGGTGTGATAAAGCCCCACTTTTACATCCTCCAATATGCAAGTTTCTATGTCCTGCCACCTTGTAGCTAGCTCTTTTCCTCTGTCTTCTACGCTCCAGTACTATGAAGAATCAGCGTGGCCTATCCAAGGGGCAAAAGTCTCATTCCAGTAACAGCATCTAAACTACTAATGATACCTAGAGCATCATTAATTTTGGTTTCTGTCATTATACCTCAGGGGGCTGAGCAAAGGGAGTAGCACCAGGAGCTGGCCCACTGATGGCAGCATGGCTTAAGTGATCTTATACGTTATGTATTTACTACTCTAGCAGTGAGCCTGGGAGGGGAACACAAGAGCTGGCACTCTGCATGGATGCCTTGAGATCCACTGTTGCACACATTGTAAATGGGCTTACCTGTGGATTTTCAGGGCTCTATGCAATTAGGTGACTCTGCCTATTCCCCCTTTATCCAAATGAGGATTCCTCCTCCAGTGATAATGCTTCAGGAACTCCACATGGAGATGCATCAGATTATTGGTTAATCGGTTAAACACTAACATCCCTAGTTGGGGTAAAGAAGAAAACCTGCCAAATATTCAGTTTTGCTACTGTGAGGAGGGAGGGTGGCTATAAACATGCAACTTTTCTCCTCCTATATGGTTTTGCATGGAAGAGAAACATTGTTCCAAGAATGGAGTGGAGCTCCATTTTTCCATGTTGCAGTAAGACAAGAGGAACAGATCAGCATCCCTCCTAGCTGAGTATTTTTCAAGCACAGAATACACCCCAAGTGATACTAGCTAGAAATTCTCAGGGCATTGCAGGCATCTCCAACTATACAGTTGGCCAGTCAATAGTTATCAAAGGCTTATCACACAGGGCTCATTTTAAATTGCTATTTCCTGATCTTGCAAGGCATTGAATAGCATCTGTAAGATGCTAAGTGTTCTCAACTCCCCTTGACTTCAATAAGGGTGGAAGGCAGGGTTCTCTCTAAACTAGTGTTTCTCCATTCTTGTGGCCACAGAACCCTTTTAAACGCGAAAGAATTTTGTGGAACCCCGATAACAGTCTTATATATAGAGCTGAAAAAGCAGACCACAAATAAGTAAGGATAATAATAAACAAATGCTAAACAAGGTCATGAGATCAACATTTAGTTTAATTGAACATATTTAAAACATTCTTTTTTTAAATCATAAAATGCTATTGTAATGGAATTTTCTCTCGGAACCCCGGGGTTCCGTGGAACACCATTTGGGAAACACTGCTCTAAACTATGCAGCAGCACAGCTTCACAGGTGATTAATCAGCCCCACCCAGTCAGAGGCTCAGTGCAAGGAGCTGACAGGGGTGGGGGTGGGGTGTTGTTAATCACTGGTGGAAGGCATTCTGCAACCTGATGCTGGAGCAAGACCTAAGACTGCACTGATGGGATTTGTGAGGCGATCCAGATAGTATGTTGTTATTAAAATGATAGCTTTAATTAACATAAAACTGGGCCCTTCCATCTGGGGGCAGTCTCAAATTGGTTTGCAAGCATAAAACACTTAAGAGTCACAATACTCACCACCCCACAGTAGGTAAATATGGTAAATATAATGTAGTCACAGGACCACCCTAGGTTTTATGAAAATTGGCTTATGAATATGCATAACCCAAAGATGCTTTAGACAAAATACCTCATATAGCATATCACTTTTAATGTTACAACATGCCGAATAGGTATATCCTATTTTTGTGCATGTAACATTCTTGTATGTGAAGTTAGAAATATGAAGTGTAAATCTATTTATAATTCTAAATGTTCTAATGAGGGCCATTACTGATGCCCCATAAATTTAATGGCTCAGCAATCAAATCAATGATCTGTGAAATAGACTTGTTTGTCCTGTAAGCCCAAACTGTGGTTGGTCCTAGAAAGACATGTGACCATATCACCTGGTAATGGAATCCATCTTGAACCTGGTACTTTTCCATGGCGATGGAGGGAGGCAAATAAAGGATTCCTGCTCTGGAGGAAAGTCTATTTAAGCAATGGGAAGCCATCAGCTTTTGTCTTTAGCTTGCCTTTGAAACTGCCTGGCTCATCCTAAAAGGATACTTGAAGAACTCTGAAAAGGTCTAGACCCAAGCCAGAGTAAAGATCAACTCTGAATTGAAGCTTTTGCATGAAATAAGAACAGCTGTTTAGGGTAAGAATTTGCATGTAGCAAATTTCTTAGTGGATTAGAAGTAGCTAATTCTTTTTTGTTCATTTTAATTTAGTAACTTACTTTGATTTGTATTCACTTGCAACCATTTAAATCCAACTTTTTATACTTAATAAAACACTTTTATTGTAAGCTTAGTGTAAGCAATTGTTACCTGTTGGGGGGAGAAGGGGGGAGGAGTGACTGTGCATCTTTCTTTCATTGATAAAGTGAACAGACCTTTTGAACTTTTATGTGGGATAAGATGGATTTGTTTAGGGTTTTGATCCCTTTTGGGGATCTTTTGAACTAGGTCAGTGTCTATGTTGCTCTGCAGGAAAGTTATAACCCCAGTGCTGTGCCTTGACTGAGGGAGACCAGAAGATGTGGTCCAGCAGGACAGAGTGGTGGAGAGCCCCCAAGAACAGGAAGGCATGTGTCACGTCATGATCAACACAGCAGGGGACAACTCCAAGGGGATTTCTGTGATTCAACTCCATCACAGTATGTTACTATTAAAATTATAGCTTTAATATACAACTGAGTCCTTCCATCTGGTCTCAAAATTGCTTTGCAAGCATAAACCAATTAAGACACAATCCTCACCACCCTAAGGTAGGTAAATATAATTATGTAGTGTGTAACTTTCTCTCTCATATTGAGGCTAGATTGTCCAGTGCCAAATTTTATCCCATTACTCTTTGGACTGCCCTAATTTAATCCTTTTCTTCTCTGGTGTATACATGCTTAAACAGTTTCTCCCCTGAGCCAAACTGTGTAGTATTCAGTTCTTTTAATGTTTCTTGCATTTCTCACTCAATTTTTTTTTTTTTTTTTTTTACTGCTTGGAGTTGAGTATTCTTTGAATTGGCCAAGGTCCCAGTGCAACAAAGCGCTTAAGTACTTTGCTGAATCAGATCCCAGATCTGTACCATGTATGCTAGATGCACCCCAGCACAGCAAGAAATTTTCACTTCCAGGTGGACTGTGACATGGGACCTCTGCCAACATATCACATTGACTGCTTTAGTTACCAGTTCACACTGGAAGCTTATATTCAATTTCCTATTATTAAAGCAGTCAATGTGATATGTTGGCAGAGGTCCCATGTCACTTCTTATCCAGAAATATTACTTTCCAAGTATCCCTTGCTCAGATTTTTACCTTATATTCAATTAAGCTGCAACTCACTGTGCTAACCACTTGTTTATCCTTCTTTAGGCTTCGTTCTATCTTTGTTGATGTGCACAACACCTTCCAATTACCATTTATAAAATACACTAAACTGAATAAATACTTATTAAAAGAAACATTACATGAACTCAGGCCTAACATTGATTACCTCACAACACTATATGACTGTTGTTCCAGCTATCCACTTATTACTCTGGTGCTCTATTATAGAAGTACCTGTGTTTCTCCCAATCACTAATGTATTTATCTTCATACCATCCCTGTAAAGTAGGAATTATCTCCATTTTACAGATGCAAAGCAAAGGCACAGAAAGACTAAGTTTTGGGAGAAGCAGGGATATGAACTCAGATTCCAGTCTGGGACCACCCCTCCTCTCATTTCCAATTTTTATACCCTCTCAATCAGATTTTAGTCCAGATTACAATATTCTTATCCTAGTCAAGCTGAATTAATTTTATTGTAATGAGTCCCTCATATACAAAGTTTAGACTGCTTGAAGGTTTTATGCCTTATACAGGATTCAGCAGAAGCCTATAACAGCTGAAATCTGAGGATGGGAATAGCAACAAAACACCATAACAACTCAAGTCTCAAATATAAAACACTAATGCATGTTGCTCAGCTTTGTGCAACATTTCCTAATTTCAATGCCAAGATTATACACACGCATGCTTTCTTAATTCAGGACTTATGGCCTCCAGATGGTCTCAGAAGGAGTTTTATGTTGTTGTCTTGGTTTCCTAACATGTTACTAGGGGACCAAAATGGAGAACAAATTGAAATATTCCATGTTCTCCTTCAGAAGATAGGAGGTTAGGGATGTAAAATCTTGTTTAATCAGTTAATCGGCTAAATGCTATGTTTAACCGAGGTCCTGTGGGCAGGGGGCTGCTTTAGCCTGACTGGAGTAGCCCCCAGCCTATGGGGCTGCTGCTCCTGACCCCACAGGGCTGCTGGCTCCATGGGTCCCACGGGGCTGCTGATTGCTGGCCTGCCCCGCAGTGGGCCTCGCAGGGCTCGAGGAGCCCTTCACCTGAGGCAGCCTGTGGATGGGGGGCTGCTTTCAGGTCCCGGTTAACCAGTTACCATAAACATCACCCAATAAGGGTGATGCTTACTGATTACCTGTTCACATCCCTGTACCAAACTATTTTAAAGTAGGGCTTAAATGTGCCTTTAAGAACATAAGAACATAAGAACATAAGAACGGCCGTACCGGGTCAGACCAAAGGTCCATCTAGCCCAGTATCCTGTCTGCCGACAGTGGCCAGCACCAGGTGCCCCAGAGGGGGTGGACCGAAGACAATGATCAAGCGCTTTGTCTCCTGCCATCCCTCTCCAGCCTCTGTCAAACAGAGGCCAAGGACACCATTTTATCCCCTGGCTAATAGCCTTTTATGGACCTAACCTCCATGAAATTATCTAGCTTCTCTTTAAACTCTGTTATAGTCCTAGCCTTCACAGCCTCCTCTGGCAAGGAGTTCCACATGCTGACTACACGCTGTGTGAAGAAGAACTTTCTTTTATTAGTTTTAAACCTGCTACCCATTAATTTCATTTGGTGTCCTCTAGTTCTTCTATTTAGGGAACTAATAAATAACTTTTCTTTATCGGCCCTCTCCATACCACTCATGATTTTATATACCTCTATCATATCCCCCCTCAGTCTCCTCTTTTCTAAACTGAAAAGTCCCAGTCGCTTTAACCTCTCCTCATATGGGACCCGTTCCAAACCCCTAATCAATTTAGTTGCCCTTTTCTGAACCCTTTCCAAGGCCAAAATATCTTTTTTGAGGTGAGGAGACCACATCTGTACACAGTATTCAAGATGTGGGCGTACCATAGTTTTATACAGGGGCAGTAAGATATTCCGGGTCTTATTTTCTATCCCTTTCTTAATAATACCTAGCATCCTATTTGCCTTTTTGACCGCCGCTGCACACTGTGTGGAAGTTTTCAGAGAACTGTCCACGATAACTCCAAGATCTCTTTCCTGATTTGTCGTAGCCAAATTAGCCCCCATCATACTGTACGTATAGTTGGGGTTATTTTTCCCAATGTGCATTACTTTACACTTATCCACATTAAATTTCATTTGCCATTTTGTTGCCCAATCACTCAGTTTGGTGAGATCTTCTTGGAGTCCCTTACAGTCTGCTTCTGTCTTGACTATCCTAAACAGTTTGGTATCATCCGCAAACTTTACCACCTCACTGCTTACCCCTTTCTCCAGATCATTTATGAATAAGTTGAACAGGATTGGTCCTAGGACTGACCCTTGGGGGACACCACTAGTTACCCCTCTCCACTCTGAAAATTTACCATTTATTCCTACCCTTTGTTTCCTGTCTTTTAACCAGTTCTCAATCCAAGAAAGGACCTTCCCTCTTATCCCATGGCCATGTAATTTACACAAGAGCCTTTGGTGAGGGACCTTGTCAAAGGCTTTCTGGAAATCTAAGTATAATTTAAGGCATAGACCACCACTGGTAGTGGCATGAAGCACATTGTCTATGGAGCAGAAGGAGCAAGCCCCTTGCGACATGCTGTAAGGGACTGCAGAGTATGCCCCTCTTGAAAAGCAGCCTGTTCTGCTGACTGAGGTTGAAGAAGAATGGGGTCCAAAGACTGCTACCATCTCATTGGGGAAGGCTATTGCCCAAAGTAGTGATTCCACTCACGGGAGCAGAAGAACTGAAGACTGCCAGCCCTGGAGTCATCAGAAAAAGCTCCTTTTGCTCCTCCTGACAGTTATGCGGCGTCTGGCCAGCAGCTGCTCTGAGAAGCAACATGAACATTTGCTCGCTAGTGCCCCAATCATGAGGTCCTTATTCAAGTAAAATTTCTATTAGGTGCAATCCTGAGTGAGGTTTATGCAATGGAGTAAGGGGCCTGTAAGTCCCAACAGGCTGCATAAACTACCATACACTGGCCATTGTGGAGTGGACAGAAGGGTGACTTGACCCAGGCCGCACAACCCTCTCAGTCTGTCCTCAGGTGCCTGTCTATCATTTGGGCAGGAGCCTGCTGCTCCCCACTCCCAGTGGAGAGGTATGACCTTATACAAGTAGGGTCACAGACTCTGGGGATCTTGGCACAGCTTTCATTCGGAGCGATGCATGAATTAGGATTTCAGAATAGGATCCTGGATGAATATTTGTGATGGGGCAGCTGGTGCTAGACTCGCAGGTCACATAAATGGCTGACTATGTCAACTTGCTGAATTCCATGGGAAAGCAATTTAAAAATAAATACATTTTTTGAAGAACAACTATGAATCTTAATCATTTAACCCTTATGAAAAAACCTAGAAGACTGTCAGAGAAAATAGTAACTTTTCTATAGATTTTCTAAACCATCCTTAAGAATGAGCATTTTGGGATACGACTAGGATAAAAAGTGCAATAGAAAAATTATTCTAATAAACGTCATCTACTTCAGATATTGAAAAGCATGATTTACAGTACCTCTGGCTCTTAGTCTCCTTGGGCTCAGCAATTGAAATAAATGTATATATTCAAATTATTTTGCACTCTGCATAATTTCATGCTTTTTAGACTCATTTTAGATATGTTGCCTGCAACTTTTAATTGCATCCAGCAGAGAGCACTGTGGACCCATTACATACTGCCATTAGGTATATGCCATCGTTAATTCCACAGCCAAGAAAAAAAAATTAAAGCACATCTTTTTGGGTGACACGCTTAGAATCCAGGGCTTGCAGTTTCATAGGAGGTGGTATCATTGAGACCATAGTGAATTCTGACTCGTGTCATACACATTACTGGCCTGCAACTGTGTATTTTCAGGGTGCAGCCTCAGCAGGATGCTTGAAGGCCATCGGATAAATGATATACCCAGAGTTCCACTCCTGGCAAGAATCCAGCAGATCTTATGCTGTGTTTGGGAGGGGAAAAAACCCTCAACAAAACATTAAAAACTGCCACTTACTGGGAGGGAGCGCCAACATAATTGCTTAGCTTTGAAGAACAACAGGCAGCAGCATAAATATTTGATTTAGAAAAGGGCTGTGTGAAAAATTAATATGAAAGATAAATGTGAAGCTTAAAATAATCTTTTCATCTTTTCAGTTAGAAATTTTAAAAAAGGAATTGATGTTAATGAGCAGAATTAAACCATTTACCTGCCAAATGAAATGCATCATGTTTCATCATATTTTTTTAAAAGCAACATTTGTGATGAGACTCTTTTTCCTACTCATTACAGTGCGTTTTTGGCTGTTTACTTCCTTAAATGATAGATCTGTGAGAAATTTGGAACAAAATCTCATAAAATTCAAACTTTCTGGTTAACAAGCACAGCCTGTTAGTTTTCAAGGATCAAAATAATGTGCTTCTATGAGATCTACTCCATTCTGGTAACAAAAATATTTTAACAGAGAAACCTCAAGGTTATCAAGATGTAAATTATATGCATAAGAATTAAAGATATGAAACAATTCCTGGTCTATTGTAATACTTGATAGTGCTTATATACTAAATGCTGTCTACCAAGGATAACGTTTTTTATTATACTTCCCCAACCATACTGGTACAATGATCTTTGCTTGTTAGTGAATATGAAGGCTAAATCCAATCCAGTAGAACCTGCAAAGCATAATCCCCTGACAGTGGAAACATACTCTACCTTATCTAAAGCTTTCTAGTTATATTACATTAACAGGAAACATTCCAGAGATGTCACTTTACTTTTTCTTAGTGTTGCAATATGCAAACGGGAATGTTAGCTTCCATAGGTATGCTGATGCAGCAAAACTGCATATGGACTAGCTTACTTGAGCTAACTTCAGTACAACTATCATGGGTTTCAGCCACAGTCAGAGTGGGACAGGGAGCCAAGTTCATACTCAGAATCTGTCTCAGGCTTGCATGACCTTTGTTGAAACCCATGCTCTGCAATCTTCACTATTATTGTAAGGTCTGCTAGCTGGATTCCAAAAATGTGGCTAGGCTAGATATATCTGTGACTGGACAAAATCATGCTCATAGTTTGATTAGGACCACAGTCCAGATAGCCATCAAAAGTTTGGTGTGTCATTAGTAAACAAACTATGAGGATTTTGGCCTAACTGTGCTAAATATGCACAAGGGTAATGTCACCCTGAGAAATTTGCTGCCACAGTGAAGTTGCCTTCCCGGGAGTGGGGAAGAGTTTAGCTGATAACATTAACCAAGATCCATCAGCTTATTGGTTAATCCAGTGGTTCTTAACCTTACTGCAGCCTGCACACCTTTGGTTCTCAAAATATGTTCTCGCACCCCTTATTAAAAATCGTTGAAGTAGGTCAGTTCTTTAAACCTAAGATATATCATAAAAATCTGGCATGTCTTGCACCCCCAGAAAGGGTATCTCGCACCCCCAGGGGGTGCATGTACCCCAGGTTAAGAACCACTGGGTTAATCAGTTAAACACTAACATCCCTAGTTGGGGCAAAGAAGGAAAACATGCCATATATACAATTTTGCTACTGGGAGGAGGGAGAGTGCGTATAAACATCTCGTCTGCTGTGATGTTTTGTATTTTATAATTTACAACCCGCACGTTTCAAGACAAACTAAAAAGGTTACATAGATCTGTGCTGGGTACAGGGCTGATGCTGTGATAGCTCTCTCAACAAAAAAAGTGTTTAATGGTTTTCATCAAAATGAGACGAATAAACATCAGCTTCTTTTGTCATATGTATCTTAGTTCTGGTAGTTCCTCACCATACACGTGATCCTTTTTCTGTCTCAATTAATGAAGACAGCAAGTCAATTAAAATATTTGGTCGCTATGCTCCTTGTACATGAGCTCATCTAGCATAGTAAGCTATCGCCTGAAGCCCCGATTCCCATTTTTAAGTAACTTTTACAATTCTTCAGCTATCAATCAATTGTATTACATTTCCTTGGAAAGTTGTCAAAGCTGACACCATTTTGTCTGAATTCTGCACAACTTCTTCCCTTTGCTTCTCTCTAACCTAATCTACTTGCCCTTGATAAAATATCAGCATCTAGGTGCAATATAAGGTTTACAAATATTCTCAGAGTTGCCTGTGTTCACCTCTGTATGGCTTTCATTCTAATATCCAGGTGGTATTGCTTAAACTTGTCAGGGTAAGCTATAAGAACACATTCCTTTAGCATGTCTCATCCAAACTAATCTCCCATGCACTTTAAACATTGTACAGTAACAAATTATATAGCAACTGGTTTGCTCACAACCAAAATACAGTCTTCTTTAAGATGAAAGCAAGTCATTGATCATCAGCAGACAACACTAATTGTAAGCTATATGCATAAATAATAGAAGCTAATATAACTGAACAATTGCAAGAGGTCAAAGAGACATCTTAGGTATGTCTACACAGCAAAAACACATCCGATGCTACCTGGGGCAGCTGACTCAGGTTAAAAAATTGCTGTATAGAAACTCTGGCTCAGACACACACCCCCTCGTGGCTACATGTTTACACCTCGATTTTTAGCCCCATGAGCCCACATCAGCTGACCTGGCCTTGCTACAGCTATGCTGTGGGTCTTTATTCCAGGGTAGATGTACTCCTTATTTTCTCATTGAATAGTGAAAAGATAGAATGTGTGTCTTGCTGGGATGATTTAATATCTTCATCAGAAACATTAGTTGCCAAGAACCACCAACAGCTGGAGTGCCCATCAAACTGTATAAGATGAGCATGTTTTGTTCAACTTCTGAAGTCAACCTCTGTCCACTAATACTCTGAGTGTCAGCCATCTGAGCCAGAGAATACAACTTCATACAACTTTCTGCTGCTAGACAGACAGACCCCTCCCAGTCCAAAAACTTTTGCTCATGTGACAACCTGATTATTTAAAGCTAAAAGTTTCTCAGAGAATACTAGCTGATTTAAAACACTGCAAATGACTTATGTGTATGATGTGTACTTGAATTTCACTAATCTTGATTTTGAAATAGTGCTAAGTCAATAACTAATTGAGAGAACTGAGGTTGAAGAACTCATTAAGCTAACTTAGCCTAGCAATCAGTTACAAACTCTGTCAGCAGCAATAATAGCCTTCAGCACAGACAGATCCATAGCATTTAGAATAATCACCTTCTTAGATATAGGAGAGAGACAAGCTAGACTGGAATTAAGCAAAAGATTTGAAAGATTTCTGAACTATGATAAAATGGCAGAGGCCTACAATACTGAGGAAAATGCATAGAAACTAGAAAGAGCTTTACAGTTGTTACGTCATTATATTTGGGGTCTGATGAGCAGTATTTGTGTGTTCCCATGCATGAAGGTCTCAGGCTCTGACTAGATTACCTTTGGAAAGGTGACCTGAACTGAACTGACATTCTTGGAAATGTAGATCGTTATTTTATTACTAAGTTCTGACTTCAGAATTACAGTTGGTTGAACTTTATGAAAATCTCCCTAATTTAACTGGAACATAAGATTAATGGAAACTGACAAGGACTTATACTAAATATAAATGGTTGTTTGTTGGTATTGGTACCAAAACTACCTGCCAGGAATTATTCACAATAGAATGAGTTGAGCTATGCAAAAGGGATGGCATAAGACTCTGATAATTGGTGTGATCTACTGCCTCTTGCTAAATTTATTATCCCATTTTGAATTCATTTGTTAAAACTTTCTAAACACTATCTTTATTTGCTTATTCTTATGTTCTTGAATTCTACTTTTGCTACTAAAACATATACATTTGCAATAATTCTCCATTCAGAAATGTAGCTAATGAACAAAGTTTGAGAACCAAGATTAATTGGCACTTAGGTGATGGTTGCTTAATTTATTTTCTTTGTAATCAAAGAGTATTTTATACCTTATTGTTCTCACATTGCACTAGCAATAAAAGGTTTGTTAGGATACAGAGTAGCATCTTTTAAACTCCAAACAGATATAATCAGCGTTGTAGTAGAGCATGTTACATGCAGGATCCCCACTTAATGAAAAGTACTGTTGCAGGTATACTTTGGTGGGAAGAAAACATTTCTATGCCTACCACTCCCAACTATAATAAGATGAAAAAAAATCCTGCTGTTTTGCTATTAGAACATTAGATATGACTGAATAATGAATAAGCATATAGCTACCTGACTAAGGGAAATGAACAGAGTGTCCTTTCCTTTAGTGATGCAATAAAAAAAAAATCACAGTTAATACTTATGCAATTGTATAAAATATGACAAAACAGGAGGTTTTATTTCATTCTCTCTTACAATAGTATCATAGAATACTAGGACTGGAAGGGACCTCGAAAGGTCATCAAGTCCAGTCCTCTGCCGTCATGGCAGGACCCAGTACTGCCTAGAAGACTATCCCTGATAGACATTTATCTAACCTATTCTTAAATATCTCCAGAGATGGAGATTCCACAACCTCCCTAGGCAATTAATTCCAGTGTTTAACCACCCTGACAGTTAGGAACTTTTTCCTAATGTCTAACCTAAACCTCCCTTGCTGCAGTTTAAGCCCATTGCTTCTTGTTCTATCCTCAGAGGCCAGGAAGAACAAGTTTTCTCCCTCCCCCTTGTGACACCCTTTTAGATACCTGAAAACCACTATCATGTCCTCTCTCAATCTTCTCTTTTCCAAACTAAACAAGCCCAATTCTTTCAGCCTTTTTTCATAGGTCATGTTCTCTAGACCTTTAATCATTCTTGTTGCTCTTCTCTTGACCCTCTCCAATTTCTCCACATCTTTCTTGAAATGTGGTGCCCAAAACTGGACACAATATTCCAACTGAGGCCTAATGAGCGCAGAGTAGAGTGGAAGAATGACTTCTCGTGTCTTGTGTGCCTAGATGTTCTGTAAGTTTTCTTAAGCACTCTAAAATAATTAAATGATTGGTAGACTTCTACTTTCTGAAAGTATCTAACCACTAAGGCTACAAAAACAGACTCAGACATGTAAAATGTATTGAATCCCCTCCAGGAACCCAGTACATACATACCTGTGATAGGGTGGACCAGGCCCGAAGCCCCTTGCCAGTATAAAGAAGCTGCTGGGCCTGGCAGTTCCTCTCTGGAGCTTAAGCTAGGCAGACCCAGGGAGGGAGGGAGTAAAGGCCAGACTGACTGACTGACTAGGCAGCAGTACCCTGGACAGCTCAGCGTAGGCTGGATTGCAGACTCAGCTGAAGCCCAGGTCCAGCAGCTGAAGACTGGCTGTGGTGGGCTACAGCGAACTGCAGAACCCTACATAAGAACGGCCATATTGGGTCAGACCAAAGGTCCATCTAGCCCACTATCCTGTCTGCCGACAGTGGCCAATACCAGATGTGCCAGAGGGAGGGAACACAACAGGTAATCTGGACAGGTAGCTGTAAGGACTTTGAGATAAAATCCTGACAGAGGGCAAGGACAAAACAGATTCTTGGGGAAGTGGCTCAGGGAATGAGAAGCAGGGGACAGTAAGGACTTTAGTGGGCACCTGCTATTTACAGGGTCTCCCTCAAGCTACTCAAGTGGGCAGGATAGAAGCCTGGACCTAGGTGACCCAGAAGAAAAGAACCTGGGAAACCCTCTACCCCCAGAGAATCAGGGGAGTAGGAGCTTGTGTACACACATCCACAGCCAGAAGGGGGCACTCGAGAGAGGGCGAGCCCCTTACAACACCTCAATATGAACTATATTATCTAAGTTCTAGCAAGAGAAATATAGCAATCATTACCTGAAAATACAGATGAGGGGATTAATAGAAAAAACCTGTAAAACTCATGTTGCTAAGTTTTGTCTGGGGGCAAAAATATGTCCATATTTCTAGAAAAACTATTGCAAGTTTCTGATAGTGATCCAGTTGCAAAACATTATTCACAAGTTAAATGTTTTATACTTCACTCTTATTTATGGTAAGCATTTCTGGAAACATGTAAGAATTTTGCTCAGTGACAAAAAGCTGCCATATGCAGAGAAAAAATTGTGAATTTTTAAGTTGAGTGCCAATTACACAGTTGATATCAAGCTGCTTCCAGTGCTACTGTCACAGAACAAAAAAATGCATAGCTAGCTCAAAATTATTTCCTGAGTCCTTTATGTCTGGAGGTAAACTAGCATTTAGATAATTTGAAATTTGACTTCAATAACATTCATTGTGTGTCAAGACCAACCTTTTTTTGATTGAAAAATCACAAGCTATTCTGCCTATCAACGTTTCAGTGTTCTTTGAGTTCAGAGAGATCAGTTTAATAAGGCCATTTCCTAGTTCTTTAAACAAGCTGAAGACAATCTATAATCACAAACATTTGAGATCCTGCATATATGGGGGAGCAGCTGTATTGTTTTCATGTTATCTACTTTAAAAGCATTCATGTACCCTTTCTCTTGAGAAAATAGGGGAAATTCTGGTGTAAGGTTGGAAGAGACCTCAGGAGGTCATCGAGTTCAACCCCCTGCTATAAAGCAGGTCCAATCCAACTAAATCATCCCAGCCAGGGTTGTGTCAAGCTGGGACTTAAAAACCTCCAGGGATGGAGATTCTACCACCACTCTCGGTAACCCATTCCAGTGCTTCACTACCCTTCTAGGGAAATAGTATTTTCCAATATCTAACCTAGACCTCCCCTCTGCAATTTGAGACCATTGCTCCTCATTTTGTCATCTGTCACCATTGAGAACAGCTTCTCTCCAGCCTCTTTGGAACCCCTCTTCAGGTAGCTGAAGGCTGCTACCAAATCCCCCCTCACTTCCGTAGACTAAATAAGCCCAAATCTCTCAGCCTCTTCTCATAAGTCATGTGCTCCAGTGCCCTTGGCTGGACTTGTCCAGTGCATCCACATCCTTTCCGTAACGGGGGAGGGGGAGAATTGGACACAATACTCCAGATATGGCCTCACCAGAGCCAAATAAAGGAGAATAATCATTTCCCTAGATCTGCTGGCAATGCTCCTACTAATGCACCTCAATATACCGTTAGCTTTCTTGGCTGCAAGGGCACACTGTTGACTCATATCGAACTTCTCACCCACTCTAATCCCCAGGTCCTATTTAGCCAGTTGGTCTCCAGCCTATAGCAGTGCTTAGGATTCTTCCATCCCAAGTGCAGGACTCTGCACTTGTCCTTGTTGAACCTCATCAGACTTCTTTTGGCCCAAACCTCCAATTTGTCTAGGTCACTCTGGACCCTATCCCTACCCTCCAGCATATCTACCTCTCTCCCTAGCTTAATGTCATTTGCAAACTTGCTCTGTGAAGTTGAACAAGCAATTTCCCAATTTTGAATTTATTTTTGCTTTCCCCCAAATTCCAATGCTCCCATCCACCTCAATCAGATCTTTGGAAAGTTCATCATCCCTAGATGGCTGCATAAGGGATATTTAAAAGCTTTACCAATCACTTTGAAAAGCTATAAAAGAAAAAAAAATGAAGAGCAAAGACTAAAATGCAAATCATATACACAGGTGCCTAAAAATACAGATCTTTCTGAGACCACACTTAACATTATCTTTCTTGTTTTCTCGAGGGTCTTCCAGAGCACCACCATGGGTCCTCTCTTCTGATTCTTTCATACATTCACATATGCGCACACCAGTACAATCTCACCAATAACCCTTGATTATGATACTGTGTTTGGACTTCATTCCTTAATACACCTCAGGCCCAGCTTCTCTCCCATGCCTAATGCCTATTTTTTAGGTGTCTCTTCTTGGATGTTTCAAAATCACTTCAAACTCTACATCAGAGCTGTTCATGAAATGGCTACTCCCTCCGCCTCTGAAAATTTTTGGCAAAAACATTTTTCAGCAACTGAAAAATTTTGGATGAAAATAAGAAAACTTTCAGTCAACTTTAGGACCCCTTTTCAAGGAAAGCAGATAGAGAAAAAGTCATTTTGTTGAAAACGGTTTGCTTTAGACTAAATAAAATATTTGAGCCCTAACTCAATAGATCTAATACTCGCAATATCGATCATTCCCCCAGGGCCTCTTTCCTCTTTCTTTTTTCTCTAATACCATAGACAGTAAATCCTTCCTGCTTCTAAGCTCGCAGTGGGATTCAGAAATGTTTTTAGGGGAAAAAACAGTATGTTTGTTCTTTTGTTTACTCTTCTGTAAATTTCTTGTCTTCTGTAATGCATCTAACACTTTGATAGTCTCCACACAACACTCCTTCCTCACTCTATTCCACCCAAAATGTAATTGGCTAGATTATCTCCTTTTTCCACCATTGAGAGCTTGGTGACAAAACTCGTTATTTCCTTCTCAATACTGGCTTCTTTTCTTCTCCATATATTTTGACATGCTACTCCTCTTCTTCAAAAAACATTCTACATAACTGCCATCTATATAACTGCCATCTTTTCTTCCTGTCAAGCTGCCCACCATCTCTTCTGATCGTTCCCTTTATCACCTGTGGTCTTTCTGAACCTGGTGCCATAAATGTGCAGCATCCTCTTACTAAATGAGTACAGAGCGGGGTCTCCTCCTTCAATCAGAAAGCTTTTGAAGACGACCACGCCCCACTCCTGTGAACCATCCCAGCTACTGCATGTTCACCACTATTCTGTGTTTGGTTCTACTGCACACTACCTCTTGTATCTTTAGAGTTCAAGCTCCTTGGGGATGAACTTGTGTACCCTGTCTCCTAAGCTACTGAATATCTCCATGCCCATGGGAGATATGTAAATAATAAATGTATAAGTATTCAACTAATGTGGAAGCCTGGTACACCAAGATGCTGTTTCTTATCTTAAACCATTTCAAGCCTCTCTCTCGAAACACAGAGGAATGAAGACACTTTTTTGTCCTGCTCACGCAATATGTAAGTGCTGATTTTTTTTGGGGGGGGGACATGTTTTAAAGATACTTACAATTAGACAATCAATAGCATGATATGTAACTATCTGAAAAAGGCCTCAGGAAAAATATTGCCATGTTATCATAGAATACTAGGACTGGAAGGGACCTCGAGAGGTCATCGAGTCCAGACCCCTGCCCTCATGGCAGGACCAAATACTGTCCAGACCATCTCTGATAGACATTTATCTAACCTACTCTTAAATATCTCCAGAGATGGAGATTCCACAACCTCCCTGAGCAATTTATTCCAGTGTTTGACTACCCTGACAGTTAGGAACTTTCTCCTAAAGTCCAACCTAAACCTCCCTTGCTGCAGTTTAAGCCCATTGCTTCTTGTTCTATCCTCAGAGGCCAAGATGAACAAGTTTTCTCCCTCCTCCTTATGACACCCTTTCAGATACCTGAAAACTGCTATCATGTCCCCCCTCAATCTTCTATTTTCTAAACTAAACAAACCCAATTCTTTCAGCCTTCCTTCACAGGTCATGTTTTCTACACCTTTAATCATTCTTGTTGCTCTTCTCTGGACCCTCTCCAATTTCTCCATATCTTTCTTGAAATGCGGTGCCCAGAACTGGACACAATACTCCAACTGAGGCCTAACTAGCACAGAGTAGAGCGGAAGAATGACTTCTTGTGTCTTGCTCACAACACACCTGTTAATGCATCCCAGAATCATGTTTGCTTTTTTTGCAACAGCATCTCACTGCTCATATTCAGCTTGTGGTCCACTATAACACCTAGATTCCTTTCTGCCGTACTCCTTCCTAGACAGTCGCTTCCCATTCTGTATGTGTAAAACTGATTGTTCCTTCCTAAGTGGAGCACTTTGCATTTGTCTTTATTAAACTTCATCCTGTTTACCTCAGACCATTTCTCCAATTTGTCCAGATCATTTTGAATTATGACTCTATCCTGCAGATTAGTCGCAACCCCTCCCAGCTTGGTATCATCTGCAAACTTAATAAGCATACTTTCTATGCCAATATCTAAATAATTGATATTAAAGATATTAAATAAGATATTAAACAGAGCCGGTCCCAGAACAGACCCCTGTGGAACCCCACTTGTTATACCTTTCCAGCAGGATTGTGAACCATTAATAACTACTCTCTGAGTACGGTTATCCAGCCAGTTATGCACCCACCTTATAGTAGCCCCATCTAAGCTGCATTTGCCTAGTTTATTGATAAGAATATCATGCGATATATTCTTATATATATTATATTATATATATTGTTGGGCAAAAGTCAGCATGGTTTCTGCAGAGGGAAGTCGTGTCTAACTAATCTGTTAGAATTCTTTGAAGGGGTTAATAAACATGCGGACAAGGGGCACCCAGTGGATATAATATACCTAGATTTCCAGAAAGCCTTTGACACGGTCCCACACCAAAGGCTTTTACGTAAATTAGGTGGTCATGGGATAGGAGGAAAGGTCCTTTCATGGATCAAGAATTGGTTAAAAGACAGAAAACAAAGGGTGGGAATAAATGGTAAATTTTCACAATGGAGGAGGGTAACTAGTGGTGTTCCCCAGGGGTCAGTACTGGGACCAATCCTGTTCAACTTGTTCATCAATGATCTAGAAAATGAGGTAAGCAGTGAGGTGGCCAAGTTTGCAGATGACACAAAGTTGTTCAGGACAGTCAAAAGCAAAAGGGATTGTGAAGAACTACAAAAAGATCTCAGCAAACTGAGTGATTGGGCAGCAAAATGGCAAATGAAATTTAATGTGGGTAAGTGTAAGGTAATGCATGTTGGAAAAAATAACCCAAATTACACGTACTACATGATGGGGTCAAATTTAGCTACGACAGATCAGGAAAGGGATCTTGGAGTTATAGTGGTTAGTTCTATGAAGACATCCACGCAGTGTGCAGCGGCAGTTAGTAAGGCAAATAGGATGTTAGGAATTATTAAAAAAGGGATAGATAATAAGACAAAAGATATCATACTTCCCCTATATAAAACTATGGTACGCCCACATCTCGAGTACTGCGTGCAGATGTGGTCTCCTCACCTCAAAAAAGATATATTGGCATTAGAAAAGGTTCAGAAAAGGGCGACTAAGATGATTAGGGGCTTGGAAAGGGTCCCATATGGGGAGAGGCTAGAGAGACTGGGACTTTTCAGTTTGGAAAAAAGGCGATTGAGGGGCGATATGATAGAGGTATATAAAATCATGAATGGTGTGGAGAAAGTGATTATAGAAAAATTATTTACCTTTTCCCATAATACAAGAACTAGGGGACACCAAATGAAATTGATGGGTAGTAGGTTCAAAACTAATAAAAGGACATTTTTCTTCACACAGCGCACAGTCAACCTGTGGAACTCCTTGCCCGAGGAGGCTGTGAAGGCCAGGACTCTATTAGGGTTTAAAAAAGAGCTTGATAAATTTTTGCAGGTTAGGTCCATAAATGGCTATTAGCCAGGGATAAAGTATGGTGCCCTAGCCTTCATAACAAGGGCAGGAGATGGATGGCAGGAGATAAATCACTTGATCATTGTCTTCTGTTCTCCTTCTCTGGGGCACCTGGCATTGGCCACCGTCGGCAGATGGGATGCTGGGCTCGATGGACCTTTGGTCTGACCCAGTATGGCCATTCTTATGTTCTTATATCCATTTGCTTCTTTCTCTCTTATGGTCAGCATATTTGACCAGAACACAGATTGTCCTTTGGGTTTTTCAAGATATTTAGATGAAGAATGGAGCTACTTTAAAATATTCCAGACAACTTTGTTGCTTTAAAATTTCCTCCACATCATTTTCATAGTTAACTTGGAAGATCACTCATCTCAGAGTACGTTGCCTTTATTTTCATCCTTTTGGGAAAGTCGGCCTCTCTCTCAGTTTAAGGATAAGTCTTTAAAAAGCTGCATCTCCAATTCACTCTCATTTTTACTTAAAGAATGTTATAAAATGCCCTTTCATTAAAACACCTGGGTCATAGCACCGAGCACAATAATTAGTCAGATAGGCATCACTAATACCTCTCATTCTTACAAACTGTAAGATTATTTAAGAAAAAGGAGTTTGAGGATTAAAATGGTCTCATGTGGACCTAAATTAGAAGGCCCTTGCACCAAGCTTTGAATTCAGCCCTGCATAGTAGGTTTAGAGTCAGATGAAGGAGATGGAGGTGGCATTAGGAATTATGGGATTCAATTGACCAGGTCTTTGACCTGCACAATCCAGTCTTTAATCAGATCAAGATGGAACTTTGGGACAGAGAGCAAGGGCACTCTGGATGATTCCAACTCAGCTGGATGAGAGAGCATCATTCAAACATCTATGGTACAAGCAAGTTATTTGCAAACATGTACACAGAAAACCACAGGCTGGCATTTCACCTTCACATGGGTGAGTGTTCTTTTGGTCTGATTTCACAGGAAGGTATATGCACTAACTGTGTGTACCACATTCATAAACAATGAAATAAAGATATTGTACGGAGCACCAGATAGTATCTGAATTTAGACTTTCAGATTCACTTTTTTTTTTTTTTTTTTTTTTTAAGAAGTATCCACTTTCTGATCTGATGTAACGGGTTGAAAGTATGTTATGGTTCATGTTTTATCATTTCCATCCCAAAACTTCCTTAAAGACTCTTTGATGCCTGATACACAAGGCATTTAATCATATTTAAAATGTCAAACCTGTTTGATAAATTGAATTTTCTCCTGCAAAATATTGCAATATTGATCTTGGCACTCCGTTTTTAATAAGCAGAAACTATGCAGAATTGTTTGCTATGACTATCCTGAAAGTAGGACACTGACTGACTTAATAAGCAGCTGAATTTACAAGACTAGCTTTTACTAAAACACTAATCAGTAATCTTTTGTTGTTAACATTCTTGTGGAATGAAGTCAACCGTACAAATTCTGCTGTACTTAATTCAGTAAAACTCCCAATCATTTCAATTGGAAAATACGCTCTGACAGTAATTGTTAGAGTGATAGATTTAGTATCTTTAAAATAATGGATAAGTGGAATGAAGGTCCAATTCTTCATTCACTAGGCCTCATATCAGCAAGGTTAAGCACTTATGTAGTCTCATGGACTTCTGTGAAATAACTCACATGTTCAATGTAGGCACAGACTTAAGTACCCTACTGAATTGGCTAACAACGTAAGTGACTGCAAGGGGACCGTTGCCAGGGTGAAGTGAGAGTGTAGGCTTGCAATAGGGCCCTAAATGAGTTTTCACAGGTGATGTACAGTTGGGAGGGAGGGAGGGAGGATTTACTTTCAACACACAAAGCTTGCAACTGGGGACATGGAAGGAGTGTCATGTTTTCCTCAGTTACAAACAAAAATTTCCCCCAAATTGTTCTCTTCCAGTGGGGAGGAATCATTGGAAACATACATAATGTATAACAGGGAGAAATATTTTTACCTCTGGAAGAGAGTATTAGATACAACACGTGTAAAATTTCTAATTTTTATGGCTCATCACATTACTCAAATGAAAAAGCCTGATTAAAGAACAGATGATATATAGACATAAGAGTTAAGAAGCAACCATTTGTCACTTTAACAGTAGTTTTCAAGTATTATGTTTGAAATCATTTTGCTTTTCTGCGAATGTACGGAAGCTTGCCACATTTTATAGAATGTTTAAGCAGTTTCATATGCCATCTGTTCATATCACTTCCTCACGTGACTCAAAGAGAAACCAGTGCTTGTACAATTTATTTACATCTTTCCATGATTAAATGGACTGAAGACTTATAGTATGATAACATGGGTGTTTATAAAGCAAACATTTACATTGAAAACAATATAAGATGTCTGTGCAGATATTGGATTATAATCACATACATGTGATGGTAACCAGTATAAAAGCTTTAAGCTTGAGAAAGAATGGTAGTTTTTGTTCTTCCATGCTAGAGTTGAAGTGAGTGTACTAGTGTAATAAAACAACACTACGTTTAGTTGTGTATGTACAAAATGTGGACAATTACCCAACTGTCCATTTGCATGTGACAAAGTAGATGTACGTACATGTAATGCATACTAGGGATGTAAAATCCCATTTAATTGGTTAGCCAGGTTAAGTTTAACTAGTTAACCAACTAAAGGGGGGCACTCCAGTGCCACCCCTTTCCCCGCTGCGGCCAGGCTGGAGTGGCCCCCTTCCCCAGGCAGGGGCTTCTCAAGCCGAGCTGAAGCGTTTCCCCCTCCCCAGCCCGCCGCAGACATAGGCTGCCCCAGATGCTCAGAGCAGCCCCTGCCTGTGACACACCTGGGTCATGGCAGATGCCTGGAGCAGTTCCTGTCCATGGCAGGACCTGTGGGGCTAGAGCAGCCCCCTGTCCATGCCTGGCAGGAATCTGCTCCAGCCCCCCACTGGTTAACTGGAACCTACAAGCATCATCCATTAAAGGTGATGCTTACTGGTTAACCTTTCACATTCTTAACGCATACTCATTTGGAAATTTAGCCCTTTGGCTTTTGTTTACTGACTAGTGTTCCTCCAACATGAAATGACTTGCAGCTTAACTTTATATGGGTCAAAACACGTAACACATGTAACAGAACCATCTAAATTATTTTTCAGCAAAATGGAGTGCTTGCTTTTCAGACATAGGCATGATCCTGAAAAGAGCCAACACACGCATAACTCCCACTGAAGTTAATGGTAAGAACTTTTTAAAAGACACCAACAACATGGTAACGAGTGCAGTGTAAGCACCTGAAGAGGATTTTGGAAAACGCAATCTTGTTTCTGTAAGCAGCATGATTCTATGGTTTAAAGTTTAAACTAGGTACATTTTAGACTAAAACAAATCTCAAGTCTGTGGAAGCTGTGGTTGCTCAGGATGAAGCAGGTGCTCCTAAAGAATAGTAATACAGACAAAGAAGGGACTGAATCAAAATCTGTGTCCAAAACCGCCGTTGAGGGAGTTTGAGTGATACTCAAATATTCTTGCATGTTTTTTCTTTAAATTTATATCTATAAAAATATGATTATTTCTTTAAAAAAATCTCACTCAAACTCACAAGTCCCCAGCTCCCTTCTCCCTAAAAAGTTTCCCTACTTTGTAAGACAGTGAGTTGTAGGCAACATTTTCACACTAAGGCAGTTTAATAGAAAGTCGCCTGATTTTAAGAGATGTTGAGCCATCACGACTCTGGAAATCATACTACTCTCATGGGGTATGTCTACACTACCACCCTAGTTCAAACTAGGGTGGCTAATGTAGGCATTCGAAGTTGCAAATGAAGCCCGGGATTTAAATATCCCGGGCTTCATTTGCATCTTGCCGGGCGGGCGCCATTTTTAAATCCCCTTAGGTTGAACCCCGTGCCCGCGGCTACACGTGGCACGGAGTAGGTAGTTCGAATTAGGATCTCTAATCCTCGGTGGAACGAGATGTAACGGTAGTTCGAATTAGAGATCCTAATTCGAACTACCTACTCCGTGCCGCGTGAAGCCGCGGGCACGGGGTTTGACCTAAGGGGATTTAAAAATGGCGCCCGCCTGGCAAGATGCAAATGAAGCCCGGGATATTTAAATCCCGGGCTTCATTTGCAACTTCGAATGCCTACATTAGCCACCCTAGTTTGAACTAGGGTGGTAGTGTAGACATACCCATGTAGATGCCGGTTTTCGGGAGCCTAGGTGTAGAAATTTTAGCCCTTGTGTTTGATTCTCTAACTCCATCATTTGTACAGTGGTTTCTCCTTTACCCTAAAGTTACTGAAATTTGTTTAGCTACCTTGCTGTTATTTTCTATAGATGTACAGTCAGCATGGATATCTTTATCAGTCAGTCATGTTAGTGATTTTCATAGCACTCATGCCATGGTGCCCATCCACTTTCCAGGTAAATTACATTTGTATGGTGATGTCCCTAATGTATTTCATGGAGTTTTCTGTTCTATAGAATGTTAGTTTTATATATATTTATGTGACTTTGTGTAGGAGTCCCCCTGAACACAATTTCCCTGCAGTCTGAATGTCAGCAAACACACACACATTCTGATAAGAGCACTTGCTCTAAGTTTACCACACACAGCTGTGAAATCACTTAAGCTAAACACACCAACAAATCTCTCTGCTGATCAAAGCAGCAGCAAAGATAAATGCTTCCCTTTTAAAGATGTGGATCTGGTGGCGTTGCACAGTATATGGCATGGTCAGTGGAGAGCTAGCTTGGTTTCTGAGTTTAAAGCATAATGAATTGTACCTGTACTGAATTTTGTGCCTGATTCTATTCCCAGTGAAATCAATGGAAATGAAACCAGGTAATAGCTGAATATATAGTGCCAGATATATTTACTCATCTTATAAAATTCCCAATGGAAAACTCCTATGGAATTTAGGGACAAAGCCAATAAGATTCCTAAAGCATTCTTTGCATAATAATAATTAATTCAGAACAACAAAGGAAGAATAAAAGGATTATGGGTAACAGTCTGTAAATACCTATATGAGGAACAATATTTGATAATGGGCTCTTCACTCAAGCAAAGAAAGGTGTAACATAATCCAATGGCTGGATCAGACACATTCAGACTGAAAATAAGATGTAAATTTTAGAAGAGAGGATAATAAACCACTGGAGCAATTTACCCAGGTTTGTGCCCTGTGCTAGATTTTCCATCACTGCAATGTTTAAATCAAATTTGTACATCTTTCTAAAAGATCTGCTCTTGGAATTATTATGGGGAAATTCTATGGTCTGTGTCCTACTACAGGATGAACTTCTCTAGTCCGGCACTCTCGGGACCTGACCGATTCTGAACCAGAGACCATGGGAGGCCAATATTATCTAGCACCATTAACAACATTGCCATTGCTTACTGGGCTGTTAGAGGACATTTAGGGGTAAATCAGAGCTAAATAACAGCACAGAACACTGAGAACTAGGACTGGTGGCTGCAAACAAACTTTATGAGATCGCAGGAAACTTGGCCACACTCATGACAAGTGGACATCTGGCTAACTAAAATCATTCTGGAAGAAGGATGTTTCCAGACCAGAGAATTCTGGACTAGAGAGGTTCAACCTGTAGTACTGAGGTCAGACTAGATAATCACCATGATCTCTCTGGCCTTGGAATCAGTAAATAATTACAGAATTTAATAGAAGATGATACACTTTCTATGAAATATTTAAACCGGTTATTCATAATTTTGTAGGAGGGGTAGAAGTCTGTCTGAGGTAGTTTTGAACTTTCCAAGAGAATTTAAAAGAAGTTTCTATCCTTGTACTGAATTGTATAGGATGATTTATAAAAAGCTTCATAATAAAGTTATAACGTCCTATTTAAGTCCATAGGACTTCCATAATAACGGTAACAGTCTTCACACTACACTAATTGCGTGTCCTGCATTGGTTTGCAACTATATTTTTAGTAATTGCTGACCCATTGATATGCTGTTCCAAACACATCATGTATCAAAGATACAAAATATGTCATTTACAAAGCATGTTCATAGAGAGTTTGTAATGCCAGACCTTACTACCAAAAGGTAGATTAAAAGGATTAGAAATCAATTAAGAAGCTCCTTTGTGTTTCCTAATAACCTTTTGATCTGTAACCAGGGTCTCCACTACTAACGAGGTTGTGTTAAGTGAGCTTTCAAAATGCAAACACTATAGGGCTTTCCACTCTGGTGGTTGGATATTTGGGGTGTATTTTCCAGTTTTTGACTATCAGATATGTTAGAGGGACATGATGGATGGACAAGGTAATACCTTTTATTGGACCAACTGCTGTTCATGAGAGACGCAAGCTTTCAAGCCACAGATAGCATTACCTTTCCCAGACCTGAGGAAGAGTTCTGCATGGCTTAAAAGCTTTTTTCCTTCCAACAGAAGCTGGTCCAATAAAAGACATTATCCCACCCACTCGGTCTCCTTAATATCTGGGACCAATATGGCTACCTCTAGACTATATCCAGCAGCAGTGTTGTAACACTCAATGGAACAACTGGACTTGCTTTGCACCAGGGGTGACTAGTGAGGAGGGACACTGGTAGCACTTGCCATGTTACCGGCCTCCCCCCACAGGATTCCTCCCCATGCCATTCCTAGCCCAGAGAGGGCCAGGACACCCTCCCCAGGTCTCACCTCTCCCCTTGCTCTGCCCTGACCCTTCTCTCTAGCCTCACCTATGTGCCATCGCTTCGGGGACTAGTAGGGGTTCCCTTCACACTCACTGGCAGTGATGGGGGCCAGGGAAGTGGAGTGATGTGGCCACAGCCTGCTGTGCTCCCCCAGCTGCTAGAGCAATGGCTATGCTTCTTTCCGGTGAGCGCAGGGGACAGTCCCTCCCACAAGTGATGCATCTGTCAGCTGGAGGAGCTGCCTAGGGCAGTGTTGCTCTGCTCCCCCCCACCATTGCCGTTGAGTGCTGGGGCTCAACCCCTGCTGCATACACCATGCCCCCACTTATCTTCCCAGGCTGCCCAGAGGTTCTGGTCCCTTGCCTGTCCTGCCCACAACATCTGGGGTGGTCATTTGCCCCCTCACTCATCGCCACTGCTTTGCATAAATGAGTACAAAAACTGTACGGGGCTAATACTGCAACCAATGCTGACCTTACTAAAGTGTGCAGATGGCCTGTGCTGCATTGCTTAAGGAATATATATATAGTATCATGAGTTTTAGTGGGCACAACCCACTTTTATTCCACTCATCTGAAAAACTGGGTTGTGCTCATGGTATTTTATTTGTTAGTCTAGGGTGCTACAGCACCACTCGTTGCGTTTTTAAGTAACAGACTAACACGGCTACCCCTCTGAGATGCTTAAGGGATGTAATGGACTTACCTTCCCACACTGAGAACTGCCGAAGCAGTGCATCTCCCTACTAGCCTCAGCAGGGGGAAATGGTGCCTCTAAATTACCACTGAGCCCACCCTGATCACTTCTCTGATTCACAACAGCTGGAGAAGGGGGAAATTATACTTTTTTTTTTAATAAGTTACAGGTTCCTTAATATATCCTAAAGCTTCAAAATAAATACAAACAAAGAATAACTGGGTTACTTCTCAAGATAGTTGTGGGAGCATTTAGACAGGTATTACAAGTTGCTATCAGCTAGAGATGTTCTGCATTTTTGTTCCTAGGGAAAAAAATTACTTTGAAAACCATTTCACTGAAAAATTCTAAGCTGCTGTACTCTACCCTGTGTAATGCCCCAAAAGCTGTTGCTCTCCAACTATGATATATCTCCCTGCTTTTTTAAGACCACTTTAAGCGCTGAGTGGAACATTTTGCAAGTTCCGGGAGTAAATTGGGGAAAACTGAATCTGAGATGTTTACCATTCAGCTACTCCCTTATGGTCAGAAAATGGTATTTTCCAAACCTGGAAATCAATTCCACTCTAAAATTCAGCCTTTAACTCTGTGAAAGCATAACTACTAATACTGTGTGTGGAATTAATAGTTTAACTTGCACACAAAAGGAATTAACGTGGCCTGTCTGTAAAAAGATATCCAATAAGCAGGACCCTTAAAGCTTTTTTTTTTCCCCCAGTGGAAAGCAAATGTGTTTTATCACCTTTGGGAATATCCAATTGTGAGAAGGTTTCGAAGTAGCAGTGTATCACGTGGCAATGGCAGCCCTTCTGAAAATCAACAGTGACAAAGAACTGCTGAGGAATTCTTTGAGAAAGATGAAATGATTTGGTTTCAATTAAACCTCCAGAAAGATTCCAGCAAGTTGCATCATTGCTGACTTGCTGAACAGAAAAGATTGTTGATTCCTAAAACATGTGCTCTAGCAAGAAAATGACGGTCCAAACCAGGCTTTTGACAGTCTACAAAACAAAATAAAGCAAATTGGCTAATGATAAGTATACCTAGGTGTTGCTATACATTTATACAGTATTTTTGAAAATGAATTTTTCTAATAATATTCCTAAAATATATGGTAGACAGCATAGCCTAATGGATAAGGCACTGGATGAAGACTCAGGAGATGGGAGCTCTATTCCTAGCTTGGCCACTGGCCTGCTGGGTGACCTCAGGCAAGTCACTTCTCCTCTCTGTGACTCATTTTCCCCATCTGTAAAATGGAAATAATGATACTGACCTCCTTGCTAATGTGCTTTGAGGCCTACCAATACAAAGTGTTATATAAAAGCTAAGTATCAGAGGGGTAGCCGTGTTAGTCTGGATCTGCAAAAGCGACAAGGAGTTTTGTAGCACCTTATAGACTAACAGATGTATTGGAGCATAAGCTTTTGTGGGCAAAGACCCACTTCGTCAGATAAATATTTATACCTGCCTCTGGAAATTTCCACGACATGCATCTGACGAAGTGGGTCTTTGCCCACGAAAGCTTATGCTCCAATACATCTGTTAGTCTGTAAGGTGCTACAGGACTCCTTGTCATATAAAAGCTGGGTACTGTTGTTATATATATCAATTATTGCGAGTCATCCTACTATTGTACAAAAATACTACAGTCTGCTTTTTGATAAGATGTTTTGAATCAGTGGGCATTTCCACACACATTCCGACCAAATCAACTATAGGTTGAACCTCTCTAGTTCAGCATCCTCGAGACCTTGCTGGTAGAGGGACACACTGGAAGAACTCCAATTACTGCACCAAGTAAATAATCTCTTCTTCATCGAGTAGTGCCTATGGGTGCTTCACTTCGGGTGATTTCTCCCCTCCCATAGAAGTGGAGCTATGGAGCAGAGTAAAAAATACCAAAGACAGAACTACGTTGCCAACTGCAGCATCTGATCTAGAGGCCTGTGCCAAAACACAGAGCTCAGAGACAGGTATGTATTGAAAATCCAGGTTGTATCTCTGCAAATTTCAGCATTTGTACATCCTTGAATAATGCCAGAAAAATAGACTGTGGCCTTGTAGAATAAGGTAACTCTCTAGAAGGGGGGTTAATGTTGGCAGAATCGTAACAGAAAATAATATACCCTGAGGCCCATCTTGAGACTCAGAGTATAGACTGTGAATCCTTTGGAGCAGAGCACAATGGAAAAACAGACTAGGAGACTTTCTGAATGGTTTGATTCTGTCCAAATAGAAGAATATCACCTTTCTGACATCCAAGGTAAGGAAGGCAACTTCCTGCCTCGTCTGATTTGGCTTCAAGAGATGCCTGGAATACCTAAACACCAGTGGTACTGATGGGAAATGGGAATGGAAATGGGAATGTAATGAGGAGGCCAGTGTCAGTACCAATGTGGAGACAAGTCTGGAATGTGTGAGTGTGACAGATGCAAAATGCTTTCAACAGGTATGCCCACACTTGGCTCAGACAGTACTGATGTAGTGGTCTAGGACATGAGTGTAAGTATCAAAACTGAAGAGTCTGGTGATGCAGAACCTTTTGAAAGGGAATGTTAATTTGTACAGATATGACCACACAATGCAGAAGTGGTACCAAATCAAGTTGAGTGGTAGCATGGCTCTTATAGAAAGCCTCAGATAGCTTCATGGTCCTGGTATCACTCAGAGCCTCCACAGTACTCCACTTCGGGACCTGAGATCTTTAGGGCCTTCCAAGTCTATAATCAAAATGTCTTAGAAGCCTTAAACCAGCTTATAGAAAACTCTTGCTCTCTTGTTGGCACTCACAGTGTTAGCAATTAAAGGTCTCAGTACCATGGGCAAAGATTTAGATGCTGCATTCCTCAAGGTAAAGCCCAGAGGTGGACAGGGTACCAGCTGTTGTAACCATGATGCTCTTGGTTACTGAGATCCCATGGTATCTGGGGCACTAAATGTGCTGAGGCCAGTGTATAGGAAAGTTCTTGGAGCCTGAGTCAGAAGTCAGTCTTAAGGCTTGCTCCATCATCAAGGGCATGGCTAAACTACATCCCTCTTTCGAAAGAGGGATGTAAATTAGACAGATCAAAATTGCAAATGAAGGCGGGATTTGAATGGATGTAGTTTAGACATGTCCCAACAGTTTACATTTTATTTCTGTTTTTACAAGATCTGCTCTTGAAGGAGAAGCAAATCTTATATTTGGAGATTCCCAAACAACGGAGACACCGAGAGTGTCTTTCACTGACCGAAATGGCTTCCTGGAAGGAGAGATAGCACTTGTAGCCTGAAGATCCAAGCATACCCCAAATAATGAAAAAGTCAAGAATAAACCTCTCAACTGGGGAAAGAGCAAACGAAGAGGAAATAACAGACCTTGGTTGCAGGAAATTAGTATCTACAACTAAGCTGAACTACCTATCTACACAATATAAAATATGAGTGAAACAGGCATGCTCAATACTTTGTTTTAGGATTGTAAGAGTTCTCACTTAGTCCTGAGCCCCTGCCCAGTGCTCAGGCCTGTACTTTCTAGCTCGGCGGCCCCTTTAAGACCAGAGACCTGAAGGTGGGCTGGCAAACAAACAGCTCTCAAAATCAAATGGTGGCCCTGGCTCAGGGTGGGACAGGTGACCAAACAGTTCCCAAAAGCAAATGGTGGCCCAGGCCCTGGTTCAGGGCGGGCAGGCAAACAGCTTTCACAGCACAAGTGGAAAGGGGGAAAACTGCCACCCAATATGGGGATGGCAGGGGGGACGCGGGCCCTCCGCACCATGTCCCGGTCCAGGGCCCTAGCAGTGGCAACCTTGGCGTCCACTGGGGTCAGCAGTGAATCCATTCCGAAGCATGCTAACACACCTTAAAGGGTGATCAGGTCCACCTGACCATCCTCCACTTCCCCTGGGCCCCTTCTGGACTCCCTCTCAGTTTGTACCTGGCTCCCAGGCAGTGGCAGGTTCACAGGGTCTGTATAGTCCAAGTTTAGGCGTAGGGAGAAAAGGGTCCCCTCCTCAAGGCCTGGGCCTGGTGGCCTGGGCCAATTGTCTGCCTCAGCCAGCTCCTCAGTGTCTTCAGGGTAGGCCTCTGCTCCCTCCAACAGCTGGCCCCCTACTGAGCTTCTGAGCTCAGCTTTTATACTTCCTGCCCCTCCCTTAGGCCTCCGTGGACTTAAAGAGGCAGGCTCCATCTCAGCCCACCTAGGCTCATAGAGGAGTTCTTCCTCCTTGGGGTCAGTGAGCGGCCAACCCTGCTCACTACAGGATGAAGGCAGTTGAGAAGTAACTAAGAATGGTTTGCCTGTGCAACCCTATACATCCTCAGTATGGGCCTAAGGATGTGTAGGGTGCAGGTGTGGGCTGAAAGCAGAATGCTACCAAAAATCTTCTATCAAAGACACATGAGGCTGCATGAGGAGGAGGTTTTGTTGGCAGTGTTGAGGAAGATTCTCAGAACAATATCACTGTGTTAGAAACTGCACAAAAGAAGAGAACATGAAATCAAATACCCTAATCTGGCAAGTTGCTCTGAATGAATGATCCATCACTCCTTGACTTCAGTGTGGTTAGGTTAATCACATGGCTGGAGATTTCAGAATTTTTTAAAAAATGAAGGGAGGAGAAAATGGACACAGCATATTAACAATAGGCAAAGGGAAGGAGGGGAGGAAGAGAGGCATTAGTTTTGGTCATTCCAGATATTTATTCCTTTTAGCTCCACATAAGGAGACATAGGTAGGGTAAAGATATCAAAATAAGGAGAATTTCATACACACACATGGCTTGCAAACAGCTGGATAAGATATGGTAGGAGTGTGTCTTAGTAGGGATTTGAAGGACATAACAAGACTATCATGGGACAGATGTTACACATGCATGGGGGCAAATATATTTTACTTAGTATTTTCTTTATTAGTTAAAAATTACACTGTCAATAATGCTACAACTATATGCCTACAAATCAACTAGGCAGACAACCAGTGGCTTATTTTCTAGACATAGTGAGGGCTGTGAATTCTTACTGAAATCAATAGGAACGGTGGATTAGCAGCCCCTTTGAAAGTCAGGCCCCTCATTAAAATTTTGCACCTGTAATTCATTGTGGGCAAGAAGCATAGGCCCAATTATTTGCAGGTACAAAATTCCAGATGCATTAAAGGAAACAGAATAATGGTTTAGGTAAACACCAAACCCATAGAATGTTTTATTCATGCACGTTAAAGTCAGTTACAAACAAATACAAATATAACAATGTGTTGATATGCAGGAAGGTTGCTTTCTACAATGTTTTTTTAATCGTACTTTTTGCTACAAACTGTATCAGAAATATTTTAAGGCTGTATGTATTGCTTTGGATGGGCAACTGATAACCAGGTACTTGTCTGCTTTATCTTTCTTAAAGGAGAATTCTACACTCTTAGCCATTTCACAGCCCTATGAGATACGCAATGGAATAAAATGGAGTGAAATTTAGGCAAACTATATGAAAACTGAATTTAAGGAATATCTAATATCTAAAATAATGTATTTTAAATACAAAACGTGGTTCAAATCCAGTATCATTTTATCATTTTACTACAAGATTTAAATTCCTGTGACCATCTTATTTATCATGGAAAATATGCCTAGCAGCTGTCACATTGTGCTCTTTCGACAGTTATGTTGCACTTGTGTAGAAATAAAATGAATGTACATTTTAAAATTATCTTTAGTTTTAATTATATTTATGTTTCTTTATCATCGGAGCTACTCAGCTTGTTTAAATCTTTAAGCTAATGTTTAAAAAGGCCATCTGAAAATCTCAAACTGTACAGTTTTACACCCTCCCTCCTGTTCTGACATATGTAGACAACCTCATGTTTCATGCAGTAAACGAGTTTGTGAGAATTACCATATAAACATGAGGTGAAAAATGACAAATCGGGAAAGGGACTCATTAAAGTATATTTATCAAATGATTTCTACTAAGCGGAAGAGACTCCAGGAAGTTTTTGCTGTTTATTTGCTCACAGCTGGAGTCTGTTCCTTTTCCCACTGAATATCAACTGGAGCTTGATCAACTTTTCAGTCAGACTGGATTTACACTAATGTAACTACAATGGATTCAATGGAGTTACTCCCGAGTTACATCAACGTGAGAGGAAAATCATGCACAAAATTCCGTGTATTTTTAAATGGCCATTGAAAAGACTAAGCACTCAATACACACAGTTATACGCCCCTTCCAAAGCTAAGCAGTCATTCTTTAGAACAGGATATTTCACTTTGTTTCCTGTTTTGAACACTTATTCAGTGATCATTTTAGGCAGGCTAGCATAAACCAGGCTTATCAAATATTAAAAATAAATATATGTGAAGAGTTAGAGTGGAGGTAAACTTTCTATTGGCCTCAGCTACCATGGCTGAAAAATTGTGTGTGCGCGTGTGTGTGTGCGCGCGTGTATCTAACCATAATAAATTTCTACATTTACATACACAGCTCAGGTGGTCATACACCTAACTTTGTCATTTGCATATGCAAATACACGACATGTGTGTTCAAATACACATATCTTAAAATTGGGAGTCATTTGGAAATTTGATCATATAGCTAGAGATGTTTTTGAAAGGAAATAGTAATCCATTGTATTAAAATATTCTGATTTGCTTTCCATAAACATTCCAGAATTCCTTGGTAAGCTAGTAGGAGAGGAAATGACAAATGGAGTCCATCACATAACGTGAATCCCGGCAAATCTGCAATCAGTCTGAGAGATTCAAGGATTACTCCCGCAACAGTGGGCTTTACAGTTCTCTGCAATCTCTGAGAACTAATTAATGTCTGAAGTAGATTAGTTGGCATCCATTACTGCCATTGAAATAGGCCTCTAACATGAACAGGGAAAAGGGAACCCTGCTCTTGCAATCTCCTGTGTGTCTTTTAATTGTCTAGACAAGCAAGAGGATTCAAATGTTGCAAAGGGACACATGAGGTAATGCAAAGACAACAAATTACACTGTCCAAAAGGACTAAAGTAGAACCTCAAAAAACTTCTGTTCTGAAAGAGTTGTGTTGGCTTCCTGACTGTACACCAAAGGGTCCAGATAGCAAGAAGTTTTACTCCACTGACCCATACCATGGTTAATGTTAACATTTTCAGAGAAGGCCATGCATGCTCTCTCAGGTCTCAGTCTAATCCATGTTATTGGATTGGATTAATGACGTAATCGTGCTCCAGTGTGACATAAGAACATCCTTCTATAGATTCAAGTGACATCATATCACCTTTATAACAAAATGCTCTCTCTATGGGCTCGCCAGTGACAATGTTTTGTCCCATCCAATCTGTGGGTGACATGAAGGTATTGGAAGTAGTCTGGTTTATTGCTTTTCATGGTACCTCATAAAAAAACCTACTCAATCCCTTGTGACTTTATTCCTGAATGCCTACCTACAGTTACTCCAGGCAACATCTTATCAACACTCACTTCCAGAATGGAGGGAGTCCCCTTCAACTGTCCGATTTCCCCCAGCCTGCTATACTCCCATCTTCTGCATCTCTCCCTAACTCAAAACTTTTTCTGTGTTTTGTCCCCCCCGCACCTTTCCTCTCCATGGGCTTTCCATTCAGCACTCATTTTTTCTTGTGTTCCTAACACCTCTCTAGCTATCATCTCCATCTGGCTCTCTTTGGCATGCCATTCTTTTGTCGGCTTTCTCTTTGTTTTTTTTTTCTCCCTTTTTCTTAGAAGTTCAATAGTCACTCGTCGTGCAGAGCAAAATCAAAACTTAATCCTGTGAAGTGGGTAGAGATCTGTCCTTTCTTCTACAGCCCTTACATATTTTAGACAGTCACTAAGAGAATGCGTGTGTGCGCGCGCGTCAATCTTTTTGAAGCAACACTGTGATCTCTGAGCCTTCTCTCTCTCTCAAAGCAGACCCCCTTCCCACCTTCTCTCTTGGGAAGTAGCACCACTTCACCTAATCTCCATGTGATACCCTGAATATTAGATGCTTAAGCACACCTTACACCTTTCTTCTAAATCTAATTCACTTTGTCAGAATTATTGGAGGGTGTCCAAAAGCATGTGATACAGTGTCCTTGGACTTTCAGAAAGCTGTTGACAAGGTCCCTTGCTAAAAGCTCTTACGTCACGGGTGGGAAACCTATGGCTCGCCGACCACTTCCAGTCCACGCAAGTCTCCACACCGTGGGCCATAAGCTCTGAGCCTCGGTTTGCTCCGTGCAGGGTTGGAGCTGTGAGCGCTGGCTCGCCCCACTGTGGAGGGAAGCCGGGGTTGCCGGGCTGTTAAAAGTCTGATGAGCTTCGTGCAGCGTCTGGAAGCATTTGGTATGTCCCTATGCTGCCCCCACTCCCAGCACTGTCTCCAGAGCTCCAGTGGCTGGGAACCCTGGACACTGGGAGTTGCATGGGTGGTGCCTGTGGGCACAGACAGCATACATCATGCAGAACGGTCTCACTTCACCTCCGCCTAGGGGCTGGACAGTCAAGCTACTTCTGGGAGCAGTGAGGAGCCAGGTGGGCAGGGAGCCTCCCTCAGCCCCGCTGTGTCACTGACCCAGGAACCACCTGAGGTAAGTGCTACCCAGCTAGAGCCTACACCCTAAACTCCCTGCTCTCATGCTGCACCCTAACTCCCTCCCAGATCCTGCATCCCAAACCCCTGCCTCAGCCCCTGAGCCTGCTCCTGCACTCCAAACTCCTTAGCCCCAGTCTGGAGCACCCTCTTGTATCCCTACCCCTCACATTCCCACCCCAGAGCCTGTGAGCCCCAACTTACCCCGCTGAAAGGGGAAGCCCTGAGCCCTCATGGGGCTGTATGTGGTATGCAATCTGTGGGTCAGTGGTCCTGATAGAAAAAAAAGGTTCCCCACCCCAGTCTTATGCAAACGGAGCATAAGAGGGAATGTCCTCTCATGGTTCAGTCATTGCGTAGGACAGGAAACAAAGGATAGGAATAAAGGGTCAGTTTTCACAATAGTTAACAGCAGGGTCCCCCCAAAGAGATTTTATACAATTAAGACTGGGAGAGAAGACTGTCTCTTCAATCTCAAACACAAGGAAAGTTGTCTGAGGTAATAGCTCCATTAAGATGGGATCCATATTATAAAGTTTGAGAACCCACATGGTGACTGCCAATGCCACATGTTCTGTATTGTTGGAGTTTGTTTCTGGGGTTTATTCCTGCTCTTGTCCCCTTGAGAACTACAAGTGGGTTAGTCTCAGGGAATTCTCAGCTTCCCAATGTTCATAAGACTCCCTGTGCACAAGGGCTGCTTCTGGCACACCCAAAACCCTTTCCAAGAGACAGGATTATGGGGAGGTTTTACTCAGTAGTGGGGCAACTGATGTTAGCTCATGGTTAACTTGGTTTCTAGGGTCACCTAGCTTTCTAGGGTCACCTTCCTTTACCTATTGCTAACACTGCTGCTGTAATCAGAGTCTGAATAGTAACATTCTGAGACATGAGCTCTAATCAGTCACATCCAGGTAAAAGAAGCAACACTGAAACTAGATTACAACACAACTAGATGGACTAGGAACCAAAACTTCCCAATTCCACCTTTCATAATGGAAACACTTCTGTTCAAAGCCTCTTTCAAATTGACAGAGACCTAGCTTTTTTTTAATTTAACACCAGAAACTTATAACACTTTATAAAAAAAATTAAAAAACAAAGAATGGTCCTGTGGCACCTTAGAGACTAACCAAAAAAATATAGAGAGTATCATGAGTTTTTGTGGGCACAACCCACTTCTTCAGATGACAAATATGGAGCAAGAAGTCCAGGGGTAAAAATATACAGCAGAAAAAGAGGAGAGAGGGGGAAGGGAAAAAAGGGTCAAAGTGTTTCTGCTAAATGAGACAGAGAGTGAGCCATTGTAGAGTTACAGCTTTCTCTTCGTTCCCTTCCATCTCCTTTAAGGAGAAACTGTTGCCCCATCTCTCAGAGCTCTGACCTCCCTTGTTGACCAACAGCACAGACCTCCTGCTCCTGCCCACCACTGATCAATGTGAAGCAGAAATGAAGTCTGCTTCTTGCTGTGCAGCAGAGAAAAGAACGAAGAACCAGCTTGGTAGGAGACTTGGAGCGTGGGAGTTTCCCGGAAAACAGGACATCCACACCCAGATTTACTTTATAAATGCATCCCTTTTTATTTCTGTGTTCATTTTACCAAGGAGAAGATTCCATCATACAAAAGATGAGCAAAACAAACTGCTCTCATTTCATCCCTGGCATACAACTGATGGAAAGCATTAAGTGGGCTGTGCCCACGAAAGCTCATGATACCATCTACATGTTTCGTTAGTCTATAAAGTGCTACCAGACCATTTGTTGTTTTTTTCCTAGTATACAGTATTTCTCCCGGATTCTAGTGCATACTTGAGCATCACAGGTTCATTTATAAACATGTAAACAAACAATAAAAGTAAGATTCTAGCTTAGGTGTGGGGAGAACAGCTTGAAAACCCAAATACATCTAGGTGAGGTTGGTTTTTTAAAATTTATTTTGTACCAAATACAAAATAGGTGTGGGTTTGTTTGTTTTTTTCATTTTGTAAGCTTTTGGGGTTTTTAGACCTGACTCGTGATTTTTTTAGAAGGTCAAAGGCCTCATTCATGTCACCGTGCTCTAGTTTATTCAATTTATGTGTCAAATGTCTAGAAGTGCCTTTGACTTCTATGATAAACACAGGTAATGTCACTGGCAAATTTTCCAGGTCCCTGAGGGACACCAGAGCTTAGATGAACAGATGTCTGAAATCAGCATATTTGAAAACAGGTGTCTGAAAACAGACCCCGGCAATCAACCCCGGTGCCAACACTGTCCACACATCTACACAAGCAATTTCGACAATGGACCCAACTCCATCAGCCACTATATCAGGGTCTCATTCAACTGCACATCCACTAATGTGATCTATGCCATCAAATGCCAGCAATGTCTCACTGCCATGTATATTGGGCAAACTGGACAGTCTCTACGGGAAAGAATTAACGGACCCAAATCAGATGTCTGAAAAGGCAACACACAGAAAACCATTGGAGAACACTTTAACCTGCCCAGGCACTCATTAATGGATCTCGAAGTCACCTTGTTGTTTCAGGCCAATTCCACAAGCCAAATACACAGGGAAGGGTTGGAACTTAATTTCATTTACAAGTTTGATTCCTATCAGAGAGGAATGAATAAAGACATTGGCTGGCTTGCACACTACCTTCCACATCCTAATGACTTAACCAAACAAACAAACAATGGGTACTTATACAGGTGCAAATTGTTCTCTTGTAATTTGAACAATCTAATTCACTATTTTTTTTCTCATTCTTCTTCCTCCCCCCCCCCCCATTTATTCTTAGATCTGGACTTTTAATACTCCAGTTATCAGAAGAAGTGGGTTGTGCCCATGAAAGCTCATAATACCATCCTACGTGTTTTGTTACTCTTTACGTTGCTGCTAGACTATTCGTTGTTTTTTAAGTTTTTCTAGTTACAGACTAACTCGGCTTCCCCTCTGAAGACATCTGAGATTTAAATCAGGCAAGGTGAAAGGTGCGGATGGTGGCAAGAGGAAATATTTTGAAAAACTGCACAAAAACCATTATTTTACCAACAACTGAGGGGCATCAGTTACTAACCTGCAAAACGGTATAGCAGGCTCTCTCAGGATCTTTTGCTGTGCCTAGACACTCACACATTTTTGGATATACTACATAACAAGAGAGAAATCCTCTTTGAAGATGGAAAGTGGTAACATATTGGTTTTATCACCTTTGAATGATTAAAACCCTGCATGACATTGATTCTTTACTGACACTGAGGAAAGAGTTTCACCTTCTGAATCACAAACATGATTTCCTATATAAGACCTGCTTCTGGTCTCCCCTGCATGTGTTAACCAGGCATAACCTGGCTTTGCTCTGTGATAGCTGCGGCTGAAGATTTATCATGATCGTAGCCTGAGGTGGTAGCACTGCAGATCAGTAGGTATTTATTGTATATAACTTTGTTTGCACTGCACATCAAAACTAATTATTGGGAGGCCTAAGACAGCAAAACAAATTAATACCAATTAAAACCAGATGTTTTCAGCTCCAATTAGCAAATTATGTTTATCCGCAAGGGGTAAAACTGGAAAACTTCTAAAATAGACAGGTGTGCAAATTAGACGAAAAGTATCCAGATTAGAGTTTCTTGGGGAAAAAAACCCTACATGCAACCAAAGATTTTCTTTACAATACTGTGCTCTAGGGGCTGGTGATACTTTTATGCTTTAATTCACCATAAATCATGTAGTCTTGGGAGTCTACTGGCTTCGGAAAAAACCCCATCATGATACTAATTGTACAAACACCAAACCTTCAAAGCACAAATCATGAAAAGTGATTAAACATTAATGGCTGTGGAATCTATTAAGACTAATCATATAAAGCAGTTGAATAGCCAGATTCCTTTGAGTTTCCCTGTTCTTTGAGAGGAGTGAAAATAAAACAAAGTATTTTTGGTACTAAGCATCAATTTGGTATTTGAAGGCGCCTGTTTGAAATGTCCTTATTATAAAGTCCTATAGAACTTAATAGATCATGAGAACCTTTTCCCAAAAAGTTTAATCTAATCTTGTAGGATACTATCGCAGGATATAATTCTCTATTGAATTTTATAGACTGAATTAAACATTTTACAATTAAGATAAGATTCTATCAAAGTATCCATAAAGGAACTGCTGCAAAACCCTTTTCAATTTCTATCGATTACTATTGGTTTCATCCCGATAGCATTCTGCAGGAAGTTTTTTCCATAAGGAAAAGATCAGTTTTTCACTGTCACATAATACATGCCGTCACACTGGTAGCATGTAAGGAGAATCAGAACAAATATTCCAACCTAGGGATGTGAAGGACTAGTCGACTATCTGATAAGCAAATGCTTATTGGATAGTTGACAGGATAATCAACTAGTTGCTTTCCCCGCATGCTGCCTCTCTCCAAAAGATTTGATCTGAGGAAGTGGGTCTGGCCCACGAAAGCTCATCACCTAATAAACCATCTTGTTAGTCTTTAAAGTGCTACATAGTCCTGTTTTTTGTCTCTCCAAAAGAGGCAGTGAGGGTGGAGGGGAGTGGACAGGGTACTTTAAAGCAGAAGCCCTGCTTGAAGCCTGGGTCCAGATCCCGGGCAGCACACAGAGCTACCGCTTTGAAATGCCGCATGCAGCCTGGGGCCATTTGTAAGGGTAAAGTAGTGTACCTCAGAGGCACTGAGACCACTGAAGGGAGAGTAAATTCTGCTCCACAGCTTTAGCTAAGAGCCACTTGGCTTTCAGCTCATGTTGCAGAGCAGTGGTTCCCAACCACCGGTCCGCGGACCAGTGCTGGGCCGCGAACCACTGGCTGCGGGCTGCAGCACACTGCCAAGGCCATGCCCATGCCTTGATGTTTGATTCAGCGAGAATCTAAGTTTCCTGTAAACTGCTTGGCCCGCAGCTGCTAACTGAACCCCGCCCAGAGGTTTAGGGCTGCTGTGCAGGGAGCTTCTTGGCTGGGGAGGGGCACTCCCTCAGCAGCAGAAGCTCCCTGCTCCAGACAAGGAGCATGCTGGTAGGGAAGGGGACATAAGGAGGGAAGAAGGGAGTAAGTACAAGGCTGGGACAGGAGGGGGCCAGAAGAGAGGGGAGTTTGGAGCATGCACTAAGTACAGGAGAGGAGAGGTTTGATTACAGCTATCTAATTACAGTAGCTGTGTCTGCCTGCAGCTTCCTGTGAGGAAACCCAGCATGCTCCTCTAGCTTCCTGGTCTAGGAGAGAGGCAGCAGACTGCATGCGGTACGAGGGGAAAACAGGGGGTGGTGCTGGCATCTGTGCAGTGAGGTGGGCACAGAAGGGAGTTTGGGGTGTCTTTAACTTGTTTCCCTCTGGGCTGCAAGAGTCAAACCCTGTCTGTCTCAGCAGACATAGGATTCTGTTTCCTGGGCTGGGCGGGAGGAAGAGCAGATTGCATGGGGTAAGTGGAGTAAAGAGGGGGTGGATGGGTGCTGGCATCTATGCAGTGAGGTGGGGATAAAGGGCCATTTGTTTGGGGTGTCTTAACTTGCTCCCTTCTGGACTGCAAGCAGCAAGAGCCAGAATCTCAGCACAGCACCCCTGGTTGGGTTGCAGACATAGAACTCTCTTCTGGGCTGGGGCAGGCTATATGGGGTGGTGCCAAAATTTCAGGTGGGTTAAAAGCTTTTAGGCTGCTTTTGAATACTGGAACAAAAGGCCTAACTCATGACATTTGCATGATTACATTTCAAACAAAGTTTACATAGGTGTTAATGGATTAAGATAAGAAAGAAAAGGATTCTTTTAACTTTTTTTTAGTGTTGTAGATATCTGTAAACTCTGATCAATTAGACATGCATTGTGTGCGTACAGATGGGATGTAAAATAACATGTTACCTCTTAAAATTAATTACCATAATGGATATGCAAATAAAATGTTACTGATCCACCAAAAGTTTGTGAATGGGTTTTGGTCTGCAATATAATAAAGATTGGGAACCACTGTTGTAGAGGCATATTGCTTTAGTCCCTAAGGTTGCAGGTTCAATCCCTCCTGCTGACAACCAGGGACTGTTGGTTCTACTATTGGGGGCTCATCTAGGAGGTCTCAGAAGCTCAGGATGCCCTTCCTCAGCTGAGGGAAGTATGTAACCCAGAGGCACTGAGACCACTGCCAAGTGAGAGTGAAACGTAAGAGCCAATTGGCTTTCAGCTCATGTCAAAAAGGCACATGGCTTTAACCCTTAAGGTTGCTGCTTCAATCATTCCTGTCAACCTGGGTCTGTCAGCTTTACTGTAGGGCTCCTGCTGTGGCCATCCTATAAGGCTTGCCCCAGGGCATAGTAGCTTTAATCTGCTATCAGGGTGCCAGTGATATACTGAAGCAGCACAGCCCATGGCCATGCCCTTTTCCCAGCCAGCACTGCTCCCTGCAGATGGGAAGCTGTTACTGTTTTCTAGTATTGTAATATCTCTCTGGATCAAAGTAGTCTGAGAAACCGCTCTGAAAACCTGCTAACTAGCTGCTCCGGTGTGTATTTACTGCCTTCACAGCCATGGAGCCTCACGGCTCCCATTGCCTCTGGTTCGCCATTTGCAACCAAGGGGGGCCCACGCTGCTTCCCACGGCTCCCTCTGGCTGCACAGTGTGAACCGGTGCCAATGGGATTTGCAAGGCTCTATGGCCACGGAGCCAGTAAATAAACACACTGGAGTGGTCAGTTAGCAGTTTTCTCTGAGTGGTTTCATGGACCACTTTCAGAAACACTGCTCTGGAGACTTCTCACTGCCAAGGACTTATCATTCTGGCAGAACTAGCATAAGACTGGAAGCCCAGACACCGTAAGACCATACAAATCTTGATGGCTACTTGGACCTTCTGTTTTCTCCTATCTGTAACAAGATACAGTAGAAGAAACTGTTGAGATTTTGTTGTTCTCTCTCAAAAACATGACAATACTGTATATTTAAAAGTGTGGAGTCTGTGTCATGTATACATGGCAATTAAAAAGGTATTGTTACACACTCTCTAGGCAATGAATTATAGTAACGCAGTAAAACAGTGCAGAACTATTCAGGCCACAGAAGAAAACTGACAACAAATTTATGTAGGACTAACTGTATTAGAGTAATTTAATTCCCCTAAATAAAGAGGAAGAATTGAATTAATGGAAGCATTAGTTTGACAAGTTTGGCTTTGGTTGCTAGAGATATGCAAAGTCATTACTTAAGCATATCATTAATTATGATCAAATCAAGAGCAAATTGACTGATAGCTCTTAATTAGGCTTATGTGCACAGGCATACTAGAGGAGCAATAACATTAATGCAGTCTATAAACATGCAAGTGTTATGCAATACTGTTGGACACAAGAGAGGTGGGTGATGGAAAGGGTGTAATATATGTGAATGCATGAGCTTATGCCATTACATTGTACAGCCTTCACTTGTCTTCTGGGAAGTCTGAGGCTTGTAGAAGTGAGAAACACCTAGAAGTGCATGCGATTTTCAGCAGATGGGAGTGGCTGTGCCCATCACAGTCAGAGATCTCTTAGACCCCTCATGACAGGTAGCTTTGGGAATCGGGGAATCTGTGAGAAAGAAGAGCAAGGTTCTGGCAAGTCTCTGGAAGCTTAAGGAATGAGATGAAAGAAAATGAATAATCTGAATCGTATCAGAAACAAAACACAATCAATTTTTACATTAGGATTTTCTTGATTTCCTACTGAGGTATATGCATCTTCCTATCCAATGCTTTCACTTCCTAAATTACGCCACCACACACAGACATTATACTTAGAAAATGAGAGATGAACTTGCATTAACTGATTGGTTTTATAAACCAGGTTGAAATATGCTACTGTACACACATGCAAACTTCTTTATTGAACTCTTTAGGCAAGTGGATGCAAATATAAAAGGCAAGCTCGGTATGATGCGCAATGAGCATTATAATATCAACTACAGCATCTCTCGTAAAAGTAAACAAACTTATTTGTCTTAGCGATTAGTTGAACAGTGAGTAGAATTGAGTGGACTTGTTTGCTCTAAAGTATTACATTGTTTTGATTTTGAATACAGTTATGTAAAAATAATTCAACATTTGTAAGTTGCACTTTCATGATAAAGAGATTTCAGTATAGTACTTGCATGAGGTGAACTGAAAAATACTACTTTTGTTTAATCTTTTTATAGGGCAAATATTTGTAATAAAATGATATAAAGTAAGTACGCTATACTTTGTATTCTGTTTTGTAATTGAAATCAATATATTTGAATATGTAGAAAAACATCCAATATATTTATAATACGTTTTAATTGGTATTCTTTTGTTTAGCACTGTAATTAAAACTGTAACTAATTGCAACTACTATTTTACCCTCATGATTACTTGCAACTTTTTTTTTTAAACTGACAGTGCTAATAAAAAAGAGTTGGAAACACAGAAATTAGTAACTCTGAAAAGCAGGGCCTAGGAATACAGGACTAACTAAGGAACAAGAAAAATTTAACAGTGTAACCCAACTATTATGAAGAATAATATATTCATTACAAACTTAATCATGTTTTATAAACATTTGATACATAGGAGTAATTAATTCACAGTGTTCATACCACCACTACAGTAAAGCAGACTGGAAGAAAATCTAGAATAATTTTGTACAGCTCTGATTTAAAAAACAAAAACAACAAAGCAAAATACTCCCGAGAAGGAAATTAAACCAAAGGCTGAAGGAAAATGGACTAATGACTATATCTTACATTTAAAGTGAAACATGGGGATACAGAAATGGATTTTGAAATCATCTTAGGTAAATGCTAACGTTCTTTCATTCAACTAATTGCTAAAGAAAATAAAAGTTTGATGAAGTAATGTTAATTAATGATAAAGTCTGGTTCTTTAGGGGAAAGCAACCTATAGTCAAAAAGAGAAATTGCATAAGAAGTTGTTCACCTGTGTTTATAACTGTTTTTAAATATCATGCTGTCTTTGAAAAGCAATGATCCAACCTGAGACTGATTTAAATTATAGGAGCGGTTAGTAATAAGTGAAATTGTTAATTTTTGCACTCTTGGGCCTGATTTATGGAAAACCTGAGCATCCACTGTGCTCGTGTCCTAAAATGTTTGAGGCCTCGGTCTCAGTCTCAAACAAAAGAGGAAGTATCCCACACTATTCAGCCAGCATCCCCCTGAAAGAAACTCAAAATAACACATTAACAGCCCCAACATGAGATGAATATACACCATTTTCACAGGTGATTAGTGATTTTAGCTGCCTCAGTTTTTAGTTACCCAACATCAGGCACCTTAAAAATATCTGATTTTCCGAATGAAGATGCTCAACGCACACTGAAAATCAGGCCTTTTTAAAGTGTCATTAGTTGAGTTCACTCAGTCTGCGAAGCACCCTAATTTCACTAACCAATTCTGAAAATTTTGGCCACAGCGTACGAGTTAAAAATTCAGGGCAATGTAAACTTAAGTGGGATGAAATTTCAATGAACAATTTCAAGATGACTCAAGCTAAGGAGACAAAATATTCAGAAAGTTCAGAAGAGAAATTGCAGGCATAGGGCAACTCCACAGCCCCAGTTAAGGAGAAAGTTTGGAATGAAGTAACTCATCACCATGAGTTCTGTTCTCACTGGCAATAGTTCTTCATACAAAATAGAACTTTGTGGCGGGGGGGGGGGGGTATCTGATATTGCGCTGAATGTTTCTGGGGACGGTTTTGCCAGCCTAGTCTACATAGTCTGTTCTGCATGCACTGCAGGATGAAACTTTTAAAAAGGATTGAACAGTTCCATTGGAACTGTTCAATCCAGTGCTCATATCAGTTGTATGTTGGAAAGACTGAGCAGTGCAATGCTAGATTGCAGTTACAGGTCATCAGATACTTCACCTGTGTGTTAATAAATCTCCCACAATGAATGCTTCATCTCCAGGAAATGGATTTTAAATGCCTAGGAGGTAGAGAAACACCGTGGGAATTATGCAGAAGCTATGCAGTATTTTTTAATCTAATTAACTATGGAATGATTTTGCTTCACTGAAAACACAATTGCACAGGCAGATGTGAAAGAAACAGTAGTTTGTTTCTTGCTATTGATTTTGCAAAGAGAACTGGAGTAGTGAGATATTTTTACTCTGTCTTTTTTTCTTTTTTTAATTCACAAGTAGAGGGCATGGGCCCTGTAAAGAGCTTTCAGTGCTCAGCAAAGAAATCTCAAAAACAATGTTTAAATATCTTGTTTGGCTGTTATCTCTATTCACACTTCAGGTTCCATCAGTAAATGAGAATACACACTTAGCAGCTATGAAAACAGGCTGGTCTCTGCTCTACCGTTTCCTTTGTGTTCTGTCAGGATGAGTATTGATTTTGCAGAATATTCCATACCTAAATATTCAGTTGATAGAAGGTAACTAAGCCAGACATGCAAGGTCACCTGCATAGGGGTTCAAGAGCGCATTCCACCGCTTACCGTGCAGCCTGTTTCACTTAAACTGTCACTATGTTGTGAGGAACACTGAAAACATCTGCCAGTTTGTGCGCCAGTGGGAAGGCCTTTTCACCCGGAACAGCTGCTTGTCTGTCTGACAATGATGTTAAAGTGCCCATACAGCAGCCTGCTAAAGAGGAAACTCCAGAAGCATGGAGACAAGGCTTCCATTGGCCACCACCTCTGCTGATGAGGGCTGACACTTCTATTCTTGCAGAGAATAGCTGCCAAGGGGTAACAGGCTGTACTGAATTTTACATGAATCTGTCAATACAGAACATCAAGCTACAATTTCAATGTGCCTCAGAGACTAAAACGCCAAGACATCCCCTCATTTACTACACAAAAATCTTTTGCCTTTTTACTATTAATCATATTCTGTTCTTATTTCCATCCTGTAACTTTTATTTTCAGAATGCTTAGTTCACACCAAAACTAAAGTGTCTATGGGTTGCCAAATTGCACGTAACACAGGGGTGGGCAATAATTTTCACAGGGGTGGAGGGGCACTTAATACATTTTGCTGTGTGGTCTCGAGCTGGCTCCACCCCTGGAAGGGGTGGAGCCTGGAGAGGAAGGGGTGGAGCTGGGGTCTAGCCTCCCCCCAGAGATGTCTGGGGCCAGAGGCTTTGAATTAAAAATATAGCAAAGTGCTTGTGGTTTCTGCCCCTGCCTTGCCGCTACTGTGTTGCCTGGCAACCACCTGGGATGGCTATGGCTATTTAAAAGGCTTATGGCTCTGGCGTCTACCAGGGTAGCGCTGCGACCGGGAGCCATTTATATAAGAGCCAGCTGCCTGAGCCAGCACCAGGAAATTCGGTGGCATGGGCAGCAGGATATAAATAAAAAGTGGCCAGATGAAGTATGCAGGCTGGATCAAAGTGTTAGGCGGGCCGGATCTGGCCCTGGGGCCACATCTTGTCCAGCCCTGGCTTAACCACTATCAGCACTATTAAACATGGGAATACAGCCACTCCCCGACTTACAAACACACCGACTTACGACCATCCGTACTTACGACCAACCAACCATTAACCCCATTATAATATTTTCAAGTTGCGAACCATGTACGTCAAGTTTTTCGAACAGCGCAGGCAGCGCATTTAAGGATATTTTCAACTTAGACCAAATCGAGTTACGACCAGGTGTTCGGAACGTAACCCGTTCATAAGTCGGGGACTGCCTGTAAATTGCCTGGGGAGGTTATGGACTCTCCATGATCAGAGATAGTTAAGAGAAGGTTAGATAAAAACCTGTCAGGTATGGGGTAGATGGTGCAGGGGACTGGACTTGATGACCTCTTGAGGTCTCTTCCATTTCTAATATTCTATGATTGTTGCTCTAAACTACACTGATGTAAAAAGCCAGAACAACACTGATTCACGTGGTATTACTCTTGATTAGCACAGGTATGAATGAAGACAGCATTTGGCTTACCATGCTAATAAGACAAATAATATTTTGTTTCCCAACATACAGTGTATTGCATTCACTGCCTGTGAATTCTAAATTGCTATATCTGCAGTATAAAATATACAAATCAACATGGCCTATGTAGTACTGTCTGAAAACACTACAATATAAGCCACTTATTTTTTAATATACAAATTTCTGTGTTTAACTGTGATATAAAGGTTTGGTCATAATTAAGAGTTACCAAGTATGGAATGTGCCAAATTCTCTTCAAGCAGTTTCACTGACTTCAAGATCATTTCCCAAGCAGAGGGCTTATATTCTTTAACCAATTTTCTGTGCCAAGTGAGAACATTTTTTAACCATGTTTCAATGTACTGTTCTACTGCCATCTTTTTCTTTAAATGGAAGATAGCAGAACAAAAACAATCTCACCTTCAGTGACACATACCAGCATAGCTGAAGAGAGAACATGAATCAGCAACTATGTCAATATTCCTGGCTTCGAAGTACAAAGGATGCTTGGAAAGCATGACTGTTTCATAGCCCCAAAGGAGAAGGCTTTTTTTCTGAACAAATAATGTGTTTAATTTTATTTAAATTCAGTTGAATAATTAACTTTTCTTCTGGTCTTAGACTAGTCCAAAGGGGTACAGCAGAACACAGCATGTCCTATTATTTGTAGTGTGGTAGCATGGAAGAGTCCCAGTCACACATCTAAGACCAAGTGCTGTACATATAGGATAAAAAGGTGGCCCTGCCCCAAAGATATTCTTCCACCAAATATCATGCATATGTGCTCCTGCCATTAAGCATATGTAAACACAATAGCCTCAATCGATGTACTGAGATCGATCCACCAGTGAGCGATTTAGCAGGTCTAGTTAAGACCCACCAAATCAACAGCAGATCGCTCTTTATTCAATCTCTCTACTCTACCCTAGACAAGAAGAATAACGGAAGTCAACAGTTTCTCATGTTGACCTCCTCGCGATGTAGACCATGCAGAAATGTGACCTAAGGTGCATTGACTCTAGCTACGTTGTTCACGTAGGTGGAGTTGTGTAGTTTAGGTTGACTTTCTGCGATAGTGTAGATGTGGCTTTAGATGAAAACAGGGAGAGGCTTCTGGAAAACCATCTGCTTTACTGCCCTGTTCTCACAGCAGCCTTTAACACTGGCTACCAGACCAGCTGACTTGTGCAAATGGAGATGGTCAAAGAACAGGACTTTTTTACATACACATTTTCTGGGAATAAAGTATCCCTTATTTTTTATTGAAAAACTTCTGAATTTGTCACTTTTCAACCAGCTCGGTATCTGAGGCTGTGGACTAAATGCCTTGGCATGAGATTGACAGTGTTGCCAATTTTCATCATTTTATTGAGTGTTCTTAGGGTTGTCTTAAAGCCACAGCTCTTGGAGTCCTGTGATTATAGGAGAATTTCAGCTTTCCTTAGTAAAAAAAAGTAAGTTTCTAAATGAGGAAAAATGCTTCAAAACATGCTCTCCAAAGGCTTCAAACCCTAAAGGAAAACAAAAAATAACAGATGCTAGCACTGTTTAAAATCCTGCGACTTTTGGGGAGCTGACATGATTTTTCAGTCCTCGGAGTTGGCTATACTGCGTCCCCCTGCATGACTTAATCATCACAGCAGTTCCAGGAAGCAAGATCTCTTCAGTTCTTACTCTGTCTAGCTAGCAAGCTAACTGGTAAAGGGTATGAAGACAGGGCTCTTCCCTCTTCTGCTGAGATGATACATGGTACACTCGGATTGCACCCTATGCACTCTAAGCAGCTCCTTCATGGGTGGTAAGTGCCACACCAACCAGAAGACTCTTGTACATAAAAGCACAAACTCATCTCAAGGTACTTGCCTACAGGTGCAACCATACTCTCAATTAAGGTGCAATGTGTGACTAAACTCCATGGAGCAGCCAGAAGGCTTTCCCATTCTTCAAGCATGTTGAGCAGAAAGAAAGGAGGCACAAAATATATCAGGAAAATTCCAACAACAAACAAGAAAAAGTAAAAGTTTAGACAGTTAAAAATACACAAAAATCTAAAAGGGAAAAAGGGAGAAGAGAGAGCAGGAAAAGTGTGCTGTTGCACAACATGAAGCTTTTGAAGGTGAAATCCTTTCTCCATTGCCTAAGGCAATAGATTTTAATAGAGGCAGGATTTCATCCAGAGTCTACTGTGATTAACTACTCTGGCCTGAAAAGACTTTCACTTTAGCAAAAGGGCCTTATATGGAATTTGAACCAGTGACCTCTTGTATTCTATGCCACAGGGGATTGGTTGGATACTCATCTGCTAATCCACCACAAGGATGGGCTCCAGAAGGGAGAGACTGAGAAACATTTGCTCAGAGGAAATGAAAAATGTGGTGCAAGCTATTTTGTAACACTCATAAGATGCATATGCAATGTTGGCCATATAAACATGACCTGGAGTGGACTATGTAAAACGATATGATAATCAACTGAAAATGGTAAATGAGCAACACCACTTTACAGTGCATGCTACTTGTCAATCCAAGTCATCTCTTAATCCCTATATATCTGTGTGACAGCACAGCACTTCTTACTCCAGAGAGGTGTGGTTACAATGATGTAAACTCTGATATGATGGAAACATCTTCTCTGGTGGCACCAGATCATTCATCCTTTATGCTCACTGACAACTATCCTTAACTAAGGGTAGAATGACACACTGTGCTAAAATACTTACAAGCAGAAGAACATCCTGTGTAAGGATTCCTCCTGTATGTAGCCAGTGAGTTTGGAAACTTGACTTGTTTCTAAATGTCCCTGGCTGATATTCTGACAACTCCAGAAGCATGAGTCTGGTATGGTATTTAAAAACACACCTCACATAACCATCAAATGAATTCTCCCATAGTCTGACCAGTGAAATAATATGTTCATCCATAAATTTATTAGAGACACATATCATCAAACACTTGGTCTGCTGGGTCATTTCAGACAAGTGAATGTGACTTCCCTGCCGCTTTGGGTGTGTTAATTCTAATTCATTGCCTTCAAAGGTAGACGACTACAGTCCTCCTTTTTGTTCCATGTGTTGTATGCAGGATATACAACTTTATGATGAAGTGAGGCACTTAAGAAAAAAATCATATAAAAACCCCCATCTCTAAAATAAAAGTGAAGACACAGTTTTGAGAGAAACATCACAGTACTATAATATGGCCATAGATCATGGTTTGGTGATTTGTAATAGATGACTCAAGATTTACATTACAGTTTGAAGACATCTGCAAAATGATAAAAGAGCAAACATTTGCTTTAAAATAATCCAATATGTTACAATGACTTCCTGGTGTCACCATAAAGTATTTCATAATAGTGGATCCTGGTGAATAATTTACACAATTTTGTTTTGGCTTGTAAAGAATTAGATCATTTTTCTAGAGTTGAGTGAACAATAAATTTCAATTCTAACTAGTGGTATTGCAGATCTAGGCTCCAACCCTACTGCAAGCATCTATGGATGTAAGGGCAACATACAGTATATCAACATATGTAGGGTTGCAAGATTGTGCTCACATACAGTAGGTCAAAAATACAACAATCACACTACTTTTCAACAGGGTATGTTGTACCAGTTTTATAATTGAGGCTGAGATTTTCAGTCACCTACAGTGATTTAGAAACCTAGTTCCCATTACAATTAAAAAGATTTATGCAAATTTAAAACCTCCATTTTAAAGCACCTACAGATGTGTGCAGCAAGCTGATTTGCTCAGGTGGCTGAATATTCTAATGACTGATTTTCCAAAGAGAAAGTATCAGTTGCCCAAATTAGTCATTTAGCTATCCCATTTGTATTTCTGCAAACAGCTGCCAAAGCATTCTTTGTAATATAAAGTTTGGGTCCACCTAACATAAAAGGGTGCAAGAATGACATGATACCTCTTAGTAATATGGGACAGCATGTTATGTCTGATCTCAATGGCTCAGTCTTCTTTTAACATACTGTCTGCAGGGTCTCTCTACACAGAAATACATGTCCTATTGTTTAATACTAGCAAGCAGATACTAATATTCTCTTTTATTGTTGCATGCAAATGTGTAACAGCACATCTAAATAGCATGCTATTAGCCTAAAAAAAAGAAATGGTTTCATTTTTTTAAGTGTCTGCACATTTGCAAGATTAAAAATGCTCCTGATTGACAAGTACTATTATATACACAATATTGCGGTATACACTTTATTTATTACTGTAATAACATTTACTTCTGTAATTTTAAAAACCTTTTATAGGCAAGTTTTGTTCATTGCTTAGCTGTTCAGAGTCATAAAGTTAAGGATGAGAAGCAGCACGACTGCTGTAGAATAATGAAATACCTATACTGATTATATCTGTATAGGGAAAACAATTCACTTTTCATAGGCAGAGGCCTGGAAACTCTGATTCAAACCACTGTTCATGCCTAAGTGGAATAGATTCCTAGTGGACACAAATCCAACTGTAGCATCATAGTGTAAATTAGCATAACTGATATAATCTAGCTGAAAAACAGATAATTGTGCACTTCAGTGCTGCTGTACACTAGCATTGTGAATATGAGTTTCAGCTTTTAATGCTGGCTTTTCCCTAATATTCATAAAGGAATCATCGTCCCCAAGAAAACTCTTAAATTCAACATAAGAGTATTTAGAATCCAACCATGTCTTCCATGTGTACTTTAGGGATCCTAGTTAATCAGTTAACCAGTTCAACTTTAATTTTAATCAGTTAACTGATTAAGCAGGATCCAATTCCTGCCCCCCTCACATGCATGGGGCTGCCAAAAGCCCAGCCCATGGGGCACGGGGGGGAGGGCAGCTCCTGCTCCCAGCTCCCCATTTGCAGGGCTACTGGTTAATCAGTTACCTGTTCACATCCCTAATGGGTATATGGGGAATGCAGGATCAGGAACCATATGTGTCTCGACATTTACTATTTTAATTGATAGCAGTTGTTACAGTCGCCAATCAGCTGGATGCTGTACAAGAATTAAAAGGAAAACTGAAGGATCCTGGAAAAATAAACTGCTACCCCCTCCAAACAGAGATTTTTTTTTTTTTTTGCTTATTAAACAGATCTAACATTCATCATCATCCAATCAGCGATTTTAGATGTAAGGTATTTGTCAAATCAATCTTTGACCACCGAAGTGGCAGTTACTGAAAATAATTTATGCAGAGAGTTATAAACTAGGCTGCCTTGCGCATATTGTGCATATGTATTGGACACGATGGCCCAGATTTTCCTGCTGCAAGAGTAAATGGAAGTTACTCATATCAAGTAGTGAATGAATCAAGCTTTGCTTGAGAGTGTTACAAGAATTGTTAAATTATAATCTCTTGTAACATCACTATCATTAGCACAACTCTATTATGGCGTTCTAGCATGCCCAAAGAAATATACTGTATGGATTCTAAAACTATGTTGGCACAAACTTTCTTTTACTCCTCTCTAGTCACTTTCTTTGTAGATGTTTCTGAATCTTTTGTTTTTTTACGGATAAGCTTGTTAACCCTAAACCAACCACTTTTACCTTGGGGAGAGGTGATCCAATTTGTCTGGTCTCTACCCTTTGACCTGTCCAGTTTGGGTGACCTTTCCAGGAGCTGTAGCTCCCGCTGGCATAGCTCTCCAGGTCATTGACACACAAGCCACCGCACCACAACAAGGAATGGACTATCTGCAAAGATGAAACTGCGAATCTTCAACACAAATGTGAAGAGTGTGCTCTTGTATGGATGCGAAACCTGGCATACTAAAAAGTGTTCAAATCACAAGCTACAAACATTCATAAACAGATGCCTGAGGTACATCCTTCACATTAAATGGCAAGGTTTTGTCACAAACGAGGAACTTTGGAACAGAGCAGGACAAGAACCACTTGACATTCAAATCAAGAGAAGAAAGTGGGGGTGGCTAGGCCACACTCTCAGAAAGCCATCATCCAGCATAGTCCATCGAGCTCTCACATGGAGCCAGCAAGGAAAACGCAAAAGAGGAAGACCTCGGACAATGTGGAGAAGATCTACTGAGATTGAAGGACAACAATTGGGGTACTCCTGGAGTCAGCGAGAAGTTTTGACTCAAGACAGTGAAGTGGAGGAGACTTGTAGATGACCTATGCGCCACTCGGAGTACAAAGGTTTAAAGAGAAGTAGTCACTTTGGATTGCTTAGTTACATTAGTGTTAAGTCAACAATTGCTATAGTAAAGGCAGATTTACATCATGCCTCCCTATAATATTCAGTCACACAAGATTTTACTATTAAATTGGGTTTCTTCCTGCTTTCACAATCACTCAAATCCCAAGTAACAGGTCAAAGTCATCCTTACCTGAACGCCAATGAATTTATTAACAGGGCCTATTGTGTCTTCTGTATATTTTTAACTTTTCAATTCATCACAGAAGTCAAACACCTTTGTCAAAGATTATTAAGGGAACAGGGAACAATAAGTTCTGTACTCACTGTTCATAATTAAAGTGACGGCTAAAACTGAAACACAGCTGGTGAGTGTCAACTTGGAAGAACGTGCCCTTAAATAATGTTTTAAATTTGAGAAAGGGGACTGTGAATGAAGGAAAGTTTTTTTTTCCTGATACTGTGTTCCACGTCAATTTCACTGGCTCTTCTATTACTCTGCCTTCCAGCATATTCTGAATGGCGATTTAAATTTATCTTCTCTCTATGCACAACTCAGTCAAATGCATGCTCAACCCAATGGATAATTTATTCCTAATTATTTTCGGATGTTCAATCCATGCTCAGTTTCCATTGTTGTGCTTGGTGATTCAAAAATCATGCCATTCTTTCATGTCTTTCAAATCAATCATTGCTTTGAGGGCTTCTACTCAGATAAGCCAGAATAGTATATTATAGACAGGAATAATTCTTCCTCCAAAATTTATATAACTGTAATTTAACCTAGAAGGCAGTGACAATACAAATAAAATACTGAGGGTTTGTCATTAATAGCTATTTAGGAAGGCTGAGTGTAAGATTTGTATGGATATGGATCTTAATATTAAAGCTAAGAAGGGCATGGCAGCAAAATGCTATGGGACCAGAGATGAGAAAAACAATTATTACCAAGGAGCAAAGTACATCTTTATTACTAGATATGCACAAGTTGCACAATCAGTTGCTTTAAGTGAGCTTCAGCACTGAGAACATGTTATCAAAGAATGCCAGAGAAGAGAGAATGTGCTATCATCTATCTACATGCTATAAGTAAGGACTTCTGCATATTGACCTTGCTTCAACAAGGTACTTAAGTATGGCCATGTCTCCACTTACTGGAGGATTGACTCTCTGGCTCTGATCCTCTGCTCTGATCAATTTTCCAGGATTCAATTTAGTGGAGCTAGAAAAGACCCGCTAAATCGAATGCTGAGGGTTCCCCTATCGACCATGTACTCCTTGCGGTCGTGAGGAGTAAGCGAAGTTGACAGGACAGTTTCTCCCATCAAGCTGTTGCTGTCAGGCTGGCCAGAAAACTGATTCCAAGTACATCAACACCACCTATGCAATTCACATTGCTAGAGTTGTGTCTTGCATCGATTTTCTCTGCTGGCGTAGAGCTAGCTTATGTGATTAAGCTTAAGCAAACACGTAGCCTCACCGACATCTATAGGAACACTCATCAGCTTAAAGTTATATACATACTTAAATATCATGCTAAAGAGAAAAAAGACTTAAGCAGTGAATGGTCCTGCAAGCACCTTAGGGTATGTCTACACTAGCCACCCTAGTTCGAACTAGGGTGGCTCATGTAGTCATTCGAACTTGCAAACGAAGCCCGGGATTAAAATATCCCGGGCTTTATTTGCATGTTCCCGGGCGCCGCCATTTTTAAATGCCCGGTAGTTCGAACTCCCTGCCCGCGGCTACACGCGGCACGGGCTAGGTAGTTCGAACTAAAGCCCCTAATTCGGACTACCGTTAATGAGGAGTAACGGTAGTCCGAATTAGGGGCTTTAGTTCGAACTACCTAGCCCGTGCCGCGTGTAGCCGCGGGCAGGGAGTTCGAACTACCGGGAATTTAAAAATGGCGGCGCCCGGGAACATGCAAATAAAGCCCGGGATATTTTAATCCCGGGCTTCGTTTGCAAGTTCGAATGACTACATGAGCCACCCTAGTTCGAACTAGGGTGGAAGTGTAGACATACCCTTAGAGACTAACAAAAATATAGATGGTATCATGAATTTTTCTGGGCACAATCCACTTCTTCAGATGAATGGAGCAAGGGGTCCAGAGGTACAAATGAACAGAAGATAAAGAGGGGATGGGAAGGGAAAGAGAGGGAAAAAAATAATCTTGTCAATAAGAGTATCATGCTAAAGAGAGGCCTTAGAAACCAAGCCAATAATTGCTCTAGGAATGCTGTAAAAAGGTCAGCAGATTAGACAGTAAAACTGAAGATCAGGTACATTCAAAACTGGCAAAGAAAAGTGAAAGAAAAAGATAGCCTGGCACTTCAGAATTATTGTTTGGATCTGATTTTCAAAGGCATTGGACTCTTGCAGCTCCTGTTTAAGCTGAGCTGAATCCTGGGTACACAGCACTCTGAAAATTAGACCCTGAGTACATATAAGAAATTACTTAAAATGCCTTCTTTAACATATGTGCTGGAACTAGAAGTATGTGGGGGGAGTGGTGCTGTAGCACCTGCTGGCTTGAAGTGGTTTCCATTATATACGGAATTTACAGTTTGGTTCTATGGCTCTCAGTACCTCCACTGTACAAATTGTTCCAGTCCTGCTGTGCATTAATGATCACAGAACAGGGCAAGAAACAGCATTTGCTTGCTATTAGCATTTCAAGGCACAGAATTTCATTTCTGTGTCTGGTTGCTCAAGATAGTATTCTTATTCTCTTCACCTTATTTGCTTCCTCCAGCCAGTGCCAGCCAGCAATGTGAACTAGCCCTTGCAACCATGTAAATGGAACACATGACGACACTTATCAAACAGTAAAAATTTTTATAAACATGGGATTAGAGGTAGCAATGGATGGTTCTATTTAAAGCCCACGTTACATGCTTTAATACGACCTTATATACTGTTTCTGAAGAACCACCAGAAAGCAAAACATGCATTATGCTTTAAATCGCTCCTGCTAGTGTAGTGGTGGCTGTGTGCCCAATTCCTACGATTAAAAAATGGCATCAGGGAAAATCACTGAGAGTTTAAATCTCCTGGATTATCAGTATGAAATGTAGCTTTAATATTTTCCTTTCAGCACAGTGTTGGCCTCTCGCAATGCAGAAAGAAATTCATTTAAACTTGAGAGATCTCGTAGTTAAGTTCAGTGTTCGTCAGTTGCACAGAGAATATCAGGTTTCAGGGATTTTTCTCTCAAGCCGGCATTTGGTTTTGATATCTGAAATGTTTTTGAAAAAAAGTGTATCAAATTATCCTGGATGATAAAACTGTTATGAGCCTTAATACAATGATATACCCAGTGCAAAACTACTGACCTCATTCATGCAGAAGGGACAGGGGAGTAAGTACAGATGGTGCATCCCAAATGAGTGTTATTCTGCAGGCCTAAGCAGAATGCCTGAGCACAAGCAGGGATTGTCAAGCATGAGGGGAGCACAGTGGGTAAGCTGTGAACTGCACAGCACACATGCCCGGGGTCCAAAAGCTGACCATGGCTTTAAGCCTAAGCACCACATCCCCTCGGACACAGATGGGGAGATTTTCAAGAGGTACTTTGACTTCCAATGGAAACTGTGATCTGAATTCACGTTTGTGCCTTTGACAAATTCCTGCTGTCCATTCCCCAGCCTGGCATCCTCAGGTGCAAGACTGCAATCTTCATTGGCTGGTATGTGGGACAAGAGGATCCTTATGCTTCCTGCCATCACTAATACAGAGGGCAGGATGTAGCCCTTATTGCTTAATAGATGTCTCCTCTCTAATCTAAAGAGGGTTCTTTTAACCACTTCATATCTGGAAGCTGCTCATCTTGTAATTCTGCAGTTGTTTACTGAGAGAGGTAGACACTGATAACTTCAGCTACAACAGAAAACAATCACCTACCCATACAACGTACACACATATAAGTTGGCCAGCAGTGATTGGACTCAGCACAGACCATGGACAAAGCTGTGTTGTCACATGTTATCCAGTAGCAGAGTAGTCTAGTGAACTGCTCCTAGGATTTCCCATCAGGAATTTCCAAATTCCAATCCCGCCTTTGCTATCAACTCCTTCTGGAGACTTTTGGTCAACAAGAACTCAATATTACTCCTACTGGAGTAGACTATTGACCTCACTGCTAATTGGAAGAACAACCTTAATCTCTTGGACACTGGTACTGGCTCAGTGTACCATAAATTCTCTCGTTATAGGAACCTGCTATTATTGGTTCACATCATTATAGCCAAGATTTAAACTGGAAAGTTTCCTCAGGATAAGTTTTGTGACAGAAGTGAGGCCTAGTATTCTAAGTAGAGCTTCATTTTGTAATATCACTCCACAGTGAGAACAGTTATTTTTTGTCATTGGCCAGTTTCATAAAGGGAAATGGGTTTTCTTAAGATCATGCTCTGCTTCAGTAGCTGAGTTGAGGGACTGATCTCGGCCAGTTCTGGGGGGAAGCTCTGAAAACAGGCATAAATCAAATCCTCGTCCATGGGGTTTGCAACAAGATCTGATAACGGGAAAATGGGTTAGGTTCAACCTTTTTAAAATTCAGAGGTGAAATCCCCTCCACACCAGTGTCCACAAGAGTTTTGTTGCTGATTTCAAATGAAGCCAAGATTTCACCTCCAGGTCTTCCAAACTCATGTGAGTGTGTTCTCACATCTTTATTTGCAAAACCTGCTCAAGCCAGAGATGGTTTAAATGCACAGCTTTAAATGCAACATAGAACGTTTCTTTGGCAGTCAACTGAAGCTAGAATATGCAGTGTCTTCCTTCTGTCTGGGCACAAAAATGTCCAAAAGTCTGAGCAACTGTCAAGCTGCATGAAGCTCCAATCTATCACAGTGGACAAGTTTCCTGAACAAAACAGAGCTTTTAATATAGCTTTATGCACACTACCAATCTGAAGTCACCAGGGCACGTCAGTGACTCTACATGAGCACAGCTTATCGCTGCAGATCACTTTCTTACGAGAGACCCACTAAGTTTCATTAACAACATTTTATTAGTGGTAAACAGAACTGTTGATGAAACATGTTGATTTATAATGTAAATGAGTGTGTATCATCTGCATATGCAGTATAAGATTACAGCAGAGTTGACAGTATTGCTACAGCAAGTCATTTGTTCTAATGAATTTAGTTAATTTGTTGTTTCATCTTTTTCTGAATAGGCTAGCTCCTAACCTAATACAGCTGTCATACATTGCACTGCTTTTAATCTTTCATTGTTCTGTGGAGATTATTTGGTTTTGTAGTGACAGAGATTAAATCTTAGAATTTGAAAGGAGACTAAAAGAGTTAGGCACCAAACTCACTGAATTTCAGGTGCATTTGAGCACTTGACTCCCTTAGGTGACTTTGTAGATCCCAACCTAAATGCTTTTATTGGCTGCACTCAGGATTTGGAATACAGTAGGTATATGTTTAATGTCTATACATTTCAGCTTACTCCAGGATATAGATCCCTGAAGTATTTTACATCTAATATTCCTGCAACAGTGCAGGTGACTTTCAATGGACATCCACCTCAGATGAAGAAAGTTCCCAGTATCATGTAATTTTTGTTGTGACTTTTATGTTTTTAGTGTTTACTTTGGTAAAATCTAGCTTGCAAAACAGATCTTTATAATACCACACTAGTAATTCTCTCCAGAAGGAGAAATTTGCATTATCTGCTGTGATTTCAATCCTTTGCAGAGTTGCAAACATAGTCAGGCACTACCAACACCACTCTGTTGTTCTGTATAAAAATGTGTATACAACATCTACGTGCACATACCATTTTTTCCTTTTCTTTCCTTTTTTAAAATCAGAGGTCTTCCCTCAATTTCTTTGTATAGTACTCTTTTGAGATCAGACTAGATTGAACTGTCTCCAGTCTATGAGATTTAATGATGTGTTGCTCTGGGCTCAGGATTTAAACATGAGGAAGTGAAAAAAATGGTTTCACGGGTTTATATAAATTTTTTGCCATTGCTCATCAAGGTCAGAGGAAACATGAGGGTTGTAAAATTACTCTCACTAGACAGGTGAGGGGAGGTTTTCACTCTCTTGTAACATATCAAGGTTGGAGGTTTACATATCCATAATTAAAATACACTAGGCATAATTTATATATTTTTAAATGTAACACATCAAAACTACTGATTTTCTGTTTCTTAGTGTATGTTGCCCTCTTCATAAAAGACTTTCCCCCCGTAAAAGTAACAATACAGGCATCCCCTTCTATCCCTAAACCTCTACTAGCCAACAAAAAGAAGAATAAATATGCTCTAAAAAAGCAAGAAAACAAAAAACAACTCTAACCCAAGCAAAATTTTGAACCCCATAATGAAAAGTGCCAGACATCCCATAAAGACCACCAAGGAACTTTGCAATTGTTGTTTATTTTTATTGCCAACCTGTTACAGACGAAGAGCCAAAATAGTGGTGGATACAGTGCAAAGAGCCGAGGGGAAAAAAGGTGTTGAGAAAAAAAAAAAGGGGGGGGGGCGCCTAGCTGCCGCCCTTTTAAGAGCAAAACAGGCATTACCCGTTTAAGGTGGCCATTTAAAACTCTGCATGGGACGTCATGACTCCAGCTCTGTCTCTTTCAGACAGAAACACGCTGCCTCTTTCAGAGCCACGAGTGCGGGTACGGGTGCTACAATTTTTTCTTTGAAGAACCACATGCGGCTCGCCAGCCGCGGGTTGGCCACCCCTGTTTTAGGCGGAAGGCACCTAGGTACTACAATGATGGACAGGAGCACAGACAGATGGACAGGCATTTTGCTTTTAGAATTGTTAATACTCATTTCTTTAGACACTACTGAATGAAGGCTGGGATTTTCAAAGGAGCCAGGTACTCACTTCCCACAACATTTCAGCGCAGAACCTGACTCCTTTTGGTTCCTCTGAGATCATCCAGCCTAACTTAGTAAGACCAGAAACAATGGTCAAGGGTTCATCAACTGCTCTACAACCTGCAGGGACCTCTGAGTTCTGGAGCTGGATGCCATTTCAGATTTTGGTGGGGGGGGGTTGACCTGTGCATGCCGTGACGGGGTGGGGGAGAGAAGAGGGAGAGTATAGGAGGCAGACTGAGGACAGAGGCTTCAGCAGTGTTACTGAGCATGCTAAGTACAAACCAAGCACCAAAAGGGGAGCAGGGGAACCAATCCCCTCCGCCCTCCCCCCACATGCATCATTTCTATCCAGGGGTTACGAAAGCACTGAAAAACACTGCTTTTCTTGGCAGACAACTTAGCAATTAGCTGACAGGAGCACTGTATCTAATTCCTATGTAAAAGAAAGAAAATTAAATAAATATTAGACTCACTCAGCTCTAACACTAACATGTTCTGAAATCTTGTGGCAAGTCACTGAAGAGACACTGGTTAGCCTTAAAAATGTAATGTATATTCTTACTTTGTTACTAACTCTGGGAAGAGAGAGACCCTGTCAGGACTCCTGGCCGCGCTCTCAGTTCTGGAAGGGGAGTGGAATCTAGAGGGTTACACCAAGGGGGCACATACTTTTCAGCTCTATATAAGCTCAGAATGGCCATAATGGGTCAGATCAAAGGTCCTTCTAGCCCAGTATCCTGTCTTCCAACAGTAGCCAATGCCAGGTGCTTCAGAAGGAATAAACAGAACAGGCATTCATCATGATCCATCCTGTCGGCCATTCCCAGCTTCTGGGAAACAGAAGCTAGGGACATCATCCCTGTCCATTCTGGCTAGTAGCCATTGATGGACCTATCCTCCCTGAATGTATTTTGTTTTATTGGAACCCTGTTACAGTTTGGGCCTTTCCACCATCTCCTGGCAGAGTTCCACAAGTTGACTGTGAAAAAATAAATGGTTTTATATTGCTGCCTATAAATTGAATTGGGTCATCTTCTTGTGTTATGTTAGTGAAGGAATTAATAACATTTCCTTATTCTATTTTTCCGCACCATTCATTATTTTCTAGACCTCTAATGTATCCCCCCACCCTTTAATCATTTCTTTTCCGAGTTGAAAAGTCTGAGTCTTGTTGATCACTCCTCATATGGAAGCTATTCCTTACCCCTAATAATTTCTGTTGCTCTTTCTGTACCTTTTCCAAATCCAGTATATCTCTTTTTAGATGGGGTAACCAGATCTGCATACAGTATTCAAGATGTGGACATACAATGATGTTATCCAACGCAATATGGTATTTTGTCTTATCTATTCCTTTCCTAATGATTACCAATATTCAATTAGCTTTTTAGTTTTGAGACTGCCACTGTACATTGAGCAGATGTTTTCAGGAAACTATCCACAAGGATTCCAAAGTCTCTTTCTTGAGTGGTAATAGCTATTTTAGACTCCATCATTTTTGTATCTATAGTTAGGATTATGTTTTCTTATGTACATTACTTTGCACTTAACACTGAATTCCATCTGCCTTTGTGTTGCCCAATCACTCAGTTTTGTGAGATCCCTTTATAACTCTTTGCAGTCAGCTTTGGATTAGTCACTGTTTACCCCTTTTTCAAGAACATTTATGAGAAGTTTAACAGCAGGATCCAAATGCAGATCCCTGCAGCACAACACTTATTCCTACGCTTCCCCCCCCCAATCTTTTAAGTGGAGTACCTGGCAATGTTTTCATGATGATCTAAAGATCATTTAATTACCTGAATAACCAGCCTTTTGTTATTCTTAATCACTTTGTCCCTCCCTCTTTTTATAACAAACTCTTTGCCCCAAAGACAAAGCTGCAAGCTGCCCAAACTGTTGCATTTAAGGACAGCCTCTGGAGTCAGGGCATGCAAACTTTAAGCAGACCTCAAGCATGAAATCCAGGGGTTCATACTGGGGGAGGAGGAACTACTGTTTCCCCACCCCCATAAATGGCGCCCCTGTTCTGCAGTACCTTTTAAAGGGCTCATTTGCATGTCCCTGTAAAGAGATGGAACAGATGCCTTTATTTATTACATTCCTGGAGGGAATTTGAGAATGAATTGTATTAAGAAGCTGTTGATGTCTTGCGGGAAATCTTTGAAAACATTTTATTTGGAAACCATTCTGAATGTGTCCTGTAGCATATTTCATCTATTTCGTCCCTCTTAGTTTGGAATTCTTATGAGAGCAATTGTTGCATTTCAGAGGTGAAGAGTTCCATTACTGTCTGATTTCCGCCAGGATTTCCATGCCTAAGTTGAAGCAGCAATTAATGCAGACTCTGTGCCCATGTCTCCTACAGGCTGGGAGAGTTGGGATTTTGTTTCTGTTTTTTGTACTGATGCAGAATGTTTGACAGGTTGGCTTCCATAGAAGTCACACTTATAGGGACTGGGGAAGAGCACAAGCATAAATGGAGGTTTGTTCCTTTCCCTGGGGACCCGAGGTATTTTATGAATAGTTCCCGATAGCCCTGCTTTGCACACAGGACTAAAAAATGAGGTTGTACTCTTAAATATGACAGTAAAAGTACATTTAAGTTTAAACAATGCAGAGAAGTACTCATATCAAGACACCAACATGCTGTACAAATCTTAACATTATACAAAATCATATTAGACTGCTTGGAGTTCCATATTCATTGCATCTCATTTTTGTTTGTAGACTGAGCAAGATAAAAGTGTTTAGGATGAGCCAACCCTGAAAATCCAACTTGGTATCTAAGACACCATCTGTTTTTTTAAACCTTCCACATAATCACAAATACTAAAGACATTGAATAATAAATTATATCTTAAGTTAACACATGTGCATTGCATTTTCTTCAAATTATAACACAGCCTTGTAAGTCCTCAGTTCAGTGGCAGAGAAGTAATTCTGTCTCTTCTGCAGTGTCCTTATTACTGGTGGCTACGTACAAAAAGGCAAGAAACCAGCTTGACTCACAACCCAGGCTGAGTTTCCAGGAGTGGCAGTTAGAATAAAACAATCTTTATATTGGTAGATTAATGAAAACCGATATGGAAACCGTGAGAAATGGTAAGTCTGAAACCTTAGAATGCCATTTTTACAGTCACTTTCCAGATATGAGCCGCACTTTAAAGTACCAAAAACAAAGCAAAGGAATTAGTCACCCATCCAGCAAACAGTGACGTATGAGCTTATCTTTAAGATTCGGAGCAGTTCTCTTCTTAAAAAGAGTGCCTATGCACATGTACAAAGTTATCTCTATGTGCAAGAGATTGCAGAATTGAGGCCCTAACGCATATAGTAGCTACAGGGAATATTATTTTTTTCATTGAGCTGACAACAAAATCATGCTGATTTTTTAAAATTATATAGTTAAGTTCTTGTTGGATCTATTTGACCGAATTCTGCCTTCAGCTTCAACACTCATGGAACCTCATTGCCTTGGGATTGCACCTAAGTAACGGAGAGTAGAATTTTTCTTCCCTCTTCCTCCCAGCCAAGGATCTGTCAACATTCCCAATAGCTTCAAGAGGAGCAGGATTAGGCCCGTTGTATCTTTCAAATCCAATAAAGAGCTGCTTTAATGTGTATTCTGTATAGATTTGATGAAGTTGAACCCAAAGATTCCATAACCTTACTTCTGTTTCATAATGCTACATTTTATATAAAGATGCATTTCTGGGACTGTTGCTGATAGCTAATATTATGCAATGGCTCCCGGGGAGCTATGGTTGAAATAAAATCATTATTATAAAATAAATGGATGAGCAAATCAGTATATAAAATAGGTTAAACCACACAAAGTTATACGTGCAAGTTGTATAGCTAACTGGTCAAGCATTGAAGATTTACCCCCCCCTTCATGTTCAGAGTTGCTTAGTAACTTAAGTGTTACTGTGTGTTTAATAATGAATGCTTAAAACCACCAGGGATTCTATCTGCAAAGCACTGTACAAGGCTTATGCACATAATTTTCAAACTACTGCTGTGGAAATTTACCCCCTGGTGGTATTAGTGGAACTTTAGCGCTGCACGAATATGCTGTTCTGATAAACAGAAGTATAGCTGTGCCAAGTTAAGAAACCTTTTAATTTGCAGAAAGGGATCCAAAAATATCCTTATAGATTTGTTTAGTCACTGATTTCAGTTTTCAGTAATAAAGTGCATGCGCTGAAAATATTTACATTATTTAAACAGTGCTGTCCAAGAATGGATTTGGCAATTTTGGAGCATTAATCTGCAACACCCTGCAGTTTTTCACTTTAATTTTTAAGGGATATAATTATTATTTTTTAAAGTTTATAGCTCTCAGTAGCTATAAACATTCGTTATACATAAGTGTAAGACATTAGATACCTTTTCAGAACACAGTCTTGTATCTAGACCCAACAGTCTGCAAGTGTCTTCGCAGACTGGAAACAAGCAACAAGCAATAACTCACTTCACTGGTACAGAAAATATATTTTAATCTTGTTTTTTTTTTTTTAAAACGAATTCCAGGAGAGGTTACAGAAATAAAACCAATAAGGAAACAAAATGAAGGAAAATGGCACTATTACTCCTAGTGATAAAAATGATTGTTTAACACAATATGACCCTACAGATGAGAGTATGAAGCTTTTAAATACTTTGCAAGTTCGATACACTATGGGGTTTCTATAACCTAACCGATATTTACCAGTACAAATGTCTTCGATGTGAATGAATGTGACAGTGTAGGAGTAGAAAAGAATGAAAAGGGGGTCAGATTCTCATCCGCAACAAAAATATACTTGGTGCAGATGATTCTCAGACTGTGCTGGTCCTGATAGAAATTAGAGCAACTTCAGAGCGGCTCTAACTTATTGATAGCTGGTCATGATCTCTTAGTGACTGAGTAGTGTCAGGGGAGTGAAGTGCGGCTCTGCCTCTTCCTCATTTCTATCAGACTATCACCAGTCTCACACAGAAGAGGAAGTTACTCACCTTGGTGCAGTAATGACAGTTCTTCAAGATGTGTGTCCCCGGGGGTACTCCACTGTTGGCGTCAGGCTCGTCCTGGCGCCGCAGATCGGAGTTTCCATGAGCAGTAGTCAGCCGGACCGCGCATGAGCGGCACGCACCTCACGCCCTTTGCACCTTTTGATCTCTCACGCGGTCCTGCTCCCACCAGTTGCTCGAGTCCACCCCGGTATCTGCAAGATATAAGAAGAGACTCCAAAAGCGGGGAGGAGTGCGGGTAGTGGAGCACCCACGAGGATACACATCTCGAAAAAACGTCGTTACTGCACCAAGGTGAGTAACTTCCTCTTCTTCTTTGAGTAGTGTCCCCGTAGGTGCCCCACTGTTGGTGACTGTGTAACAGTACCCGAGTATAAAGAAGGCGGGTAATGAAGTCACTGCTTTCCCCTTTATTCGGCTCTGGTGAGGCCACATCTGGAGTATTGTGTCCAGTTCTGGGCCCCCCACTACAAAAAGGATGTGGACGCACTGGAGAGGGTCCAGCAGAGGGCAACCAAAATGATTAGGGGGCTGGAGCACATGACTTATGAGGAGAGGCTGAGGGAGTTGGGTCTGTTTAGTCTGCAGAAGCGAAGAGTGAGGGGGCATTTGATAGCATCCTTCAACTTCCTGAAGGGAGGTTCCAAAGAAGATCGAGAGAGGCTGTTCTCAGTAGTGACAGATGGCAGAACAAGGAGCAATGGTCTCAAGTTGTGGTGGGAGAGGTCCAGGTTGGATATTAGGAAAAACTATTTCACTCGGAGGGTGGTGAAGCACTGGAATGGGTTACCTAGGGAAGCAGTGGAGTCTCCATCCCTAGAGGTGTTTAAGTCTCGGCTTGACCAAGCCCTGGCTGGGTTGATTTAGTTGGGATTGGTCCTGCCTAGAGCAGGGGGCTGGACTTGATGACCTTCTGAGGTCTCTTCCAGCTCTATGGTTCTATGATTCTTATTCACAGTCAAGAGCATGGCAGATGCTACCGCAGAGTCAGTAGATAAGTTGTGAGAAATTGTGTAATGTTTCATGAAGGTATCACTGGTGGACCATGTGGCCGCTCGACAAATATCCTTAAGAGGAACTCCACGAAGGAAGGCTGTAGAGATAACTACGTCTCTTGTAGAATGAGCTCTAAGTGTCTCTGGCAGTGGTTTATATCATATAGCATAGCACTTTTTAATGCAAGTATCCATAAGGTTTGAGATCCGTTGTGATGAGAGGGGTTGGTCTCTGCAGCATTCTGCTACTGAAATTAGTAGGCGGTCTGTTTTGCGAAAGGTTTGAGTTCTATCTAAATAGATCTACGCACATCTAGTGAGTGAAGCTGGGCCTCGTGACCGCTCGCGTGTGGTCTGGAGTAGAAAGATGGAAGTATGATTGGCTCATTTATGTGGAAGTCTGACCAAGCCTTTGGGATGAAAGATGGGTGTGGACACAGTGTGACTTTGTCCTTACTGAAGATGGTATATGGTGGCACTGCCATTAGTGCTGCTATTTCTCTAACTCTGTGGGCAGAGGTGATCGCCAGCAGAAATGTAACTCTGAGTATCATAATTGAGAGTGGAACGGTTGCTATTAGCTCGAAGGGAACATGGGTTAGAGTGTCAAGCACCAGCTCCAAGTTCCACGCAGATTGGAGAGGCCTTTGAGAAACCTCCTTGTGGCAGGGTGTGCAAGCACCAAAGAATCATCAATTGAAGTGTGGAATGCAGTGATCGCTGCTAGATATACTTTCAAAGACACTAGATCTAATCCTGTTTCTTTCAGTTGCAGAATATAGTCTAAAATGATGTGTAAAGGCACTGTACATGGATCCAGTCCTTCAGCAGCAAACCAGGATAGGAATCTGCGCCACTTTTGAAGGTAAGTGGATCAAGTGGATTGTTTCCTACTATGCAATAAGACATCTCTCACTTTATCTGAACAGTGGAGTTCGCCTTCTTGGAACCAACAATGAGCCAGGCTGTCAACTGTAGCATTAGAGTCCCGTTGTTCTGGGTTAGGAGATTAGGCTACATGAGGAGGCGATAAGGTGGTTGAGGAGACATCTGATAAAGATAGGGGAACCACGTTTGTCACGCCCAGAATGGGGCTATGAGAATCACTGTTGCACCGTCTCTGTTAATTTTCTCGAGAACTCTCGGAATGAGTGGAGTAGGAGGAAAGGCGTATAAAAGAGGGCCTCTCCAATGGAAGAGAAAGGTCATGGATCTTTAGGGCCTATGCCAGCCCTAGAACATTTCATATTCTTGTAAGAGGTGAAGATTGAAAACAGGCTGGAGGACGCGTAGATGAAGCTCCCATTTGTGGTCCAGGGCAAAATGTCTTCTGAGTGAGTCCACGAGTACATTGTTGATCCCTGGTAAGGAGGAAGCTGTCAAGGTAACCACATTGTGGATGCACCAATTCTTCAGTCGAATTGCCTCGGCACACAGGGAACGAGAGCGGGTGCCCCTTTCAATTGATATAGTACATTGTGGAGACATTGTTGGTAAGTACCCTCACTATGGTTCCTTGGATGTGCAGCAGAAAATGCCTGCATGGATTTGCAACTGCCCTGAGTTCCAGTATGTTGACGTGCAAGCTAAATTCCCTGATCGTCCATAGACATTGGATGGACACATCTCCCATATGAGCTCCCCATCCCACGAGGGAGGCATCGGTAGTAATCTGTGTGGTAGGTTGATCCCGATGGAATGGAACTCCCGCTAGTAAGTTGTTTGGCTTGGTCCACCACTTCAGAGACGCTAGAATGTTGGTAGGTAAGGTTACTTGCCTGTGTACATCCTGCTTCTGATGGGTGTAAACGGAAGCAAGCCAGAGTTGAAGGCAGTGAAAGTGGAGCCTTGCATGAGGACCCGCGTAAATTGTAGCTGCCATATGACCCATGAGTTGCAGACAAGTAAGTATTGACTCTCTGGGGCTGTTTGAGAATATAAATACAAAGTCTTGGATTGCTCAAAATCATCTCAATGGTAGGAACACTCTTGCCGTGATGGAGTCTAGATGGGCTCCAATGAACTCTAAGGTTTGTGCAGGTCGAAGTGTTGATTTCTGTTCGTTGAGAATGAGACCTAAGAGGTTGAACATCTGTCTGGTTATAGATACCATATGGAGAGTGTCCATATCTGTTTTTCCTTTTATTAGACAGTCGTCTAGGTAGGGAAAGATCATAATCCATTGGCAATGCAGATATGTCACGACAACAGAGAGTGTCTTTGAAAATACTCTGGACGCTGATGATAGGCCGAAGGGTAGGACACGGTACTAACAGTGGTCCGATCCGACCACAAAGCGTAGAAATTGTCTGTGCCCCAGGTGTGTGGTAATATGAAAACAGGCGTCTTGCAGATTGAGAGCTGTGAACCAGTCCCCCTATTCTAATTCTGGGATAATGGATGCTAGGGTCACCATCTTGAATCGTTGTTTCCAAAGGCATCGGGTTCAGTCTAAAACAGGGTTCCAGTCACCTGTCTTATTAGTTGTGAGAAAGTAGTGGGACTAGAATCCCCTGCCCTTGAGCTCTTCTGGCACCGTCTCTACTGCTCCGATGTCTAAGAGACGGTCGACCTCCTTTTTGAGTAGATCCTCGTGAGAAGAGGGACGGGGATGGTGGGGAGGTGGGGGGTAGTGCTACGAACGGTACGGTGTAGCCTGATGACACGATCTCTAGGAACCAACAATCTGATGTGATGTCTCAGCCAATGATCGAAGGTTGGGGCAGATTGACCATGGTGACCCAGCACGGGGAGGTCCTGCAAGCCCTCGACCTGGAAGTCAAACCTGCTGTTTGCTTGTCTGCTGGTTTGGGTTACGGCTGTTCTGAGGCCATCTCTTCTGCAGTCGTTGCTTTGGTCTGGATACATGTCTCCTCCCAAACGAGGTGATGTCTGGGGAGCCTTGGTAGATCATAAGGGGAAATATATGTATGTCCTGAACTATGACAGTATGTTTTAATAGTTTCACAAAATAAAGCATAAAGATTAGCAAAACAACAAAAAAAGAAATAACTAGAGAAAAAATTGTGTCTCAAATTAGTATTCAAATGTTACCTTCAATTACATGGAGTGGAAATGTATTTAAAGCATGAAACCATTAACATGTATTTTCAAAGGCAATTGTTTTATGGAGGATGGAGGAAAACCATGAAAGAATGACAAGAACAAGCCCTTTCACAGAAGAAAAGTTTATAAGTTTTGAACTGATTATTTATGATAAATGTCTCGTAACTATTATCTTAACAGGAATCATCTGTGCAACAATTATTTTAGCACGGTATAAAATAATATTACACTTTGCTGACACTAATTTGTCTTGATTATTTATTCTAATGGTTTTATATTTTTATTGGTGCATTGGATTACAGAAAATGCAGTATAATTTAATTTTCACCATCATACAGGAAGAAATCACTGGAGGCATTATAATGATGAAAGAACAGCTATGCTAATACCACAAAAAAAAGGACGGAAAATGATTTATGCTACTTTCCTCTCATATTTGCAGTTCATTAAGTCACTGTCTTCTTATAATGACCAAGTGAAAATTAAAGTACTTCAGAGAAGAACTTTAGGTTCAGCATCATTAGAGGAAGAGAAATGGGTTCTTTGATGAACTTGACTGCAGAAATCTATAGAGCACAACTTAATCAGACTACACATTGATCTTTGATGCTAGAAGGCAGGCTTAAGATTGAATGAATCTTTTTAATACATATTTTGGTTTTTAAAAGTACATATGATGCATGAGAATCATTTATATTTAAAAAGCTTCAAATTCAAGTTAAAAAAATGGTACATGGTGCTTTTCTTTGTCCTCAGTGTAAAAACAAACCTAAAGCAACCAGTTGCCCATACTGTAAGATGGTTTTAAGACACTATTTGTGACCATGAAGAACAGCTACCTACCTAGCCCAAGAAAACATCATATTGGTTATTACTAATGAATTTCTAAATCACTCATGATGAACAGCTTTGTTCATCTGATAAATGACTTTGAGACACAGGAGAAAATAAACAGTATAGATAGTAGTTCATACCTTATCAAATAAAAAAACCCCCACCTTTCTTTGGCCATCTTCCCTCTAGACAGATCCTAAAGTACTTTATTATATGGCAAGACAAATTCTTAGTCTTATATCCTTGTAATCCTACTGCTTCCACAAGGTTGCTACAAAGGTGTAACGTAACCGAATTTGGTCCTCTGTGGTGGGATGTTGTAGTTATTCTGCTCCAATAACACTACACCACAGCAATGAGCAGGAGAGAAAAACAACTTCCCTGCTTTAAGATACAGAAAGAATTTAGATTAGCAAAATATGAACATCAAAATTAGAATTTTGGCTAGGACACAAAGGTTAACAGTCCTCTTTTTGAAAGTGCCATCACTACACACACACACACACACACACACACACACACACACACACAGTGCCCTATTCACTTGGAATGAATTAATGTTTTAGGGCAAAATCTTCAAAGACATCTAAGGTCAGGTCTATACTAGACCTGGAAAGCTGGCTTAAGGCACGCAATTCCAGCTACATAAATAAGGTAGCTGGAGTCAACATACTTCAAGCCAGTGCTTCCCAAACTTTTTGGCATCATGCCCCCTTTTTGAGAAACCCTCAGCCCCCCCCCCCCCAAATAGCAGCAAAACTTGTTGAGCAAAAAAAAGGAACTGACCGGGGCCGAAAAACAAAAATAGCAGCAAAACTTAGGAGGGGGAGGGATTGACGGGGGTTCGGTCACCTCACCCCCCGGAATTTCTTCAGCCCCCCCCCCAGGCACACCCCCCAGTTTGGGAACCCATGCTTTAAGCCAAGCTTGGCACAGTCTTCACAGTGGGAGGTCAATGGGAGCAAATGCTCTTCACTAGACCGACTAAACCGAATGCCAGATCAATCAATCTCTGGCATGGCAAGTGGAGATGTGGCCTAACATAGGAATTAACATCCCAATTTTGAAAGGGACTTAGACTAAACTCCACTGACTTTCAATAACACTGGCTCCCAACAGTCAGATTTTTAAAGGTATAGATGTCTAACTTCTACTGAAATCAAACTGAGTCAGATGCCCAAATACCTTTAAAAATCTGCTTCTAAATCCCTTTTGAAAATGGGATTTTAGTAGATTAGCAGGAAATTTTTCAAAAACACCGAACACCCTGGTATGGGACGGGGGAGCTAAATTCATCCATGCTGAAACGTTATTGACATCAGCATAATTATACAGGTTGAACCTCTCTAAATGGGGACTCTCTGGTCCAGCAATATCCAAGGTCCAGCAGGACCACGGATGATCCAGGACAAGAAAGTCCCGATGAAGGGCTGTCAAATGGGAGTCCTGCAGGACTGCAAGCTGCCCAGCAGGACCAGTAGCCTGGTGCATGGCAGCGGGGCTGCCTGGTGCATAGCAGTGGGGCTGGGGAGTCCAATGGACTGGCAGAGCAGGGGGATTGGCGGTAGGGCGGGGAGCAGGCAGCCGGGCCAGAGCTCAGGAGGCCAGCGGCAGGTGGGCCAGAAATAAGCTCGCTTGGTCCAGCAAAATCCTTCATCCAGGAATGGTCAGGTCCCAAGGGTGTCAGACTAGGGGAAGTCCAACCTGTACCAGGATCGTATTTGGCAAACTGAGTCTCTACTGATTCTTTTGGCTATTTTCTTCCAGGTTAGTTGTCCAGCTACACCAAAAGAAGGACAGGAAACAGCTGATGTGGATTTAATCAGGCTGCAACTTTATTATTGTGTGGATAGGGTTGCCAACTTTCTAATTCCGGACTGAACATCTTTGCCCCTCACACTGCTCGCCCCTTCCCTGAGGTCCTACCCCTTCCCGAAGCCTGGCCCCCGCTCACTCTATCCCTTCTCTCTTCGTTGCCTGCTCTCCCCCACCCTTGCTCACATGCTCATTTTCACTGCAAGGCTAGAATAGGCATATTTATAGTTTGGACAGATGTAAATTCAGGTTTTATTTTTTTACAGGAAACTAAAGTTGGCAGCAAAATAGCTTAAAGGGACAATTAAAAAAATGAAATTTCATGAAGGTTTCCACGATTCTTTCCTTCCCCTCTTCCCATTTTTTTGTAACCAGATTCATGTTTTTTGGTCACTGAAGTTATTGTAATTTTATGCATAGAATTAGGACCACTGTTATCATAGCGGCAATGGGTCCATTAAAGGCCCGCTCCTGAAACCCAAATACAAATCCATAGAGCACAACCACCGGAATGCACCTATTCAGATATCCTTAAATTTGTGGAAACTGATTCCCACACGTATTTGCAGATATGTACATGTATTCATGTATACATATCTAGCATGCACTGACATATCCTTCCACATTATTAATTATTACATTTATTGTTTAGTGCCAAGAGATCCCAACTAAGATCAGGGCTCAAGGATGGTAGGTGGTGGACATACACATAAAGAGTCTGCAACAAAGTTTATAACATAGCTAGACAAAGGTGGTGAGAAATGTACGATACATTGGCTCTTCTGCAATTACTAGTCAACAACATTCACTTTTTAAGAATAATTTCTTTGAGTTCCCTTTTCTTTTAAAAAACTTGTTATAAAATGAACACATACTTTGCCATTGTGCACAAGTTTGTAAAAGGATTAAAAGTCAGAGGGTTAGGCTACCAATTTTATTGACACATGCATGTGGCAATACACCCACCTATACAAAGCTACACAGCCTCTTACACACATACAATATATGCATGCGTACATTTGCCTCCACAGAAAGACTTTTTCATACATTTTTCCAGGGACCATCTAAATCACCTAGCCTGGAGGAGGGTGAGTTGGAGGGAAAAGTTAAGGGGAGGGAGAGAAGATGGGGATTGATAGAGGCCAAGGACTTCAGCAGGATGGAGCAGAGAGAGGAGAGAGTGTGGGAGGTATATGGGGTGGATGGGGATGCAGGAGGAGGCTGAAGGTTACAAGTGTATGAGGATGTGTGTGTGTGGGGGGGGGGCATATAGGGACATAATGGGAATGCAGCAGTGTATGGAGATGAATGGGGTGCAAGAGTGTGAGGGGTGAGGGACTTGGGGACAGCGGCTCTGGGAGGAGAAAGGATGGTGGGAGAGTGCTGTAAGGGGTACAGAGTTGGGAAGACAGGATGGGATGGAGAGAGGTGCAATGAAGGGGGTTACACACATTTCAAGCTCCTGAGTGCTGGAGATGGGGTGAAAGACTGCATGTGCAGACCCCACACCACAGCTTGAGCCCTTCCAGAACAAGAGCATGAGAAGAAGGGCAGCAGTCGGAGATGTGCACGCCGGTGCCACTATGTGACCCCTCAACAGCCATCTGCTGTGCGCTCGAACGGTGCTCCCTGCACCTGTCCTGACCCAGCCAATGGGAGCTGTGCCTGCAGGGGAGGGGAGGGGCAGGGAGAGGAGAGGAGAAGGGCAAGGAAAGCATATGGACCCCTCCCTAGTAGCTCAAAGCTAGGAGCCAGATATGCCACCTCAGTTGTATCCCTGTGGGCCACACAGCAGCTAGCAGGAAGCCTGCCAGCAGCTGTGACCCATACATTCAACAGCCCAGTCGGCAGTGCTGACCGGAGCCTCCAGAATTCCTTTTTTGACTGGATGTTCTGGTCCAAAATGAGACACCTGGTCCTCCCATGTCTGGGACTCTCCCACAGATAAAAGTGTACACGCTACAAGTAATCCCATTTATTCTGTACTTACCCAGGGGGCTGCCACCAGCTCCCCCTCTTTCTCCATCCAAATCCTACAGCAAATCCATTGCTGGGACCTTATCATCCACTCTCTTTTTAGGAGGGGTAAAGGAGGCGTATAAAAGGGGGGTTGGCTTCCTGCTGTTACAACCACAGGAGCCCCAAAACAAACACTATTCCATTCCTTTAAACAGCATCGCCTTTTAAAGGCCTTTACCAAGCAAGCCACTTATCTGGTCACTGGATGCCTTCGCTATGGAGAACCCGCACAGGACATCTGCTCCACACTTAAATTGTAACAGATGGCCTATCACCATAATAGGCTGCCCTGGCATCTGCTGTGGGGAAGGCAAAAAAATGTCCACTCCACCAAAACCATTATGATGGCGAGGGAAAAAAAATTCCTTCCCAGCTTCCCTAAAAAGGAGCAATTTAGCAAAGTGCCTACAGCAGGTTCAAACCCCACCTAATTATCACACCTCAAGGAGAGGGAGGGTGGGCGCTGCCTTGCCTGCTCGGTGGAGAAAGGGGCTTTTAATGCCAGGACTTGCACCTCTAAATCTTTCTGCCCTTACAGTCCCAGGGGCTAGTGTTGCAAACCTGCCCATCCCCCATCTTTCTGAAGCACTTTCTGACCTTGCTCTCTCCCCTTCTCTCACCATAAAGCACCACTGCCTTCCCCAGCAAACCTGTACCACTATTGGAAGCCTTCCTTGAGCTGTGGGTCAGAGGGCACTTATGCCACCAGGCTAAAATAATCATGTTACCTCCACCCTTAAGTCTGTTTGGCTCTTCTAACAAAAACAACATGGAAAAAAAGTGTCATTCATAAAAATAAATAATGTACCTTTTTTCATTTCCAACTTCCCCAATTTCCCCATCCCGGTTGCTCAGAGCACACCCTTCTCCATTTGCACTGATGCCGACAAAGCTGCTAGCCATTAAATAAAAATACAGTGGAGCATTTTTAATCAGCCTAGTGTGTTTTAATTACAGTAAATGAGATTATTTTTATTGCTTTAAGGTACTAAAAGTATATTATTTGGGCTGTTTAAAATGGGAGCTTTTAAACAGTCCAAATCATTTTGAAAACATAAAAATCTCTTATTTTTAGAGACAGTATATTATAGCTATGGATGCGCCACTGACTATGTATCCAGCAGCATTTTTCTGACAAAAATAATTCTTACAAAGCCATGGAAATTCAATTTAATGCTTACCAAAGCCAAGCCGTCTAAACTGTACAGAAACAAAGAACAAACAGCATCAGTGGCATACTGAACCAAAGCATTCATGTTCTGAAGATATGACACTAAGCTTCCATTTGGAAACCGCGTCCTTTCTGGGCTTACCATGGATTATGTACTAATATACAGCACACTGAGGACCAATTCTGTGATTGGATTGGGCATGGCTGGAACCTAACACCAAAGGCAGAGTCCCATTAACTTCAACTGGGCTCTGCGTGGGTGGCACCATGTGGTGGCAGCAGTGGTGTCCTGCACTCCCTGCAGTGGAAGGAGCTGCGGGGGAAGAGGAGCACACTGGGAAAGTACACTCGCTCCACTTCCCCATGGTGGCGGGAGCTGTGGGGAGGGAGAGGGAGAGAGAGAGTGTGTGTGTTTGGGGGGGGGGCGCGTTGCTGCCACTATGCCACATCAAGCCCCTTTCCCCACCATGTCCCCGAAACCGCATCGTGGGGAACTGGGGGCTATAGAGGGGAGGGGGCAGAGTGATAGCAGGAAGGGCCGGTAATGGACAGCCCCTCTCCCCCAGATTGTACAATCGCACAGGCTGGGCCGGGAGTTTTAGACCCCCTGTTCTAAATGATGTGCTTGTCTAAAACAGCTGCATCTCAATCACACAAAAAACCCCTTTGCCAATAGTGATACAGGTCTGCCTATGACACATTTCTAACTAGGAACACCACAAACCTTGGATCATTTTTATAGCCCTAAATTAGCCATTGAAAATACTTGATTTTTTTTTCCCGAGGTGAAGTTGGCTCTGCCTCTCCCAAGATAAAACTAACCAGCCTTGCCCCTTCATTTTCAATGGGAGGGGTTGTAGTACAGATATGAAACATAAATCTCAAGTGCAATGGGCCGGTGTGGAAGACGACGTAACAAACCCCTTATTGCAGTTTAACAGGGATACACTCGTAATCAGCTGAAAAGGTTTCATGTCTAGATAATGTACAGTCTTGATTTGTGAGAAGCAAGATTTTTTTCAGCTAGAGTAAGTATAAGCCTGGGATTTCATGTATTAGGTCTCATTTTGTATGTAAAAACCGCAGATAAAGGGCTCTGAAGGCATAGAAAGAGGATGTGCCACCAGCACTCCTAACAACTCAAGACTTTTTCCAAATTCACTTCCAGCTGGCACGTCAAACTGATAATTGTATTTCTATGAGTAGAGGGATGGCAGGAGGAGTAAAAAAACAAGGCTGATTTATTTATTTGAACAAAACCAAACCTGTTTAAAATGTACAAAGCATCTTTTTTCTTTAAGACATTATACGCAAGGAGGTCTGACATGGAGTCATTCAAACACTAAGCAGCAAATACCAGCACTTATTAGTACAGGGTGTGATCCTGAGGTGAGCAGACTTGGTCCCATGCCCCTACTTCTACCTGAGAATAATCTGCAATAGAGGAACACTGCAGGTGGGCAGTTGCAGAATTTTCTTTCAGTTTTGCTGTGCGGATGTGTGGGGTTTTGATCATACTCTTCCCACAGAAATGAAGGAGGGCTCAGGTCCTCCCAATTTGCTTTGCTTCACCAGAGGCAAGGGGCATCCATGCAGAATGCTCTTGCCTCTGCACCAACTCCCAGCCCTGGCTCTTGTCCTTGAAAGCATGACTCCGAGTCCTGCAGGAGCTGTGTTGTATGAAACTCTCCCCACCCACCCATCCCCCCCAGAACAAAGAGTGACTTAAAAGGTCCATAGAAAGGAATAAAATCATACACAAAATTCCTGCAGACTTTGCACATCCATAATCCGGGCCTGTTGCCCCACCTACTCCTCCCGATCTGAAGATCTAGATTTCTACAAAGGTGCTTCTGAAGGGCCATGGGAAAAATGTTGCACAAGTCTTTCCCTTCCTATGCTTCCCCCTTGCCCAAGCTATGGGCTTTCATTACCTCCTACACCAGGAAGCAGAGAGCAGTATTCAGACCCAGTTCTTGTTTAGTCCTTAAGCAGACAAGTTAATGACTGTAACAAATAAGGATGTCAGGAACCTGGCTCTGAGTGATTGCAATTTGCTGATCTGCTTTGGGTTAACTGACTGACTTGTGTCTCTCCATTACCATGACACAAACTGTGTTTCCTGCAGAGGGCTAAGTCCTTGCCCCATTACCCACCAAAATCTCCACTGACATCAGTGTGTGTATTCACTGAGGAGGGACACAGCAGGGGTGTTAAAATTGAGCCCCCTAGGACAAATTGAACAATGTCTTGGAAATAACAAGAGTTACAACCAGAACAGTGGGCAGCATTATTTTCTTTTTTCTTCAACTAAAACAGAGGTGTTCATGGTTTTTCCCCATAGAAAAATTCAGACTAAATATGAAGATAAACAAGATGATGATTTGGTGTTTAACATGCCTCACTTTACCCTTCTGTGAAATGGGGACAATACCTACTATACATAAATGATGGGAGGTGGCATTAACATTAGCAAACTGCCTTCAGATGAAACGTGATAGTATGAGGGCAAACAATTGACTTTATTACTTTATGCTATTAAGAAATGCAGAGTGGTTTTAATTTGTTAGTCTTCTACGACATCTGCCTTTAGGTGATAATTTTTAAAATCCCTGTTTAAGTTCTAGTTGGATTTGTCAGGCTTTGCAAATGTTTTCTTTCAGGAATTTACCACCATTTTCTTCAACTGGTATCGCTACAGCTGCTCTACAACAGCAGACTGCATCTGCCTCCTATCTCCAGAGAGGTAGCTTTTAACAGCAAAGTACTCATTTGCAACTAAGCACCACGCCCCCATCACAGTCTTCTCTGTTTAGTGAACTAGAACTCTATCAATTTTTCATAAATAAATCCGTCTGATTATAAGTCTCTGCCAAAAGTGGATTCTTGACATGAACCTCTGCCAGGATATTACTAGGACATGTGAAATGACAACCTGACAGAACAAATCGCTAATGGAGATTTATTCTGGGAAAGACATTTTTATCATGATTCTTTTACACAGCAGCAAGAATGTAGAGCGGGGGTATTTCATAAGTAATCACTGAATACATAGGCAGATGAGCTCACACGAACATGTATCAAACATGAGCAAGTCTGGGAATTCCTCCTGATGGACAAAGCAATCAAGACAGGGCAAATCTACTTCCATCCAGTTTTGCTTGAGAGTAGAATTAACATGTTTCTGTCGCATAAAGGGAGGAACGAGAGATACATGGTGTGTAAGAACACATACACAAAACCCTACTTGGCAGTGCACAAGGCCAGAGTTTGAGCCACCTAGCATGTACAGACCCTTTGCTCATTCCCACACAACAGGGCTACGTTAGGTCACTCACTTGACTGAGATGCTTGGTGGTTGCTGTTATAAAAATGGATGGTGATTGTCTACCCTGTGTTCCTGCAGTGCAGCAGAGGGGGTCCCACCAAGAATGCTGAAGTTTCTATGCAACTTGATTTAGCTGCAGTGAAGGTAGTTTCTCTTTAGTATGCTAATATTAAAAGCTGAGACATATAGGCCACTGGCTTGGGATGCGGGTTCTATTCCTACCTCTGCAGCTAATTTAGAGTCTCTTAACATCAGCGTGCCACTCTGCAAAATAGCAACAGCAGCACTTACTCTATGTATACTAAAGTGTAGCTGTAGTCACAACTTGGCCTCCACCACACAGTATTTGGGATCTCAATGCTCCCACCCTCACCTGTGTGAGGGGAGGTGAACCAAAATATGCAGAATTAGCTTGCAAGAGGCCTGGGTGATGGGCAGAGCTACCTTCACTTAATCTTCTCTTTCCCCACGGAAGCCCCTGCGCAGGAGTCTTGTGGGGATCCAGATCTCTGAAGGAGAGAAGACGGATGAGTCACAGGTGAAGCTCTGAGACTCTGCCCCCTGAACTCTTTCTGCCCGAGCTGTGGATTAGATTAACTCAATTTACATCAAGTCTGAGTGTGTAATTTGTGAGAGTCTTTCCTGCCTGATCGGGAGCCCTCAATCTGAGTGCGATTCCAGGAAGCAGCAATGCCCCAAGAGAAACACACACACACGCCGCAATATAACAGCTGTGCTTTTAAAACACTGCAATGATGTGATGTGGTTCATATAGACCTACCCACGTTAGCTTTTATGTAGCTGGTACTGGCAGCAAGAAAAGCCAGACTGCACCCAAGGGGAGCACTAGTATACTCTCTACCAAGCATATTTAAATGGTAAGACTTTGGGCTCAGATCCAGAATATCCACTGTATAGTCTCTGCTGGATGAGTTATATCCATTCCTTGCAAAGGGATGGATTTGATGATCTTACAGTTCCCTTCCATCTCTCACTCTAAGATCCTATGATCCTATTTCACTATTGAGAACAACAGTGATGCAACCCACGGTCCCTCTCTTTTGTTTCTGCTTTCCCCCAGCGCTGTATGCATCTCCCTGTAATAGATATGACTCTATACTATTAACAGATTTCAATGAATTTGCTGGTGTGATCAACTGAATTTGAAAGAACAAAAAAATTCTGTTGCATAATAAAAGAGGATTTTTATAGGTTTTATATGTTAGGTAATCAGCTTCGCAGATGATCAAAGATTAACTTTAAATGGATGCTGCTAAGAAAGAGCCTCAGTCTTAAATCAGCTTTCCTGCATTAAACCTTCCTCTTTAATCCTCAGCTCCAAGTAATTTTATAAATAGATAAAATTGAAAAATCTCTTAAACCACACAAATATAATCAGATGAATCCCGCTGCAATCCTCCTTTTTCTTGGGGATTCCTTTAGTTTCTTTGGAAGGTAACAGTGTCCTCATCCGGGCTGCATTGTTCCGTAGTAACAAAATTATTAATAAACAGAACCCAGATCATTAAAAAAATCCCTTTCACCCAGTTCCAAAATGCCATCATAGATGTTTGTGTAGAGTAAACCCCAAGCACCCGTTAGCCCACAAATAAGGCTCAGAAAAACATTCTAGCTGTGCAGCATTTCTGCTAAAATGACCATGTGCAATGCTGTATTTGTTCTGAATGGTATTGTCTTCAGTTTTGCCCATACACAGTGAGCTCTCAGAACAGAAGCCTGTTATCTGTTTGGAACAATCATCCTATAGTAAAGCCCCATGAACACTTCTGGAGTTAGAAAAATAAAGTTTAGAAATCAAATATGGGTGAAGAAAAGCATGGACTTGGGAAAACTGCTCACAAATTTGTTCCGTTTCAATTGTTTTCATGATTAATTTGGGACACAGGGATCAGATCATGATCTCAATTATAGCAGTATAAATCTAGAATAACGTCACTGGAGTTACCCCATGGCCTCACCACCTTGAAAGCTGACGTTTCTTTTGGAATGTGAGAGTGTAACTGTGTACACGGTTAACCAATGAGCCCGGACTCATTGGTTAACCTTCACGGTTACACGCAGGCTCCTCGTACACGTGGGAAACTGGCTTAAAAGGCGGCTTCCTGTGTGCGCCAGCTCCCAGGGAGCCACCTACCCAGCCTCCCCTGCTGCTGCCTCTATCAGAGGCAGCAGGGAGGGGGAGCAGGCAAGAGCAGGTACACATGGGGTATGCCCTTAAAAGCTGGTTCTCCACACACACTGGATCCCAAGAAGCTGCCTTCCCCCAAGAGGAACCACGCATTTTAACATCCCTACGTTTCATAAGATGAAACTGTTTTAAAACTTTATCTCCTCAGTCCCCTGCCAAATTGTGTGACATGATATTTACATGGTCTTATTTTTATAACTCTTCTTTCTTGTTGCTGTAGGAAAGACCAACACAAACTAAACAGGAAGCTAGTTGAATATACAGGGGAAAGAGTAAAACTGATTACAATCAAACTGTTGTCAAAGACAGACACAAACATAAAATTAGAAAAGAAGGTCCTACCTTTTTCAGTTATAGTTACTTTTGGTTTTGTTTGAAACCATTATAGATACACATTTTTCAGACTGGAATGTGATTTTTAAATTAACAGAATCTCTTTAGTAGAGAATCAATACAGCTGATTTTTATTGTCACTCACACTAGAGTTTGCCCTTGTACAATTCCAATGACTTCCATGGAGCTACATATAATTTGTACCAGTGTGAAAATCCAACCCTGCATATTTTTCTGACTTGACTGCATTCATAGTCTCTCTCTATATCTATTTATCTATATCTATATATATGGCCATATGACTTAAGAAGGAAACAGAATTTGATTACTTATGTACTTGTTACCACTCAGGAAGTCAAGGAACACTTTACTGGGAGTGAGATACAACCCAGCAAAAAGCAGAATAAGCATTTGGAGGAAAGATGCATGTAATTGTTAAAAAGACAGAGGGATAAACAACGTACCAGAGCTGCATGCAGTAATACACACAGTCACACCACACATTTGTATTTGGCAATAAAAATAAAGACACAGTAGGAACTGACACATCATATGGTATGTAGATCAAGAAATGTACGCACATCAGGATGAAAATGTGCAGTTTTCAGAACATCCCTCGTAAAAACAAATACATGTAATAAATAATACTGGGGATGAGTGAGCGCACTTAGCCTAATTTAAAACTCACTCAAATATCCTGGGTTCAAAAGTTCATCCCCTATGTTAACAGGTCTGTGTTCTGCTTACTGGGAACTATAAATAAAGAAGCAGAGAGGAAATTTCTAACTGACAAACAGAGCACCCACATGTACCAGCCTAGCTGTAGGCATTTGCTTTAGTTAGTAATAATTGAATATGAGGACAAAGCAATGAATCATTTTAACGGATCTAACTCTAGCATTTTCTGATTTATTTAAAAATGGTGTATAATATTTGCATTTGTTAGGGGAAGGTGGAAAATAGGGGTCATATATCAAGGTCCCAATCCTGCACTCTTTGTACATTTAATACTCCCACTGAAGTAGAGGTATGTTTTGGATATTCAAGGATAGCAGAAGCAGATCTAAGCCAATGCAGGGCTGTTCCCTACAGTATACTCTATAGCACTTGCTTTGTCCAGTTATGTTTTAAGTATATCAGGTGATAGAGTTTTGACTGCTCCCCTCAGGGAATTCTTTCAGAGCCTAGTACATCTCACTGTCAGAAAGTTGTTCCTGATATTCAGCCTCAATTTTCTTTTAATTTCTCCCCATAACTTCTGGTTATGTGGCACTTATACCCCCGTAGTGCAATGCAGAATCATAGCCCTCGTCTTCCCTACACAATTTTACTGCCTCGCCATAATTAACAGGCAGCAAAATTCACCCAGGAAAATACTACCTAAGAGAAGACATTTCTCTGTGCTGGGATTGTTACTTGATTCAGAATAACCTTTTTTTTTTTAATTATTATTACTCCTTTTGGTACGGATATAGTGCTGGGCACAGGATCTGCCATCCTGTCTCTACTTTGCCCATGGGTAGCTTGAACTTTATGATGCAATACACATTCAGGGCCAAATAACACCCCAGTTCCCCATTACAGAGCTGCTGGAAAGTGTGGTAGAACCACAGAAATTGAACAGTGGTGCTCAAAGGTGTTCTGATGGCATAACAGACAGTTCACATTTTAATTTGAGTTTGGGTTTGAATCAGCATTTGAATCAAACTCACGGGCCTCAAAGTTTCTTTAAACATCCCATGACTTTAATCCATGCATTTTTTTCTTACCCACTCTCTGCTATTTATCTAGTGACAACTGATGCAAATCTGTAACCGTAAGAACACTGCTGTGGCAGCTAATTTAATTTATTATATGTGCTTGAATCTCATATTGATGCTGCAGAATAGATTGGAACTGTAAGAAAATAAACACAAAACTAGAATGGTAGTAATTATTCATTCTGCCAGCGAGGTTTACTAGTCAGGCATTAAAACCAAGCAAATGGCAGAAAAGATTCTTTTGCAAAGTTAATACACCGTTGTGGAATTTCTGCACTGCCAGGAACATGTTTGCACTGGCCAGTTTCACTGGCAGATAAAGCCATTTTATATGGTATCACAGCTGTGTCTCAGACTCTCACAGCACATACACATTTTAATTCTTTTCTTACCTAATGATAAGGAGAATACTAGATTAATTAGTATTACACATCTCTACACTTTAGTACGTAAAAATGGAAATCTGGTCTGCTGCTCTCAGACCTAACATTTTTGATTTAGTGCTAAATTTGTGATTCTACTATGGAACTTTCCTTTATTCATTAAAGTTGAACACCCTGCCACTGAAGTATTCAAGCATTCTTTACTTAGACATGCGGAAGGGAAAAAAAACCCAAGAAGAAAAATTAACCAAACCCAAGAAATATAAACCCCAACTGTCAAACAAAAAAGTCCTTGTGAAACTAGAAGCCAACAAAAAATGGGTATTAACTGACACTACATACATTGATTCTGTGGCCTGGTGCACAGGGCACAGAACTGAATCTCAGGAGACCCAGGTTCTATTTCTAGATCTGCTACTGGTTTGCTGGGTAGCCATGGCCAAGTCATTTGGTGTTCCATGCCTCAGTTTCCCCATCGGTAATTTGGGGATAGTAACACGTCCTTTGAAAAGCACACAGATAAAAAGTGCTATATAAGAACTAGATTCTATTATCATCATCATCCAAACTCCTCCAGAGTTTTGGGGTATTTAGATGTAGCCTTTTGATTTGGGCCATATTCTAATGCTGGTACATGCCTCATGTTGAAAAATGATGGATTCAGGTGGACCAAACTTTCCTAGCTACTTATCAAACTGTATTTAGTTAAGCCCCCTGCTTCATCAACAATTCAAATCCAAACAAGACTTCCCAACCCTAGAGTTTTTCTCCTCAATCAAATTTTGTACAGTCAACTCTGAGTATATCAGCATGTCTGAAATACACAAACACATTCAATACACACTCTTAAATGTGCTTCCCCTTCCCCGTCTCCTCCCTTTTGTGGGCTAGAAAAAGAGCTGGCATCGGGCACTGGCCTTGTTTGGCAGAGCAAAGCTGAAGTGACAGTATTACTGCTTAGATGCTCATGTTATACAACACAGCAAAGCAAGAGCTGCCTGAAAATAATGCAGCTTTATTTATTTTGTGCAGGCAGAGCTGTTGCTGCTTTTCTGGGCTACCTCATCTAGTTTACTCTGCATTTTTGGGATTAGGAAATGGTGGCAAAGGTGGGCATTATTTGGCTCTGTAAAGGAATTACATTTATAAGCGAATCCTCTCCTGCACATGCCTTTCCAGTGACTTGGGACATGTGCAGGAGAGGATTCGCTTATAAAGGTAATTCCAATTGGTGGGAGACGCTGTTCCCAATACCAATGGGCCTGAAATAAAACCTCAGATTCATCCATTCCCAAGCTTTACAATTCCACAGAGCTGGGGGGTTAAGCTCTCCTTTGTATTTCACAACAGATAGACCAGGAAAAACTCCATTAAGAGAACCTTTGCTGGTTTTTCCCCTCTTACTTTACCACACCTAGCCAGTAACGTGTATTTGAAACAGGGCAACCTGATCCCTCACTGACCACTTAAGATATGTCTACAATGGAAGTAAAAGCCCATGGCCCAGGTCAGTTGACCCAGGCTCACAGGTCTTGGGCTGTGGGGCTCCAACGCAGGGCAAGATTCTCCTTTTATTTACAGCAATATAAAACAGGGAATAAACCCTTTATTTTTAGTGGATTTACTCTAAATTAACATTAATGTGAATGAAAGCTTTGGGGACACAATGTCTCTCTTTTGAAACACATCAGATCATTGTCAATTAAGCTACAGTGGATTTACAGGAATGTGGTAACCGAGAATAATTTAGCCCAATATTTTTTAGGGTTTTTATGACTTTTATTTCAATATTTAGTCTCTGTAAATACACACAAATATTTTGCCTGTACAAACCTGGAGGACACTCTCCCAGAATAAGCATGTGCTGCATAATAATGTGGCAGAATATATTACATTTCTGAGGTTGCGGTGACAAAGAAATAAAACCACTACACACCTATAACTGATGCTGCAGGGAGAAGGAATGGCAAGCTACTCTTCAATCCGGCGTTTTGAAGTGCAGTACGCCTTTGTAAACACCTCTTTAGATATTGGGAGAACACGTCATGAGAGGACTGACACATTTTCTGATTTAACTGGAAGGGCGGCAATAGTTAAAGATTTCACACCGTCTACTCCATTCAGAAAATATTATTTGTATAGTAGGCTGATGGGTAGGTCAGGCTGTTGACAATGTCCCCTCCAACACATGCAGAAATCATTCAATAAATTCTGTTGTTCATTGGGGGAGGGGGGGGCGGGGGGGAGGGGAAGAGAGGGAGGGAATTAGCTCCCCAAATAGACAAAACTAAGGGCTTAACTAGTGTTGGATGGGGTGGGGACGGTAAGGTCAGAAGGACAGGTTAAATTCTGGGGAGCACAGCAATAACCCTCTGCTAATAGCAGCGCCCCGTATGTGTGGTGCCAGTGTCTCTGAGCTTTAGGAAGTGCGGGGCCCAATTTGAACCGTTTCGACGGGGCCCCGACAGCCAGGATTTTTTGTTGACCCCCCCCCCCCCCCAAAAAAAAACCCATACCACACCCACACACAAATTTTGGTTGAGCAAAAAAAAACCAGCACACACACAAAAAAGTCACAGCCCCACCAAACCCAGGGGCCGACTCCCCCTCCCGCAGCACAGTGAAATCCCTGCGCTCAACTCACTCCTCCTGCGGCACGCAGAAGCCGCTGTGCGCCTCCGGAGCCAATGCTCCCTCCCGCAGCGTGCCTGGCATGCCAGCACACTTCCGGATTTAGGGCGGGGGGCCCTCTTGCTTTAGGGCGCGGGGCTCGATTTGGGGGAATCGGGCGAATCGGCCTAAAGCCGGCCCTGCTCTGAGGCTAATCCAGATGATTGGCAGCCCGGTTGGGCTAGACCAGGTGTGAGCCTCCCATTGTAAAGCCCCACTACGCTACTGTATCCCCACTCATTCTGCAATTGCCCACGTGTGTCTGGGCACCTACCTCCTGGTTCTATGTGCAGAGACACATTTGTGAACCTTTTCCAGTCAACTGTATGAATTATGGGAGAGCTTGTCTGTCCTTCCGGGGAGACGGTGGTAAGAGAATTAGGGGATTGTCAGCACTCGAGTGATTTTGTCTGAATCCTCACTGCCACATGAGTGAGTTCTAGCCAGAGTGAAACCAGAGCGCAGTGTCTAATGAACCCCAGACAACTGGGCCAGCTAGCCAAGGCTTAACACATCCAAAACAGGTCAGTGTTTTTTTCTGTGGGGGCTGTGTATTGTAGGTTAGTGCTACAAATTACTGTTGGCTGCAGTGCCACTCACAAAAGGTGGTGACTGATAGAAGCAGGTCTCTTTCTGCCATACCTTGTGAAGTAGCCAACAATCCTGAACTCTCCTTCCCCAATACTCACCTCTCCTCCTCCCTCTACCCTTGCGATGTGGAGCTTGTTTATATGTAACCCCATGGCTTTCATTTTCTAGCTTTTCCCATGGGTGGGACAGGAGTGGACTGAAGCAGCAAATCCTTCGCCTTTTCACTGTGTGCCAGGACTACACAGAGGCAGTGAGCCATTAGCAAGGATCTCATTTAGAATCAGGTATTGGCTTTAGTTTCTCTATTGTGACCCAGCTCTCTTGGCACGCTCTGATTTATGGGTTGTGGCAATAGCATTCTTGCCCTAACATACTACCTGGAAGTGGTAGTTTGGTTGGGAAGAAAGGCATCTAGGTGCTCAGGTTAAGAGGAATTGTGAGAGGCAAAAGGGCGGCTTGTTCTGTTGGGCATGTTGGTGTGGTCTTAACAGCTATAACAACAGGATTGGGGAAACACTTATGGACCAATCGCCGCAGAGCAGGCATGGAAGGACTTCATCCAAACGAAGAGAACTATCACCATTTCAACTATGAGCTAGATGCTGCAGCACAAGGCGATTCTCTGGTGTTGTCCTGGACTCTCATCTGGATGGTATCCACTTCTTAGAAGTGGGAGCCAATAATCCTCTAGTATCAGAGGGGTCGCCGTGTTAGTCTGGATCTGCAAAAGCGACAAGGAGTCCTGTGGCACCTTACAGACTAACAGATGTACTGGAGCGTAAGCTTTCGTGGGCAAAGACCCACTTCGTCAGATGCACGTGATCCTCTAGTTAGACAAAGTGTCAGGGAATGAAAACCAGTTCCAAGGTGTGCAGGCAGGACATGCTAGCTCAGCTCCAACGTAGCAGCACCTGAGGTGGTCTGTTTTAGCAGCTGGGGGTCAGATTCTTATGTGTAATGATAGTGTAATTACATGATGGCAATTGGGCATTGGCATCTGCAGAACTGTCTGACTTTTGGAGCTGCGTCACTTCTCCAGCCTTGAGAGGCTGGCAAAAGAGTCCAAGCCACAGCTGAATTGTAACACCCTGCAGTGAACTATTAAATGTATTTTATTGCCTTCTTCAACTCTGGTTTCACTACAATGGAGCCTCAAGTGATTTGATTAGAGTAAACTTACACTTACTGAAAATAATAGGACTTTAGCTTAAGCATGATATCTTGTAAAGGCTAAATACATATATATTCTGTCCCACCTATATGAGCATAAGCAGTGCAGAATAGATATACATGCATAAAAGCTGTTCAAGAAACCACCCTTATAAGCCAGTCTCCTCTCTTAAGAGGGGGCCTTAATTTTTCTTCATCTAGGTTATCAGATCAGCTCCATTAAACAACTGTTTTTTCTTAGTGTGCCAAATTAAAACAGGTTTTTCTGCATTTTTTATGACCGTCTCTTCTCTCCTTTCTTCTTTCTGCATTTTTTTACATTATCTCCCTTTTGTCCTCCCCACCCCACCCCACCCCCTTAACTTGTCCAGATGTGCTGTTAACTATGCCATGTAAACTCTTACCTCTTCTTTTCCTCCTATTTTGGAATATTTCCACTGGCATGCAAAAAAGGTCCATATCTGGACAGGTGGAGCCTTCCTAAACAGCATGCTTAATTTTAATGGATGATCTGCCTCTGCCCCAAAACATTAGGGACTGCACTTTTTAAACCAGAAAAAAAACACTGACTATGCTATTTTATAATACCCTTCCCACCCCCCCATCCCAGTTTCTAGAAGCCACAGTTAGAAGAATTCCTCTGGTTCAGGGGGCTAACTAGTGAGTTATCTACTAAAAAAAATGAACTAATCCAAGCAGTGGGCAGCAGAATGAATAAGAGAAATAGTATTTCAGTGGCAGTGCACTGGAAGATGAAGGGTTTGCAGCAATAAAGTGGAATCTGAGAGAAGGTTTGGTTTATAGTGAACATTTGTCAAAAGCTGGGGTATGCCAGTTGACCAAAACAGTGGCACTGTGAACCACCAGAACTGTCCTCAAAACTCAGAATCTGTCCATATTTAGAAAGTGATCGAGGATTTTGCACATATGTTGCTAATGATACAAACTGTTAATGCAAATTGCCAGAGGAAAGTGTATCCATGTAATCATCACTTCACAACAGTAGAGTGCACTTTACATTAGGGGTTTAAACATGTTTAACTATATTCATGCAATTTTACTGGCACAAATTGCCCTAACATACACAGGCAGTCTATTTCAAATAATTAGTTCCCAGATTTTAGACATATGAAGTTGATTGTGTTCTCTGGAAAATGATCACCAAGTACCTAGGACCCAGATCTTTAATTTTTGAAGCATCAAGAAGAACTAGCCCATAATTTCTTCTCAAGTATTTAAGTAATATTCACCCTCCACTGACATCACAACTATTGATTTCTCTACTCAAACACAGAACTGCTAAGGGCATGATCTGCAGAAATAGCTTGTACAGGTTGAACCTCTCTAATCTAACACCCTTGGAATCTGACTAGTGTCGAACCAGAGAGTTTGCCGAACCATGGGAGGTCAATATTGTCTAGCAGCATTACCAACATTTCCTCTGCTTACCGGGCTTTTAGAAGACACTTAGTGGTAAATTAGGGCTAAATAACAGCACAGAAAACTGAGAGCCAGGACTGGTGGCTGTAAACAAACTTTATGGGACCATGGGAAACTTGGCCACAACCAGGATAAATGGACCTCTGGTTAACTCAAACCATGCCAGACCATGGATGTTGCTGGACTAGAGAGGTTTAATCTGCATCAACATCCACTAAAGGCACTTAATCTGAGTCAGATTATCCAGGAATATAGCACAGCAACAATTCATGCTATTGAAAACCTGCGATATAGCATTAAAAGGGTTGTTGAAGACGATTCATGATATCTTACATGACATTAAATGCCAAACTCTGACCGGATTACTCATTTGAGACATCCACTAAAGTTAATAGGACTACTAGGGATATCAGTGTATAGTTGTGTAAACAATTAACTGATAAGCTTACACAGGAGGATAGAGAGGCAGCAGCGCGCGGAGGGTGAGAGGGGCAGGCAGGAACTGGTACATGCAGGGAGAGAGCTTTTAAGCCTCTGTGGGAAGATGGAGCAGTCTCTGTCCACAGGGAGCTCTGTTCTGCCATGGACAGAGGAGGCTGCCACCGCCCTGCATTGCTGCCTCTCTATCAAAGGCAGCAGCGGGTATGGCAGGGGGCTCCCCAGGAGTGGGGTTGAGAGAACACTGGCTGGCGGCCCCACCCCATGGGACTATCAAATAATTGTGTAAATGCTAAAATTTTGTGCAGTTATATGATATGTAACATCCCTAGTGACTACCTGCATGAATAAAAACTAAGAGGATTTGGATCTAACAGCATATGTTCACTCACTTTCTGCAAATGAAAGCGCATGCTATAGCTGATTAATCGAATTTATAGTTGAGAGCCCAACCCTGTAAAAATGTGTTGTGTCAGTTCTTCGGACATAATTTTTTTTTAAATCAGATACAAGTATTAATAGCAGAAACTCCACTAGCAGGGAGTACCCTCTTTCATACTAATCAGTGACCAGATCATCAAAATCCCCCAGTGTCTCCTAGTTACTTAAACAAGCAGCCATTTTTTTTAGAGGGTCAGAATCAAGTTTACACTGTTCTCACCTAGCTCCTCCATTTTCCTTGATTGCACTACATTTAAATAGTTAAAAAAAAGTAGTGAAACTCTCATTCAAATCATTGAGAGTTGTGCTTGCTTATTCCAAAGCTGAATTTGGTCTACCACCTTAAAATATTACTAAGAAACTCACACCATTTTTCAGAGAAAACTACTGACATACTAAACAAGAGAATAATAAAAAATTCATGAAAAGATTACCATCAGAGTCTTTGAACATTAGCCAATTAATCCAACTTCACTTTATTTGGTTCATGTTGGGGACCCAATTTACATAAAACAAATCTAAAATGAACAATGGACACATACAAGTAAAATAAAAAGCAGAATAAAAAATTACTTATGAGTTTAAGCCATATAGTATACTGCTAACCTCTTCAAAGCCATACAGTAGAAGTGAAAGATGAATCACATAAAAAGAACTGATTTTTCTTCTGCTTTTCCATGAACAATCTGACTTTTATTCCTTCAAAAGCGAGCTCTATATATTTTTCTGCCAAGCAAATAGTTTATTAAAATGAACTGTGGATGACACACAAAAAAGTGTTTGGTTTGCAAAGACTGAACAGACCTCTTACTCCTCAAAAAGTAACTTAGACAAATAATATAGAGACAGTAACTTCCAATAAGGAAAGAAATTTCAGCGATAGTCTTGTCAGGGTAACTGACCAGGCAGCGCCTCTTGATTTCATAACATATTATATTAGTACAACCTTCATTTAAATGTTTTTATAATTGAAGAATGATTCCTCCTAATCATTTTCATCACTCACAGGACGTATGTCCTTGCAGGTTAAAGTCCTACTGGCAAAAGTTATCTTCAAGAAGTAACTTCTTATCTTCAAAGCCAAAGAACTGACAACTATTGACAGGATGGAGGGACTCTCACTAAACCACCCAGGCAACAGATGGCGTTGCTGGGAAATTCTGTTCACCAAAGCTACTTCCCGCCCACTCCACTTTAAAATGAAACATGCACAGCAGCATAATAAAAATGTGTAAGGTAAGCAATAAATCAATTAATCAATCAATCAATCAATCATTAGTGTGAAGGAAAATTGTACCCCCAAAATATGGGGTTTGGTCAAAATTTTAAAAAAGTTGGAATTTTTCAAATAAATGTTTCAAATTTTTTATGGGAAATTGTGTAGCTTATTTCCAGGTAAAGGTGCTGTGTAGACACACCCTCATTACCATTTTTTAATTTTTCTTTCTAAGTGGATGCTTTCCTTCCTAAGTGGAGCTTGTACTGGGAAAACATTCATATAAATCAAGAGATGAGAATGAGGTAACAACAAGAGACCAGACGAATAATTAGAGTTATGCTCCTCAAGCTGGTAGTTACAAAATACTATGCAGTCAATAGAGAAACTAAAGCCAATATTTATATTTCTTACACTTACGCAACAGCTGAAACTGACTATCTGAAATGTATCTGGAGAGTAATGACTTTGAAGAGGCATCCTCCAGCACTAGGGAAAACAGAGCAGCTTTGGAGCTCCCAGCAATATATGTTTATTACATACTACCGAAACAATAGCCCCAAACTATTTGCTGGCTTGTTTGTTGCTCCTTAGGAATAATTAAGACAAACTATTGGAAGAACTGCACAAATTACAGCTAGAGCAGTAATAACTTGAACAATGGGGTATAATGAAAGGAAATTAAAACAAAAAGATCAGTAGACTAAAAAATCCCCAACAAGCAACAACAAAGGCTGGTGTAAGCTGTGTTCTAAGACGCAAGTTACTGAGGCAATGAAAAGCATTACTGTGAAGGAGTTCTTCCCTTTCATCACTTCCATTAGCTTGTCATCTCTGGTTACTCTACAAGATGATAGCCAGCAGCCACAGAAGAGAGGTGGGAATTGATAAGGGGAAATGCAAAGGAAAACAAGGACAAATATTGTCAAATGAGTTTACTGGTGACTTCTCTGGTTTTAGTAGGGAATGGTTTCTACATTTAAAATACCCACCCACCCAGAGAGAGGTTTCATCAGAGTTTATCAGTTAAAACTGAAAATCAGAAGCTCTAATTACTAAATAATTTGCCCTGTCTTTACTACAGGTTTATAATGTGTTAACTAATGAGCTTAAAAGGCAACAACATAACTTTTAGCATGGTGAGAATAAGCCCTAAATGGTCACATTGTTCCACCCACAGGCAAAGAATGCATAATGTGGTCAGCTGGTATAAGGTGTGGTACAATGCTGAGGTTCAAGGTTACCTTAATTGCCTTTTTGGCTTTCTGCGTGCTCTTAAGAAATAATCGAAGTAATTATCCCATTTCTTGGCAAATCCATTAATTTTAGTGCTGAATCCCAGTCCAGTGATCACTGCCAACAATTATTTCAGTATCTGATTTGTAGCAAGAAGGCTGAATTTCCTTTGTTCTCTGTTATACATCTGGACAAAAATGAGGCTAATGTAATTTGAAAATTAAAACGCTGTAGTATATGTAGTGACATCAGACTGATTAAATTGCAATTTCAGTAAACAAGGTGGCTGGCCTCTGGAATGATTAGCAAAGGCTCACAGAGAAGGGCGACATGCAAATAAAAACAACAGTAGCATAGGTTTTAAGCAACTGAGCCTCCAAATGCTAACTGGTCATTGGTAATCCAGCCTATAGCACATCTGGTGTTTTTCTTCAATATCAAATTGTGGATGTTTGAGTAAAGAAATCATATTCAGAGAATAACAATCAAGTATAATGCAAGGTATTCAACTAATTTCTAATGAAATCGAAATATTCCCATTATTAACTGTGCAATTACAAGTCCAAAAACAGCTTGATGATCTGCAAATTCTAAATCAATCAGATTTTTATAAAAGCTGGAATTGTTTGCCTTAAACAATTTAGTCATGTGATTAAAATGAAACACGTGTAAGATGCAAAAGTCCAGAAAAGATATTCTGTTTTTTTTGTTTTATCGGCAAAGCCAGCCATCTCATCTGTGGCACCCGCTCTTTTTTAGTAAACATTAATCTGCACAGATGGTGAAACACAGTAATCTCGGCTACCAGCTGCAGAGTGGAATTTTTAATGAAATGGGAATTTGAAGGTTTCTACAGAAAATACTAGACTCTCTTATATTATTTCCCGTGATGCCCAAATTACTTTGACTGTTATTTGACATATACTGTATCATACACATAACAGCAGCACTGGTTTGGTCATAACCCAGGCATGGCTGTTTCAGCAAATACCTTTGTTGCTGTAAGAAAAGGAAGCTGAAAGCACCTATGAAAGAACAGCAAAATATTTCACCATTAATACATCCAGCACAAAATGTTAAGTTCCAATCTGTTATTTAAAATTTTTATTACCCTTTAATGAGGTTTAAAATAATTTCAGTCTATTTGTACAAAGTGAAATGAAATGTTTAAAGTAAAGGGAAGTGTGAAAAAGAAATTCAGAAAGTTGTCGGAGAATTATAATTTGGCTCTGCATCTTGTGATTTAAAAGCTGATTGGAGAAATCATGTACATATTTAAAGAAAAATCTCTCTCAATTTAGAGAGAGACATAGTAGTGGTCTGAGGGCTCAATACCCATTCTATAGATAAAGTTCTAATTCAGGGAAGTTTTCCCACTAGTGCCTGTTATGTTAAACATGTGCTTGAATTCTGTCCTGAATAAGGATGGATTTAAAGATACACTTAAGTACTTCCATGAATCAGGGACTAACATTTTATCTAAATTTCCATTATGAGACCAACTTTTGCCCTCATACTACAATCCACAAAGAAAAGGATATTGGCTTAAAACTGATAAGTGAGCTGCGGTATGGAGGTAGAACTTTCCTATTAACTGAAATGAATTTAGAGTAGGGGTTCTGAATCATGACACCCTAAAATTAGAGGCATTCAGCAGAATTCAAAAATTTTTTTTTGCTAGTTTCTTAAAGAGAGAGATTAAATTTAATGTGCTCTTTCCTCCTGGTTGAAATCTCATAACCATAGTCAAAGATTAGTTCATTTGAAGTTACCAAATTCTAATTTGAAGTTATCAAAAATTTTAATTGTTATGTAAATATGGAACATCAGCTCCAAAGGATTTAACTGTCAAATGACTGACCAAATTTCCTTTACTAACAGACATTTCTTTGCTTTTCTTAGCCAGAATTTAATATGAAATCTGGACAGCCGTGAGGCTTGCCAACAAGAGCAGTTTTGTCACCAAAACTAAGTTCATCTGACAACTTTGTTGCAAATCGAGACACTACTAAAAATAATAATAGTCACCACAGTTTTTCTAATGTTTACTTTTTGTCAGATTCTAGCTTGAGAAAGGAAAGAAAGACTCACACAAGACATACTTTGAAGTGAATAGGAATTTGACACAGTTATGGACTATGGGAGATAGCCCCCAGAATGAAAGGAAAGGAAACAGAATAATGGTTCTGATGTACACTTCAGAAGAACTGCCCCATTTAGCAAGTGCTACCTCAGAGTTTGTTGTACCATGGGCTATGGCAGAAAGAGCTTCGAAGGCACAGGGGTTGACCATTCTATTGGAAGAAGCATCTAGGATGAAGTTTGTAAGAGAGAGAGATTGCAGCATCCAGACTACACATGAATAACTAACATGCAAAAAGCATTCAGGAAGCAATTCTTCCAACTAAAGGAGATTTCTAAAGCCTCAGAACTCAGGAACTGCTCAAGACCAAACCCTGTAGTGTCTCTCAGGTCAGCACTCCCACTTTCTGTGCATGTGCTAAAGAGTTTACAGGAGGGCCAAAGATCATAAAAAACAAATGAAGCCAAGGTGGGCCTGGGTATGACACAGGCAAAGGCTGCTCTGGCTGGGTTGGAGCAGCCCTTGCTTGCGAAAGGGGGGCCGTTCCAGCCTAGCTGGGCTGGAGCAGCTTCCCCGTCCACCCCACCCTTTAATCGGTTAAACATTATGTTTAACTGGTTAACCAATTAAAAAGGATTTTACGTTCCTAGTCACGATAGAACATTTTGTTTGGCAAATCAGTCATCAGTGCTCCAAGCTCTACTCCCATCTGCTCCTGGCACAGGTAATAGGTATATGGGATGTGGTTTTAAGAGACAGATGGAGGAAGGAACAGTTCACTATAGGTTCAAATGGTGGTTTCCTTATCACACTGGGACTCCAACTCAGTCCTCTCAGTGGAATAGGTTCCTTAGCTGGAGGGAAGAGGTAGAAGAGGCTTTTGAGAAGCCTCATCAGAATTGGGTGGGCAAAGTCAGAAACCCCCCAATGTGGGAGTGAAAGGCAGTGATAGCAACTAAGTGAACTTCAATGGAACTCAAGGATAATCCATGATTTTAAAATTGAATAGGTAATTGCATGTATGTGTTATGTGAGACTTGCGAAGAAGTGACTGCAAGAAGTCTGGAAGCAGGTAAATTTTTCTCATTGCAGGTTTCTTATGCTACAGCCATGTCTGTACCTCTAGGGAGCAGTCTAGTTCTATACAAGAGAGCCACCTAGTAGCCATGTCTTAAGGTGATGCACTGAGATGCTTGGGTAGGTGATGGATCTGGACTACTAAGTGAGAAGATTCACAATCAGGAAAGGGAAGAGAGATAGTCACAGAGACACAAACCAGCTCTGGAAACTGTTGCATAAAAAAGCCTCCGCCTGAGCTTATTTGATTTATATACCTGGATTTTCTGAAACTACACCAAACTGTAAGGTCTAAGGTTTTAAACTGCAACTTATTGTGATCTTTGTCAAACTTTGTAATTTGTGTAACTCTCAGAAATTTACTGTAAGCTGCAACTTTGTAACTCTCAGCCACCTTGCTTGTAACTTTCTCTAAGCTGCATTCTCCCCTGAGTGAATGGAGAAAGAGTGTAAGAGTGTGTTTGAAGAAGGCTTGGAACAATGGAGCACATTTCAATGAGTCATCACAGTCTGGGCATGCTCCCTGCTGGATAAAGGGAAGTCTGGGCATGCTCTTTGCTGGATAAAGGGAAGTCTGGGCATGCTCCCTGATGACAAGGTGAATGAGTCACACGGGCCATTCAGACACAATATAAGGAGAGGGAGCACATGTGAGACTCTTTTTCCTTCCCCTGCTCCTGAGAAGCTCCTCTGCAGTGTCTCTCCTCCTGACCAGTTTCCCCAGCCATGATGAGCAGACAGACCCTCAGGATCCACATGCCTTTGCTCCTTCTGCAACCCATATGTCTGTGTGAGTGCCTGAGGGCAGGAATGAATGGGTGTGAATGGAGGGGTATTTTTGGGGTAACATTAGGTAGGTGATGGATCTGGACTACTAAGTGAGAAGATTCACAATCAGGAAAGGGAAGAGAGATAGTCACAGAGACACAAACCAGCTCCGGAAACCACACCTGTCTTGGACACAGTCACAGAATCATAAAATACTAGAACTAGAAGGGACCTCAAGAGATCATCAAGTCCAATCCCCTGCCCTCATGGCAGGACCAAGCATGGCCTATATCATCCCTGATCGATGTCTGCCTAACTTGCTCTTAAATATCCCCTGTGATGGAGATTCCACAACCTTCCTAGGCAATTTATTCCAGTGTTTAACCACCCAGATAGTTAGGAAGTTTTTCCTAACGTCCAACAAAATTTCCCTCCTTCTCCCTATGACACCAGTTTAGATACCTGAAAACCACTATCAGGAGGTGCCATGAGGATGGCTACTAATGTTCCTTGTTTCATTTGCTCAGAACCCTGAGCAGCAGAGGAGTCAGGAGAGAAGCAAACAGCAATGTGTGCATCCAAGGAATGATTAGGGCACATTCTACGGAGGTGCAACTGTGCTCACTCCCCTGAGCTGAATCTTCTCTTATTCACATTGGATGGAGTTCCAAGAGCTCTCTTTGTGGATGGCCCCAAGTAAAACATGTCTCCCAGAACACCCTGTTGTTCTCTTCCCACTCACGGTTGATGCTGAAATGCTGACTAAGGGATTCTGCCACTGTGTTCTGTAACCTTAGAAGAGATTGTAATTGCTGAGATTGGTATGCGGTGTTGATATGCACCAGTTCTACAGTTTTATGGATTTGGTGAAGGTATTTGCTTCTCCTTGTTGACTGATATCATACACTGTTGCTCTGTTGTCCATGTTTATTCCAATGGAGCAGTCCCTGACATGTGAAAGAAAGAGCCGGGAATTGTAATGAACCATTGTGAGCTACAATGTATTGATCTGGGTCTACTTTTACTAAGCTATGAAATTCTAAAACTGTGCGCCTCATCCTATCAGGGAGACACTGATGGTGATAAGCCTTAAAGGGAATGGGCTGTAATTTCAGAACTCAGACGAATACTTTTTGCAGATCCTTCCACCAATGTAGAGAACTGAGAACCCTTCACGGTGCAGACAGCCACTGAGACAGAACCATCTACAGTTCCAACAAACACAGTCTGAAGGCACCAGGAGTGCAGTCTTGCTAAAGGGGTCTCAAAATGTACACACTGCCCTATGGCCTACACGTTGAATGCAAGCTCTTGCTGTGGTTCGTGGGCTCTGTTGTATAGCTGGGATGAGGCTGGATGTAGAGTTGAATCCAGCCCTAGACTAATGTGCTCTGGGAGTAGAGGAGTCCAGAATGGCCCTGATGAAGTCTGGTCTGTTCATTGAGTGGGTATGAGAATAGACTTTTCCACACTGAGACAGAGTGAGTGGTCTGTGGGCTGCTGTATGAACTCCAAGTGACCAACCTTTCAGGAACCAGTCATCCAGGTAGGGAAAAACAATCATTCCCATCTGACAAAGATGCACTGTGGCAACTGATAGGACTTTTGCAAAAACTTCTGGAGCAGTCTAAAAGCAGAAAAGGACACTGCTAGCAGTCTCTGCCCACAGCAAAACACAGGAAACATCAGTGCAAAGGATACGTGGCCATATGGAAATAAGCATTCCCGAGGTCAAGAGGGACAAACCAATCTCCTGGGGCAGAAAGGACTGCTTTCAAAAGCACTGCTAGAGACAGTTCCCATGCGGGTGGAGGGGGAATATATGCAGCTTAGAACCTAGATCACGAGGGAGAGTCTGATCCTCAACCAATGGGCTGAAATGGCAGTTTTGAGGAAGTCCTCAACTGGAAGGTTGCAGTAGAGGACAGTCCTTTCCTAACTGTAGGGGTAAACTGAGGCAGTCCATGGTATCTTGCTGAGAACTTTCAACGCAAATCCTAAATTTGAGGTCCAAGAAATACACAGTTCCCTTCATGCAGCCTTGCAGCTAACTTGACCCTGGTTTCCCTGACAACCACATTCCAAAAGGGCCTCACTTTGATAAGGCTGGTACCAAACAACCACGCAGGATTGTTTTTCATTGTCTGCTTTATTCCTAGAAAATAAGCTTGGATCCCAAAGATTGCGCCAAGGCAATACCACCGCCACAGTAGACGCATTACATTTCCGGCCGACAAAATGACCATCAACGTGCCTTTGTTTATGGTGGCTTATTTAGCTTGTTAGGAATAATTATTTGTATTAGTGATATGTTTAATTGGCGATGAGCGGGGATCCTGTGTAACCTTCATAGTTCATTGGCTTATGTGCACATCATTTCCGCCGCTAGACCTATCAAATCACTTCCCCTCCACCCATCTGTTGCTTATATAATCTAATGTATGTTTTGGTTAAGTCAGTGCTCACCAGGTTAACCCCTGATGGGTACTCTACCAGCTGTGTGAACGAATAAATCCTCTGCTTGTTTTCACCTGCATCCAGTGTGTCCGGAATTATTCCCTACACTAATGAACCTAGGTTTTTTCCTGGTGGACTCAGTCATCTTTGTGGGCTGCTAGTGTACGGGATAGGTGACCAGATAGCAAGTGTGAAAAACTGGGATGGGGTGGGAATAACTGGTGCCTATGTAAGAAAAAAAAACCATGACTACTGGGACTGTCCCTATAAAATTGGGACGTGTGGTTACCCTCAAATCAGGTGAGACAACCAAGCCATCTGTATTTTTTCCCCACCTCATGTGTATAGACGCCAAAACATTGCAGCAGCACCCAGGAGTTCTCAGAAGAGTGAAGCGATCCATCTGTGGCATTACTGAATAACCTGGGTCCCTCAAAGAGAAGGTCTTTGACAGTATTTTGTAAATCTCGAGGCAGACTAGAAAACCACAACCAAGAAGTCTGGTGCATGACTACTGCCACAGCCATGATGGCAAATGTGTCAGCGACATCTAGTGAGACTTTGGAAATAGTCAAAACTTTTGTTAGGAGGGCTTGAAATTTCTCCCTTTGATTGTGTAGCAGATGTTCAATAAATTTGAGAATCTGGAATAGTCTGTAAAATCATATTTAGCCACCAGGGCTTGGTAATTGGCTACTGTGAGCTGTAGTGTGGCCAAAGAGTAGCTGTTTCATCCCATAAAATCCAGACTTCTTTATTGGATGGCATACAACAGAATTGGCATTGTCTGTTCCGGATGTTGATTGCCTTTAATGACCAGTGAGTTGTATGAAGGACGGGAAAAGGAACATTATGATCATTTTGGTAGGAAGCAGTTTTTTATATCAGTCTAATTACATATAGGTGGCATTGTAATTGGGGTTTGCTGCATAGAAATGCAGCACTAACAGAGCATCACTTATTGTCAACGCGATTTGGCCGTGAGGAGATGTATGGAAAATCCAACAAGGAGCACTGGGGTTCCTGTATATCTGCCAGTGACATATACAGGTGTAGCCAGCCAGAGTAAGTCTTAGGTCTGACACTGGGCTCTCAAGGTACAAAATATGCCACACAGGTATCTCTCAAACACAAGTAGTTTATTTCCTGACAGCTAACAGCTGTGCCCCATAACTGGAAGAACAACATAACAAAGAAGCAGCATATCTTACGTCCCTTCCTGCAAGCCTGGAACCCCGGGTAGGCTGCAGACGAAGTGGGAGGTTGTCTCAGCTTCTGAGGCACCAGTACCCAAAGCCCATCGGTGAGGTTCGATTTGCTAGGCTCTGAGGCAGAGTTAAATACAGTTTTCCCTGCCTTGTTTTGCAGTTTGGAAATTTCCAGGGGTTACTCATTATGTGCTGATGTAGAGCTTAGCTGTTAGTTATCGATCTGGTTCTGTTCTGGATCTACTTGTTCTTTGGCCCTGTTTACGTGATCAGTACGTTAGGGTAAACAGAATTGTTTATGCGTTCTTGTCCTTTACCCTTATCTTATACTTGTTCTTGTTATACTGGCAACAAATGCTTATCAAAAATGGCATATGTTCCCAAAGACTTGCTTCTGGCTCATCAGATGTAGGGAAAAGGGAAAGGGGGGGGGACAGAGAGATTGCAGGCCTCACCACCCCTAAACTAACACATACAAAGTTCTTCTGCAATTGACCACTACAACAGGGTTTCAGCTGTATGTTTCATGAGGTCCTGAAAGGCCTTGAAATCATCAGCATAAGATGGCATTTCTTCTTCAGGTAGCTCTTGGCTCTTTATACTCTTTGAGGGTACACAGAAATATTTCTAATTACTACCAGCTCAAAATCCTTACTGACCTCTGGCACCAATGCAAATACAGGACCCCTTCTGGCCCTCATTATTGACTCAATCGCTGCTATCAAGATCATTTGCCTCTCAAATGGACACAGAAGATAATAAATAAAAATATATGGAGATAGAACTATCTCATAGAATTGGAAGGGACCTTGAGAGGTCATTGAGTCCAGTCCCCTACCCACAGGGCAGGAACAAGTACCCTGACAGATTTGCCCCCAATCGGCCCCCTCAAGGATCAAACGCACAACCCTGGTTTTAACAGGCCAATGCTCAAACCACTGAGCTATCCCTATCACTTCATCTGATTTAGAAGCATCTGTACAAGGTTTGTTACATGTGTATAGGACAGAACCCTAAGATTCTTACTCAGTCAATAAGAATTTGACTGAATAAGGATAAAAAGATTTGACCCAGACCTTATAAACACTGTAAAAAAGATTGGAGCAGTGAGTTAGTACTCAAAGCTTTCATCTATGGGGAATTGGGACTCGCAGACACCACCACACATGCTTGGTTAACCTGATCAACATCAAAAGGCTGGAAGTTCACAACAATAATCTAAGGGTAAGCTAAACAGTTTTGAAACAAATCAAGTAAATGATTTGTGTGGTGTGCATATGCATGCCCTGCATGGGAAGGGGTCCATCGAAGTGCTGGTCAAATCAAATCAATCTGTTAAAATGCTGTAAAATATAAATGCAGAAGGAATTTATCAGTGCTCCATGTGAATAATAAAATATACTGTAAACTAAATGAAATAAATCAATCTTCCTTTCATGCATCAACTTCAAACCATGGTGCATTTCATATGAACGGTGATGAGTACAGTGCAGATGAAAACACAAGTGAAGAAAATGAAGAATAAAGAAAATATTTACTGTAATGAAAAAATGTTACATAATTTAATGGAGGATAAAACTGCCATCAATGATTAATTACTTCACATAAGACTAGAACTAATTAAAATTTTTCTTTTCAAAACATTTTTGATGGAAAATGGGCTTGTTTTCCAAAGGCAATATTTTCATAGGAAATGGAGATAATTTACTTATAACTGGAGACTCTTAGAGAAACATGGTCCCTCTCTGTATGCCATACCTGGGAACTCATGCACTTGAGACTAGGAATTTCCAGCAAGCAGAGTCCCTTAGTGTGCACTTCTGTAGTTGCTCCCATCGAAAGGTATATGGGTTGGCACGGACCAACATCTCTTCAGTTCTTCTCTTACTGCAAATCAGAAAGACTCGAACCACTAGGGAAGGAAGGTGGCTAGTGGAATAGCAACACACCTTTTGAAGAACCTCCAGTTACAAGTAACCTATTTTGACTTCTGGTCTCTCTGTGTATTTCGCATGTGAGTGATTGGCAAGAAGTATTTAAAGCTGCGGAAGGAGGGGAAAGCAAGGTTGTAATGGGTAAAGATAACTAATACTGCCCTCCTGACAACTGTATCCACAGAAGAGCCCTGGACCAAGGCATATGCATAGAGGTATGCGCAGAGTTCCAGTTAAGATGCTTTACAAACAGTCAGTACAGGTAATTCTCAGAGATGCTACAGATGTTGCCTGTGGTCTAGTGGAATGGGAGAAATATATATCCGCTGATGATAAAGGAGGATATAAGCCAGAAATCCAAGCAGTCTCTGAGCAGATGCTTTTTTCGTGCCATAGTAATGAACGAGTGTTTTCCTAATCGATTTCGTTCTTTGCAGATAGATATCAGATGGCTATTAGCCTTCAAGAGAACAAAGTCTCTTCTCCTTTGGAAGCACGTTTCCAATTAGAGAAATGTCTCTATTTGGCTAGGTAACATTTTCTGACAAAGTCTTTGAACAGGCTCTGGGGGAAGAACATTCTAGGTCACTCGCCCATCCAAACACCAGGCTGTGAGATGAAGAGGGTCCCGGTTGGGATCTCTGAACTTGACACTCACCTGAGTTAACAGATCCAGGAAGGGGCAAATGATAAGAAGAAGATGCACTGACATTCATAAGAAGTCCAGAAACCAGAACGGTTTGGGACAGTTGGAGGCAATGAGAATAATCAAGCTCTCTCATGACAAATCTTTTACAGGATCGGTGGTAACAGTGATGTGAGGAAAGGCATATCCTCAGACTGTCTGTCCAGGATAATAAAAGGGCTTTTGGAGTCCCTGCCCAATGCTGCTGTGAGCAATATAGGTTGAACAACTTCTTTGTCCGGGAAACAAACAGGTCCTAGCATGGCATTCTCCACTGAGTGAAGATTTTTCTCCAGGATGGAATTGTGAGAGTCTCTGGAGAAGAGCCTGCTGAGACTGTCCACCATACAGTTTTGTACACCTGATAGGTATATTGCTGTGTGTGAGATATGATTCCTGATGCATCAGTTCTATAAGTTGACCACTGCTATGCATAAAGGAAGAGATTTCATTCTGCCTTGTTTGTGTATGTGAAGGACAGTCACAATATCTGACGCTATCTGGAAGTGATGGGGCCATATAAATGGGAGGAATGCATGGAAGATTAGGTATATTACCCTGAACACTAGTAGAGTGATATGCATTTCTCAGTTACCTGTATTACAGGCCTTCTCTTAGGTATACAGCACTCATATCTCATTTCAAAGAGCATCATCTGTTTTAGACGTAACATCACCAACATTCCACACACAACTGGTGCCTTCTCATTTGTACTGCTGAAATTATTTAAACTGGAAACAGAGAATTACTAGAAATAAAACAAAAAAACCCAACAGTTTACTTACACTAAAGGTTTGACCTCACAGCATTTTGAGTTTCCCAAATGAGCCAATGTGTGTTAACCTTTGGGTCTTTGATATGTATCACAGCCAACAGCTGTATCTTGGAGGAGTGAGAAGTATGTCTAGGATTCGGTGGAACAAGCTGGAGTTTATAGAACTTTTGGAAGTAGCTTCTCAGAGGCTAAAAGTTCTCAAAAATTCACCTGTACACGTTTTACTCACCGCATATTAGGCTGATGGTATTCACACTATCTTCACTTGTATCTGGGAACAGGTGGCCTCAAATTTCATGGGAAGAATGTATATTTTTGTACCACCACCATTATTCAAGTCTTTGTTCCCACAGTTCACCACACTTTTCTACCCCTTTAAAATGTATTGTTTAAATTGTTCTTCCTAGTGGGAAATGAATACATTTTTGCCACATATAGTGAATTATTGTCTATGTCTGTGGACTTAGAGACTATTGTTTTAAAAGCTAGTTTCTTTTTTCCAGTGTGTTATGGTATATCTACAACTTGATTATTTTGGAAAAAAGAGTTTATTTTCTCTGCTTTTGTCAGCTTGTTATGAAATTTATTCTCAACTCCAAGGCAGTTCATTTGTTTTGTATATATTGAGTCCCAGATCTCCTGTACTTTTTGTGTAGATATTTTTCTATTCTCTGTTTTTTCTTAGAAAACTAATGAGGACAGTGAAAGTTTCTGAGAGGGCGAATAAGATGATACAGACATCTGTATTCAGGAAACGTCAGTACCTGTTTTGAAAAGGGGTTCTTCAGTTTTCTGACCCCTTCTTCCTCATTAGTGATTTTGACTGCACATAAACTTTAGTATTGTTATTTTTCCTTTCCAGGCAATCATGAGATTATGATGACACCACTAACTGGTACTGTATATAAAGCGTTCAGTGGAAAAGACTGGAGAAGGGAAGGGATAGCATATACAACTCCTGCCAAGACTTTTGGGTGTAACATTTTTTGATTGAAGATGTTGTGAATCTTCAATCAAAAAATGTTATACCAAAAGTCTTGGTAGGAGTTGTATATGCTATCCCTTCCCTTCTCCAGCCTCTTCTGCTGAACGCTTTATATACAGTACCAGTATATAAAGTTGAGAAGGCTAAAAATATACCAGGGTTCAAAAGAGAACTACATCAGTCCATGAAGGATAGTTCCATCAATGGCTAATACCCAAAATGGTCATGACATAATTGTCTCTAGACTAACTGCCAGAAGCTAGGAGTGGACATCAGGAGATGGCTCACTTGATGAGTGCCTGTTTTCTTAATTCCCTTTGAAGCACCAAGCATTGGCTAGGGTTGGAAGACAGGATACTGGACTAGACAGACCACTGGTCTGACCCCTTATGGCCATTCTTAGGTAAGATCTGTGTACATTAAATTTTAGGAAAGCCCTTCAAAGAGAGGTTATTGAGCAAATATCCAACTGAACACACACACACTGCAGTTCAGCAAAGCAAGGGTCCATGTAAATGTATATGGGCTTTCCATTAATATTCCAGTTGGAAGCACAAAAATGTGTTTTGCATGAAGTATGGTGAGATATTTATGGTGAGATATCCCTTTGCTCTTCAATATTGTGGTAGACTCTCTATTTCCACTCTTGGTGAAGGGTCTGCAGCTGCTCTGTTCACATTAATACTTTTTCTAGGGTCATCGATGAAGCCATATTTAATGAAATTGTCAAATTTAATTCTTCTCCCCCACTTTTATTTAAATCCTCTTTTAAGCTGTTACCCGAACATGTAATTGTTCTAGTGATTATAACGTTAGAAGGTAGGTGTAGCTGATTAGAGCAGCTGTTAATCAAATCTCCTTACAAAACTCTATTTCCATTTACATCAGCTCCTTGAAACCCTTTATATACGATCCCTTATTAATAAAACTGATTACAGTAACCTTCTCCTGATGATTAAGTATGTTGGAGACTGTTACTCTTTAGTTGCATTTTTGCCTCCCATTCCAAATTGCTCACTAGTAAAAATAAAATTACCATAATATTAATGTAATTTTCATTTAAGATCAGGAAAACTGAACTGCGTTAGCCATTGGGGCAAGATTATAATACGTAATAATATGCTAATTAGTATTTTTTCACATCATTTCCGCATTGTTATGATTCTAGGATGCAGAAAAGTATGAACTGACTTGAAAGTGAAGGGCATTAAAGTAGCTCTTAAAAATAGCGCCCAGCAAATTTTATTAACCATGGAAAATGCTACATCACTGGCATAAAACAAAGCAATTTACATAAGACTGGATAATTCAAGACATTACATCCCTCCCTAAAACCAGTAGTTCACATTACTTTAAGCTATAAGGACTACATTTACTAAAGCTATCTAAACATGTTTGTTACATGGTCAATTCAGCGCTTAGGAAAAGTCATTTTAGAGCAGCACTATAAAGTCTGATGGTGAACCTCAGAAAGAAAAAAATTAGACCCATCTGTAGATCTTTAGGTTTTTAGTACCAGAGGCACCTTGCTGGATGAGGACTTTTTGCGATCACTATTACTGTCTAAGCAGGGGTGTTTTGGTTGTACCAAGTGATCAAGTGCCCAAGACAGGAGGAGAGAAGGACAAAGAAGCAGACAGGAAGACAGCCTGAGAATAACCCCAAAAGTAACAGAAAGAAGCCACATATCTATGAATACTGTATCTGCAATTAAAAGCAGCTTCTCATCCACTGCCATTCTCCCAGAGCATCTGCTGGCAAGAAGAAGAACACCACAGACAGTCACCTCAGCCATGTTGCAGCTATTTGACATCAAACAAGAAGATGCATGTCACATCTTGTTCTGTTCTCTACAAGTGTCAGCCAAGAAACAAAAGGAGGTCAGGTGGTCTACCAGTACACAGATAATATCTACATGCATTAGACTATGCTACTGTAACTATAGAAAGATTAAATGTGGAAGACTGAAAGTGGCAATTAAGCTAGGAAGGTCACTATTAAACTAGGAACACAAGGGTAAAGAAACCAAAAAGAATAGAATTTAATTAAAGACCTTTGTCCGCCCGCAGAACACAATTTACTATGCAGAGGCCCATATATTCATAACGAGGACATTTCCTTCTATGTGTAATCCTATTCAAAATCCTAATGAAATCTTTGGAAACACATACTTTACAGTGATGCCAAAAAGAAGCCTTACCTCCACTACAAAGGAAAAGCAACACAAACAAAAGGACAAACACACACACACACACAGCGCCCTTTTGGTCTGTGGCTTATTTTTCACTCTGTGGTTATCAAGTGGGAAAGGGGTGGTATCAAGAGAGCTCATCTCCTCACTCTAGTGCAGGGGCGGGGAACCTTTTTTGAGTCGAGGGCCAGTGACTCAGAAAAATAATTTGGAGGCCACACACAAGTGAGAAGGAAAAAAAAACCCTCTCCAATCATAAAAGGAAGTGAGAAAGCAGACACACCTGTTCACCCAGATAGCTGTGGTAGATGGCTGTCCTCAACACCCAGTTGAGGGTTACATTGGGCAGACAGCAAGATCCTCAGGTCATAGAAACTGACATAGCTGGTAGGCACTGCTGAAGTTTCCCAACTTAGGGTCCAGCCACACAGCATGTGAAAGGTAATTCCAAGCTCAGGCAGATAGACACATGCTAGCTCTGTTCAACCTAGTGCCTAAAAGTAGCAGTGTGGCTGCAGCGGCATGGGCAGCAATTGAGGCTAGTCCCTGAGTGTAACTCCATCTAACCCCCATTGCTACACACCAATTTGACCTGCTGCCCATATCACAGCAGCAAAATTGCTATTTTTAGCAACCTAGCATGAGCTGAGCCAGCGTTCATATGTCTACCTCCCCGGTGAGGTATAGAAAAACGCTTACTCTTTGCACATACCCCTTTCAGCTTGATCCAACTGTTCTGGATCACGCTTTTTAGCTGAGGTTAACTATGCATAATGCATAATTATATTATACTCAGGCACCAGATCTGGGTCTCAGTAAAACTGGTGCAAATCCAGATTTATGCACCTGAGACAAGAATGAGTGACAATATTTTAGTGACTCTATTAGAGAAGCTTACGTATGCATTGTTGTAGACTAGTTTGTATAACATATATTGCTTCCATAAAACAATAATAAATGAAAACAAGATGAAAGAAAGCAATTTAGCTGAACACCATTTTGAATATCTGACCAGTCTTTTGTTCAGACTATAACTTGATCTGATGACTGGTGTTTTAACAATATATGGTTTGAAGATATCCTTCCACTCTGAGAAACTTCTATTATTCTTTTCAAATTTGCTTTTGATGGAAGATATAATCCCAATGACTGATCTATAAACAAGAAACTCTTCAATGCAGTTCACACAGCTATATAGCAGAAATGCTTTGTATATGTGAAGCACCGTGAAATATTAAGGATTCCATCTTTTTCTGGTTGTAAAATTTCCATACATATCAACAGAAAATCAGGATCTGATTTTGTAAGAGGCCTTAACTTGGTATCTATTTTTAGAGCCACAATTTTGCACTAGCAGACAATTGTGGGCACAAATAATATCAATGTGGTGTCTAAACTATCTGACTTACAGGAATAATTGTGCAGACATCTGAGTGCTAGTATTTGTGCCCATAAATAACTTAGTTTCATATCTGTAGCTGCACTGTTGTATCCTATTTTTCATTTTCACCTTTCATTGAAAATCAACAACAACTTTGCAGTAGAGTTCATTGGGAGTACGATTAGATGGCTAGTCTATACATTCAAGGAAAAAATGAACACATGTAAAAGACAACTCCCTTAGAAACCATTATATTTCAGGTAATCAGTTCATAATGACAAAGAAAAAGAAAAGGTCGTTCTTTGGTCAGAGATCAGTGATGTTACAGAAATAGTGGAACTTGTATAGACAAAGGTCTTACAATAAGAAAAGTAGTGTGCCCATTCCCATCTCCAACTTATTCATTTAAGTGTCTGAATGCCTCAGGCTCAAGCATTCTTCATAAGACAACTTTGAAGTGCTGAGAAAAGTAAAGGCAAAGAGACTAAGAAAAAGCAAAGTATGAAGCATAGAGAATTGTAGCAAGAGTAGAAAAAAGTTGGGAATAAAGGGAACGCTTGTGGAGGAAAAAATGACTGTCATGAACTTCCAAATTGATTTAAAGAGGTTTCACTGCTTTTTATCCAGAGCAATTACACTGGAACTATCTCCTGCTCCACCAGAAGTGACACTGTGTAAAACACCCATTCTATTAAAAATGAGAAGGAAAAAGATTTATTCAGCCAATTGAAGGAATGTATTAGAAGGCAGCACTGCAGAACTTTCCCAGCCCTCACAAGGCCAGGCAAAGGAAAAGCTTTTTATTTAATGCTGTGTCTTGTAGAGCAAGGCTTATCTTTGTGGCACTGGACTATACTTACCACAAACAGTTTTGGAGTTTCTGAGATGCCTTGGCTTTGCTTCAGTGTGTTTAATCGCCTGCAAAAGCTGTTCATTGCCTTGTGTACTTCCTCACTGTGAACATTATCTCTTAAGCATGATGTGTAGAGCCTGGGCAAAGCTGGGCCAAATTATGTATGGGTGCAAAGCACTACTGCAGCAATATGCCTGCACAAACAATACCTATCCTAGGGACAATGGATCACGAAATGCATTCTGTATTCTCACAAATGGAAAGAAGCAACAATAATACAATGGAGTGCTTTCCTAGGCACGCTGCTCTCACTTTCTGCTTAGCCATTAAAAAAACACACAGCTTGTTTGATGACAGAGTGACAACTTCAGATGAAACAATCAAAATAGGAAGAATGTGTTCAACAAGACAGCCATAAAGGGTCACTGAAGATAGATCCAGAAAAGTTATCATGGAAAAAATGCTGTAAACTTCAGCTCAGCATTGTTTTAAAAAACTGCAAACAAGACAAAGATGCTACAGCAGGGAGAGAATATAAATCAGAAAGGTGATACTATACAGATCACTGGTTAGATCCAATTGTCTGCAGGTACAGGAACCCTATCTTAAGGAGGAAAACACTCTAATGCGCAAGGCACTCTATAAACACAACAAAAAGACAGTTCCCGGTTACGAAGTAAAGGCTGAAGAAGTTGGGCTGAAATTCCTTCATAATGGGAGGGAGGGGGAGAAATGATTGTTGGAGTCAAATTAGTGTTTTCAAAGATACAAAGCAGAACTTGGTTAAGGGACACTGATGACTCTGGATAAGAAGTAAAAAAGAAAAAATAAGAGGCACGTTGACCTCCAACTGCATGATCTGCCTCCCACTGATGTTAATGAAAGTATAGCCATTGACTTCAACAGAAGTCAACTTGGCCCAAAGTGCTCGAATAAGAAATATGGAGAGTGACTAGTATAATGCCAGAGAAGTTCATTGAGATCAACATGCAGCCACATAAGCACTTCTAAATCCCATCTCTATTATATTCCAGTCAAATTGATGGACTTCACTGGGGTCAAGATCTGGCCATCTTTTAAGAGGAAGGGAACAGAATAAGTGTGGTGAGCAAAATGGAGGGTGCGATTGGGATAACGTCGTTGGGCCACATGGTCTTTCCTTCTCCTGTGTATTGCAAAGTTCCCAAGCAGAGCCCACTGGCTTCCACAGGCAGGGCCGGCTCGAGCTATTCCTGCACCCCAGGCAGCAGGCGTGCGGCCCTGCCCCCCTGGTGCACTGCGCACCTAACAGCTGCAATCGGGCATGCTGCGCCTAATGGCAGCTCTAGGTTGGCGCCCCGGGCAGCTGCCCAGCCAGCCCCCCGCTTAATCCGGCCCTGTCCACTGGACACAATATGGATCCGGGGTCTGTCCTAATGTAGAAGAAAATAAAATTCAGCAATCCTAAACGAATCTTTGAATTGACTGAAAAGTCAGTCCTAAAGGAAAGTCCATTAAGGTTATCACCAAAATCTATTCTGCTCCTCTGGCAGCTGCTATGCACCATAGTGAAAAGCCTGCTGCACAGGTGCACATCAGTGATGAGGTCTGGCATGGGGAAGAGAGCAGCAAAAAGCTTCATCACTTCCCTACTACTTCCCAGCGGTTGGAGCCTTTCACTGCAGTGAGGAAAGGTTGGGGGGAGGGGAACGCAGCAGGGAAAGGCTGAATCCAAGGAAGGGTTCCAGAGTGGGGAAATGGGCAGTCTGCAGCAGGGGAAAGCCTCACAGTGGAGAGCTACCCAAGCCTAGCCTTGCTGCTCCTACCCAAGCCTTTCCCTATTTCCAGAGTCTTTTCCTGCAGATGGGAAAAGCTGCACTGCAAGAATGCAGTGGGACTCTGCACTGCTAAAAAGGGCAGAACAGGCAGGGAGGCAGAGTTTAGGTAAAAAGAGAACATGCAGGGTTATGCACTGGGACATACCCACCCGTTTTCGGCATGCTCTGCTCCACTCATGTAAGCTATATGTCATCAGCTACAATCTAGTGTGTATTTGAGTGAGTTTGTGTATCTGTCTGTCTGTGTCACTGAAACAATTTCAATAAAGAAAAACAAAACTTATTTAAGTTAGGGATCTGAGCAACGCTATATATTCCCATGGAAGGGGGACTATATGGACATGTATATGACAGCCAATAAAAGAGATGTGCAGTGCAGATATGCCTGTAGAGAGTTAAGTGTCAAAAAAGCACTGAGCGTATTTTAGCTTGTGCTTATCTAGAGGGGTGTAATTTAAATAAATCTAGGCATAAGAAAATAAAAGCATCACAAGGTATTATTGATGTTCAAGGATATAGCAGGGATTTCACCATCTGATGCCAGCTCTTCATTTACATCAAACTTAAGGGTTTTAAATTAAAAAATAACTTACCGCAAAAGAGTAAAAAAAAAAAAAAATCAATAAATCCTAGTCAGAGAGGACGACAAGCTTACAAGAGATATAGATATTGATACAGAGATATGAAAATTCAATTAAACAAAAATTATCAGGAAATAATACTGAGAGCCTAAAAGTGAAAAGAATGGAAATCAGGGGGGAGTGAATTTTCTGCATCAACTGTGAACTATTTTTGAGATCAGGAAAAGCAGAAAGATGTTTTTAATAAATTGTAGTTAAATTGGTTAATTACAGACCTCTTTTATCCTTGGATCTTTGTTGTGTGATGTTACAAAAAAGTACTCAGTTGTAGGTTAAAACAAAAATATTCTGCAAAACAGATTATTTAAGGGTCTAAAATACAGTTTTGCTTTGTTTACAAGAGAATAAATTGCAATCAGCAAGCTAACAATGGAACTTTAAACTAATAGTGTCAAAAATACTCAAAGTCTGAGTAACTCCAGATTAAATAAGGTTTTCCATAAATCCTACTCTGTGGTGATGAGAAGTCCAGTCAGATCCGGCATTGCTACTATTCTTTGTGGAGGAATCCTTAATCTTATCAAACTCACTGAATTTTATCTCCATCTGTTCATAGACACAGTTTTATTTGAAACCGTCTAATTTTGGTTAAAAAATGTGCAACAGTCTGAAGTGTTTTGACTGCAGAGAAATATCTCGGTTTGAGAACACAGGCGTGTAATGCAGCAAAGAACACAAATCAGAATTCTGCTCAGCTAATGCAATGCTTTCTAGTGCAGGCAATAATGATCATGGGGAGTAAAAAGGGAGAAGAACAAATGGCAATTTCTGGCCCCAACTGTGAGGCATAACATGGCTTGTAACCCTGCTCTCTCTGTCCCAGAGACCTTGGAGGGCAGAGCAGGGTGCTCATGAAAGCAACCCCTTGCTGGTTCGATGCAGAGAAAGCAACTGCAAAATGAGTGATGTTTTTTAATGCTGCTCGCAGGGTTTCTATGCACCACCTGGAGAGCGGGCGATAGGAAATGGCCCCAGCTGTCCTTTTCTCCATCTTTATTCAGGCAAACTCCCACTGGTTTCATTGTAAGGATGGAGCAAGGGCTTTATTGCTGTGGCCTTTTGGGTTGTACTTCTAATAATACTGCCTACGTGATGGGCATAATTTTAAGGCTTGGAGTGAGGTGGCAGGCTGACAACCCTAAGGACTGAAGTCCTGTGATTAGCCCACAAAACAGACAGAGATGGCCAGGGGCAGTGCCTCAGCTGAGACCTGAATCATAGAATCCAAGAACTGGAAGGGACTCGAGAGGTCACCGAGTCTAGTACCCTGCCCTCACGGCAGGACCAGGCACCTCACTCAAGGCGTGTTTCTGGGAGGCTATTCAGTCTTTTGCGGCTTGCAGGATCCCTGGCGCCTATACTGAGGCTGCCAAAACATGGGACCAGTTGTGATAGAGGTATCTGTGACACTTGTCTGTTAGGACAGGACTTGGCTGTAAGATTCATTTCACACAGACCACTGAATGGTTATCAGCCAGCTACAATCTTTCATGAGATCTGACCTCATCTGGATTCAGGGGATTTTGACTGCCCTTTTAAAATCCATCAGCAGTGATAAAAGAATAGGCATCTGACAAACAGTAATGCCTGGTTAATATACAGCCTCATTAGCTGTACAGTACTTACTTTCTTCTTTGCTTATAATTAATACCGTTAAAGTCACATTTGTTACTTTGCCTTACTAGAAATGAATTGAATTTATCACTTAACTAAGCATGAAATTATCTTTTCAATACTAATTCAATAGGTGCTGAATAAGCTGGAAACAATTACATATCGCATAGGAGGATCAGTTTTCACACAAAGGTGTCAAATTCTAGTCACTAAATACAGTAATTGTCCAACTATAGCATATCATGACAGAGAGCTGATAGCTAACTTATCTGCAATGAGCCACTGGAGGAGAAGTAGAGTTATAAAACGTATTGATCGGAATCAAAATAATATCAGCAAAAGCTAATGAAATGTAACAGACATAATGCCTTGCTAAATATCTGTATAATCCTCTGTACTACAAGGGCACAAGAGCCCTCCCACCTCCACTGAAGAGGCATATTCCATTTAAGGTGCAAGATTTATGTCTAGCTGCTGTGTGGGTGTGCAAGGAGCATTGTCCCTGAAATGGGTGTCACCAGGATAAAGACAGGGCTCAGTCATAGTCCTTGTGCTACTTGGCAGTTGCCTTTAATATAGCTAAGGGAACAGGGAAGAATGTGGTTATGTCTAGAGCCCTATGCAGATACAAAAATGGTCTCTGCTTCAAAAGGGCCTGGGGCTCCTGGCCTCTGCTATGGCAGCAGCTGGAGTCCCAGGCCTTTTAAATCAGCACTAGAGCCTTGGGGCGGCATGCTCTGGATGGTGCTGAAGGCCTGGCTAGCCCCCACCCCTTCTCCATGGAGCCAGTCCCCCACCACCACTTTGCCTAGGGTCCCAGCAATTCTGTCAGCTGCACTGCTTGATATGAAGATTTTGATGTCTCTTGGCTCATCCACAACCAGCCCTGCTGCTTCTTCTGCAAGGACCAGCCCCACCCACTTACTCCCTCTTGTCTCCCCAATGGGGTAATGTGGGAAAATCTGCAAGGAGCACCTTGATGTTTCTGCCCCAAAGGGCCACTCCCCAGGAAAGACGGAAAATGCTAAGCTGATAGACGGACCAATGAAGCAAACAGTTAGTCCTCTTTCCAAAAGAATTGGCTGCCTAAAAGTCATAAGAGCCAATAGAACTAGGTACAAGTAAAAGCTGAATGGGATGATTTTAATGTTAAGGCCTGCAAGCAAAGTTGGACTATTTGACTAAAGGTGTGATGCTGCACTGATTTAGTCAAACTGGAGGGAAAGGGGGGAGGGCAGGGCAGGGGAGAGAGTGAGAGTGTGTACAGGAATTCCTATCTACCATATATTTGAGTGCATCTGTCTGTGTGTATCTGTGAGTCTGTTTGTTCAAGAACTCCTCCTAAATGGTAAGAACTAGGACCACCACATTTGGTATGTGACTTCCTCTTTCAATCATAGTATACTAGAACTGGAAGGAACCTCAAGAGGTCATCAAGTCCAGTCCCTGCCCTCATGGCAGGACCCAGTACCGACTAGATCATCCTAGCTAACCTGCTCTTAAATATCTCCAGAGACGGAGATTCCACAACCTCCCTAGGCAACTTATTCCAGTGTTTAACCACCCTGACAGTTAGGAAGTTTTTCCTAATGTCCAGCCTAAACCTCCCTTGCTGCAATTTAAGCCCATTGCTTCTTGTCCTATCCTCAGAGGCCAAGGAGAACAAATTTTCTCCCTCCTCCTTGTGACACCCTTTTAGATACCTGAAAACTGCTATCATGTCCCCTCTGTCTTCTCCTTTCCAAACTAAACAAGCCCAATCATAACAAAGCAAGGGGAAGGTTTGCTTGTGCCAGGACAACGGAATGTGACTGTTACTTAGCCAATAGAGATGATTGTGATAGAGACAGTTATACTCCAGAATGACCACAGCTGGAGAAGCCAGCACAAGGGACAGTTATACTCCAGCATGACCACTGCTCCCACTCCCTGCCTTGAGCCACCAGGCCCCTGTTCTGATCCCTGCCCCACCCAGCTCCCTGCTCTGAGCCCCTCATCTCCAGCCCCTTGCTCTGAACCCCCCCCCACACACACACACATTCCCAAGCACCTACCCTGCGCACCAGCCACATCTCCAGCCCCCTTCTCTGAAGGACCCAAGCAATGCCAGGTAGATGTTCTAATATCTGTATAATGTTGACCTTCACACTGTCCCATTAACGAAATCAGCATCACTTTTACAGGGATCATCATCAGTATATGCCAAGTCATATGGCCTAGTCTCTGGTCTAATAATCTAACCTGTTGTGTTGGGAGATGTTTAAAACCTGCTGCAGCCACCTCTAGGGTGAAACATATTGTAATGATGAATGAAGTAATTCCAGTATATAGTTTGTATCTCATCTTGTAAACCATTAAGGATGAAATTTGCTATATAAATGAGGTATTAATTATTATCATCACTGCTATTCTATTTGAGTTCTACGCATATGTAAATGCTCCAGTACTTGTGTATTTCACTTTACTACACCAACATGAACATAATTTTCTCTTCTATCAGCTTTCTCAAAGAACCTCTGCAGAAGTGACACCAATGATTCTGTAAGGAGTGTGTCACAGAGTATAATGAAGGATTTTTATATTGCAAAGCCTTTATCCATCATCAAACCCTTCAGGGGAATCAAAGAAATCTCAGAAGTAAAATGCTTGATAGCTTTGCCATTATGGACAGGCAACTCACCAAGGCTGATCTTTTTGGTTGAACAGGGCACACTCTCTTCATCACTTCCAGAGACGCCCCTGCATTAACTCACACTCTTTATTGCAACATTTTTTATTTGCTGATCCTCTCCCTTTCTACCTTCTCATGCTATCAAACAATGTTTGCACCCAAGCTAGCAGGAATATTCATAAAACTTGTTGTAATCATTTGGTAGATGCAATATTTCATACAGCACAGAGGTTATATTCCTCCATTACATACATCAGAAGCCATAATATCGTTCCTAATCTATATACGGAGTGTTTGGTTAAAGGCTGCCACATACTTTGATGTAACGTGGAACCGGCATGTGATTCAAAAGTGCAAACCCTTCTCCAACAATATCCTCAATGCTATTCACAATAAAACAATATACCCAAATGTGCTAAGGATAACAGATTAGATCTGTCATAGGCATAAAGAAATGCAACTTTCCTTTTCCACAGTAATCCCTCTTTCTTTCAGTACAACCCTTAAAACATGCCTCCCTGTAGTGAGGATGATTATATAAAGGTCATAAATGTACACAGCATCAGAAAATGGGTGACCCTGTGTCAAATGCACAGACAAGTCTCAGCATGCATGATCTTATGTGCTTAAATGGGTATAGAAAAAAAACAGATTGGGATATGGTCTTTATAGCTGACATGCTCCCAGGAACAGGGGGAGTGAAAGAAGAGAGGGAAGACACTTACAACTATGTGCAAGCTAGGATGCTCCATAATCTTGAGCATGAGGCTGGACAGAGAACACAGAGGTAGCTGGGGGCATGGGTATCTGATGTAAGCATCATCATCTTAGAGTTGCAAATGAGTGGACCAGGACTAATGTTTATGGAATAAGAGAATCTGAATGCTTCCTGATTTGGTGTGCTGAGTTCTGGGGGAGAAACAAACCTCTGGACTCCCATGAATATGCATCTTACAGTTCTATACTGGTGCCTACCACCACAGTCTCTGAACTACTAAACTGGGGCTCAATTTGAGGAGGAAGCACATTCACAACTGGTATTATAGTCAGCTCTCTCAGCCGAGATGCCACGACCCCAACAGACAGGCTATGTCTACACTGCAAAGTTTTTCCGCAAAAACAGTTGTTTTTGCACAAACACTTGCGGAGCATCTACACTAGAAGCTCATTCTTGCGCAAGAAAAAGTACAGTACATCGTAAGAACACAGGGCTTTTTGCGCAAGCGTTATTCCTCTTTCTATGAGGAATAAGTAGTGTCATGGATGCTCTTGCGCAAAAGCACATTCTTGCACAAAAGCACATGGCAGTGTGGATGCGCTCTTGTGCAAGAACTTTTTACGCAAGAACTCTCGCACAAGAAGCCTGCAGGGTAGACATAGCCACACGGAAACTGAAGAACCTTCACAACCAAAGGGTGGGTTTCTCCTTGCCCAGAGTCATGCCTTCATTTCAGTGAGGAACATCTGTAGCAAGACAGGACTACCTCCTCTTGCTGCTGTGTTAGGTCTCCTCTTCCATCATATTGCTCAGTGTAAAGCAGGAAAGGAAGGTGATAATCCACTTGGAATACAGAGTTGCTAAGGGGCAGTTGATGTATTCCAGGGGGCATGAAGTGGAACCTCACTTTAAATAGTTTTAAAAATGTTGCATTTGAAAAATATTAGTCTACTGAAATACCCCCTGAGAGTCCCAGGACATTCACTCCACCACTGTAGAAGTTTAGCTACAGCCTATTTCAGGATAAGGCAGTACAATATATTGTATGTTACACCGCACATTATATTAGTCCTTATGGGTACAGGTATCCTCACGCTAGAGTTTACAATGCCTTTCAGAAGATTTCACACTGCATGTTCTCCATTTTGCGTTCATCACACACTCTTCAGATAACAGCAGTGTGTTTACATTCAAATGTTGCCAGTATTTCCACAAGCTAAAAAAAAAAAGCACTTCATTTGCAGAAATGAGAGTCTTATATTCTGTTTTGTTTTTGAGCCAGCACTTGAACATTCTTACCAGTTTTACAGAACTTTTTGCTTATGATACTGAATTTTCAGCAATTCCTCTCCCCCAGGGATATTAAAAATGGTAAATTTCTGCTGGAGAAGGGAGCAGCCAAACATTCAAATGCAGAGCTATGGTACCATTGCAACCTACAGGGCACATTTGCACTATGAACATGGCAAATTTATTTCTGTAATAGCAACCTTAACCTTTAATGCACGTCTAACTATGCAATTGCACCACACCTTCTCCTCTAAGGCTCCTGCCTCTATAGGAACATGATGAAATAAAAGATGCCTATGACAAAAGAGGCTACAATTAACATTCACAATAGTTTCCCATTCCAAAGGTCCTGCTGAAGTGTCACAAACTGGATACTGGAATCACTTATCACTGAAATGTTGCTACTTTTGCTACTGAGGAAAGTCTGGGTGATAACAGACAAGAGTTTTGCACAGTATGCTGTGTAATATTTGAGGACTGGTGAATTTGAATGATAGCCAAGGATGCTGGTGCATACCCCTGTTCTTTCAAAAATATATGGTGGGATTTTTTAAAAATACCCATGCAGAAGAATTCAGCACATGCACCTTAGACAAGGATACAACCGATATCCTGGTGATGAGCAGGGAACACGTTGCATTGAATAGATTACAGACAGAAGGTATAAAGAGCTGAGGTGACACTGATGACACTTGAACCTGCAGCTCCAGGCAGTCTAGATACAAGTAAACCTGATGATTAGACCAACAGGGCATCATCTACAAGCTAACTGGGAAAATTACATCAGAAGAATGAAGTGCTGAAAAAAAATCTTTGCACTGCAGCATGAGACATAAGGGGCCATTATGTCAGAAGGTCTATTACACAACATTTCTATACTTCTAATTGACACAAAAATTAGTGACAGCTCCAAACTGGTCGAATGGGGATTTACCTGACAATGTCAGGGTGCCAACCGAGTCTTAGCAGTGTATCATTGTTAATAATACATATTTTTTTCAAAGACTCTATAGGTGTATTCATAGCAGACACTGTGATGGCAGAGAAAGAGCTATTAGTGTCCATCAAAGATATAACAGGAGTTAAGAAACCAGACACAAACATTGACACAGAAGAGTTGTGATGGAGTCTGAAGGGAGCCAGGGCATCTATGTGATGAGAAAAATGTACATTTTAAAAAGTAGCTGCATGACAGACTGAAACAGCACACTGGGTAAACAGATTTATATGAACACTCAGATGGAGCAGAAGCTCTGCTCAATTCTCTCCTCCACTTTTTCTGGAGAAAGCATGGGGAGTACATGGGGATGCACTATCCTTATCCAGGCACCCTCTTTCTTTCTGCACCTTTGACACAAAGTGTTCAAGTGAAGTTTAATTTAGAGAGGGCTGATTCAGATCTTGATCGGAAAAGCCCGCAATTTTTGAGACATTTACATGCGACTCCAGATCTAGAATCTGCACTTTGGGATGCTTACATTTATAATGGGCTGAATCAAAATCCTGGACAGGAACTTCTTTCAAACAACTTTGAGTATGTTTGTACCTTGACTAAAACTTTGCTACTAATGGCATAAAAAACCATGAGAATTTAAATGAGAGTACCAAAGTTACACATAAAGGACACATCATCCTGTAACTATATGGTTGTGGGCTAGTCAAGAGGATTTGTATCAGTGGTGGGCCCTATGCAGCCCATCAGGATTCTATGTGTGGTCCACAAGACATTTTGTTTACCTTGCCCACATGCAGGGTTGCAAGACTCCACTTGTTTCCATCCATGTAGTTTTTTCTCTAGTGGTATTACTGAAGTGACATGCATGTAAAGCAAGGGCATGGGAAGTGAGGTGAGTGCTGACTGCACACAACATTGATGGTGAGAGCTGTGCGCTCCCTCTGCACCCAGAGCACTGCTACGGTTCAATTAGAACACTGCACAAATTCTAGGTATGGATGTGCAATAGGCAAAACCACCCAATCCCAGAAGGCCATCTTGGTTATGATAATCTTGTGGCCCACTGAAATGAAGGAGGGCTACTCATGCAGCCCATTCACTAGCCTAGGTTGCCCATCACTGATTTATATCGAACAACATGGATCTTTCAGGTATGATGCACATCAGAATTCCCTGGGCAGGCACAGTTTGCAAAGCATATTGAAATGCTCAGATAAAGATATAGTAAGTGAAAAGTATTATTAAAATCGTTATTTCCTTGATGTTCCTAGTCATAGCACAATTATCATGGGAGTTATAATAAAATAATGTGAGATTTACTGAGAACTATTACAGTTTGACAGATCAAACACATAAGTGCATAATTATCATGTATTAACACTGACTCAGGGACTTCAGAAAAGCCATTGATTTGCCTACAATATTTGCAATATTAGATGAATTACGGTTTGTGTTTCTATTTTACCTCCGGACTATCTTGCTTTTCCTGTTTTAAATCAAATAATGTTATTTTAACAGATTTTGGAGCGTGAATTGTTTCTTTTTTTCTGCTGCCCTAGTATGGAAACGGATATTACAGACTAGTCTATTTATCATTCTGACAGCTCCTGGCTGCTAGAATAGATTTAGTTATGAAGTTTGGTCCCCTCTGGAACTGATAAGCTTCAGCTTTCCTTACCCTTCACTTGTGTTTCAGATACTTCTCACTACACTTCTGCATGGCACCCCTGGAGTTGGCACTGGTCTATGAGGCTGCTGAAGGGCTACCATATATTTAGGGTTTGATCCTGCACAGTGGAAGGAAGGAACATTACATAGGGAGATTAAATTGAAAAAGTTAGAGATTAGTGCAAAGAGCAGCAGAACCTAGTAAGAGTGCAAAGTTATTTCTGTCCAATATGAAGCAGGAGGAAACCAGCCAATGGGAGGTGCAGGGGCGATGCAGGCGCAGGCAGCATGTGAAGATCCACTGCTCCCCTCAAGGGAAGCCCAGGCACAAACTTGCCTAAGTAGCCGGCTGCAGCATGTGGGGCTATGGCAGGCAAGCAGATTGCCGGAGCACCCTGCTGAGTTGCTGGCCGGGAGCCACACAGTAAGTGCTTCCCGGCCAGAGTCTGCACGTGGCACCCCTTCTGGCACCCTAACTCACCTGCTCTAGGTCAGAACCCCCACATCAACTCCCTCCCAGACCCCGCATGCTCTCCTGAACCCCAATCCCCGGCCTGGAGCTCCCTCACACCCCCAAAATTCTGTCCAACAACCTGCACCATCACCATTAATCGAGTAGAAAAAGTGCCACTCATGACCACGTACCAAATTCTTGCCCACCCCCTCTAGACTCTTGTGGGCTATAATTCTTGTATCTAATTCCAGTAGTTGGGTTTAGTGTATGGGCACAGGGGTGTTGGGGTCCTGTGATACATAGACGATCAGACTGGATGATCTAATTTTCCATTCTGGTCTTAAATGCCGACCAGAAGACTGTTTTTAAATAATGATTCAGGAAGTTTCATTCTTCCAGCCACCTGCTTAATCAATTAACAATAATCATTGGACACTGGAGGTAATATCAGATGTTTATCCTACAGGGGAGAGGATGAAACTGCCATTCTGTTGATTTTCTATACTGATTTCACTAGAATTGAACATTTTAATTGGATACAGTTCTCTAGCTTCCCAAAATAAATGTCTTGGCTTCCCCTCAAGCGTGCGTTCTATGAATGCCTTGGCTTCGTTTCATTTTATACGCAGGAGATCATTATTCAGTTATACACCACAGAATATTAATACTGCAATCTGTATTCATGCCTCAGTGGGATTACTGGTGTGGATAAGGGGTTACTGGGCCCAGTCTTATTTGCTAGCTTTGTTATCTCATGGGCACACATTATAAATGTGAAGCTATTTTCAAACAGGCAGGTCAGATAAAATACAAATTCAATAGTTTTGGTATCTCTGGTTCATGTTAACAAGAATCCGAATGCAGTCTACATCCCAGCATCAGTTCGGAATTTACATGACTTTATGTATTTATTCCTCCCTAGGAAAATCTTGAAAATAATATTTAACCTTCCTCTGCTGTTTAAATATTTACTTATCGAAGTATTAATCCATATTTGGTATCTTCAGATCAAGTTTATTTTTCTAATAACGGTAAATTACCTTTTTTCAAGCATATCACACAGCATATTTATCATCTGTAATATTCACAACCGTTATATGTGGCGTTTATTACATTTTTAAAGGCAGATTATCCGGTGAAAGCATGGAAAAACAAAAAGAGCTCTAATTAGAACTGGAGAAAAGCTTGAAGGCATGCTATTTTCCATCTATTCATCCTACTTATGTCAACAGACAATAGGATCTGGAGAAAAACAGTACATATTTTTGTAAGAACAAAATTATAGTGCAGAGAAGAAGAGATGGAGCATATAATTTTCTAATATCTTCAGGAAAGAAAACTGATGTTAGCAGAGACATCAGCTTTTTGATACTTATAAGGCTGCCCACTTTCTGAGTGGGTCTTTATATGCCTAGATGGTTATCCTGTAACTGTCTCTCTTCTAGCAATGGATAAATATTTCAGCCGGTATTTTTGCCTCCATGATTCTAATGAAGATAATACACCTAACAAAAGGCCATATGATCAGATGCATACTTCTATAACGTCATATGGGGGAGCAATGTATGTGAATCCTGCTGGACATAAATGGGTTAAATACATGTTTTTATTTATTTTATTTTATTTAACCACACACTGCTAGAGACCTATTTTATTTTTATTTATTTATTTATTTATTTATATGGTTGCCATTTTGGTTGAATTGCCATCTTGAATTGGTAAAAGGACAAAATGGCCTCCACCTTAGTGCCCCTTCTCCAGGCTTTTGGCGCCCTTTACCAGTTTGGCGCCAAAAACAGAGGGAATGGGAACATGGAGGGCCACATGACAGTAAATCTGCCCAGCAACTGGAAAGTATATAGGGGAATGTCTGTCACTCTGACAGGGCTCTGTGTCCTTGGATGTTGTGCAAGCAGGTCATCCCAGTGGGGCACAGAGACCTCCCACAGTGAGTCAGCCTTGCTGAGAGCTAGAGTCAGGGGAGATAACATCTAGAAGGGACCCTTTAACTTACATCCATGCACAAAATCAGAAGGGAGTGTCCACATACCACACATAGGACCATGTGTCAAGAACAGAAAACAGAAGATAGAAGATCGAGGGAAGTCCACTTACTTTTTCCAGAGGTTCCTGGAATCCAGTTCCTGGTGTTCTTATATCCTCCCGTGTCATCCCAGTGTCTACAGGACATGGTATAGTCCTTCCCTATTGTCTTGCTTCCCTATTGTAAGGGTCTGGCTCTGAAGTTCATCTCCTAGGGTAACATCTGTGCCATTATTGTTATGTTGTAGGGAGTCCTAGATCATTTATTTGCATTATCTAATAAAGATCTTGTTGTTTTATCTCACCTTCTTGCATCTCAACTACACTGAACACCGATGATAGATGCGGAGAGGGTAAGATAATGCAGACAGCTCATCTTCTGATCAGTAAAGCCATAGATCTAGCTGTTTTGGGCTCTTAAAGCCCATTGAAATTGGCAACTGTGAAGAAGGCTGAAAAAACATCCACCTCATTTAACAGCTAAAAGACCCTTGTCGGCAAGAACATCACCTGATTTAGACTGCACTATTGGGGAGCGGTTTATGAGGGGACGAGAGGGAGCAGCCACTATAGGAAGCAAGCTCTCACGCAAACTAACCTAAGCTATGTGGCATTATCCATGTAAGACAGTGGTGTACAATGCAATATTCACTCCTGATCAATGGCTTCTCTGAGACGCAAGGCCATGAGCAGCTACAGTACTGTGGCAGTACATCTAATAGAAGGTTTTGGTCTGCAGTGCAAGTGACAGATTAGGTTCCAAAAAGGCTTGTATTTATAGGATGCATCGGATTAGGTCCTGATCCTGCTACCTGCTTCAGACAGGCCATCTCCTGCACACCCACAGAACCTTACTGTGCGAGCTGGGGGGTTGAAAATTTATTTTCAGTTGAAAGTTATCCACAGTGAACAATGATTATAAATCAGGCACTCGTGCACCTGACAGAGAGAACTGGCATACAACTAATCAATACGAGGATGATACATGGTTTTCTGTCACTCTTTTTTGTATAGCAACAATATACCCAAAATAAAAATGCAGAACAGATTAGGAATTCAACTTGTGTTCTCCTCCTGATCTACTTGTAATTCTTACTCCTGCAGCCTCATGGCCGGATACACCATCCCTGTCATTAAGTACAGTTTATTATCCCAAGTGATGCATATGTTCTTCCCTACTTGTTATCTACTGATGTTTCCTCTCTGGTTTTGAAGAAGTGACACTGAGCTCAAATACAGCATCATTTTACCACCAGAATCCCTTACTTGAAGGGTAGCTGCTGATCCACAGATCTGTGATTTGTTTTTGACTATTAAACGCAGTACACTGACCACCTCTTCAGTTTTATCCTTAAGCTTCTTTCTAGTTTCTAATCCCACAATACATAGTTTAATTCTATCTATAAACATGCTCTGTCTCCCTCCTCTGCAATCAGTGACAGACTTTCAGTTCTTTCTAATACCATGATGTTATTCAGAATATTGAATGGCACATTCTACAGCTACAGCAATTTGTATTCCACACGGCCAACTGTGGAATTTATCCCCAGCTTGTTTTAGCAGAATTGACATGTGTTCATTATCAAGTAAAGCATTCTACTTGCAGAACAGGCAAAGAGCTTTGACAAACTCCATGTGATTTCTTGATACAAATAGAGAAAATTAACAGAAGGAGCCCTGACCAAGAGAACAACACCTCAAAGCTGGAGACCCAAAATCCACCTCATCTCTTAGGGCCCAGTTCCACACAGACCTGCCGACAGGGGAAAGAGGGCACGACAAAGAGGGCAACTGCCCCAGGTCTCAGCAATTCAAAAAGGCCCAGGGCTCCTGGCCACCACTGCTGGCTGTCACTGCTCCCACCCCTTCCAGCTGAGGCACTGCCCCTTCCAAGAGCACACAGCCAGTCCCCCCCACACCTTTCCCAGGGGCCTGGTGTGGTTGTCTGCTCCCCTGGTTCCACATGCTTGATTTCATGCATATGCAGCTCCAGAGGCCAATGGGAGTAATCAAGTATGTAAAAGAAAAGCACGGGCATAACTTTGCTGGACTGAGGAACAAGGCCTGATTCTCCACCACTGAAATCGAAGTTTTTCCACTGTCCTCAATTGGTGCCTGATCAAGTCTATTGTCACTATGCCACACCCTCACTTGTTAGCAAGGATGGTGCATAACTCAACTGTTTCAATTGACATATCACAATAAAGCGAGGTCAAAAGGACTCATAAGAATTATTTATCATCAGTATGAAATACTATGTAAAATTTCAGAGTGGAATCACATTGATGACAGAGCTAAAAATATAAAAAAGCAGCTTATAGAAAGTCTTAAGGGTTGTGTAAATTATTCCTAAATATTTGTGAAACTGTTAAAATGCTGACTTGTAACAGCTATGAAGTTAGCGATTTTCATTTGATCTTATTTATTGCCTGCAACGTGTGATTGCCTCAAAGGACAAGCATTTCATTCCAATAATCAGAATGTCACTAATATGTGAAAACAGGCAAATTTCAGATACCTTTTTCAAACTTAGAGAGAAAACTTTTCATCAACATTCAGTCAATGATCATAAGAGTCTGTTTTAACTCTGAAATTTGCTTTTCACATTAGTCTTTTTCCGACGGCTGCCCTGTATGAAGTGACGGAATATTGTCATTCATTATGGCAGGTGTCAGTATAAAAAAATTTCCTCGATATTGAACCCAAGAGATCAGCATGCACAATATAATTGCACGCCCTTTGTAACAAAAGAGTAAAGGATGAAATATCCATCTGAAACCCATGACGTGTTTTAATGATTCTGAAATTCAAATTATAATTCTATTTGAACCACACACTGCTAGAGACCTATTCACTCTTATTGTGAGATCAGAAACTATGAGAAAGAAAAAAAAATCCTCAATCTTCTTCCATCTTTCACTCGGACAGAATCAAATGAAAATAATAATAAAAACCCCCCAGATTTTACGTCTGAGAGTGTTAAAATAAAAATCTGGACTTGTGCACAGATTTAAAGCAGGATGGAATAAACCCAAAAAGCATACTATCAAAATACTGCATCATGTATGATGCTAAACAGAAAAAGGGTATAAAGAAATAACTTAATGTGATATTTGGATCTTTTTTATTCCCATTCAATATTTCAAAAAATCCAGTACTTGGAAATGAGAACATCCCCCCCCTTTTTTTTTGGTTAAGTTACCCAAACATGGTTGCATGGAAAACACACCATTTTTTTCTCATTGATATAGAAATGACTGCTAGGGTGCGTCTACACAGCACAGTTATTTTGAAATAACAGATGTTATTTCGAAATAACAGCGTGAGTCTACACAGCAATTCCATTATTTCTAAATGAATTTGAAATAATGGTCAGCTTATTCAGACCTCTGTAAACCGTATTCTACGAGGAATAACGCCTATTCGGAAATAGCTATTTCAAAATAGCAGTGGTGTGGATGCCCCACTGCTGCTATTTTGAAATAGCTCCTCTCCAGGGCCATTCAAACGAATTACTCCCCAGTGCCTCCTGGGGCTCTAAATCGAGGTAGCACATCCACATTAAGGAAGCCTGCCTCAGACTAATTTTGAGGCTTTCCTGTAGCGTAGAAGTGCTATTTCGAAATAGGCTATTTTGGAGTAATTCTTCTGGAATAGCTTATTTCGAAATAAGTGCACAGTGTAGACATACCCCTAGAGTAACATCAAGTACTGCAAAACTATATAATGACAAACAAATATCCAGGGACATAAAAAATGGGCTTGATCCACACCTTCACTGACGTCAACAGGGCTATGCTGTTTTATGCTATTTTTGGATGAGACATGATATTTTTTAAATTCATGTGGGCTTCCTCAACTTCCAGTAGCTCCTCTGCACAAAACATATGGGAACGCATTGCCCTCTTGTTTCAAATGGACTAACAACTGATATTTTATGCTACCTTTCACTCAAGAGTATCAAACAATCTATGAAAGACACAGACTGATTAGTATGTGAGGATGAAACTTCTGCCTGCAAGTGCAAGTCACTTCAACAGAGCCACTGAAATGTTAACATTTTGCACAGCTAGGGCAGATTTGGTCCTGAACTGACACATTTATATTAATATTTGTTATTTGTATTATCGTAGCAGCCTAACCCATTGTGTTAGCTGCTGTACCAAAACAGAACTCAAAGGGCTGTAACTGTTAGTTTGTAACTTGAAAAATCAAGGAGTTGTCCTACGGCACTTCAGACACTAAAAAATATGTATATAGTATCACGAGCTTTCATGGGCAAAACCACATCTTCAGATGATCTAAAGTGGAGAAAAAAAAGGGAGGGGGGAGACCCTCAGAATTAACAACAGAAAAAGAAGGGAGAGGGGGAAAAAACTCCCCAAAAATATTGATTGTAGTGCCGATGCTAATGAGGCTAATTGAGTGAGCTGGAAGTGTCCTATACTTAGCTTTTGATGACAATGAGCTGTTGTAAGGAAAGCTGGTTTTATAATGGGCCACCCAGTTCAAGTCTTTGTTCAGGCCGAGGGAAACAGTGTTACATTTGCATATGAAGGTCAATTCTGCACACTCTGTCTCTCTCTGTCTCTCTCTCTGTAGCCGGCTTGTAAAATTTCTTTATAGAAGAAATTGTTTTGCAGAACTCAAAGACAATCCCTGACCCAGAGAATTTGCAATCTAGGTGCAAGACAAGCGATAAGAAATGGATACATTCTGACTAATACGGGGAAACCACGATAGGCTCTGATCTCGGTACACTAGCAGCATAACTATTGCCAAGCTCTACTTTTTAATAAGCCTCATGGCAGAGGTGAGTTTTTGAAGGAGGATAATGAGTTAATTTTGCAGGTGCTTATGGGGAGTTTCTCTGAAGAGCAAGGGACAGCATGAGTGAAAGCACAAAGGTGCTGGCTTTATAAATTTAAAGGTGGCCAGTGGCGGCCAGGTGCATGGGTGGATCAAAGATGGGAGCTGATTTTGTGATTCTAAACAAGAGATAGAGCAGGGACCGCTCATGAATGAACCTGGAAGTGAAGATAAGTAGCTTGTGTCTGAGACAATGGAGAAGATGGAGCCAAAGAGAGATGTGAAATGGCCAAAGCAACAAGCTAGGGAAATGCTCTTTGCTGCAGTCTTCTGAATGGATACGAGTGGGGAAAAATTGCCTTTGTCAAGCAAGATGAGAGAAAAGGATGCTGCAGTCATGAAAATATGAGATGAGAGCCTGAACAAGGTTTAACTGTGTGGATGGATGTTATTCAGAATGAATCTACAAGATTTAGAGATAAATTAGGCTATGTTTGGAGATAAACGGGGAAGGTTTAGCAAGGAAAGTGCTATTGGCATGCAAAAGCTGCCCAAAGTGAAGACCAGTCAAACTGGTTTTTCTGCCTATGAAGTCTGAGGGGAAATAAAAAATGGCAACCAAGACTGTTCAGCCGAATTTTGCATCACTGGGTATTTTTGGATTTACACAGACCATCACAGGTTAGGAAGAGAGATCTGAAGTGTTAAAGAACAAGAGAACAATAGAAGACAAATTCAGCTGCCTCTCTTTTCAAGTCTCCTAAATTTTGCCTCACTCCCATGCAACATGATTCAATTTGAACTTTGTTTCCTCTCAAATATGCATTTTATTAAGGAAGTCATATTTAGTTAAGGGAGCATAAACTAGTACAATTTATATGCCATGAGGCTGTAACTGTGGGGTAACAAGGTAAGTAATTAGAGGATGTTACACACTGCAAGGTGAATATATTATGTCTTATCCTTGCAGTTACTTCAAAGACAATGATGCGGGGTCTTATGGAGGCACTAATCTCAAGGAAGATTGTATATCTAAACATCCTGTATGCAGAGAGCCTGATCATACAAGCCAGGGAGACAGAACTCTCAGGACCAGGCTCTGTACTTTTAAATGGATTAATCAAGTCACCTTCCCTTTTTTAGGTTTTACAAGTCCTCCTAAAGTTGTCAAATTCTCAGAGACTCCAGGCATTTCCAGAACAGGATTTGTTTTATAGTGAGTATGGCAAACTTATACAAATCCTCCAAGTCACTTAAATCTCAGTTAAGGATCATCCAAGTGATAAGAAAATAGGACCTTGAGGATATGCTCACAAATATTCCTTCAGCATGCATTTTCACATATATTTTACAAATAGTAGGAGTGAGTTTAAACATTTCTTACTCTCCTGTAAAATAGCAAATGACTTAAGTCTGACATGCAAAATTTAGTTTAACTTGCCAAATGTATTTTATACTCTTTTATGAACAGAGTTCATACATTGCTGTAGGTGTATTAAAGAAGATACATTCTTTGTTTAACTAGTGATAGGATGTCATTTACATTTTTTATCCGTTTAACTTTCTGACAGTTGTATTAGACTTATTAACTTTCCGATCACACTATACATCAAAGCATCATATTATTAAGTCCTCTAAAATTCACACAAATCAGTTTACAGATGACACTGATGTCTTATTGCTATTCGTTCCCCCTGGACCATTTTTAACAGTTCATTTTTCATATTTCTACTGTGCTGAAATATGGTTCAAAACAGTATCTGTCCTTTTAGTAATCAGCAAAGCAAAACTTGGCATTTGTCATATATTACACTCTTGAGAAAAATGCTAGTAATACTCAGAATTGATTGAACAGCATGGAACCAGAACCAGCTGTCAGGGAAACCATTTCACTGATTTCAGTTTCTCTCCCCACCCTATTTTAGGTTAGAAGACTGCTAAGTAGTATCATTATTTTGTAGCATGTGCCAAATGAATCAATTATTTATAAATATATTATTTTAAGTATACACAATTGCATTTCTTAACGTTCTGTATAAAGAAAAGATATAAGGGATCCAAGTGAAAATTTTTCATTTACACACATTGCACTACAGAGTTTACATAAATGCCTTAGGCCAGTATACAATTTGTTCATTCCCAATAGATCAAAATCAGATAGAGTAGTTTTTAGCTATCATAAAAAAGGCATTTTGCAATAGAACATTATGTGCTTTTAAAAGTAAGTTAAGTTTTAAAGCAGGACTTAAAAGGATTAGTAATACATGGCATCACTAAACTGACATGGTTTAATTGGTTAGGATTCACTATGTGTCTAAAGTACAGGTGGGACCTTGCTGATCTGGCACCGTTGGGACCAGAGAGGTCCTGAACCAGATTTTGCCTGACCAGGGGAGGTCAAGGCTTCCCTCCCAGTTGTCAGCTCTGTTCCCTGCCCCCAGCTGGGGCTGTGCTCCTGCCCGGGTTCATGGCTGTGCTCCTCACCACCTGGGGCACCAATCCAGGCTGCTCTCCCGCTCTGCTGTCTCATGCTACGCTGGGGCTTCACTTCCTGCTGTGCTGGCTCAGCCAGCGCTGGGCTCCCAGGCCTCACCGCTCCCGCCTTGGGGATGGGTGAGGTCTGATCTCTCGGGCACCAGCCCTGCTGCCCTCAGCCCAGGCGGCACTGCCCTTCCTGTCACCAGCCCCAGCCCAGGCTATGATCCCCACAGCACCAGGCCCTAAACCTGACCAGCTAGGGCTCCTGGTCCTCCCAGACCACAGATGTTGCCGAAACAGCGTCCCAGATTTTAGAGGTTTAACCTGTAAATACCATTATTCTAACATGTTGTTAGGGAAAAAAGGAAAGATGGCAAATGGTAATTTCAACAGCTGGCAAAACATATGGTATTATGGATTCCATCCAAAATTAAAAAGCACATCAGAGTAATAAAGAATTCTTGAAAATGGGCACTATTAGCAATATGAAGGGCAATATACCCATGCAATGTCTAATGCCAGGAAATTAAAAAAAAAAAATCGAAGTAGAGGAGTGAGACTAGGGACCAGAAACAGTATGAAGGTGAGTTAAAATATATGGACACATCTCTCTCACTCAATAATTAGGCTGCTACTGTGACCACTGCCAATCACCAGTACTGTCTCATTGGATACAGCCATATAGGGGTGAACAATCTCATTTAATATTTAGTGCTAGCTGCTTGGGGCAGAGACTGTATTTTTGCTCTGTGCATCTATTGCATTTGGCACAGTGTAGTGTGGCCCATGATTGGGGTACCTAGATGCCACAGTACGATTCATTCTTGTGATTGTTAAACTCCATCACGCAATGCTCATTTGCAGCTCAGCCTAGCGCTGCAAAAACTAGAGATAAAAGGCACAATTTCAAAACATGTTGTTAACCCTAGGGGATATCTGCATGTCCACTGGGATCCGTGGGACTGGCTGGTGGACTCAGGCTATATTTACACTGATAAAAATCACATGGCACTGAGTCAGAGCTTGGGTCAGTTGACATGGTCTCACAGACCTTGGGCTATACAATTACATTGTAGATTTTTGAGGTTGCCCCCCCCCCCCCAAAAAAAAAGTGAGTGAAAATCTTGATGAAAATCAAGGATTTTTTTTTCCAGCAAAAGATTTTTTAAAATAAACTCTACGTATCAGTTCAAATGTGATAACTAACATGTTTTATCATAAAGTGGACATGGCCTGAGAGTTTTTCTGGGAACCAGAACTGGCTTGCAACTGTTCTGCCCTATGGTTTTACTTAGCCCAGTCACTGTTGGGGGAAACATGATCCCTGAACCAGGATTTTGCCCCAATCTCACAAAAACAGAAGTTTTATATTTTTAAACATGCCTGCGCATATTGCAGAGAACTGTATTTCTGCTGCTATATCTATAATGTAGTATTAAAAATGTTGTGGGGATTTAGAAAACTAAAGCCCAATGATTTTATGTGGGTCTTCTGCTCCTAAATCCTGTAGGCACTTTTGAAATCCCAGCCCTCTACTAAATACTATACACAGAACACAGAATTTCCATTTCATAAGTCTAACATTCAAGGTCAACAGAGAATTGCAACTGATTGTAGTGTAGTTGGCTCAGAAGTTACACTGACATGACAGCTTGCTATTTTGTTGTCAAAATGTAGTTTTAAGAACAAGAGGCAAATTACCACCAATGTTTTGACTCCCTCCACGATCAAATAAAAACTAGTGAAATAATCGGTGTTTGAAATTCATCCAACAGTGTGACTACTTAGAACAGAAATCCTATGGTATTTAACTTCGCAGCAGACATCTCCAAAAGAATGATTTACAAAAACAAAGAGAATTTTAGTTTTGTACTGTTTTATTAATATGACAAATTGTTTTGGAATTTTTTTTTATATAAGCAACACCTGGGTCCTCCACTGCCCTTAAGAAGTGGTGATTCCAGTAGCATCTCAACCTGTGAGCTCTGAACAATTAAAACATGAACACGATCTTCGTACATGGATGTGCACAAGATCTAGAAAACAATGCATTTTTTTAAAAATAGGAGTGACTTAGGCCCCTTTTATGAAAAGGCAAACTAAGAAAAGAGCTTAAGTGTAAAGATAAGACACATCATGTTGTTATACAAATGCTGGCCCTAAGCATCTGAGAAGGCACTGGGCATAATCTGTGCTATAAACCATGATTTTAAAACGATTTAAGACGCTGGTCCTGAAGAAAAGAGAAAGCTCATGTGTAAATTTAATCACGTGGATAAATGTTGTAAGTATCTGCAGGATTGGGGCCTATCATTTAATAATGGTATCATTTGCATTACATTATCATTTGCTGTTACTTGCAGATTATACAAATTAGATATCCACTTGGAGCCAGATTCTCAGATGGTTTAAGCACCACTGGCTTCAACGGAACTCAACTGGCTTAACTAGCTAAAAATCAAGCTTTCTTTTTATTTCTCTTGGCACTGGGCAACTGTATACTTGTTTCTAGTTCGGGCAAGATACCGTGTCTTAAAGTACAGGCAACTCTGATTTAGTAAAAAGTTACCTAGATCACTGAAATTCTACTGATAGTAATTTTTCTTTCACTTCAAGATCTGTATATAATAATGGCTTTGGATTAACAAGCAGGACCAATAAAAGTGTAAGCATCAAAATAAAATATTCTAAATTAACCTCTCTCTAAAAATGGTATAAACAAAATAGATGGTGTGTAAAGGTTGCGTAGGCACTTGCTTGGGAATCAACTCCCAAGCTGCTGTAATTAACAGCAGCCTTTCCTTTAGAACACCACAATTTGTAAATTTTGGAGAAGGGGCAACGGTATGAGAAACCATTAAAAAATAAATAGTTTCTCAAGCTGAAAATGTAAGAAAGGAGGAAAACTCTTTCAGATATAATATTGGCCACCACTTCCTAGCTTCAGAAAGATCAAAGTTTTCAATTTAGTAGGCGTAACCAAGTACTATTCCCTCATCTTATTCCAAAAAAAAATTAAATAAATAAATAAATAAAAAATCTGAGTCTCTCCAAGGTCTGGCTTAAGACGGCAAAATACGTCCAAGTATCCCAACGCCTTCTCCTTTAGCAAGGCATCCCTGATAGCAATAGACCAAATCCCCATAACACAACTGAGATGCACAGATTTTTAAGGCCAGAATAAACCTTTATGGAGCTGAACCTGTTGCATAACGGACTAGAGAATACCACTCCTCTTACAGGTTACTTACCCCCACTCACATTTTAGCAATCTGATATCTTGTTAAAAGAGGTGGATGGCAATGTTCTCTCTAATCTTTTCCATCCACTTGGGGATTTTTTCCCATACATGTGTGGAATACATTTTGTTATGGGCACTGAGGCATGTATGAATGTGCACCACCAGTAGAAACAATAACAACAATAAAACAATAACAACAATAAAACCTAGCTGTGGGTGCGCTGCTAATCAACTGGGCGGCATTTGACTCTCTCCTGAACGGCCACACAAGCGCTCAGCTTGGGTGGTGGAATCCTGCTGCCAACCTGCTACAGAGGGTCATTCTGTTTTAATGAGATTTTGTAGCCCACAGTGCTTGCTGCATGAGTGATACCAGATTACACTAATCTCAGTAAAATTATTTTGTTCTTTTGCTGATTGCTGCAGTGCTTATGTGGAGTGAACATAAAGAAAACCAACAAGTGAAATAATATATTTGCAGGAGAGTGGAGGAGCGCGCGCTGTGTATTTAATAAGGGTTTGGATTGTCTATTAAAATAGATTTTTTTTAAATCTCCAAAGGGCCGCTTGTTAATTTCACTAAAATTTATAATCAAGAAACAAAGCCAGTACTATGAAAGAATTGTAACATGTGAAGAGTCTTCAACAACAGCATTCTTATTGGGGCATTCATCTGTATGTAAACTCATTAAGCAACTCAAGCTGAAATTCTGGATCTTGGAATCCAATTATCTATACTAGTGATATGCAGCCTTTTGGAGCTGGAGCCCTGCTTTGCCATGCAATAGAGTAACGGAGAGGACAGAATAACTGCAGAGTGATGCTGGGACAACACCTTGAGATGTCCACATTATGAGTTGGTCACAAAAAAGTGCTCTCTTGTACCACTGCAAGACTGCATACAGAGGCACAGGATCATTCAGGGCAGTTGCCCCAGGCACTGTGCTTTGTGGGGCCCACGGTACCTGCCTCAACCATCCTACAGACAGGGCCTGTGGGGCCCAGGGTGGCCCGAGGGATTGCTGGGGGGACGTGGCACAAGGTTATAGCCAGTGTCTCAGCCTGCTATGCTCTGCTTCACTGCAGCAGCAAGAAGCAGGAATGTCCCTCCCCCAGGGTGCTCCACGTCCCGCCGCCAAAGTAAAGTGGAGTGCAGTGGCCTGGGAAACGAGTGGCAGGGTGGAGAAGAGCAGGCTGCTGGATCACTCTGGCTCTCACTGCCATGGTGAGTGCATGAGGCCGAATCTTGCTACTGCCCTTGACAGGCCTCCCAGTACTTCCCCAGCTTGTGATGGTTGGGGAAGGGAATTTAGGGCAAGGAGTGCAATGGGGGCAGGGCAGGGGTGCAGCTTAGGGAAGGGGTGCAATGGGGCAGGGCCTGTGGGGAGTTGGCCTAGGCCTCTCATCCCCTAGGGACAGTCTTGACTGAAGGGCAATGGTAGGACACCTCATAATGGATTATTTTTGTGGGTCATGAACATCAGTTGAAACAAGTGGCCAAATTAATCTTTGGAATATCTCCCCGGGTGCTGGATCATCCATGGCACATCCCATTGACTCCTGGATGCAGGGGCCGGGGGGGGGAGGGAATGAATGGGAAGATGCACAGATGATCTGTGCTTGCTGGTCATGGATGACCATGACCCCGGAACAGCTGGAGTGATGACCCCCACAAGCAGCCACCCCCACCTTCCCACTCCCTGGCAAGCAGTGGCCCCTTCCTGAAGTTGTTCCTCCTGACTCTGCCTCTCCCTGCTCAGCTCTGGCTTAGCTAACTTTCAGGGAGAGGGGGCCTGGCCACAAGGTGTGACAGAGCAATCTGGGGAGAAATATGACCACACATACCCACCACGTGTCACCTCTAGAAAATGCTCCTTCTCCCACATCCTCTTCAATTTATTCGGTCATTTTAAGGAGAGATGGAACCTTTAATAGCTTCTCATCTGCTTTCCTATATATCACAGGTGTCTCTTTGCCCCTTCCTGTGTCTTGGGAAAGACAAGAGGGAGGATGTTCCTCCATTCTCCCTTCTGGCTATTCCTTTTATTTAAGAACAGGAGAGTTATCTTAATGAGAAAGACCTTTTCCCGATAAAAAGGAAAGTCCACAGATGCTGACTGAGCTGTCATACTCATAAAACAGCTGTCTTGTATGTCCCAAAGAGGAGCTAGGACAGGAAAGAAATCTTACATACAGAGACTGCCAGGAGCAGAGGAAAATGTCCGGATAACATGTTAAGTGGAGGGAGTTGGAAAACAGTGAGAATTTTTTAATGAAAACTTTTAGAAATATTGTCACTTTTATTGGTTATTAAAAATATGGAAACCTTTTGACCACTAGAGCTAAGCTACAGAGTCTAAGTCAACAAAGCACTGGAAGGACAAAGAAATCCTAACAGGTAGAGATCCTGAGGTGAGAAATCCTATGCTTTTTTTACTCAAAGTCCAATTAGGGGCTATACATCTCAAACACTGTTACTCTTCTAATGAATTTCCAGTTATAAAATAAATAGATCAGAACTGTAGATAAAAAGTGATTGTACTGTATTCCAGACAAAACATGGACCAGGTTTTCCACTGACTTCAATGGAGTTATTCCTCAGAGGAACTTAGCTCAATGTGTTTGTTCAAAAGCTCTAAAACGTTTTTGAAAAAAAAGTCTGAAACAGTTTTTGCATAGCCTAAAATTCCTTTCGCTCTTCCAGGCATAAAGAAAGGACAAAGTTTGCTAGGAGGAGACCAGGAGTTAAACAATTCTGTGTTAAAGGTGAATTCCTTAGGCTTGTCTAGATGAACAGCCAGTGCATGGCAAGGTGTAGGGTAAAAGCTACAACACACTAGCATGCCACACACTAATGGTCTGAACGGACCATACTACTGGCATGCTGAAAGAGGAGTACAGGATCTTTCAAAAAATTGCCCTGTTGTCAGAAAAACCATGTCTAAATCACGGTTTCAGTTTTGAAATGGCACTTGTTCGAAACAGGGCCAGGATGCGATTATGCAAATGAAGCGCAGGATATTTAAATCCCCGCTTCATTTGCGCTTTCGATGTGTCTAATTTACATCCCTCTGCCGACAAAAGGGTGTCGTTTAGAGACACCCCTAGTGAGCAGTAGCATGGTCTGTGCAGACAGTTACTGTGTGGCATACCAGTGCATTATATAGTTTTACACCTCAACTTAACACACACTAAACAAGCCCTTAGTTCTAAAGAGAATTTAATTGAATTATTTTAGAGCCATTATGATCTCATGCTTCTGAATCAGATCAACAGGCATGTAGTTTAGATGGTTGTGCGAACAAACTGAATTTGCATTTAATAATGGAAGACTTAAGGAAATAATAACAGCACGCTCAAATATGTTACTGGAATTGCTGCAAAAGCGGGACCTGAATCACGTTTCCGCTCTGCCAAATTCTCAGTTGATTTCAGCGATGTGATATCACACACTGTGCTTTTTAATTCAATATTGGTACTAAAAGCATGGTCCCATGAGGGGCTGAATACTCCCATGGAAGTACTCAGAAAGTGGCAGGATCAAGGCCCTATGAAGAAAAGGACAAAACGTACAGCATGACATGGCGGTGACATGCACCAGACCAAGAAGCAGCTCCTTCCTGAAGGCCGTCTTCTTAAACCTCCCTTGAACATGGCTGTCCCCCTATAAAGTTTTTAGGCCTAGGATAGTTTTCTGTATTTTTTAAAAAATAATTAAAATGTTACTTTTAAAATTGAAGTACAAGAAAATCAGTTCCTCTTTTACATACCTGAAAAAGACCAGCTATGTTCCTGTTACAAGAACTGATAAATTAAACTGAACCTTCCCTTCTCTAATCTACATCCATATACTGTGACCGCTAGTTTTTGAAGATGTATTTAATTATTTTAATTTCACTGCACTACTAGTAGGTTTTCTGGTTCACTACTATGGATCTAAGCTAGTGCTTCCTTATCTTAACTCTTGGTTGGAACTACGAGAAATCCTATTTATGGTCTCTTGTTATTTGCACTTAATTTTCTTAGTATCAATTCCATAAAATCCCTTACTGTATAATGTGATAATCACAGTTAAGTGTTCTCAAAGCAATTCCTTGGTTGATATCTGGGTTCATTGCCCTGTAAGCCTAAGTGCTGCAAGCCACATAAAAGCTACCTTTTTCAACACAGAAAAAAAAATCTAGCTCTTGCCAACCTAAATCCTCAGCGTAAAAGGACCATGAAGGCTTAAGCAACAAAATCTGTTGAAATATACACTGTGAAAAATAAAACCACTCCTCCCATCTTAGAGCAATGACAATCAATTCAGTGAACAAAGTGGAGAGATGTTCAGGAAAATGTCTGGATCTTCCCCAATCTTAAAATCTGAAACCAAAAGGACTATTTGTTATTCCTTTTGCTCAACATTTATATCACTCCAAGTTCTCACAAACACAACAATCAGCGTAAAACATATCAGTGGTTAAGAACAGATGTGTTCCAAAACAGTAGTTCAAGCCAATACATAAGGAAAAACAAATGCATGGAGTTTACTCCAGTTTCACATTTGGACAGCATCACACCAAAAAGTATGCTAGATACCCCAGCTTCTGTCTTCCAACAGAAAATGCAAGCAAAGATTTCTAGCTTGACTTTTAGCAGCTTCTGACAAGCATCAAATCCCTTGGTAGAATTTCAGTGGTAGAACTGCACAACTCACCTTGATTTAACATACTACAAGAGCTAATTCTCAAATTCAAAGGCATGACATACTCTTCTGGGTGTCACACAGCACTGCTAAAGCAGCAGCTATGCCAGGGTTGGGCAATCATTTTTGAAGGGGAGCCACTTCATGAACTTCAGAAGTGGTCGCAGGCCTTGGGCAGGAGGGGCAGCGCCTCAGGCGGAAGGGGCAGCTTCAGGAGATTTTACATGCTCCCCCCACCCACAGACTCTGATTGGCCTGGGGGTGGGGGAGCACATGAAGACTTTGCCACCTCTCCCCCGCCATGCCAGGGGAGCACAGTGGCTTGAGAGAACCATCAGCTGTTTTGAACAGCTAGCGGTTTCCTCTAGGCAACATGCGCCCATGGCAGCAGGAGGAGACTTTGCATGCACCACCTCCCCCAGGCAAATCAGGGTCTGGGGGAGTGCGTGAAGTCTTTGCGCCCTGCCCTGTCAGGGGCAAGTGGCACCTAGAGACAACCGCCAGCTGTTGAAAACAGCTGGTGGTCCCCTCTGGTGCCATGTGCTCCTGGCAGGAGGGAGGAGACTTCGTGTGCTCCCCTGTCCCCAGGTGTCAATTGGCCTGGGGGCGGGGGAGTGGCAGAGAGGCCACAGGCTGAATCAAAGGCCCTGGCGGGCCGGATCCAGCCCGCAAAGGCTGTCTTGTCCACCCCTGAACTATGCTGTAATTCCCAATGCAACTTCTTGAAAGCCATCAAGTTTTCTAAAATGTGAAACCACACTGGGATTCATATACCTAGTGTCATGAGGCGAAACTATGGATTCTGTGAATCACCGTTTGTACTCAAGCTGGATCAATGCAGAGTCAGATAAACACACCCATAGCCATATGCTTCCTCCCATAAACATGTAGCTTTCCTCTACTGGCCAGTTCATGGGTGTCGGTTTATGGATCAAGCCTCCTTCCTGCCCAATGTAACTTTCATGCCATGGAACCTGAAGGCCTGCCCCCCCTCCCCTCAGTCATGAATACGAAGACCTAGTCACAATCTGGCCTTGAGACTAGTGTTTCTTTTCTACCTTCACAGTTTGACCCTGTTTTAGCAGTTTTTCGTAGAGGAGGCTAACACACACACAGAGGCCAAATGCTGATCTTATCCATGACAGTAGCACATATTCTTATGTGCATGAGGCAAGCATGATTTGGCCCACTGAAGTAACTCCCATGACACTACTTCTCCTGCAGTGTTTTATTAAAAGTAGAGTTGGTCAAATAATGGAATTCCCATCCTGTGGGAACATCTGAGATTGCCAAATTTTGTGGTGTTATGAATTAGGATGAAAAGTAGAAATTTTGGAGTTTTTCATTAAATGAAATATTTTGTTTCAGCATTATGAAGCATGTTGTGAAATTTAATTTAGATGCAACTGTTTCAACTATTTTTTATAAATTGTAGCAAAACATAAAATCAGAATAAACATGCAATGTTTGGACCATAACAAATGAAGAATTTTCATGATTTCGTATAGAAATTTTTGATGAAATCAATACATTCCCTGAAACATTTGCTTTAGTCACAGCAGCATTTTTCAATGGAGAAAGTGTTCCAATGGAAAATTTCTGACTAGTCCTAATTAACTGAATTGACATAATTGAGTAATGCATTTTCTCATAATTTCTGTCACAGATAAAATTGATTTTCAATTCTGTCCATATAAACACTCAGAGCCTCTATGGAAATATATTAAGGACAAATTTCACATGTCCCACGTTGTTTCCAACAGTAATGCACAAAAGAAAACTCACTGCCCAAAACAAGAGGTGAAGATAAATCACTTCAGAATATCTACATCATTTGTTAGAGACTCTCCATCCTCTACGATCTTGGTTGTTCTATTACCTCACATTGTCTATTCATCCATATTATTCCATGCCACTAAAGGTCTGAACAAAATAAGAGAATTACTGTACAGATGTAAGTCATGAAATATTAAAATACCATTTTAAGCACTCTTCTGTTAATGGATAATTTATTCTTTCATAACATTTTATTTCTGTGATTGCCAACAGGCTTCACCACATCAATATATTTTATTTTAAAATTAAACTTGAAAAGCACCATACCTACATTTGGTTATTTCCTGTGTTTTTCTTAAACCTTTAGCTGAATACACATTTCTTAGGAGCAATAATTCATTCAGAGTAATCATTAAAATCAGTTTCTGCTTGAAATATGCTTTCAAATAACTACTCACATTTGAATGGCAATTTTGATTAAAATGACATTTTTAGAAATTAGTTGAATATGGCTCAGACTTCATCTATGCATTTTTAAATATGTCTGTTCCCATTTGCAGAGTTTTGGGGTAGGTTTCTTTAGTAATCTACGTATATTTATTTTTGTTCTTTTAACAAATGTAAAATGGAAGGAATCAGATAACACATCAGCTTCACCTAGAACTAAGTAGACACTATTGCTATAAAATTTGTGTAATAAAAGAAGTCCTTACCTATGTTACTAATGCCACGTTAGATTATTAAAACTGAAATGATGCTTACAATCTAATTTACTTTTCACTTTTTGCATTTCTCTCATTTTCTACGTCGCACAAAATAATTTCATTTCGGCTTAAAGGATTCAGTTCAACAAAGCACCTATGCAAATGATTATGTATTTTGCTGAACTAGAAACGTAAATAATTTCTGACAAATTTTATTTCTACGTTTTTAAACATTAGTAACAATGCTATGCAGGGCTGTTCCTAAGGGGGTGCAGGGCCTCCTTCCCCAGTGCCCCAGGCACAGGGACCTCCCAGCCTCTTCTCCACCCTTACCCGAGCCTCTCCTGCTCCACCTCCTTGACCCCTCCCCTGAGCTGCACAAGGCGAGGTATTCCCGGTCGCTTGGCACAGGGTGGCAGCAGGGGTCCCCTCCCACTCCACTGCGGCGGCAGGAAGCCAACCCAAGCCAACTTTGCTTTCTGCTGTTGTGTGAAGCAAAGCACAGTGGGCTAAGAGAAGGCAGCAGGGCAGAGTGGAGCAGGCTGCCAGGCCACTCCAACTCTCACCAATGTGGTGAGTGTGGGAGCCGGGGAGTTCAAACCCCCTGCTTCCGCCCTACACCAGACCCCAAGGTAATCCTCTGGGACCCTTCCATAGGAAAGTTGAGGTGCCTGCCACAGGGCCCCCCAAACTGTGGGACCTGGGGTGGCTGCTGCAAACCATCCTATGGATGGGACAGCTCTGATGTTATCATTTTTGGGTTGCAAACACTGCAGAGAAATCAGGAGATTAAACTCAAAGTCCTTATGAGAGATCCGTTTGCTGTGCCAGGAGGACTTCCCTCTCTGACTGAGCATACTGCACTGTTTACCTCAGCACTGTGTTCACCAAGACCTTTGAGGGAAAGTTGGAAAGCAGTCAAAGGCTCTAAGAGCCATTCTGGTACTCCTCACAAAAAGCCTTTCTGGCCTTAGACTCTATATGAGCTTCAAGTATGCAAGTAGGAGTCTCACTGAAGTTCCTAACTTAAATATATAAATTAACTTTAAACCCATGCTTAAGGGTCTTGCTATACTGAGGCCCATCTCTTCATATACAAAATAACCTGAAATTATTTTAGTTGTGCAGGGTATTAGGAAAATATCATCTTTGGTATATAAATCATCATAGAATCATAGAACACTAGAACTGAAAGGGACCTCAAGCGGTCATCGAGTCCAGTCCCCCTGCCCTCATTAAATTATGATTTAGCATGTGCAGAGTCGTCTAGCCAAGCAATGGCATATTCAGTGTCATGATGCAGTTCTTCTAGCCCACTGCGAAACTTAGTTAGCAGGCATTCATTGACAACATGCGCTATCGAGACAGTATCCAGTTAGTAAATATTTGTATTCAGTAAACAAAAGATCTTATAAATACAGGTTGGACCTCCCTGGTCCAGCATCCTCAGGACCGTTCAGGGATTTTGCTGTACCAGGGAAGGTCAACACCAGCCCCTCTGCTGATGGAATCTGCGTTCTCCCAGGGTCCATCAGAAGACTCCACAGGGATCCCCACATGGCTCCGCTCCCGGCTGGTCTGGCTCCCTTTCTGCCCATGAGCTACCAGGGCTCTGCTACCCTGGAGTTCCACGGCTCTGGGGCTGCTACACCATGGCCAGCCCTGGGACACCAAGTTCCTGGCTCCCTGCCTCCCCAAGTTCGCTGATCCAGGGGCTCTCTGGTTCCTACAACATCCGTGGTCCTGCCGGACCACAGATGTTGATGGACCAGAGAGTCCCGTACCACAGAGGTTCAACTGGTACGAATTCTTGGTTTAATTATGGCCTAAAATCTGTTTTTACTAAACCAAGGATAGGTTTCCAGTTTCTTTATTTACAAATTTCACTGGAAAGTTTCATGTTAAAACCATTCTTCCTGGCTCTGCTATTAAGTGTTGAATGAAAATTGCAGTTCTAGGAGATGGGCACACACCTCAGCCAACAAATGCATCAGGAATGATTGCCACTGACTGGAATAGCCTCTTGACAGGTGAGACAACTTTGAATCCCCATGACCCTGGCCTACTTTTTCCAATGGAGGAAGAACCTCCTTGAGTATGGGGAGAGGGTGAGAATAAAAGAGGACAAGTATGACTATCCTCTTTAGGAAAAAACAAACTATACTAGCCAACAAACTAAACTCATCTCTAACAACTAACTAAAACAGGGCTGGGCAACATACAGCCCATGCAGTGGGGAGCCTCAGGCAGGCTCACTGCTTGCCCCTCGCCCCACACTCACACACACTGCTCAGAAAAGTGGCTGCTGGGCCATTTGTCTTTCAACACTTGCAAGCCTGGGGGAGGGAGGAAGAGGCTTCATGTGCTGCCCCGCCCCCAGCACAATCCCACTAGTTGGTTACTGGCCAAAAGGAGCTCCGTGTTTGAAGAACAAGCAGCTTGCAAAGTACTCCTCCCCTCCCTTCTGGCTTGTAGCTATTTCCTGTGCAGGGGCAGGGCAGCCATTCCCAACCCTCTGCCCCCCTCTGAACCACCTACCTCATGTAACGGAAACCCTCTACCCCCTCCTGCACCCATACCCACACTCAGACTCTGTACCCCAAAACCCATGTCCCAGGTCGCAATGCCCTCCTGCTTAAGATCACAACCCAAATGCCTGCATCCCCTCCTATACCTCAGAACCCTGCCCCAGGTCAAAAGCGCCTCCATCTCCCAAAATCCCTCCTGCACTAGGGATGTTAAAATTAGGTTATTTTAGTAATTGAGTAGTTGATAAAAATTCTATCAATTACTTGATAGGGGAAGATAGCCCCCGCTGCAGCTCTGCAATTTAAAACAAAATAGGAGCTGGGCAGCCTGCCTCGCCAGCTCCTAAGTTTTATATTGCAGAGCCGCAGTGGGGTTTGGTCCCTGACCCAGTGCAAGCAGGGACTGAGCCGGGCTGCCTGCCTGGCTCCTACTACACGCAGGAGTCAGGCGGGCAGGCAGCCCAGCTCAGTCCCAGCACCAAACCCCAAACTGCAGAACCACAGTGGGATTTGGTCCTGGCACGAGCCGGGCTGCCTGCCCAACAAACAGCAGTCCCTGTCTGTGCGGGGTTCCAACTCCCCACTGGGATTTCCCCCCCCCCCCAGGACAGGGGCTGCTGCCAGAGCAGCCTAAGAGACAGGCAGCAAGAGAGAAGCAGAGACTGTGCTGGGGGGAACCGGCTTTTAAGCCGGTTCCCTCCAGCACTGGCTCCTGCTCCCCCCCCTTTGCTGCCTCTGATATAGAAGCAGTAAGGGGGGGGAGAAGTGAGAGTAGTCAACTCAACTACCCGATAAGCCTAGGCTTATCGGATAGTTGTCTAATCGACTACTATCTTACATCCCTAACCTGTACCCCAGCCCCTTGCCCCAGCTCCCTTCTGCACCCAACCTCAATCACAGACCCTGCACCTCCTACATTAGTACCATGAAAGAGTGTAGCCCTTGACCACTTTCAGACTCTTGGAGTGGCCTCCAAAATCATTGCCCACCCCTGAGCTGAAAGCTAGTCCAAGCAAGCTTGATCTATTGGAGCGGGCATGCCAAACACTCTCTCAGGCTGAGGTGAATGAGGAGGACTGAGGGTGGTTTGCCCTTGCACCTCTGTATAGCCTAAGCACAGTGCACAAGGATATGTAGGGCACATGCTTGTGTTAAAATGGGCATTGTTACCTCAAATCTCCATTTGAACGTGCATGCACACTAACTGAAGGAGGGAGTAATACTGGAACAATTTACTGAAGATTTTTGAGGTCACCATGTCCCCTATAAAGCGTCACTCTGTTTCTGTATCTGCGTAAGTAATTGACACTATAACATCTAAATAAGGTTCACAAACCTCTCATTAGTCATTCTGACAAAAACCCAGCACAGAAAAAGAACAAATCACTTGTTAGTGATATTGAAAACCCAATCAAATTAAAATAATTATAGATAAAAAGACAAATCAACCTGGTAATGAAAAAAACTAATAAAATAAAATTCAACAATCCCTCAATGAAGCACGGAGGGTTCAAATGGAGAATCAGGTCTATAGTTTTTAAAAAGCGTGCAACGTAAAAGCTGCAATTTATTAATAGATTGTGTAGCCAACATTACCAATACAATGAAATACCCTGACAGAGATATTTACCAATTGCCTCTGATAAAACGTGTTTCCCTTAACTATTTTATATTTAAATTGAGATGAAAGCAGTTTCAACCATATCTTCTTGTAAGCATGAAAATCCTCTTAAATTCACAACATTGAAATAATGTGTAAATATAGTTTTCTCATGGGTCTGCCCTTTTCATAATATCTAATCATCATGCAAAATAAATCAAAAGATAATACAGAAGAAAAAAAAGGCAAAGACAGAAAAGGTCAGGAGGTGACCTACATTACTAGAACATACAACTTTTGTTATGGAATTCTTAGTAGAGACTCTGTAGCTAAGGCTACATTGAGATTTGCACTAATATCCATCCTGTTTCATTCTTCAGTAATGCAGAGTGTAATCTCCAAATTGGCAGAATAATATTTCATACGGCAACTGAATTTTCCATGTAAATCATTTTTTGTTTTTGGAAAAATATTATAAATTGCTAAAGATTTGCAGATTTAGATTAGAAAATCAAGCCGGTCTAGTAATTACACTGCAAATATACCAATGGGCCAAATCTTGCTCATCTTACTCATGAACATAATCTTCTTGAGTTTAGGTAAGTAAAGTAAATTGTCATTGACCCATCTTTTCCATCTGATCTAATGTGTCCTAAGATCAATTTATTAATGTATTATACATACCTGTGTATTTTTTCTAATCAGTGTATGACAGAGATGCTTTGCTCCAGTGTAATTTGGTTTTAGGAGTACAAATTCTGATAATCTCTAGCGTATTTAGGAGAGTAGACTGTTTTCTTAACAGACTTATAAGCCTGCCTCTTTCTCCCCAGCTTCCAAAGTGAGCCAAGTAAAACCTCCATTTCATAACATTTAAAACCTGAACCTTCTCTCCTCTTTACTTAAAGAAACATTACTACACTGATTTCAGTGAGTTACTCCTCATATACACCAGCGAAAGAGGAGAATCAAGTTTTCTAAGGCAATATTTGTACTCCTGAGGCTTTAAAATCCTACTTCGATTGCAAGGCAAATATCACTGATTAGCAGTGAGTTTCTATAAACGACAAACACACTACTCACAGGTGAGTTTAAAGGAATCAATATTGTGTAGCAATTAAGAAGTGTGTCACGAGACCCAAAATTGTATGGTTTTAATCACTGGTTTTGATCACCCAAAAGTGTATGGTTTTGATAACCACATGTAATTTGCACAGCATTGCATTTGTTAATCAGTCTGCCTAAGAGCTCATTGGTATTACAAAATGCAAATACTTTATAAATACAGGGAGTGGCACATATTCTTCATCTGTTAACTCTGTTTTTATACCAAGACATGTCAGAAAACTTACCTTTCTGCCTCCTGTGTTTATACGAAGTGGAGTTAAGAAAGGGTCAAAGATCATATGGCTGGTTTCTATATTGACTGGTGATTGCCTTTTTCCAACAGAGCAGAGATTCCAGGCTGAGTTCACCAGTCCCCAAAAGGAAGGAACTATAAAAGGGGAAAAAGAAAACAAGTTTAAGAAAGTATCTGGAGTGAGCGAGGAAGAAAAATCCACACACAACAGATGTGGAAACAATTAAACAGCTTCTTCTATTGTCTGGACTCACAATATAATCAACACTCAAGAAAATTAATCAAGTAACTGAATTTTAATGCATGACACACCCAAATCTGAGATGAGACATTTTAATATCAACAAAGGAAATGTTCTTTGGCCTCTCTTAAGCTATGTGGAGTTAATTATGCCTCATGTACCTGTAAATAGTTCATCATCGTTCATGGTATAGAATGTTTGCTTTTTCTCAACAAGTACTTGAATATCTCATGTCCTTATACTCATTTTACAAGCATACACTGCACTTATTCCTTGGAATGAGGCCAAATATAGCCACTCTAAGAAAATTAAAACAGGTTTCAACATTTAGTACATGTTGACAATAAGAATAATGTATTAGAAAAAATATGGACATATCACTATTCCACAGAATATTAATATTCCATAGAGAAGATTGATTCATCTCTTTTTGGTTCACACAGTTCACACACACTTCCCTATCCTCCCCATTTAAGGCCTTAATTTTTTCAAAGTTTAGGTTAGAAACATCAGATCTGATTGGCCAGGATGTGCATGAGAACTCAGATTGGCAGCTTGACCACTTGCTTCCCTTTACTGAGTTTGGGACAACATTTATGGAACCAAAGGCCAGAAGTCACCACTGTGATCATCTTATTTGACTTCCTGTATAACTCAAACCATAAAACTTCCCTAACAATTCCTAGACAGATCTTTTAGGGCTCATCTAGACTATGCTAGAGTGTCAAAAGAGGATATGCAAATTCTGTGGAAATTTGCATATCTTCTTCCAACGTAGTTTAGATGCAGCTCTCTCAGCGACCCCCTTCCCCCCCCCCCCCGTCGAAAAGCCACGTAAACCTCATTTTTTTGAGGAAGAGCAGCTTTTCGACAAGGGGGGGGGGGCACCAAAAAAGCCGCATCTAAACTACTTTCACTTTTGAAAGTTCTGCTTATCCTCTTAATTTGCATAGCCTCTTCCGACACTCTAGCATAGTCTAGATGAGCCCTTAGAAAAATATCCAATCTTGATTTTTAAAATGGTCAGCGATGGAGCCGTGCTGGCCTCCGCTTCCCACAGCTCCCATTGGAAACAGCAGCCACTAGGAGCTCTGGGGGGGCAGGGCCTGTGGAAGGTCAACATCAGACCCCGGGCTCCACACAGCGCTGCCGCTCTGAAAAGCCACGTGCAGCCTGGGGCCAGCTGGGGTCTCCATTGGCTGCATGCAGCGTTTCAAAGTGGCAGCGCCATGTGGAGCCTGGGATCAGCTGGGGACTCCCCCACTGACCCCAGGCTCTGTTCAGCACTGCTGCTTTGAAATGCAGCAGGGAGCCCAGTGCCCAGCATGGAGCCCGGGGTCAGTGGGTGAGTCTCCAGCTAATCCCAGGCACCACATGGCGCTACGGCTTTGAAACACTGCCTGCAGCTTGGGGACACCCCAGCTGGCCCCCAGCTGCATGCAGCATTTCAATGTGGCAGCACTGTGTGGCGCTCAGGGTTTGGCCGCAGGCTCCACACAGCACTGCTGCTTTGAAGTACCCCCTCATCTCCCCCCCACCACCCTCCTTGCTATCTCTTTCTGAAAGAAGCAGTGGAGGGGCAGCGACTAGTCAACTAGCCTGTCGAATATCCGATAAGCATTTGCTTATCTGATAATCAACTAGTCCTTCACATCCCTGATTTCCAGGGTGTCTTCTTTCTGTTAACTCTTTGATCTTGGGATGATATAAGAGGTAAGTGAGCTCAGAAAGCATCATGAAGAGACTGAAGTACCAGACCAGCTGTAACAAACTGGAAATCAAACTAGAGGTCCGTATTGAAGAGATACCAATCATGGTCCACAGTTAGACAGTCTAACCCTGTGGTCAGAGACAGGGGCAGGGGCAGATTTGCTGTGAGAAGTCATGCTGAAGGTCAAAACAGAGCCAGAGTCCAGAGCCGTGCCAAGGGTAAGTCCAGAGTTAGAGATGGGAGCCACATCAGGGTTGGAGTCAGTAGTCTTGCCAATGATTAAGCCACCGTCGGAGTCAGAAGTCAGGCCAAGGGTCAAGCCTGAGTCAGTCACTGGAATTAGTGCAAGGAAGGAAGAACAAGGCCCAGTAACAGCAGCAAAGAGCAGAAACCAGGTGAAGAGCTAGGAACTGGGAACACAGATTAAGGTGTGGTAAAAGGACCAAGGAGCAGGAACCAACCGAGGAGACTGAAATTTGGTCTCAGGGTCTGGTCAGCAGCAGGTCTAGCGACTAATTTGCTCAGGCAAGGGAAGAGACAGGAACAGGATGATTTATCACAAGCGGTAGCCAATCAGCAGTCTGCTGCCAGTCACCTGACTCAGCAGAGTCAGTGGATGTAGCTTCCAGTAGCGGCATGTCAGTGGAAGTTCCCTCATCTGACCTTGCGGTGTGCTGGTGCAGACCGAGGTCACCTGACACCGCCGAACACTCGGTGATCTCAGAAGGTATTGTGCTAGGCCACTTACCAGCAGACTTCCCTTACTTCCAACACACAGCACCAGGTAGCCCATACACAGGTACACCAGGAAAAACCTTATGCTTCACAACACAACTGAGTGCAGCCCCTGTGATATGTACGTTCCACGTGACATGTTATTTCCATCATGCTAAAAGCTTTAGCTAATGACATGCTATGGACAGTCAAATCAGTTCAACAAATTCAGACAAGCTGCTGCTACAGGGGCCACAGCCACCACATTGCATTGACCATAGCTCACTGCATTCAATATATGAGGGTGAAGGAGGGCACCTTCATTTCCCGGGATCGACGCCCACGGTAAAGTGAAAGCAAGGACAACATGGAGGAGGAAGTGGGGAACAACACTGGAGCATATCCTGCTCTCCATTAGACATGGGCAGACATCTACCCCCAAGTTAGGGTTGGTCACACCAGCTGCCTCACCCATTTTGGTGGTTCATAGCCACTATCACCTGGCTGGGATGGTGTCTGGCACAATAGCTGATAGAAGGTCACTCACAGAATGGGTACTACGGAAACTGCACTGTCAGGACTAAGGGATGGGCTAAGGAAGCCATACAGAGGCCTGAGGCGGACTCTCAGGTGTTCTGCCTCCCGTCAGTGTTGGAATGTTTATTTTAGAGGGTTCATCCTCCTGCCATTCCTGGGAGGAGCACAACTCTGCTACCAACTATGGGAATCAGGAGAAGACTGAACAAACACTCTGAGTTTCCAATTCCCTGCAACCCATTCAAGGAAAGAGGATGGCCTATAACTTACAATTTTCTTCCTCAGAGAAGTTCGGCTCAGATGGAAGAAGGCTGTTTCTAACTGGTTTGAAAAGTCTCCCCAAATAAGTTTATAATCATACTTTGGCAGGGGTTGGCTCCTCCCTGACTATGAGAACACAAGTGCATCATCCCCCTCTTGGAAGCACCATTTCTCTCTGCCTTCTCTGTGCCTCCCCAATTTTACATGCCACAGAAGAACTCCTAATTATTCTAATAACTGAGGGACTGCTGCAAATGAATGAATTTTACGAAGTAGCAAAATCAGGAACAAAATGCACTTCTACAAAATATATTTCGGAAATTGTAGTTTAGTTTTAAATTAGGTGTCGTGCTTCCTGATTTACTACTAAATGCACTGTAGGATAATTTCTGGGAAACAAGTGACATTTTAGTACTACAAGGCCTCATTATTCTATTTAAGTTGTCTGGAAGACACAAAACTCTTGTTTTTTCATGTGGGTTATATACATTCAAGTTTAGCCAAATTCTCATTGATATATTCTAGTAGTATGGCAACTAAAATAAGACGTTTTGCATTACCATGTGCTAATGCAAAATGCATTAGTACTAATGGAGGGACTTCAAACCTATAACTTCAAAGGGGTGGAATATTCATTAGGAGGTTGTAGCTATTGGAATGGCTCCTCAGAATTACTGAGATTTCTGAAAATGAAATGCATTTGCTAAAGGGATTAAAGACTATACAATGAATATGGTACAATTTTTTACAAGCTTTACAAAAATGTATTTTATAGATGATGGATAATGCAGTAAAGAACAGCAAGCAAAGTACAGAAGTGGTGGCTTTCATGATGGCCAATTATTTCAAGAATTAATGATGAACCTAGGAACATCCAGAAAAAAAGAGCATGGAGGCACTATGAAAATGGCTACCATAAGTGCTTATTTTATTATGCTCTTTGTAATTTTGACATGGCAACCTTGCACCTTATATGCTGCCTGTCACAAAAATTACACCATGCTTTGCAAGAAGATAGACTTTACATTAGTGTGGTGCTCAGCAAAGACTGCGTGCATCACCATGACATTAAATCTGTTTTGCAATTTCTGATTCTTTCTTTACTGCCAAGATGGTTCACTCCTAAGAGCCATACTTATGAATGTATATAGCTGCCTCTATTTCATTTACCATTGCCGTGTCTTCTTTATTTACATTCCCAGGGAATAGAAGGTTGCCCTGAGTCCTTTCATGAGTACAATGACACAGTCTTAACTAAGCAAGCAGTGCTCCTGAAAGGACAAATCCTCCATTCTGGGTTGTACTTCACGAGATAAACATAAGAAATGGAGCCAGGACTCCCTGTGCATAAATGACAGCAACTGCCATCAATCTACAGCAGTGATTTTCAATCTTCTTTCATTTGCAGACCTCTAAAAAGCTTGGAATGGACAGGCAGACCTCTTCTGACATCTTAGTCTGTGGACCCCTGGGCTCCACAGACCACAGGTTGAAAACCACTGATCTAGAGGCTGTATTTGTTGCAACTACTATAGCTTGCAGAGATGATCTGGATATCATACTGCCTTCATCAAACAGTACACGGTCTTCCTGAGTGTCTGTGTCCCAAAATTCCAAAAACTTAAGGGTAACTAAGGAAATCATACTTTGCAAGTAGCACCTGATAACTGGCTATACAGAACTGTAGACTGAAACAAATATTTCTCTCTCTCTGTGGTCCAAATATTTGGCCTGCTGAATGGATACATTGTCTGTTGTTTACTCCTTTCTATCGCAGCCTGAACAAACAGGGAGTTGAGAACAGTTGTGTGAAGAAAAACTGCTCTCTGGGGCAGAATAAAGTATTTATTTCCCACCCAGTAAGTTGTGAGAGCATTTGATACTGCAGCATGCCACACCACTTTGGCTCACTCTTGGATAGCCTTGTTGACTACTCTAGCAGGCCTTGTAGTCTACAAACATCCAGGAACCTTTGGAATAATTCTTGGATTTCTTCCAGGGGAATCCAAGGGGTTTTAACAATCCTTCTTAACAACCTCTGAAAGTGTTTGTGATTGTTCAGTGACAAATGCAATGCCGAGGCAATTGTCTTGTCCGGAAAGAGAAGACTAAATGCCTGATAATTTGCCACTAAATCTGGCTTTTACTTCTTCTTCCCGTGGGCTCCAGAGAAAATTCAGGTTGCCTCTCAGTGTACAGGGATGGTAAGAGTCTCACTGAGTCCGTCCACATTAAGGATAATGCCTGTGTGGTTTCACAGGCCCCAGTATAAACAGTGAGAAGAATCCAGTAGGGGTTTAGGTGGACCCCAAGGCATGGAGTACCAGGATTCCCAGTGAGTGAGGTAACCTAGCTTACATGGCTGGATCAGGCCCCAGAAGATTCTAGAACATCTATCCATGCTGCTGGCTCTTGGGGGAGAGGACAACTGAGGAAGAAACAACCTGATTAGTAGAGGGAATAGGAGACTGGCTTCTTTCATAATGTTCATGGGCTCAGGGTGTCATGAACACCCTTGTAAGAATTGGTTCTGAGAGTGACTGATGGGAGAGTCCAGATCTGGCAGGGTGGTGATGTCCTCTAAAGTGGCACATTTGTGGGGTCATCAGGGGTCTTCCCTCTTTAAATCCTCCATGTTTGTGCTGATGATATATGGAATGGCAATCTGTCCTTTCCTGGTACCATCAGTGTTCCAGTTTAAGCTCACAAAGCATTTACTGGTTTTGTGTTGGAGAATCATGTTCTTGGAAAGTAGAAGGTTCCATCTCAGACCATAAGGCAATAAGAACGTGCTAGAGATTGTCCCTGATTTTTCTTATGCTTTTGGATCAGAGCACAGGCACAGACCAAGACACTAATACCAAGAATTTTTAGTCTCCGGCACATGGAACACATGCATATCAGTGGAATTCACAAGGAGACCAGCACTTAAAGAAAGGACTAGGCAGATACTGGAAGGCTAGATAGCAAAATCTATGAAGCTGACTAGCACATGTTGTGACGGCGTAGTCGGGGTTCCCCCGATCCTGCACCCCCATAGCAGCCAGATCAGTCTCCACCAGCCAGCAGAATAGAGGGGGGTTTATTGATTTTCCAGAATACAGCACAGCATAGATGTGATGTGGCAATAGGAGGGGCTAGGATGCCCCAAACCCCTTAAGGCGGGGTGCCTGAGGCCCTAGTCTCCAAGCCCCCTCCCTAGGCTGTCTCCATCATGTTTCCAGCCCGAGACTAACTCTTCCTGCCACCACATACTTCCTTTGTTCTACCTCCTTCCCTCCCCGAGTCAGAACCAGTCAGGGCAGTGTCTGGCCCCTCTGCTGGGCCATGCTCACAGACAGGGCCAGTAGGGAACAGCCCAAGCCTAGCAACCAGCAAGATGCCCCACTACATCACACATGTATATTACTGCCCTCCACTAGATGGAATAAGAAAAACTCAACTGTGGGAGGTAAGAGGAAGAAGGATTTTCCATTATACAGCCTAAATATTTGGGGATATGCTTTTGGAGCAGGAGGATCTCTTTCCTCCCCCTGTTACTATTATGAAGTCCTAAGTGGTAGGAGCCAAAGAACTCAGTACTATGACAGACATGTCCAAGATGATCATAGCTTTCAGACAGTAGCAGCAAAACTTTAATCAACTGATCACTCACATTATTAGTGTAATTTTAAAAAATGAAAAATGATTGACAGCATTTAGCAGGATATACACAATATGGAAAAACACAAGACAATACAATTGCATCTCGCTCACAAACCAAGTTACAATGTTTCACTAATGAACTTGAGTTTGTCAATGGTATTTAACAGAGAAATAGAATTGCATAGCTCAAGTAAATCAATTTATATGACCCTCTTTATAGGAGAATATTTTAAACCTATCATGGTCAACACCCTGAAGCACACAACACCCTACTTTGCATAAGGGCAAAGCTACCCTCGGCAAGCTAATTTGTATGCAGTCCACACAGACACTGCAATCTCATTTAAACAAGGTTTTCTAGATATTGGTCATTCTGCCAAAAGGTTCAGTATACCAGTCATGTCATCCCTGCCATCAGCTATAAATCCCAGTAAATTCCCTTTGCTAAAGATCCAGTTTGCCATAGAAATGCGCCAAACATGCATAACATGTTATTCACTTTTCCAATGCAGGACACTGGCCAGCTCCAAGTATATCCATTTTTCGGAACTGAGGAATAAAATGGAGAAGTTAAGAGTTTAAAGCTGGCACAAAGATGACTGGTGATGATTTTGACAGTCTTATTTGAATACTGGATGAAAGGGGGAAATCATTTTTATTAGGCATATGCAAAGATGCTGCAGACATTTATCCATGGCCTGCACTACAATGCAGCTGCTGTTTTGATCAATTTGCTGATAGCATATTACACTTTGGGATCAGCATACCACAACAGAATTAAGAATTCTGATCCCTTTTACCAAATTTGAACATGATGTGAGTGATATATCAGTGTCCAGAAAACTAAATAAAGGATGAATTGCTATTCCAATAGTGATGTATGAAGGAATACTGGCTAAATAATACCTCTCTCCTCACCAAATGGCAGTCAGGGAACAGAGTCAGGTACTTCTACTCCTTTTGTAGCCATAACAAATACCGAGCTAAATACAATAGCCCAAGTTTTTGGCACCTTTCAAGTATGGCCACAAAACAGGAGCATATTGATAGCACACATACAACGCTGTGCCTACATTCTGGCTGCCTCTTTCCTTCCCTCCCAGTTATTCCTCTTGGGGCTCAGAAGTATATATATTTGGACTCTGATTAAAAAAAAAAATCCAAGTTTAAACCAATGTTTAAACTTGGTTGATTTCAACAGGACTAAGCAAATGCAAAAGTACACTGCTGAAGCAAGGTTTCGAATGTCCAGGTCACAGATGTCTTCAGACCCCTAAGCCCACTCCCAGAGTATCTCTCTGCAACCATGGAGATCTTACAGAGAGTTTCTCGATGAAATCAGCAGGCGCTAGAATTAGGGCAGAACACTTCCACCTTGTGCTCCTCTACCTGGCTACTATTTTTAGAGCACGCCCACAGGCAACCTATAGCTAGAATTTGGCCCATTAAATCCAAGAAAGCATTAGAAACACCCTCCATGGATTTGTGACAATGAAATACTTGCAGACTGAAATGGATGGCCTGACACAAAGGGGAATGGATTCTATGGCAAGTTCATATTGCATACACTGCTCCAGACATAGCTCTCCCTAGAACTCACAACGGGACAGTGCACCCTATCCCAGTTCCAGCTTTGGACTACATTTGTCTGCTACATTCAGACCCTAAATATAAAGTTGCCCATTATGTGACCAGTATCTGCTGTGAAAGCCTTGAAGGACATACTCTACCTGGTAGGAAAGTCTCATCCCCATCACCTTCCAAACACAAAGCTCTCAACTTCACAAACTATGGAGAGCCTAAAGATATTTGCAGTTACTTTGAAGTATGCCTGCAGCTGGTGAAATGCTGCTCTGCGGGGCTTCTACATCAACAACTTCTGAGCCATAAAACACACAAGTTTTTATTTAAAATTAAAATCACATCTCTCTTTCCCTCCTATCTGCTGATTTACAGTCCCATTCTCAGTCATGATTAATACCTGTTAGGAGACATTAATAATGTGTTTCAAGTCTAAAAAGAATCCTAATGTTCCCTCCCTTAATGTTCCAGCTCACTGCTCATTCACAGCCTGTCAGTCGATGGTCAGGGCAGTGCATGTGTGTATGTTACACCCGAGTCTTCAACTGCTGAGACACAAGGCCCCGTTGCAGTGGGCAGTCTAGGTGAGACTGACGGGCGCCCCGAGGAGTTTAACGTCCGTGTCTTTACCGCTAGGATCGGGATCCTTTCGCGGCGGGCAACCAACAGACGCCCCAGAGTTTACAGGAAGAGCTTATTGCACCTCAGATTTTGACTGCTAGGATACACGATCCCTTCGCAGCAGGCAGCCTGGGGAGGCTGAGAGATGCCCCAACGGATCTGTCCCCTGGAAGCGACACGATCCAACGCTCAAGCTCTCCCTATATCTGTCCCTTATGACCGGCTGGAGTTCTTTTAAAATTGTGCTTGGTTCTGTTACAGCAACTGAAGGAGTCAGGTCACAGCTTAAACAGTTACTATTTTATTGTTACAGGGTAAACTTAGCTGTTAAATGCTACTACAGTGTTACAGATAACACAGCCACTACAAAGGACAGGACAGAAATTACCCTAATAAGTCACTTACAGGTACCATGAAACCCTTTTGGTTCTCTGAGCTCTTATTAAATGCATGCAAAATAGACACCTAGCAGGTATATATTCTCACCCCTGCGTTCCAGACTTGGCGTGGCCAGCATCTTTCTCTCAATCCCTCGGGAAGAAGTAGGGCGAGGTTGGGCATCCCACAGACCTCGGGAGACAACCAATACCTGCCAGCAGGTGTAGATGATTGGAGCTCAAATGGGGTGGGCTAGCAAACCCCTCTTTATACCCCTTGGGTCACGTAGGCTTCTTCCTGGTCTCAAGTGGCCAATTAGGAAAAATGGCTTTGAATGCCAAGTTTCCCACGAAGGGTGCAAAGCATAATTCACACCTGGGAAAATGCAGACAATGGGCACCTCTGGTATGTGATGGGCGAAGATTCCTCTCCTGGGACAGTGCAGGCGTGTCAATTACTGGTACTAGCCATCAGGGCAGCAGGCGGCCCCGGGTCGTCAGCTAGCCCATTTACTGTCTGGTTTCTGTTTATTAGAGTCAGGGACAGGCAGCACACCTGCGTTCCCAGGGCATCAAAGGCTGACTGCCTTTCTCTTGCTCTCGGGGGGGGGGGGGGGAGATGGGGTTCATGTCTGGCTACACAGCCCTCCCTGTTTTCTGCCCCACTTCATAGCTTACAATTTTTATTAACCCTTTCACCCTTGCTGTGCTGCTGACCTCTTTTACACCTCCCATAAAGGCTGTCTCAGAGCAAACATTTCATAAGTGGCGAACCTTGTATATATGATAGCAAGAGAGAGGTACTTTAGCCAGCAAGGAAACAGTAAGGCATTATAATTTATAATAAATACATGTTGTGCAAATGATGTCTCATTCCCAATAAAGCACAATTACATGACAGCTCCAAAATACCCCAAAAATCTTTCGATGTTGATGCCAAGCTCACAGTTCAACACCATTTTTTACATGAAGTAAAACAGCATATTTCACGAAGACTGCTTTTCAGGATGCATAACAGGGGCCCTGAAGGTAGGTAGGTAGGCAGGCAGGCAGGCAGGCAGGCTGGGGGGCTCCTCCAGTGGTGCAGTGGATAAGGTACCTGCCTTCAGAGCCAGAGGTCAGGGGTTCAAGCTCAAAGAAAGAGCTAGTGAGGTAAAGAGTAGCACAGGGAAATGGAATTAATATTGAGGAAGAAAGAAATTTAGACATAAGATATGCTGTTAGAGGAAGGATGGCCCATTTGTTAAGGTGCCAACATAGGACTTGCACATATGTATTTGCATCCTTTTTCCACCACAGGCTTCCTATGGGACACTAGGCAAGTCACTTAGCCGCCACTTGCCTGTTTCCTACTTGTAAAAAAAGCCAGAATAGCAGCACTGCCCTATTTCACAAGGTTGGTGGTGAAGTTAAGCACATAAGAGTTGTGAGGCACTCAGCTACTATAGCAGAGGGCCATGTAACTACCTACAACCATGTGTTCACTATACAGTTAACTCCACTTGACTCCTCTCACATCAGCCTTATTTCAGTGAGACTGGGCACACTGTCGAAGACCACAAGCAGCAGAGTGATTCAGTAGCTGACAAGTTAGGGAATTCACAGGCCACAGTTTGATGCAGCCTAACAAGCCATCCACTGAGAGGTAAAACCAGCCATATACGCACAGTAAGGGGTTTTGTATGTGTATAGGACTCACGTTAGGGACAATGTTCAAGTTAGAACCTCAGGTTTACTAAGCAGTACAGACAGTCCATTAGATAAGTCTCAGATAAGTGTTAGATGGATATGGATGGTATATTCTATAAGGTGGAAAGGTACTGAACAGTCTTCCTGTGTTGTGACAGCTCTGGGGGAAAGGCCCTTGCACCTGAAGTGCCCACCATGGAACTGAGAAGGGGCTAATGTGAAAACATCTGGGTTGTCATTTCTCTCTCTCCTGTGCAGTCCATTGATCAAGCACTACCATGTGTGTCAGAGAGTTAAAAAGAGAGTGAATTTTGGGGCAAGATTACAGGAGCTCACTCTCCAACTGGAGAGGTACAAAATTTCTGGTCTTCGTTTTGTGAGGTTTTGCAGCATATGTGGGACCAGTCTCTCTCCATTCTCCTCTGCATGTGGGAGGGATCATGTGGCTCAAGCTCTCAATTTCCAACCCAAAAAGAGAGTTTAAGGGTACTAATTGTTATTCTAAAGTACACCTATTCTTGTTGTGATAGACTTTTGTTGCGGCACTGCATTCTTTACTGTGAATACAGAGGATCAATACCTAATGCCCTCAATGCCAGTGCACAAGTCTTGAAAACTATCAGATGGTACCATTCTCCCTGGAAGTAAGGAAAGTGCCGTTATGCCCATTTTACAGATGTGACTGTGGACAAGTTATTTAGTCCATAGTATGTCTGTGGCATAAGCAGGGAAACGAGGTCAGGTCCTCTGAGCAACAAGCTAACACCACAGACATAGGATCATTCTTCCTCCTTGCAGTGAATTTCAGTGGGAGGTGGTGCATTCTAGCCTGCCTTGAGGATGTGAGATAAAGGAACATTTGATCATCATTACCAACAGACCATTATTGCCACGTGCATGACAAAGCAACATCAAAACTCATCACAGAGCCCAAATATTGACTTCCTTAACACAGGGATGTGTTGTGTGTTCTCTTGTCTCTGCTAGTTTGCTGTAGGTTTCTGAGAGATGATAGAGCAGACTCTTAAGATCACCATGTACAAAAATGGAAACATAACTACAGGTTGAACCTCTCTAGTTTGGCATTCTCTCGTCTGGCAACATCTGGGGTCTAGCATGATTTTAGCTAGCCAGATGTCCACTTATCATAGATACGGCCAAGTTTCCCATCGTCTCAAAGTCTGCTGGCAGTCACCAGTCCTGGCTCTGTGTTCTGTGCTGTTAATAGTTCTAATTTACTCCTAAATATCTTCTAAGAACCCAGTAAGCAGTGGAAGTGTTGGTAATGCTGCTAGGCAATATTAACCTCACGTGGTTCAGCAGATTTTCTGGTTTGGCAATGGTCAGGTCCTGAAGGTGCCAGACTAAAGAAGTTTCATTTGTAGCCCACTTTAACTTTAACTGTCGTCTTGGCATTCTTTGTTTTTTCTCTCTTCCCAAATTCATAGCAGCATATTTTTGGGCTATCATTGGCAGTTCTACTCATGAGCTGAAGGCATCAAGGGCTTTAAGAGACACTGTTGCATTGCCTCGTTATCTTTAATGATCTCACAGGGTATTTGTCAAACCCCTGGTGACTTTTTTTTTTTTTTAAATTAGAGAAACCCCTTGAATCAACAGCCTAAGTTTTATCTGTGACCAGCTGTCAGGCTGTGGGCTCCCAGAACTAAAGGGACACAGAACTATTGTGCTGACTCATCCTGGTAGGCTAATCAAAGGAGTTTCATTAGCTACAAGTATCAGAGGGGTAGCCGTGTTAGTCTGGATCTGCAAAAGCAACAAGGAGGCCTGTAGCACCTTATAGACTAACAGATGTATTGGCGCATAAGCTTTCGTGGACAAAGACCCACTTCGTCAGATGCATGCATCTGACGAAGTGGGTCTTTGTCCACGAAAGCTTATGCGCCAATACATCTGTTAGTCTATAAGGTGCTACAGGACTCTTTGTCTCATTAGCTACAGTTCAGGAATATAACCAGCCAAGAGTAACTCTGACACCAGATGTAAACCACGTTTGGAGAGACTTAAGGACAGGCAGCTCAGGCTCAGGTTTAGGCTTCTAAGTGTAGTCCTAATTCAAGGCTTTGTTACAGAAAGACCACCACCAGAAAAGGGGATGTATTTGGACCACAGGCCTTGGTATGTTTGCTGCATGGACAGCCTGATGGGAAACACTTGTTTTATTGCTGCTTACACTGACAGTTGTGAACTCTCAGCAGCAACTATCTAGCCTAGCTCTGGAATCTGACCATGTACTCCAAGGATAGGTTTCTCTAGACTGCAATTACTGCCTAGTTTGAATACTAGTATCAACTTCCTCCCTCCTTCCCCATCTTTCTCCCTAAGTCCACAGACCAAAACTGCAGCAAAGGACAGCAGGGAAGAGAGACATGTTTCATGATGGCTACAATTAATTACACTCCAGGGACTGCAACATAATGATTTCAGTATAGGAACTAGATGAGGCTGTTTTGCTGCTGTCAGTGTGACAGGTAATAGCAGTGTGCCAATGCCAGAACATAAACTGTGTGAAGGCTTAGAGCAGAGAGAGAAGGAACCGAAATAAGAAAGAAAAGATAAAGTAAAGGTTGAAAGGAGAAGTAGGAAATTAAATCCCTTCCACCCCCCAAGGGAAAAGTGAGCACAGGCTTTTCACTTCGCTAACTGACACAGAGGTTTAGATATCCTATTGACAATGAGCCAAATGCTGACCCCAGCAGCGAAATCTGTAGGATTTAGATGTATGTATCAGATTGCAAAGTTTGGCATTTGCAGGAGAATAATATATAGTCATGTATTTCCTTGGCACAGTACGTTTTATTTTAGGGGAAGTTTTTAAGTACAAAAGTTGGCATTAAAAAGTCAGTATCTCCCAACAGTTACTACACAGTGATATCAGAAATAATGTAGTTATTCAGCTTTACAGTGCTAGACCATTCCATTCTTCCCATGCTGCCCTACAGATGAAATGCCACAATCAGATTGTATCTGTGCATCAATTATTCTTGCCCCATGTTGTTATTGGTCCCTTAGATAAAACCTGAAACTAGTTTATTGAAGCCAAGAATTGAAACCACAGATAGAAGAAGCTATCTATGAACATCAATAAAGCAGTCCACTAATTATTTCCGCCTACTCAACTTGACGAAAATTACCATGCTAATGCCTTTGGATAAGCACATGACCTGTTCTGCTTTAACATAAAAGATAAATGTGAAGTCAAGACAGCCTTAAATTGGGGCACCGAGAAAATGACAGACTGTAGAATGACATTCATAAAAGTAATTTGTTATAGAAATCTCCAGTGTACAGCAAGACTAGACAATGTTGCCGTAGCTCGGAAATTAGAGAACTCAGAGAAGGAATTCTGATTCCTTTGTAACAGTCCAAGAATTGAAAAACAGTCCAGAAAGCATAAGAAGAACATGCCCCTTTTCACCTGTGCATCTTGCAACAAACCAAAAAGGGGGAATATATGTCCCACTATAGCTGCACTATATTGTGGATTTTGCTTTCATTCAGCCTGGTACAAATATTTAAGTTCAAATTTGTGCAAAAAAAATATTTTTTGGTGGTGAGCTGGGTAAGATGTGCAGAACAGAGGAGGAACAATGTAACCACCTTTAAAAAAAAAAAAGAGGAACAGAATTAGCATTGCACTTTAAGAGATGGTAATGGGGCCAGTTTGTGAAAGAGCCAAATACCTTGCAGAAATAAAAACTTGCTGAAGAATGCTGCTAGACAATTGGCAAAGGAATATGAATGCCTACCTGGAACAGTTACTTAGCACACGAAGAAAACAAGAAGAGATCTAGGTTTGTTCAGTGGCATTCAAAATGCTCTTCCATATAATGCATTTATAATTTATACAAAATGTATTATAATAAAACTTTGATAATCTACAGTTCCATTTAGCCAAGGATTTTGAGGAGCTCAGCAAAGTCATAAATACTCTTTCTCTTCACATTTATTTCTTATCTGTCATTGATGGGTAATTATTTGACAAGCATCATGCAACAAATCAGTGTTAGTCAGGAACAGAAACCAGGATCCAAACTCAGCATTATACAATTTATATATTTACTGATTCAGTGTCCCCTTCTATAAACTACTCTGATTCTTTATCACAAGCAAGTCTTAGTGCCAGATATAGATCTCTGACTATTTTTGTTTAAATTAGAAAAGGAAAATAAGGGGGAAAAAAAAGAGTGGAGAAAACAGAAAAGGGAAACATTTGCCAACTAACATGCTAAAAATGTACATGAAAAAAGTATGCTAATTCTCTGTTGTGTAAGAAAAATACACACATACAATGGAATGTCCTCTTGACTTTAACTTCCAATTATACAGAAATGGTAGCTATAATTAAGCATTACCTGGAAAAATATTTAATAATCACAATAAGTGATCTTTGGCCTTGCAAAGTATGTGCTTGTTTTCATCTACATTGGAAGCATCAATGCATAGAGCACAGAAAGAAGCATTTCTTCCATTACATTGATTGAAAAAGACTAATTCCCCTTTATAAATTGTGTTAATCATGGAAGAAAAAAAGCAGTTACACAACTGCATGTAATTAGAATGCTTGTGCCTCAATATGATTAGATTTAATACAAATACTAACCTTCATGTTGAAAGATTACTTTAGTGAATTCCAACAATTTAGGACCATTGATTCAAATTTACTTGCATTTTATTTAGAGGAGCCTGTCAAAATGGCTACATGGAAGAACCATCTATTATGCATTCTCTCAGTCCACTACTGCCTGATACACCAAGTGGTGGTGGATTTTCCCACAAATGGAGACACGATCAGATTCAGCCTTGAATAACTTTTCTAAGAATCTCTCTTTTTGTGTTGCCATTGCTATTACTTTGATATTTCTAATGTACTTGTCTCCAATTCAGAAATATACTAATCAGAGGGCAAATTTAAATATCTCTTTGAGGAATTTCAGAGAGGTAGCCGATTTAGCCTGTAACAGGAAAAACTTTAAAAACAACAAATAGTCTAGTAGCACCTTAAAGACTAACAAAATATATAGATGGTGCCATGAGCTACTGTGGGCAAAACCCACTTCTTCAGATGACCAGAGTATAATAAGTCCAGATCCAAGAATAAATAAGGGAAGGGGAGGGGGAGAGAAGGAAAAAAGGGAGGGGAGGAAGAAAAAGAGAGAAAGTGAGTAGATAGTGCAAATAGTTACAAGAGGCTGTTAAGAACCATTAGCACCTCCATTGTTTGGTTGGTTGTTTAAGTCATTAAAAGGTGGAAGATAGCGAGCGAGCCATCCTATATCCCAGTTCAGAACGTTAGCATAAGAATTAAACCTGTGAGTGAAGATAAGTTCCAATCCTGTTCTGTGTATTTGGCTTGTGGAATTGGTCTGAAAGAAAACAGCGACTTGGAGATCTTGGAGCAACTTGAGGAGTGTTATTTTACTCGTTCCTGATAGTTTTATCACGTCCATTGTGAAAAATTGAAATCGCAGTAGAAAAATGCCAACTCCTGATGGGAAAAGTTTGACCAACTTTGATTTAAAGATTAAAAAGCAACTGAGATGTTCAGTGGAGCTAGCACACACTGGTCATCAGAGAGTAGAAAAACCCTCTAGGTTCAACAGATAGAAATCTGGATCACATCTCAGTTCTCTAGCCAGTCACACATCAGGCTCTCTTAGTATGCCTGCCAGCTCCTTGGATGCTTGAATTAGCAACTAGCCAGATCAATGACTTGCCACTCAGCTGGCAGTTTCTAAACAAGTATGGTCAACCACTCAGCCATCAATCACTGACAGGGATCAGAATGAGCCAATAATTGATTTGGCAGCTCAACAGCATCTCCCTGTAAGAGCCAAACAACAAGCTGACAATCACATAGAATACATTTGCCTGCCATTCAATTTAAGGGAAGGGGAGAAAAGAGGGTAAGAAGAAGTCATTGGCATGAAAAGTAGATTGAAAGGGAAAGAGAAGACATGGAAAAGACTCAAGGAGGCAGCCTGGCCTGGTGAATACAGCAAAGCACTAGGACATAGGGAAACCTAGTTTCTGTTTCCAGCTCTTCCACTGATTTCCAATAGGAGTTTTGGCAAATCACTTCACTGGTTTATTTCCCCTTCCACCCTTTGATTACACTTCAAGTTCTTTGGGGGAGAAAGTCTTAGTTGGGGCACCTGGTCGCTTCTACAATAGGAACAACAACATTATTCTGTGGCAAGGTAAATGAGCATATTTTTGTAACAGGGGCATGGGCTGTGGGCACAGAAAAAATATGGGCAGGGGAGAGAGCTCAAGAGTAAATAAGAGCCGTAGAGACTGGAGTAACATGAGTCTTTTGTTATTTAAGGAAAGGAGGAAGATTGCTCATCTGGCAGACAGTAGTGTCCTGTAGGTTCAGCTTTATTCTGATGTATCTGGGATACAGTTATTCCTTAACTGGAGTATAAATGAAAGGAATGAATTTATTCTGGTAAGCACACTTATTAAACTTTTATGTTCTCACACCAAATCTCCTCAGGGCAACAACAACTATGTTAATAATCTAGAAAGCCCTCCGTAAGAGGTTTAAAATAGGAAATTAACTGTCTGTAGACCAAACTGAATTTAAGTGATGCATCTTTCCAATAGCATCAACAGTATGAACCTCCCATTCATGAGACTGTAGGAGTTTACAGGTTGAATCCTTGGAGAAAGCAAGCATTATTGGATCAATGGTTTTGGCATAATCAGATAAGGATTCTTTCCAAATGACAGTGAAGTATTATATGAAACAAGATGTGTTATAAATGTCTTGTGCTCCAGAATAGTTGGTAGAAAAAAGTTTATTAGAGAGTCCTCATGAGTTTCCCATGAGACTCTAAGAGGTACTGACATCAAACAATGCATAAATTTCCTGGCTCTGTTGACTTGCCATCTCTTTCTTAGGAGGTACATACAAGTAGACACACTGAGATCTTAGTTCATCACTGCGTACTGGAGTTAGCTTCCGTAATCAGAGGACCTGTCAGTTTAAAATGGCAGTCCTGAAATTCTGTAGTCTGATATTGTCTAGAGTATTCAAATTTTCTTGACCCTTTTCCATTGAGGTTTAGAGCTGGGAAGAGGACAGGGCCTGCATTGGTGTCCTCAGGAAGGTTCTCAAATCTTTGTGATAGATGGTCATTCTTGCAACTGAGTCAGCAGCTTTGTAGTAAAATCAACTAAAAGGTATTGCTGGCTCACTGATAGATCCTGATATGAAGGACTCGACAAACCGCGGCAAAATCCACTCACCAGCCCCGCACTGCGCATGTGCCAGACCTACACTGTGCAAGCGGGCGCCGCCATTGAACGGTGCGACTGGCTGAAATCTACTCGCCACGGGCGAATAGATACACTGATTTGTCGAGCCCTGCTGATATGATTAAGAAAAATTGTTTGAGTACATTTCTTTTCAGAGAGGTCCCACATTGAGGTGCTGAATATCAATTCATTTCCCGGAAGGCTGTGTAACTTTAAAAAGGCTGCAAATTTTTCCTATCTGAAGCAGGTCCTACCACCATTATTGTGCTCCAAAGACTACAGCAGCTTTCTTTTCTGTTCTGCTTGCATTTAAAAATAATATTTATTAAAACCTACCGTGACAGGGTGCACAAGCCTGAGGCCCCCTAATGGAGGCCTTGTGGTTCTGCCATACTCTGCTTCAGAAAAAAGGCAGTAGAGAGGTCCTCCAATTGGGCTAGAGTGGCTGCAGAAAAAGCAGCCAATTATGGTCCAGTAAGACCATATAAAATGAGCTGCAGAAGAGAGTGGCAGTTAGTTGCTGTGTGCAGCTCAAGGAGTGAAAACTGGCTGGCTGGAAGAGTAGCAGTGTCATGGATAGCTCACTGTGGAGAGCTCATGGCGAAGAGACATGCCATGAGGTAAGGGCAAAACAGGCGCAGGGAAGTGGCCCAAGGAATTAGAGCAGCAGTGGAACAGACATAGCAGACAGCTGCTACCTACAGGTTCCCTGGGCTGGGGCCCACAATAGAGGGCAGAACTGGGTCCCTCTTAATCCCCCTGGAAGAAGTGGCCTGAATACTGAGGCACCCTGCCAAAGAAATGGAATCAGAAGAGCCCCGAGAGGGTAAAGACCTTGCCTCCAAGAAGGAGCCCTGGGGAGCACCACTCTATTCCAGGGTGGGAACAAACAGAGACATTACAGAGAGCACAAAAGTGTCTGTTAGACTGGTACCTGGAAGGGTTTTGTTTTATTTTGCACACAGAATGTGTGTGACTCAGGCAGAGGGCTAAGTTAACGAAGAGTTTCCATAAACAAAGACAGTGCAGGCACACACACTTGGCCATGGGATGTTGATGAGGGATGAGTGCAACCCCGTTACACCTACATGATTACAGATAACTTTGCTTTTTGTATTTTTGTGCTGGCTGATTCAGATCAGAGGAGATATTCCAGGGAATAGTCCACCACTTTGTGTACCAGAAAGAACAGAAGTCAGGTGTTCTTGGTAAGGCACCATCTACTTTTGAGTTTGCTTTCCCTATGGTTCTAGGTGCACCCATGCTGATATTAGTGTTTAGAGTTTATCTACACACTTAAACAAACAGCCTCATTTTCAGAAATAGAAGAAACAGACTGCAATGGTAAAGATGCAAACTTAGCTTCTTGAATAAGTTGGCCATTTATGTAGATGCCTCACTTCAGGTACTCTCATCTGAATTTCCTGGACTCAAGTGTGATAAACCATAAACTATTCCACTGTAAATGGCAACCATATCAATCAATAATGAATTATTCAAAATGTAGAGGAACTGAGCTGGTGCAAATCAATCTGCAAATCCCAAAAGCACCGAAAGAAAGATTATATACCACTAGCAGATTTACCCAGCATTGCTCAAGTCCTTAACTCAATATATATTTTTTTATAAAAAGAAAATGTACATTTATTTTTAATTGATTGTATTTTTTAAAAACAGTGTTATTTTTATGAAGTTAATTTTAGTAATTTTCTAAAATGGGAATTCTATCAAGTGCATTCTTGTCTTCATCCCTATAAGCTCTTATCATTCACTATGTTTTAACAAAAAAAGGCTACAAGTCAATTTGGTTTACAATAACACTGCCTTCCAGTTTTCAAACTTTAAGCATTGATTTAGCTGAGCCAACAAAGAGCATTACTCCAAATGTCTGTTTACTGTAAGCTTCATTGAGAAGCAATCCTATTTTTCTGGCTCATCTTGGCTCAGTCTCTTTCAGAATTTGCTCAGTGATGTCAATTTTGAGGACTGTACTTGATTTGATTATTGTTTTCTGTCTGGTTTTCTCAGAAGCAATTCCATTACAGGCACATCCTGTTTTCCTTACACATCCAAACGCTTATGCTGCTTTAAGTTATGGTAAGAGGAAGCTGTATACCAAATTTGGTGGTCCTAGCTCTTACCATTCAGGAGGAGGTCTTGAAGAAACAGACAAACTCTCTATAGTAGATGACTAGAAGATTTATCCAGTGTTGCTCTGGTCCTTCAGAGTAGGAGGCCGGGGGCACAAGAATCAGGGGAAAAGCAACATACCTTAGAAGCTATTTTTTCACATGACAAATAGACAAGATAAAACAAGGCTGGGTCAGTTTGGGTGCCTCCGACTCTTATTCAGCAGAATATGGCAACATCTTGATGACTTTTGTACCATATGTGAATAGCTTTTACTCAAGTGAAAGCTCCACATGTTGGCACAAATATATTTTTACTCACCAAGTCAAGCAGATTTCTTGGTTTTCTTAACCTTTAGCAAACAATGTGGTCACTTCAAGGAAGCCTCCCCTGCTATTCAGACCTTTTATATTTTAATGTCCATATGTATCTTTCTGAAATATACCAGAGCACTAACAGCTACAGGACTGTGTTTCACATGATATTTGTTCCAATCCACTGAAGGGACTGTGCTCTGATGAATAGGTTTTGTACCCAAATGTATATTTAAGCTTCAGGACAACCTTGGTAAAGTCGCAGAGGCTGCTTTTGGAGAGAGAAACAGCAACAGAAACTGCTGAGTTCTTCTGCCAAAAAGGAAACATTTTGCAAATACATTGGCTCCCTCATGAACACAGTGCAATTTTTAAAATACCTATCTACTGCTATATTTAATGGCATGAGTATGCCTTTTCTCGTTTGATTTGAAGACTCCAGAGCAGCTAGTCAAAACATTGGACTATGTTCTCTGAAACGCAAAGAAGAAAGAGTAATTGGTAAGTTTCTCAAGACTGCTTCTTCTGTGTACAGCAGCCATAGGCAACCTAAGCTAGAGAGTGGGCTGCATGAGTGGCCCTCCATCTCAATGGGCTGCAAAACTATAGTAACCAAGATGGTCTCCCAGGACAGGGTAGTTTAGCTAACTGTGCTTGCATGCCTAGGATTTGCAGGGTGTGCCAGCTGAACCGTAGCAGGGCTTTGATCGGCTGCAGAGAGCGCACGCAGAACTATCAGTCACTGCTGTGTGCAATCAGCACGCACCTCACTTCAGATGCCCTTGCTTTCAGTGTTATTACTTTAGTAATACCAGTAGGGAAAAAACTTGAGGCAAACCTGTGGAATCTGTCAATCCTGCATGTGAGTAATTGTAAACAAAATGTCTTATGGGCCACACACAACCCCGATGGGCCACAGATTTCCCATCACTGGTGTATAGCAAAGATGAACAAGACACAAAATGTACCAAAATGCTACCAAATTTCTTTTTTTTTTTCTTGCTTTAATCTGGAAAACCTTAGTGAGGAATTCTCCCCGCTCCTCCTCAGTGGGGATATTCCATGCTGGACTTATGCATTTTATGGCTTGAGACACACAATGTCTGGGGCCAGTAAAAGCCATCTAGTAGTAGAGCGTGCACGTAAAGTGCTTGGGTACAGAACAAGGATGATGGCAGACAAGAGACTCTTCTCCATCCTTCATGTAACTCAGGAGTGCTTGCTCAGCTCTCAACTGGAATAGCAGCTACTGGATCTGTGTGTGGCGGGAGGAGGGGGGACAGCAGTAATGGGAGTATTCCTTGTCCTTTACGTCTCAGAAAAGAACTGTGCATCTCTGTGCTTTTGGAAGGGGCTTGGCATAGACCACAGAATTGAAATCCCAGTCCCATGTCATTTTCATACTCTGTTTTTCATGCCACTAACAGACACCCTTCAGAATAAATAAATATAAAAAAATGTAAAATCTGAAATTTGATGCCCAGTATGTCAGGCTAAGTATCTGGCTTGTTTCTTTTATATGCCAACATTTTTTTCATTTTATTCTTAAAAAAAAAAAAAAGGAAACCTCTCCAACACTAGAACTAGTGGCTAAATTAAAGTCTGTACATGTCAGCTAATCTCAATCTTCATATAAAGTTAGCCATTACAGAGTAGATGATGGTCTAGGTTTTTAATGTTTTGTCTGTGCTATGGAGGTGAACAATGCAAACAATATTCAGATATCTCTCTCCGTGTCACTCTGACATGATTTTTGACATTCTGATTATACCTGAATGCACCATTCAAATGCACATAAACACTGGGTGATATTCCAGGATCTCTCAAGAAGTGTCTTATCAGAGCCAACAATCAAACCCAGTTTTCTTACACCATAGTCCAGTGTCTGCTCACAAAATCATATTTCTTCTGCTTGATGCGTCAATGTTCATCAGTGGAATACATGATGATGCATACGATCAAATGAAACCCAGGTGCTTTCCTGAGCTTTTCTTGAATTATAGATAAGTTATCATTTCCTGTATTGCTCACCCTTCACTCAGCATGACAGAAAACAAAAAATTTCCAACTTATATACTGCAGTTCATCTGACCCAACAAGCCAGGGTGAAACAAGTTGAGGGAGGCAACACTTCCATTATGCTCCCTGTGCAAAATGATTTATTCTAGTTTAAGGAAAGTAAAAAATAGAGAACATATGGACTCTGCTAGAAAGAAAGCAGAGAGAGTGTGGTGGTCCTGGCAAGACATCTCTGCCCTGCATGGAATAGCGACACAGCACCACCTTGCAAACGTCAGCCAATCTGCAGAGGAGCTGCTTGCATTTAAAGATGCAAGGCACAACATTCACAACAACATCTCTTACATGCCGAGAGTCCATGATCTACTTTGTAGTGGTGTGTCAGAGTGCATGGAGGACTTGTAGCTCAAGAACGCTCACGACAGCCCATCTCTCTCTGTCTGAGACTTTTACAGCTCAGAAGGAATGAACATCAATTGTTTCCAGGGGAGACATGTAAAAGATAATATATGTTACCTTTTTGGCAGCAAAGATCCACCAGGAGAGTGTGCCTGGGAGGGTTTATTACTTGTGACCTTCAAGTAGAACAGAATACATCTTATTTTCTGAATTATTCTAGCCTCTGGATATAGCATTTGATGGCCTCTCTTATACCCTAAGAATAAAAATGTACACTCCTTGGGAAATAAAGGATTAGGGGGAACAGAATGCAATGATATAGTCCAAACAGAATGGGAAATGTATGCCTACACATAGAGAAATGGTTTTAAGCTAACTTTAATGTGGAAAAATGGAGTAAAGCTTCCCCTAATGCTTCCAGACTCATACCTCATAAAATTCTTTTGCAGATATTTTGAAGATTAAAAAGATTAATTTGATAACATAACTATGCAGCAATATATCACCTAAAAGCCAAATGATCTCAGAAGTGCTCAATATTTTCAAATGACCTCTATATCACAGCTTTGCCACTGACTCTAGGAAAGGCAATATGGAAGGATATGAACCTAGAAAATCCATGAACTGCCACAGCTGAAGCATCTACTGCAGAAATCTTTGCCCTGAGATTATTAGTTTCATTATTCAAGAAGGTGGTCTTAAAAAGTACATCTCCTGGAAAAGATTTCATTGGTTTTGTTACAATAGTTACACCATTGAAACATGGTTTTCTGCAAACATTGATAGACTCCTGCTTGATTCTGGAACCATGTAGCTAATAACTATTAAGTCTCTGGCCTTTTCATAGCATGCTTGCCATTCAAAAGCACTTTGCAAACATTAGCAAGTTACTCCAATTGATGCTAATCCTGGTCTACTCAAATCTGAATAGTTATGTTCCCATTTGATGGGGATTTGCCAGGGGTGGTTGTTAAACACAACCAGCAAAGGGGATGGTGGTTTGTGAAGCCAGCATAATATAATTAAGACAGTTTCAGTCTAGTTCTTCTTGGTTCTCATTGCCCCTTTTAGCTAGTAGTTGTGGCAGTTTAAGTCTATAAGTTCAAAAAGCTGCAAGCGCCACATACCTCTTACGAGAGATGTCGTGGTCCCAAATGTTCCTGGTAGAGACAAGATTCAGATAGAGTGGCATGCTACATCTAGCTGAATTTGGGTTGTGTTTGGTAAAATTTATTTGTAATGGATGTGTAACCTTAGAGAAAATCTCGGAGCAAGAGGCTCTCCAAACTTTAGTGGAGGTCAGAAGAGCGCTTGTTTTCTTTAATGATTAATGCAGTTGAAATTTTAAATGTGAGGCAAACTGTGTCCTTTCTATTAATTAGCCTGACCAATCCAGACAGAACTGATGTATAAAAAGACAGAAGAAAAGAGCTTCCAATTACTCAAGATCACAAGAAGCTTTGCTGGCCCTCGTTTTATCTTTACACTTGCACGATGGAGGGAAATGAATGAAGATAGTAACCTGGTAACTTTGACCACATCTACACTAGAAAGTTACCAGCAGCACAGCTGTGCTTCTGCAAGATTGCTCATGTAGCCTCTATGCCACCAGGAGACAGCTTTCCTGTTGATAGAACAAAACCACCTCCATAAGAGGTGGTAGCCATGTTGGCAGGATAAACTATGCCATGGATATAGTGCTGTGCACACCAGTGCTTCTATCAGTGTAACTTATGTCATTCAGGGGTGTGTTTTTTCACACCCTGAATGTCGTGAGTTATACCAACAAAAGTGGCAGAGTGGACCTGGACTTGGTTACCAGATTTTGGTTCTCAGCTGTGATAGTGCTAAGTGCATTAGGGACAGATCATATATAAAAATACAGGAACAGAGAAATGGGCTTCATCCTGCTCATCAGGACATCAAAGAAATTTATATTCTTGATAATTCTTTGATCAAAAACTTTATAAAGAAATAAAAATTCACGTGTGAATTTTCCGTGCTTATACAAAACTGGAAGAAAAAAAAGTGATCTTAAGGACTTCTCTCCATTTCTTGAGACAAAACTTTTTTTTTTCTGAAATGTCCAAACATTTTGGAACAACACAAGTAAGTTTCAGTTGCTGCTGTTGAATGTCAGGGGAGGGAGGAAGCTCCTGGGGGAGGCAGTAGAGGGACATGCTTTTTTACTATAACCCTGAGATTCTACCATTGAATAGATTCCATTTATGATGTAGCTATGTTCCTATATAATGCTACAGTTACACAGGAGAGCTGCAATGAACATTATAATACAGGTTTATCTTCTTTAGTCCATCCACAGGCTACAAACAGAGCAAGGAGAAAAGAAATAGAAACAAATGCCCACTAAAATATCCCTTTCCTGCCTTTATTATTAATCAGAAACAAGCCCAAACAACCACTAAAATAATCCAAGTCAGGTGGCCTGAACACTGGACTCTCTCTTTTGCAGAAAGATATCAGAAGTTAAAGACCAGGTTCCATAAGCACAGGGCGGCTTCTGTATCAAGGGAAGCAAAATGGTGGATACTCTTCCATTGTGAATTATTTTCTGCAATGCTGTCCTGTGGTCACAGCATGAGTAGAAAACCAGGTACATAAAACTGTAACAACCCTAGTCAAGCCAGAAAGAAGTCTGTTGAGCCTGCACAACGCTCTCTGATCAAGCAGACAGCAGATGCAGTGGTGGACTCCTGAATTCACTGAGTGTGTTGGCCTCTCTCACCGATGCATCCGCTCTATAAGGACATAATTTTCAGCTCACCGGTTGTGCTGATCATCCAGGCATGGTAGAGGCCAGTAATACTCTTGTCAAAAAGCATATGAACTGTCATAACAAAGGTTTTTTGAGAGATCAGCCATGGTGTCTCACACTTGACCACAGAATGGGATTCCTCCCATGAATAAGAGAAGATCTTTGTGTTGGAATAGCATGTTATTCCCTGTCCGAGAATGGGGCATGAGTCAACTGGGCATACAATAGGTTATATTAATCTGGTACAGCTCTCCTGGGAGACTTAATAGTAAAGGCATCTCAAAGAAGATCTGACAGAGCTATGTGCACTTGGACATACAGAATGGAGGTTGGCCAACAGTTCAAACAGCCATAATTACTAGTAAGGAGTAAACTCAGCTTCATGCTGACAGGCTGTGTGGGGCAACATTCAGCGGGAGCAACAAAAACAGAACCACACACACACACACACACACACACACACACACACACACACACACACACACACACACACACACACACACACACACACACACACACACACACACACACACACACACACACACACACACACACACACACACACACACGAGATGTACAAAGGAAAGAAGAATCTTCTTCCCGAAAGGTTTGTGATAGTTTTCATATCAAGAGAATATGGAAAGAATTTCTTGCTGGCTTGCCCCATGAAGCTTCAGTTGTTCATTTCTTGGATGAACTGCACTGTCATCCCATAAGAAATAACTTACAGCAACTTGGCAGTCAGCTTAACATGCCACACGGTAACACTGGTTGCCACCGGATCAGTAAGGACACTGCCAACTTCCTTTCCAGATTCAAATAGGTCTTGAGTAAGGTGAAGCATCTCATCTTGAGCATATCATCCTCTCCTGAAACTAGCCTGAATTTGAGGCAACTGAGGTTCAACTATCATAATAAACTGTACCAGGATTATTCTTTCCATGAATTTATGGAGGAACACAAGCAAGAAATCTGTTATTAGCTCTCGAGGGGGCTCTCAATGGTTTCCCCTTGGATTGTTAATAGCTACAAAACTTTGCTCTTCACAAGGCTTTTGGGATGCAGCAATCCTGGTTACAATGCTTCTGAGATTGGTTCAACCACCAAACACTGGCTGCTTCAAAGTCAAAAAATGAAATCATCATCCAGATCAGAACCCTTGTTAAGGTGCATCTATATCCAGGTTGAGCTCTTAATCAGTAAAAGGAGCAGATTCATGTCTGAACTTGGAGCCTGCCACCTCTCAACCACCACCATTTTAAATTTTCAACTGAAAGCAAGTTCTTGATTAGGAGTTCTGCCATTAGCCACCAACTGGGATGTGACGGAGTTTGTTGTGACAGGGTATTTTCTCTTTTACCCTCACTATAATTTCTGCTTACTCTCTTAATATTTTGTCAGGTTTTGCAAGTGGAATGTGTGAAATGCCCCAATTCAACTTTTGGTTCTAACACTTGGATCTCTCTGACCTTGAATGGGTCACAAACTCTCTGCCTTCATCTACCTATCTGCAAAATAAGCATCAAAGCTTCTCCAAATCTCAAAAGTGAAGGGCTATCTAAGAAACTCATATTTATAAAGCATTTTAAAAATGGAAAAAACTGAAAACATGGTTAATACTGTTTTTATTACTAAACTTAGCAAGAACAGAGAATGTATCTTGCTGCAGCCATAACAGCAGATAGAGTATAAAGATAATGTTTTTGTGCACTCTGTATTTATACCAGTACAGTGTGACAAGACATAATTTTGAAAATCAACCCTGTTGATGTTCCCATAAGGGTAACCTTCACAGTGGAAGATGAGCAAGTAGCTGATAATGCTTTCCCTGTATTTGTGACATACAGTTTATGAGAGAAATATTTAAAATAATTACTATTTTAAAGATGTTTACTTGTTAATATTATTAATAAAACCTATTACATAATTACAACTTTAACAATGCAGGAGGAAAAGATGTTATAATTATAAAACATTACTGAACTTGTTCATGGCTGGAGAGCAAATAAAAAGATTTCTGTTCTCTACACTCCCAATTCCCTATGACAATAATAGAAGTTATGAGAGTTTCTTCCTAAGTGATCAGTGAAAGATTTACCCCAAAGTATTACATTTACTTAGGGTTTTCTATAAAAAAAAAAGCAACAAGTACAGGAAAAACACGCAGGACAAAGCTGAACAAAATCCAAATCTACGCAAAAACAAAACAAACAAAAACCAAAACACAAAAAAACATACTAAATACTGGCCCTTTGTAATTTGGCAAACCGGTTTTCTAAAAATAGTTTCTCTCATACTCAGATCCATTTTGATGGGCTTTAGTTTGCTCCTTTTACCTTTGACTTTTCACTGCTGCTTTCTGGAAAAGTCCACGTTATAGTAACATACCACGTCAAATGAAATAAAGAAATTCAGAAAGATGTGTCTGTTTGCTCCAAAAAGAGATACACCGAGTCCAATCCAGAATACGCAATTAGTGAAATAAATTCCACTATTATGCAGCAAGTGGCCATTGAGAAACCAACGTGCCAACATACAAGTGCCAGGATGGAGTGATTTCAATCCAAGCAACTTAAATTGCTGCTTAAATCATTTTTTAAATAATCAATTTTAATCTAGTTTCGCATTTGTACGTTTGAGCTCTTTTCCTAAAGGAAAAATAGTTCCTATCAGTTAGTTTAATTTGGTACTTCTTTTTGCTAACCAAGAAGATACATTCTAGCTATAATTTAAGCAATTATATATCCTAATATACGGTTATTCAGTATCTTTTTTTGTGTTACAATATGACAAATGATGCATGTCTTATTTACTAATGGATGGACTTGTGATTTATGTCATGCTGCTTTGGACGGAAACTGAAATGAAAATAAAAACCGATTTTAAATTGTTTTCATTATTTAAATAAAGTCATCTTGTATGTGCTGGATACATAAGAAAAAGTAAAGTTATCAACATAACTTCACATTAAAACGGATTCATTAAACAAAGGAAGAAAAAGCCCAACATAGTTGCATATATAGTAATGTCCCTTAATATTAGTTAAGCACTTTTGTACAAACAGCTTACAGAAGGCTTATTAAGCAAAGATTAGCTATCTTTAGTTCCTTATCTCTATTTAAACTTTCTTTAATACAAAACTATCAAGGCTAAGTCAGTAATCATATTCAATTTTATTAAAATCAGTCTCTACAAACGTGTCTTCACAGTATCTAAAGAGTTTTATTTTCATTTAGTTTCTGCAGTACAGGTTGAACCTCTCTTGTCTGGGACACTTTGGTCCAGCAACATCCATGGTCCAGTAGGACCACAAATATTGCTAGACCTGGGCCAGAGGGCTGGGTGACCATGGGGTTGGCCACAGCAGCCCTGGGACAGCAGAGCCGCAGCAGCCTTGGGATAGTAGAGCTGCAGCAGCTCTTGCAGCCTCAAGGAGTGGAGCCCTGGTGGCTCTGGGGAGCAGAGCTACAGCTGCCGCAGGAGCCTTGAGCCCTGTCAGCACTGGAGCTGGGAAGCTGCAGGATAACAGAGTCTAGCAGCTGCTCCCCGGCAGCCCCAGAGCCATGGCAGCTCCAGCACCCTGGAGCTGTGGCACTGTTGGTGCCTGAGAGCCACTGCAGCCCAGGGACATTGGAGTCCCAGCAATCCCTGGGCATTGGAGCCCCGGCAGCCCTAGTGCGAGCGGAGCCTGATGGTCATGGGGCAGCAGAATTGTGGCGGTGGGGACTACCCATGGGAGCACCCTGGAGACAAGGGAGCTCTACTAGGTCTGCTGACAGACCCTGGGAGAGCCTGGAGTCCCATCAGCAAAGGGATGGAATTGACCTCCCCTGGTCTGCAAACTCCCTCATGTGGGACCAGTCAGGTCCCAAGGATGCTGGACCAGAGAGGTCCAACCTGTACATGCATTTCCTGGAAAAAGGAAAGGAATCAGGATCAGCCTTATTTTTCCCCTCCTTACAGAAATAGAAGACTTATTTCAACATACAGGAAATGGAATCTTCAGGGGGTAGCCGAGTTAGTTTGTACAGAAAAAAACAACACATGGTCTGGTAGCACTTTATAGACAAACAAAACATGTAGATGGTATCATGAGCTTTCATGGGCACAGCCCACTTCTTCAGATGACCGGAGTTTTGAGTTTAGAATGTGCAGAACCAAAATAAATGGGGGGGGGGGGGAGGAAAAAAGGAGGGGGGTAGGAGACAGGGAGCAGAGGGTATAGAAAATCAGAAAGGTAGAGGGAATCAGTAATTATCTGAAGATTGGGTAGTTGAAACAAAGCAGATAAGAATCAAAGTCAATTGATAGTATCCTTCCTGACATAGGAATCTACACAAAGAGCTGTTTGCATCTTCATTGAATGTTAGGTTGATAGTGTCCCAACCATCCTTCATCGTGCTTGAGTCCATTAGCATGAGAACTGAATTTGCGGATGAACTCTAATTCCAATGCTTCTCTGTGTATCTGGCTAGAAGAATTGGTTTGTGACAAGACAGCCACTTGAAGATCTTTTAAACAGTGATTAGGAAGATTAAAGTGTTCCCCAACAGGTTTCCGTATGTTCCCTTTACGTATATCTGATTTGTGTTCATTGATTCTTTCCCGCAGAGACTGTCCAGTTTGTCCAATATATATATTGCAGTGGGGCATTGCTGGCATTTGATGGCAATAGTGATGAAGGATGGTTGGGACACTATCAACGTAACATTCAATGAAGGTACAAACAGCTCTTTGTGTAGATTCCTATGTCAGGAAGGATACAATCAATTGACTTTGATTCTTATCTGCTCATGATACCATCTACATGTTTTGTTAGTCTATAAAGTGCTACCAGACCATTAGGAAATGGAATGAATTTTTATAACTCACAAGGGTTAATAAAACTTAATAAAAATAATCAAAGGTTCTGTCTTGATCTGCCCCAGCAATGCATGCAATGACTGTGTGCCTGAGCTTTAAGGAGGACACAGAACAATTCAGTCCTTAGCCTACCTTTCAAAGAGTCACGGAAAACTGTTTCCACTTAGGTGTGTGGAAAAACCTTACTTACTTCTCAAACTGAGTTCAGGATTTAACTTCATGAAAAATGTCAGTAGTGGTTTGTGACCTCAGCCATGTGAGGTGGCTGAATTTTTAAAGTCACATGAATAGGCACAAACCTAAATAGAAGTGAGTAGGAGAATTAAGTGAAGGGGAAAAAAGAAAGCCTCATTAAACCTCAACAATTAATTTTAAGAACATATAACTACGACAATCCCATGATTGTCATTAGGAACCCTATCACTTGTGTTCTGTACTTTTACTATCCAGAGCAATTCAACAAATCTGTTCTGTCCTGTTAAGAATAGCACTCTTACACCTAGCCATGTAAACAGCTTTCCATGACAAACAGGCCAGATCTTTGAGCCTCCCAGTTAGGGACCTGGCAGTGGTTAACCTTGGCTTCATTGGTAATTATGCCTTTCATTCATCCTAGTATATTAATTGTCAATTCAGTGGCTGATTTATCTATTACACTATTGAAGAAAGCAAGCAGAGGTGATAAAATGACAACACTTGGACACTTATCACAAGCTAATGTATTTTTGTAGCATAACTTCAGCCAATTTCTTAAACAAATTGACTCCCACATAATCTTGCAAGACTTAACCCAGTCATTTTCTTCACGCTCTTATCCCACAATATGGATTAACGGCTTTTATTGCCTTTTTCATTTAAACACAGAAAATTCTTAAATACTATAGGAAGTGGCTACACTTACAGTGCAGTAAATTGTTGTTACACCAATGATTTGTTATGATATGAAGTGGACAAATCACTCATTCTATTGTTATCCCACTGTGATTTCAATGTGCTCTTCCACCAAAAGAACACAGCACCACTGCAGTGGGGAGTGAGCCTCCCAGCACAGGTCCACAAATTTGCACAAGTGGGGCTAACAGTTTCAGACACAGTATCAAAGCATATGCAACATATTTTTGCACATTCTCTAATGTGATCTATGCCATCAAGTGCCAGCAATGCCCCTCCGCCATGTATACTGGCCAATGTGGAGAGTCTCTACGACAAAAGTTAAATGGATCCAAGTCGAATGTCAGAAATGATAATACACAAAAACCCGTAGGAGCACATTTTAACCTACCTGGGCACTTAATGGATTTAAAAGAAGCAATTATTCTACAAAATAATGTCAGAAACTAACTAGAGAGAGAAGCTACAGAACTGGCCTTCATATGCAAATCTGACACACTCTCTCCTGGCCTGAACAAAGACATGAACTGGATGGGCCATTATATGCAACACCCAAATGACATCAAAAGCTAAGTATGGGACATTTCCAGCCCACTCAATTAGCCTCATTAGCACCAGCACTACAATTGACAGGTATTTTTTTCTCCCTCTCTCTCCCTTCTTTTTCTGTTATAAATTGGGAGGTTCTCCCTTTTTTCTCCACTCATCTGAAGAAGCGGGGTTTGCCCATGAAAGCTCATGATACTATATCAATATCTAAGGTCTTACAGGATTACTCCTTACACTTTACTTCATTCTTCATTAAGATTAACCTTCTTTCCATTGATCTTAGCAGGAAAACTCAGTCCCCAGTGGAAACAGTATTTATCCAAGCAGTGCTTAAACCACTGCCAACACTAAAAATTGGTGTGGATGGTGTTTGGAGACCCACAGGCAGAACTCCAGTGGGTTATGTTGCTCAGGTAGCTTCTTTATTCTAGTTAAGGAGGAAGCATGCATTACTCCTCCATGTCTGATGAGCTCTGCTGACTAGCCAGGGCCTGTATTCTCCAGCGACATTGTTGCTGCCAGGCAGAGGAGGAGGGAGTTGTTCTCTCAAAGTCCTCCACCCTCGTTCCTGTGTACAGCCCTCTCAAGGCAGCCACAAACAAGACATAAATACGGATGGTAATTTCAATTACATCACCCATACAGTGGTGACTACTTGGATAGGATATTCTCTTCATGAGATACTTCAACAACGTCTTGTGACAGCTACCTCAAAGTACTTAGGAAGCAGCCATTCAGCACGATGGAGAGCATTCTCCCTGGGACTGTGCAGGATCCATACAAAATACATAATAGTACATGTTATCGAAGAACCAATTATATTTAGTCATATTTCAAGACAGCTAAGACCTCTTAAATCCCTATTTCCCTTATGACACACACATCAAAACATATAAAAGCTAATTTCAACTTGTTGATGCATGAAACTGATTAGGCAATTGAATGCTGATAAATAGCTTTTAACACTCCCTTCCCTGTTTCTAAGCGGTTCTATCTACATACTTACAACACGATCTTTCAACAATTATTTCTTCAGTTCAAGTAGCACAGGACTCACTGTCCTGTGGATAAGTTTTAACAATACATATAATACAGCCGCAAAAAAGAAAAGTTTCTCAAGACAGAAGTGTAAAAATACATGAATTTAACTTCTCATCCTTTTTGCACTTCCATTTTTGTGATGGATGAAATCTAATTAATGAAACTAACTGAAATTCAATAGCTCAGTGGTTTGAGCATTGGCCTGCTAAACCCAGGGTTGAGAGTTCAGTCCTTCAGAGGGCCATTTAAGGATCTGGGGCAAATCTGTCAGGGATGGTACTTGGTCCTGCTGTGAGGGCAGGGGACTGGACTCTATGACCTCTCAAGGTCCCTTCCAGTTCTATAAGATGGTATAAGACTGCCAAAATAGGTTCCTTAATTCCTCAGTCTCTCAATTTTGTCCTTTTCCTGGTTCTTGTTATCATTTCTACATCACCCCCTTTTTTAAACTAAGGACAGCTTATTTTCTTATTCTGAATCTGGAAGCAAGTTCCACGTGTAGACAGAGTTTTGTAATGTGCTTAATGGGTAGTCTGACAATAAATGTTAAACAACTATAACTCTGCCAGCCATCCTTCGCTTGTTAGCAGGGAAGAACAGTCTTCTAGGCCCTTAATAAAGATGCCTCAGGCAAACTGCTTGTGTCCGTATCTGATGTCAAAACAGAAAGATCAGAAGGATCCTCATGATTCAGCATGATCACACTGTTGCTCTTGGGAGTACTTATGTAACCCTTCTGCCAGGCCGAGTTAATAGCAGCAAGGGCTGGGTTCAGTATCTAGGGGTCTCCTCCCAACAAGGTAATACAACACTGGCTCGAGCCCCCACCCAGTGACCTGGGAAATCTTACATACACCTCTGGGCACCTCAAAGAGGCAATTCTTCCCCTCTCACAAGCACAGAGACTCAGTACAGCAGCAAACCTTTAACAACATGAGGTAACCGACATCAGCATTAAATTGGGAAAACACCATAACTCGGATTCATAGACCAAACATGAGCAAAGACCCACCCCCCAGCCATGAATCACCCAAAATCCCAAAAGTCCAACACCTCAAGAGTCTCTGCCCCAGGTCAGTGCCGCCCCAGGGTTCAAAAGTTCACCCGGCAGGGTTTTACTCTCCCAACCTGGAGGGGGCAGGGATTGATACACCTTACGTGGTCCGCTGATGGCTCCGCCTCTCCGTAGGGTTCTGCTCCCACTGTCAACGCGAGTCACTCCGCCACACTCCACCTGTCGTCCAGTGAGCCGCCTCAGCTGTCCCACGAACTGTCCGGCTCCGCCAGCCATCCCGGTCCACGCCCCTGGCCGCTAGCTGGTTGCTCCTGCAGCTGCTCCACTGGCTGTCTGCTGCCGCTCCTACTGGCCGCAGATCGTCCCCGCCAGCCACTCTGCTGGCCGCCTGCACCTGCCAGCCGCCCCCGCAAACCGCTCTGCTGTCCGCCTGCACCCGCGGATCATCCCCGCATACCGCTCTGCTGTCCGCCTGTGCTTGCTGGTTGTCCCTGCAAGTTGCTCTGCTAGTAGCTCAGCAGCATAGTGCCAGGCTCCCCACAGCAACAGTGATTTCAGCTCTTCCACAGTATAGCACCAGGCTCCCCACAGCACAGTGATTTCAGCTCTTCAGCAAGTTCAGCTCATAATAGAGGAGCCTCAGTGCTAGTGCTTCACTGGCCCACAGTGAAGTCAACTCAGCAGCTCACAACTAGAATTCTAATGGAATCCAAATTAGTTCTGATATTCCAGTGGAGAGAGGGTGCAATTGATGTTGTTTAGGCCCCACCACCAGGTACAAAGACCTCTCCCCCAGACTCTCTCAACTAGACTGGGTTTGGAACCCATGCCCCTTGTCTAGCGAGTGCTACTTAGTTTATGGCAAATCCCTCTGTCAAACAGTTCCACCATTCCATTGTCCTTGATTCACATAATCAGGGTAACAACACTTTTATCCCCCCCTGCCTCAATAACAGAGAGACTGGGGATCCCACAGTGGCCAAAGTGACCATTTGGGCTGCTTTGAGCACATACTAGGCGGGGTGGGTGTGTCTATGCAAATTGGGTGTATATATGCAAATGAGATCAGCCCCTGAAGTCTCTTTGCACCACTTGCCACAGTTCACCACCAGATGTCAGGGTAGAGCTTATCCTGACCCTGCTTACATGGAACATAGATTGTGTTATAAAGAAAATATGATGAATGATTAAAAGTTGTATGAACAGAAACTTTATATTGGAAATAGAGGGATACCTTTTGTATGGACAATTGCCTCCCTTTTCCCATATGTGAAATAGTTGTGTAGTTCCTGAGGAAGGGGGAGTGAATGAGTTTGGAATGGGAGTATAACAACTTAAAGGTTAGGCAGTTTCACAGTTCAGATGGTTGAGGAAAGAGGAAAAGAGGCCGTAAGACTCAGAGGTGTCAAGGTACCATAAATTGAGTTCTAAAGCAAAGCAGACCGATACAGGACATATGGATGGGCTTGGCGCTAAGGGCAAGCGTCCCTTTATAAACAAGACAGCCATGAGAGAAACACTGGGAAGGAGGCACCAACATATTGATGTCAGATGGCAAAGAAAAATGACTTCCAGATAAACAGATGTTGAAGTGGTGATTGATGAAGAATTGACGAAGCAAAAATGTGTAGACCTGAATGGGAGAAAAGTCTTACAAAAGATGGGGTGTCTTGCATGAATCTCTGGGTCTTGTCTTGTCAAGACTGGAGCAGCAGTACAGACCAAGAGAAGCCCCTCTGCTTCCTCCTCCTCCCACTTAACTCACCTGGCCAGTGAGTTTATGGGAGCAACAGACTGGTAACTGTAAGCAAAAGTGTCTGTGTGTGTCAATCACTGTGACATTTTGCCTTATCCCCCTAAAAAGATCCTGTGGAAATTTTAAGTATAAACGCACAGAGGTCTGAATTTGGCAGCTATCGTTCCAGCCACTGCATGTATAGGAGCAGGTGGCACTGGGCACACTAAATAGACTATGCATGCTGTAAGCTCTCTTTTACTCATTTATAATACAAAGATATCAACTTTTCACGCTCAAACTGAACATTACAGTAGACATGCAATTAAGACACCTTCTGTTTTAACTACCAAATTGAACTTTTAACAACACAGCTCAAGAGTCTTGAAGCCCAGTGCAGTAGGTTGTTTGGTTGTTACCAAAGCAAAACACTTGCTGGCTTCAGGACTGGGCTCCTAATTACTATTTACTTATACTGTGTGCTCTGTTTAATACGTCATTATTTTCCTCTGTATCATCTCTTTAGAGGAGAAAAATATATCAATCTTTAAAAAACCTGAAACAGAACTAGAAGTATATAGCTGCATGTCTAAGCTTGGATGCTTATATAAAACACATGTATTTAGCTCACATGGGTTTTGACATTACCACAATCCTCCATATGTAATTATAGCATAGTAATTCACATCAGCTTGTTATTTGCCTTATACAGAGCACTAATTCTTTCTAACTTATCCTATAATACTAAACACATGCACAAACCTGTAAGTGCTGTTTCTTTAACTAGAGAGATTAGGTAGGTAAGTCAATATCTTTTATTGGACAAGCTTCTGCTGGTGAGAATGGCAAGATTTTGAGCTATCTAGATCTCTTCTTTAGGCCTAGAAAGGGTACTCCAAGTGTCAGCTAAATACACAGATACATTTCTTCAACTACTCTGCCCTTTGTAGATTAGAAAAATGTGACAGACATCATATTGGAACAGATACACACATTTCAACAAATACAAACAACAGACAAACCAATCCTACATTCCTTGCCTTTACACTCTGCTTCCATTGATCAAGAGATTATTTGATTGTGGTGTAATAAGTACTCTCAATGGGAGAAAATACCAGTTTCTTAAGGACTCTTTAAACTAGCAGGAAAAGTGTAACCAGAATCAATAGCTGGAAGTTAAAGCCAGGGAGGGTGATCAACTATTTGAATGAACTATCAAGGAAAAAATGGTTACTTCCTCCATAACTGTTGTTCTTCGAGATGTGTTGCTCATGTCCATTCCACTTAGGTGTGCACGCGCTGTGTGCACAGATTGTCAGAGAGTTTTCCCTTAGTGGTACCCGTCAGGCCAGCAGGGGAACCCCCTGGAGTGGCACCGCTACATCAGTGCATATATACCCCCGCTGGCACTCCACCCCCTTGGTTCCTTCTTGACAGAATGCTCCAATGCAGGGGAAGTAGGTGGGACATGGAACGGACATGAGCAACACATCTCAAAGAACAACAATTACAAAAGTAAGTCACCATTTTTTCTTCTTTGAGTGCTTGCTCGTGTCCATTCTACTTAGGTGACTCCAAAGCTAAACCCCAGGAGGCGGGGTTGGAGCCTACTGAGAGATGGACTGCAACACAGCTCTACCCACAGCAGCATCTTCCCTGGCCTGCTGGGTAATGGCATAATGGTTTGCAAAGATGTGCAGCGATGACCAAGTGGCCGCCCTGCAAATCTCTACATTGGGCACCTGGGCTATGAATGCCATGGAAGATGCCTGGGCCCTTGTGGAATGGCCCACAATAGGCAGAGCTGAAACCTTCGCCAGCTCACTGCACACTCTGATGCATGCTGGGATCCAGGACGAAATACGCTGGGCAGACACAGGCTGACCCTTCATCCTATCTGCTATGAACACAAACAAATGGGGGGGGGGGGAGGACTTACAGAAAAGGCCTAGTCCTCTCTAAATAAAAAACTAAAGCATGCCTCGTATCAAGAGTGCGCAGAGCCTGTTCTGTCCCAGAGCTGTGGGGATTAGGGTAAAAAAAACAAACAAACAAAAAAAAAAACAGGAAGGAAAATGTCCTGGTGGAAAAAGGCAGGGTGGGGATGCAGCCTGACCTTATCTTTAAAGAAGACTGCACATGGGGTGAGGCGGGGGGGGGGGGGGGGGGGGGGGAGAATGTCCATTGATAGGGTCCTCAGTTCAGATACTCACCTGGCCGAAGTAATGGCCACCAGGAAGGACACCTTCCAGGAAAGGTGCGGGGGGGGGGGACCCATGAGCCTTGTCAGGACCAGGTTGAGGTCCCAAGAGGGCAAGGGCTTGCACACCTGTGGGTAGACCCTATCCAACCCCTTAAGAAAGCAGTGCACCATGGGATCCGAGAAAACGGTCCTGCCACCCTAGCCTGAATGAAAGGCTGAGATGGCTGCTAGGTGCACTCATACTGAGGAAGGGGCCAGACCCTGGAGCCTAGGTTCCAGGAGGTAATCCAAAATAGCCAGCACAGGGGCCTCCATAAAAAAGAGCCCCTTCCCTTCTGACCAAAGAACGAAGCGTTTCCACTTCGCCAGGTAAGAAGACTGAGCGGAAGGCTTATGGCATCCCAAGAGAACTGCCTGGCCCTGTTCCGAACACTGCCTCTCCATGGCCGTCAGTCATGGAGCTTCCATGCCATGAGGTGCAGGGAGCACAGGTTTGGATGCCAAGCCTGCCAAACTGCTGAGAGTTTAGGTCCAGGAACAGAGGGAGGGTTAAAGGCCACTCTACTGAGAGCGTGAGAAGGGCCGGTAATCAATGCTGACAAGGCCATTCCGGGGCTGTCAGGATTACGGAGGCCTGAAATTCCCTGACCCTGAGAATCACTCTGTGGATCAGTGGGAAGGGGGGGAAGGCATACAGCAGGCCCCGAGAGCAAGGGATCATGAGAGCAACCCCCAGAAACCCTGGGCTGTGGTTGCATAGGGAGCAAAAGTGGGGACACTTCCTGTAACAGCAGGTCACAAACAGATGCAGGTGGGGAAAACCCCATCTGCGGAAAATAAACAGGGCTACCTTTGTCCCGAGGGACCACTCACGTCCCTCGAAGGACCTGCTGAGGTGATCCACCAACCCATTCTGAGCCCCCGGAAGGTAAGCAGCCACCGGGTGAATACCGTGAGCCACGCAGGACTCCCAGGAGTAGGAGAGCCTCCTTGCACAGGGGATAGGAGCGAGCACCACACTGTGTTTATAGAAAACGTCACTGCTGTGTTGTCCATCAAGATCGAAACACACTTGTTACGAAGCTGAAGCAGGAAAACAGCGCATGCAAGGTGAAAAGCTCTCAACTCCCTGACATTGATATGAAGGGAAAGATCCACAGGGCCTCGCATACCTTGTGGCCATAGCTTCCTGAGGTGGGCTCCCCAACCCATACCGGAAGTGTCCGTCACCAGCTGAATGGACGGGGAAGGACTGAGGAACGGTATTCCTTCGCAGACCATCTCCTCGCATAGCCACCACTCCAGGGATCTCAGCACGTCTGCAGGCACTGTTACCACCGTGTCCATATGCTGGAACACTGGGTTGTGCGTCCGTATCAGCCAGAGCTGGAGCAGCTGTAACCTGAGCTTGGCATGCTGTACCACGTAAGTGAAGGCTCCTTTAATGTCATAAAGCGCTCCCTGGAGGCTTTGGCCCTCGTCACATCCAGGAAAGCCTCCACAAACACTATCATTTGAGTGGGGACCAGGGTGGATTTAGCCTTGATTAGGATAAGGCCCAGCCTGAGAAATGTTTCCCTGACAAGGGATATGTGGTCCATCATCTGATAAGCCAATCGTCCAGGTACAGGTAAACCTGGACCTGTTGCTTCCTTAAGAAAGTGACCACTACTGCCATACACTTCGTAAAAACCCTGGGGGCCACAGAAAGGCCAAAGGGAAGAGCCATAAAATAATAATGGTTGCGACCCACCATAAAGCAGAGGAATTACCTCTGTGTGGGGGTGCAACAGAAATGTGCAAGTAGGCATCTTTGAGATCGAGGGCAGTGTACCAGTCTCCCATGGCTAGGGAAGGAATGTTGGAGGCCAACGTTACCATTTTGAACTTTGACTTTACTATGAAAATATTTAGATCCCTCAGGTCCAGAATGGGGCAGAAGCCACCCATGGCCTTTGGGACCAAGTAGTACTGGGAGTAAAAACCCTTTCCCTTGAGGTCACAGGGGACCTGCTCTACCGCCCCCAGGTCAAGAAGCTTCTACACTTCTACCTGGAGAAGATGCTCGTGAGAGGGGTCCCTGAAGAAGAATGGGGAAGGGGAATGGGAAGGGGGCAGGAATGAAAGGGGATGAAATAACCCCTTCTCACAGTGCCCAGGACCTAGCGGTCCATCGTGAAGTGCAACCAGGCATGATGAAAGGGAAAAGGGCAATTGGTAAAAGGCCTCTGGTCTGAGACTGGTGCATTGTCCTCATTTGCACCTTCAAAGATTCAGCCTAGGGCCTGGGGCTTGCTGGAGGGGCCCACCCCCCGGTTGGAGAATGGCCCCTGCACCTGGAAGCCCAACCTGTTCCCTGCTAAAAAGGGAAGGACAGGGCCTTAGGGAGGGAGCGCCTCTGCAGGGCAGGGCTGTGGATGCCAAGGGACCTGAGGATTGCCCTAGAGTCCTTTAGCCGCGCAGGCTAGTATCGGTCCTCTCCGCAAATAAGCTCCCACCCTCAAAGGGCAGGCCCTGAATCGTGTTCTGGACTTCTGGTGGAATGTCAGACACCTGTAGCCATGTGCCTCCATTTCCATAGTACGTGCTGCTGCATCTGTGGAGTCCAGGGCTGCCTGGCATGCCACCTGGAACACTACTTTGCCCTCCTTGGACAAGGCCCTTGTCATAACCATGAGGAATGGGCAGCAGCCTGGGGATTAAGGGGTTAACCTAGCCAGGTAGCAGTCAGCCAATAGTAATGCAGGTAGGGGTTTCAAACTGAAACAAAGGATTTTTAACTTTTCCCTCCTTTGTCTCTGGTCACTTGACTCTCCAGATACCGAGGGGGACAGAGGACATGTTTCTCTCCAAGAAAAAACTCTTCACCATCTGTAACTAGGGCAAAGTCTAGATAAATCCGTCAGGTTTTATTGTTTTCTGGTTTGGGAATTTGGATCTAAGGTCTGTGCTGTTAGAAACGTTTTTTTTTCTCCCTTCTGTAACTAAGTCCTGAATCCCCCATGAGTTTATTAATTTGTGACTCTTACCATCCAGTCACCTTAATCATGTTTGCGACTGTAATCTTGTTTCGGTAATAAAAGGTTATTTTCTTTTTCTAAGTAACCGGTATTGGTTCATTTGTGTGTCCTGGAAGGTCTGTGTGTATATCTACCTGCCTAACAGAGAGGCAGCCACAATAGACTGTAGTTTGTTCTTCTCTTTTCTCTTTTTCAAGCTCTTTTGGGAAAAGCGCTTGGGGTAACCCAGGGGTTAGTGTCAAGTGTCTATTCCTGTTTGTGGGTTCAAAAGCACATGACGGTGGCAGTGGATTTTTATCCCCAAAAATCTAGGTTTTTAGGATTCTGGGGGGAAGTTTTATACCAAAGCCTGGAGAGAAGGTTCGGGGGTACTTTTGCGGGCCCCCACTTTTGCATTTATCGTGCCAGAGTGGGGAACAGCCTTGACAGACCTAAACTCCTGCCTCGAGTCTTGGGGCAGCGACTCACTAAATTTGCCTACAGCTGCCCACAAGTTGAAGGTATACCTACTCAGGAGGACCTGCTGGTTAGCAATCCTGAGCAGGAGACCCCCCGAGGCATAGGCCTTCTGACCCAACAGGTCTGACCACTGGGCCTCCACGTTCGTGGGGATAGGACGGGTTGGCCTTGATGCTTGTGGTGGTTAGCAGTCTGTACCACTATCAAGCCCAGCGGCAAATGTGAGAACAGGTGCTCATGGTCTGCCTGGGGGACAAAGTACTACCATTCTGCCCTCTTGTCCAAAGGTGGTATAGATGCTGGCATCTGCCAGAAGGCCGTGGTGATTTTGCCCACCATCTTATTCAGGGGCAGGGCCATACAAGATCGCACCTCTGCACAGAGGATGTCAACCATCAGGTTGGAGTCCTCAGAGGCCTGCTAGAACTGAACCCTGAGACTTTGAGCCAGCCTCCAGAGGAGATCTTGAGGGGCACGGGAGTCCATGGCCAGCATTGATGAAGAGGTCAACCATAGGGCCTCGTCCGGAGAGGATGATGAGTACTCACATATCGTCGAGTTCTCAAGTTCATGCAGCCACTTTGATGGCCACCACCCTCTGACAGGGGCTGAGAGATTCACCCCATACCGCCGAAGCCTGCGGTGCTGAGGCGCTAGGCAATGTGGTGGCCAAGGGTAGGGCTCAGATCCCCGAACACAAAGATCCCACCGGGGAGGAAGTGCTCCCTTGGGCATAGTGGTACGTCCACAGGATCCAAAATGGCCACTGGTCTGGGTGCTGCCACTGCAGGGGCCAGGTCTGCGACTGGCCTGAGATGCTGTCATGATGCTCACAGTGCCAGGAGTGGGAGCGGTGCCATGATCTGCACTGGTGCCGGGACCTAGAACAGAGCCGGGAGTCTGAGCAGCACTGAGAATGGAAGCGAGATAGTGACATTCTGGATGGCACCGACTCCACATCAGAATCCGTCGAGTAATCAGACTCTGACCAAGGTGGGGCTGAGGCTGGTCCTGGGGAGCGGTGCCTCTCCATGTGCCAAACCATGGATGCTGGCTTGCCCCCATGCCACACCGATGGTGGGGGCATCAGGTGCTCGGGTGCTGCAGCTTGAGCCACTGGAATAAGGATGCTGAAGCGCCGACTCCATCAGGAGTATCTTCATGCGTGAGTCTCTCTCACGCTGGGTCCAGGGCTTAAAACTGTAGCAGATTCTGAAATCAGCCGGGACTTAGGCCTCACCCAGACACTTCAGGCACGAATCGTGTGGGTCACCAAAGGGCATAGGCTTGGCATAGTCAGCACAGGGCTTAAAGCTGTGAGGCCCTGGCATGCCCCGTGGGCTGGGAGGCAACTGGCAAGCCCCAACCCAAAACCAACTTATCTATCTAAACAGGTATTTAACAGGAAAAGCAACTTGGAAGAACCGAGAGACTTAACTATGCGCTAACACTAAAGACTTACAAATACTGCTGAGAGCACGCTTGCGAGCAAGCAGCACCAACAACTGTCACAGGTGGTAAGAAGGAACCGAGGTGTTGGAGGGTCAGCGGGGGTATATATGCGCCGATATAGCAGCACCATTCCAGAGGCTCCACTGCTGTAGCCCGAAGGGTACCGCTAAGGGAAAACTCTACAACAATCTGTGCACATAGCACAAGAACACCTACCGTAAATTAGTGAACATAACCCACGGGTTATCCATGTTTTTACCAACCACACCCGCCCCCCCACCCTCGCTGCGGGGTATACATGTCCGTGTCTTATGCAAGTTGATTTTTACTCATTAAAAGATGACAAGACCAACATGATAAAATCAGCCTTTTATGAAGGTGGCAGAAGTCTCTGTGGGTTATGTACGTCCGCGAGTAATCTAATTTTTTTTTAAACACACAATAGAAAAACCGCGGGTAATACACAAATGTGTGTTATACATGGACGCGGGTTATATTCGGTAATTTACGGTAAGTGGAATGGACATGAACAGGCACTCAAAGAAGAAGTGATGATGTCTCCATCTCTTAATCTCTTCAAATACAGACTAGATGGTCTTTATGGAAGATAAAGTTTAGTCAAGACAGGAGTAACTATGTTCAAATCTACACTGGTGGAGAAAATCAATGCAAAATCCACAACTCCAGCTGCATGAATTGTGTAGTGAAGATGACTTACCTTGCATCGATTTTCTGGGGTTGCCTGAAGTTGATGGGAGAGACTATCCTTCAACATACTACTCATGAGAGCAAGGAGTACTACGGTCAACAGGGGTGCCCTCGGTATTCAATTTAGTGGACCTTTATGAAACCCGCTAAATTGAACCCTGGAAGATCCATCACTGGAGCATCGATCCCCCGGTAAGCGGAGACATGGCCTTGGTGAAAAATTTATGGACTGTGTTAAATAGGTAGTTAGACGTAGCCTGATTAATGCTCCAATATCAAGTCTACATTGTTTCCCCTTTAAAAGGAAAGGTTGGTACCAATAGCCTCGGTATGATCAAATTCCTTTATTCTCTAGATAGCAACCAGAATTCTGATGTTTTGGAGGGTTTTTTTGTAGCATCGTTTCATCTCCTTAGCAGGCTATCTTCCTGTCAGTGTTTTTCACTGTCTTCTTTCAGAAATAATCACCCATGCTCCTTCGTTCAAAGTGTCATGTCCTGTTTTGCTAGGCTGAACTGCATGAGACACTTATTCACCTTTCAAACCAAAATTATTCCCATCGTTTGTAATTTGAGAATCTGTCTTTGCTGCCAGTTTGTGTGTCATCAGCAAATGTAGCCACTATTGAAAGCATTCTGAATGAGGGAATTCATAACCCAACTTTCTGTTTTCACTCTAAAATACTACTCTCTCATTGACACTTTCCCTTCTATTGTCAGGAAAATTCTGAATCAAATTTCAGCACAGGCTTTCAAAGCACACTGCTAATTTTGATCAATTTTTGTATGTTGTACGATATTAAAAGCATCTGGAAAAAGTTTCTGAAACCCAAATATATTATATCCGCTGCAGAATATTTCTTCTTTAGTTTATCAAATAACGTACTCTGCTTAAATAACTCAAAGCCTATTTGAACAATCCTTTTACATGGATCTAAGCCTAGCATTATGTAGAACATTATATACTTTCTTCTCTTGTATTTTTATTATTATTTATATTTCATTGATTTTTAAATCTTATATAAAAGACAAAAAAAGGTCTAGTTGTACATCACAAAAGATGATAGTCAGATTTTCGGAAGTGCTTAGCACCTATTTTGGTACCTTAAAAAAAAAGGGTTTAGGAACCAATAACTCCTCAAGATCATCTTATATGAAGTGAGTTTTGCCCAAGAAAAACTCGTGATTTTTTTCTTCTCCCACCCTCTTAATATATATATAGTTAGTTAGTCTCTAAGACTATGTCTACTCAGGGAAATTATTTTGAAAAGTTATTCTGAAATAACTCCGGAAATAATTTCAACATAGGCTATTCCTCTTCACAAGCAGGAGTTATTTTGAAACAAGCTCATTATTCAAAATACCAGGCTTGGTAGTGTGGACTCTCACCTCATTATTTTGAAATAACTCCCCAGTGTAGACATGCCCTAAGGTGCCACAGGACTACTTGTTTTTTTAAAAGTTACAGACTAACACGGCTGTCCCTCAGACTTTTAATCTCCTCACTGTTTTTCAAATAGATCAAATTTAGCCCTAAGCACACCTTACAACTGGATGAGATCCAAAATAACCAGATGGATTCTTCTGTTCCCTTTCTAGCACAGCTTCCTTTCTTTCCAAATCAGTAACTTCAAGATTAAGTTCATTAATACTTTTTGTCATTTGTTAACACTGTATATGAAAGCACAAACAGAATTCTGTTCTCTGCCTCTTTGCCTTTAGAAACTGTCCAGTATCCTCACTTGTCCTCATCAGACAACACCAAATTCATCCATTGTTCTCAATGACTTACATCATCGTGTAAGTTCAGCCCTGGAGGATATTTTCTTCTCTAAATTGAAGGTGCTACTGGTCCCTTGTCCTGAGTTTTGGCATTGCTTCCTCTTTCCTTGGATATCACACATATCTAGTAAAAGTTGCCAATAGCTACTGGCTCAGCTCCAGTCTCTCTGAGGTATTATGAAGTCATTTATATCATCTTCAGTCTCTTGACAGACTGTTAACACTTCCAGGGAATATCTGTTCAAAGGACCTTCCAGCACTGCATTTCACTCTCCAAGAAAATGTGGGCAAGGGCATGTGAAGTCTCTGGCCTAAAAAGGGAGATACTATTTGCATGTTCCTGAACAGCAGTGAAGATTTACTTCAGTAGAAAGAAGGGCAGACAAGCACTGCATTGTAGACAACTGCCACCCCTCAGCAATTCTGAGCTCCATAGGTTCCCCACAAAGGAAACTATATACTGTATAAAGCATGAGAAAATCCTGTTAATAGTCTTTGGGTTAAGTTTAAAGGTGGGAGCAACAAGGGTGATGTCATGATCAGTGTCTATTATAGACCACCAGGTCAGGTGGATGAGGTAGATGAGGCTTTCTTCAGACAACTAACGGAAGCTTCCAGGTCACAGGCCCTGGTTCTTATGGGGGACTTTAAATCACCCTGACATCTGCTAGGAGATCAATACAGCAATACATAGATAATCCAGGAAGCTTTTGGAGAACATAGGGGACAACTTCCTGGTACAAGTGTTGAAGGAACCAACCGGGGCCATGTGCAGCTCGACATGCTGCTCACAAACAGGGATGAATTCGTAGGGAAAGTAAATGTGGGTGGCAACCTAGGAAGCAGTGATCATGCGATGGAGTTCAGGATCCTCACCAAAAGAAGAAAGGAGAACAGCAAAATACACACCCTGAACTGCAGAAAAGCAGACTGACTCCCTCAGGAAACCGATGGGCAGGATCTCCTGGGACACTAACATGAAGAGGAAAGAAATCCAGGAAAGCTGGCAGTGTTTTAAAGAAGCTTTATTGAAGACAAGAACAAACCATCCCGATGCACAGTAAGAAAAGCAAATATGTTAGGCAACCAGCTTGGCTTAACAGTGAAATCCTTGACAAGTTTAAACACAAAAAAGGAAGCTTACAAGTAGTATAAACTTGGACAGATGCCCAGGGACGAGTATAAATATATTGCTTGAGCATGCAGGGGTGTAATCAGGAAGGCCAAAGTACAACTGGAATTGCAGCTAGCAAGGGACGTAAAGGGTAACAAGAAAGGTTTCTACAGACATGTTAGCAATAAGACGATGGTCAGGGAAGGTGTGGGAGGAAACCTAGTGACAGATGATGTGGGAAAAGCTGAAGTACTCAATGCTTTTTTTGCCTCTGTCTTCAAAGACAAGGTCAGCTCCCAGACTACTGCTCTAGGCAATACAGTATGGGAAGGAGGTAGACAGCCCTTGGTGAAGAACAGGTTAAGAAGCATTTAGAAAACGTGGACATATACAAATCCATGGGGCTGAATCTAAAGCACCTCAGGGTGCTGAGGGAGTGGACGTGATTTCAGAGCCATTGGTCACTAAAACACATGGTGATTGGGGGCGGTCTTGGACAATTGGAAAAATGAAAATGTAGTGCCCATCTTTAAAAAAGGAAAGGAGGACAATCCAGGGAACTACACACTGGTCAGCCTTACCTCAGTTCCTAGGAAAATCATGGAGAGGATCCTCAAGGAATCAATTTTGAAGCACTTGGAAGAGAGGAAAGTGATTAGGAATAGTCAACATGGATTCACCAAAGGCAAGTCATTGCCTGATTGTCAACCTGATTGCCTTCTGTGACAAGGTAACTGGCTCTGTGGATATGGGGAAGGCAGTGGATGTGATATACCTTGATTTTAGCAAAAAACTTTTGATACAGTCTCCCACAGTATTCTTGCCAACAAGTTAACGAGGTATGGATTAGATAAATGCACTGTAAGGTGGATGGAAAGCTGGCTAGATTGTCAGGCTCAAGGAGCTGCTGAACACTGCCTGATGTCTGGCTGGCAGTCGGTATCAAGCAGAGCGCCCCAAGGGTCGGTACTGGGGCTGGTTTTGTTCAACATCTTTATTAATGACTTGGATGAGGGGATGGATTGCACCCTCAGCAAGTTTGCAGATGACCCTAAGATAGGGGGAGAGGTAGCTACATTGGAGGGTAGGAATAGGTTTCAGGGTGACATAGGCCAATTGGAGGATTGAGCCAAAAGAAATCTGATGAGATTCAACAAGGACAAGTGCAGAGTTCCGCACTTGGGTCAGAAGAATCTCAAGCACTGTTACAGGCTGGGGACCAACTGGCTAAGCAGCAGTTCAACAGAAAAAGACCTGGGGATTACAGTGGATGAGAAGCTGGATGAGTCAACAGTGTGCCCTTGTAGCCAAGAAGCCCAACGGCATATTAGGTTGCATTAGGAGGAGCACTGCCAGCAGACCTAGAGAAATGATTAATCCCCTTTATTTGGCACTGGTGAGGCCACATCTGGAGTATTGCATCCAATTCTGGGCCCCCCATTACAGAAAGGATGCAGACACATTAGAGAAAGTCCAGTGGAGGGCAACCAAAATGATTAGGGGGCTGGAGCACGTGATTTACGAGGAGAGGCTGAGGGGGTAGGGCTTATGTAGTCTACAGAAGAGAAAAATGGGGGGGGGTATTTGATAGCAGCTTTTTACTATCTAAAGGGGGGCTCCAGTGAGGATGGAGAGAGGCTGTTCTCAATAGTGACAAATGACAGAATGAGGTGCAATGGTCTCAAGTGGCAGTGGGGGAGGTCTAGGTTGGCTATTAGGGAAAACTATTTTACTAGGAGGATGGTGAAGTGGAATAGGTTACCTGGGGAGCGGGTAGAATCTCCATCCCAGAGGTTTTTAAGTCCCAGCTTGAGAAAGCCCTGGCTGAGATGATTTAGTTGGGGTCAGTCCTGCTTTAGGCAGGGGGTTGGACTCAAACTCCTGAGGTCTCTTCCAACCCTATGATTCTAGGACATATTCCCCAGCCTTGACCACTGTTTGGTCAGCATTATCTACTTCTGGGATTCCACTATCAGCATACATGCTCCCTGAGCGTGGTGAGGTTGCAATCCTTTTACAATCCTTCCTTCAGTCCCTCTCCTCTTCTGCAGCTGAGAGCCCTGTCCTCAGAAAAACCTAAGCCTGAACCCTCTATAATCAAGGGTCTTACCCTCAAAAATTCTAAGTGATGCTTAGGCAGGAAAGCAGAAGCCTGGCTGAAAATGTCTTTTAGAAAAGCAAGTGAATGAATGTGGTAGTCTCAGTTACCCTGCTAATAAATCTCCTCGTGACCATCCCTATTCAGTGCAAAACCTCTAATCGACATCCTGATTTAAATGACATTAAAACAGCTGGATTCATATTTCATAATTATTTCCACTAACCTGCTCTTTTGTTTACGAGATGTTAAATAAAGATAGTCAAGAAAGCCGTAGGCCAACTTACTTGCAGTACCGTTGTACACTAATTAAACATTTTAGTGCAGAGACCAGCATAATTAAAGAATTAGCAAACAATGATGAGAGCATGGGATAATTTGTAATATCGGTGCATGGATGCACTGGGTCTAGATAATGTAATTTTATCAGTAGTGCTTTATTAAATTTTGGCAGCATTTAGGTAGGCTGGGAGCTCCTTTATGAAGCTCTAGCACATTAATCCAAGCTCCAGCTCTCGTTAATACTGATGAGTGAAGGCAGTTAATTCAATTATGTATGAAGTACTGCTGATTAAGTAATATTTCACTCCTTGCTATAGAATTAGCACTGCTTTATTAAGAGCCACCGTTGTCTCTAACACAATGTCAGAGGGACCTTTTCTCAACCATGCCCTTTGATTTTTGCCATCTGTTCCACCCTCCTGGTTACCTATGTACCAATGGTAACTCCTGTCCCTTTGTGCTGGCACTCATTGGCTTTTGAGAACTTCTGCCATCATTCCCAAATGTCTGTCTGATGTCACAAAATGTTTATTCCCCCACAGAATATACTATATATGCTTTATAGAAATCTTTAACTGAACTTACCAGCACAACATTTTCCTAAAGGACAAGGAGGAAGTAAATAATCCAGGCTCTCACATTTCTGACATGTATCATCTTATAAAGTGTAACAGCAGTTTAACTTGTTTTACTATAATTTGAAGGCTCACTGTGCTAGATGCTGTTCAATTTAACACCATGAAGAGACTGCTTGCAGTTTAAGCAGACAAGACAGAGTAAGAGAAAAGAACTATTATTAAAATAACTATTATTGGGAAACTGAGGCCCAAAGGAATTCAGTCAACTGAGTCACAATTGAAGTCTGAAGCACAAGCAGAAAATAAGCCTGGATCTCTCAAGAACCTGTCCAGTGTCTTCACCAGCAGGACCATCTAAGTTCTGCAATCTGTTTTGACAGATCTTTGTGAATGATCCAAAAGAAGTCTGATTCAAAAGAAGTTAATTTGTCTTTTAAAGGACTATATGCATTATTAATATCAAGGTATGGGGTTGAGTCTGATCCTAATTACACCAATGTAATTCCATTGATTTCAATGGAGATATTACTGATCTATACTGGCACACGGTCAGATTTGGACACTGAACACACAAAAGGTTTCTATGAATTTTTCAGGCGTATGGCAACAGAAATAGCCTTAGTAGGAAATGGAACACAATAAACATACTAAAGAATCATGAATGGGAATACAGAAGATGACTAGCATCAACCACCACTGCTAAAATGAACTGCACTAGGAGCTGTACAAAATATTATTTGGTGGAATACGGAGTAAAACTTTTCCCACTTTTGGGTAGTTCGTGAGGAACACCAAATTCAGTGGGAGTTGAGGTCATTCAGCACTTGGTAGTATCTGTTGTTTACTGTTCTTGCTATAACCAACTCTTGTTCAACAGGAATATTCCTGGGATGAGCTTTCTGGTTATGGGTCTGTTCCTGCCTATAGTGATCATAGAACGATAGAATCATAGAATACTGGGACTGGAAGGAACCTCGAGAGGTCATCGAGTCCAGTCCCCTGCCCTCATGGCAGGACCAAATACTGTCTAGACCGTCCCTGATAGACATTTATCTAACCTACTCTTAAATATCTCCAGAGATGAAGATTCTACAACCTCCCTGGGCAATTTATTCCAGTGTTTGACTACCCTGACAGTTAGGAACTTTTTCCTAATGTCCAATCTAAACCTCCCTTGTTGCAGTTTAAGCCCATTGCTTCTTGTTCTATCCTCAGAGGCCAAGATGAACAAGTTTTCTCCCTCCTCCTTATGACACCCTTTTAGATACCTGAAAACTGCTATCATGTCCCCCCTCAATCTTCTCTTTTGTAAACTAAACAAACCCAATTCCTTCAGCCTTCCTTCATAGGTCATGTTCTCCAGACCTTTAATCATTCTTGTTGCTCTTCTCTGGACCCTCTCCAATTTCTCCACAGCCTTCTTGAAATGCGGTGCCCAGAACTGGACACAATACTCCAACTGAGGCCTAACTAGTGCAGAGTAGAGCAGAAGAATGACTTCTCGTGTCTTGCTCACAACACACCTGTTAATGCATCCCAGAATCATGTTTGCTTTTTTTGCAACAGCATCACACTGCTGACTCATATTCAGCTTGTGGTCCACTATAACCCCTAGATCCCTTTCTGTCGTACTCCTTCCTAGACAGTCGCTTCCCATTCTGTATGTGTGTAACTGATTGTTCCTTCCTAAGTGGAGCACTTTGCATTTGTCTTTATTAAACTTCATCCTGTTTACCTCAGACCACTTCTCCAATTTGTCCAGATCATTTTGAATTATGACCCTATCCTCCAGATTAGTCGCAACCCCTCCCAGCTTGGTATCATCTGCAAACTTAATAAGCGTACTTTCTACGCCAATATCTAAATCGTTGATGAAGATATTGAAGAGAGCCAGTCCCAAAACAGACCCCTGCGGAACCCCACTTGTTATACTTTTCCAGCAGGATTGTGAACCATTAATAACTACTCTGAGTACGGTTATCCAGCCAGTTATGCACCCACCTTATAGTAGTCCCATCTAAGTTGTATTTGCCTAGTTTATTGATAAGAATATCATGCGAGACCGTATCAAACGCCTTACTAAAGTCCACCGCTTCTCCCTTATCCACAAGACTCGTTATCCTATCAAAGAAAGCTACCAGATTGGTTTGACACAATTTGTTCTTTACAAATCCATGCTGGCTGTTCCCTATCACTTTGCCACCTTCCAATTGTTTACAGATGATTTCCTTAATTACTTGTTCCATTATCTTCCCTGGCACAGAAGTTAAACTAACTGGTCTGTAGTTTCGTGGGTTGTTCTTATTTCCCTTTTTATAAATGGGCACTATATTTGTCCTTTTCCAATATTCTGGAATCTCTCCTGTCTCCCAGGATTTTCCCAAGATGATAGCTAGAGGCTCAGATACCTCCTCTATTAGCTCCTTGAGTATTCTAGGATACATTTCATCAGGCCCTGGTGACTTGCAGGCATCTAACTTTTCTAGGTGATTTTTAACTTGTTCTTTTTTTATTTTATCTTCTAAACCTACCCCCATCCCACTAGCATTCACTATGTTAGGCATTCCTTCAGACTTCTCGGTGAAGACTGAAACAAAGAAGTCATTAAGCATCTCTGCCATTTCCAAGTTTCCTGTTACTGTTTCTCCCTCCTCAGGTAGGCCTGACCAGTGGGCCTACCCTGTCCTTGGTCTTCCTCTTGCTTCTAATGTATTTATAAAAAGTCTTCGTTTCCCTTATTCCCGTAGCTAGTTTGAGCTCATTTTATGCCTTTGCCTTTCTAACCTTGCCCCTGCATTCCTGTGTTGTTTGCCTATATTCATCCTTTGTAATTTGTCCTACTTTCCATTTTTTATATGACTCCTTTTTATTTTTAGATCATGCAAGATCTCGTGGTTAAGCCAAGGCGGTCTTTTGCCATATTTTCTATCCTTCCGACACAGCGGAATAGCTTGCTTTTGGGCCCTTAATAATGTCCCTTTGAAAAACTGCCAACTCTCCTCAGCTGTTTTTCCCCTCAGTCCTGATTCCCTTACCTATCAGCTCTCTGAGCTTACCAAAATCCGCCTTCCTGAAATCCATTGTCTCTATTTTGCTGTTCTCCCTTCTACCCTTCCTTAGGATTGTGAACTCTATGATTTCATGATCACTTTCACCCAAGCTGCCTTCCACTTTCAAATCATGGACAAATCTTCCACTGTATTCAGTAGAAGCAGGATTCAGTCCCATTTGAATTTGTTTGTAGTGAAATAAAATACATGCTAAACACTGCAATGCACAGGTGACAGAGAAAGGAAGACAAGCAATTCTTTTTCATAAATTGGTAAAAAATGTCAAGTATAATGAGAATACCACAATATGGTATTTTTCATGTATTGCAGAATGATACAGGAGCAGCACTGTCCTTAAACAGTGACTTTTTAGAACAGGAAGCCCACAGCAATGACGCCCTCTGTACTTTCTTTTCACTGTAATTGTATGCTGGGGCCCCATAGAACCATCCTTTGTAATTCATATAAAACCACACAATTGAATGAATGCTATGATTGACAGGCAGAGAGGGAAACAATTACTGAACAATTGTTCAATTTTGATGCATCAGACATTTCTTAATCCAAACCGCAAGCATATCAACTGTTGGGATTAGGGAGGGAAAAAAGACCTTTAATGTTATTAATTGCTTTGACACTGTCTTTCCCTCGGTAATCTGATAATTAAAATGTTCTGAAAGAGAACTGGCAGGAACACAAACAATGCAATTTTAAGCCTGCTTTGAGACAAACATATATGACACAAGATCACGTTACAAAAGAAATACACGTTAATGATGCACACATTAGTATCATGCATCTGAGACAGGCAGCATGGTAGACAGGGTACTTCACTACTCAGAGTCCAGAGACCTGGATTCTATTCCTAGCTCTGCCACTGATGTACTGACTGACCTTGAGCAAATTACTCATCTCTACCTCACATCCCATATTGTGCATGTCAGCTCTATTTACATGCTAAGCTCTTCAGTGCAGAGAGAGTCACGTGAGACTTGGTCAGTACACTGAAGATACTGTCCAATACAAATTTCCTTATTAAAATCTACTATAAAACCTCCAAAAGAAACAAATTGCAGACTAATTATTTTCCACGTAGTTTCCATACATTTTGGCAACACCTTCCACCATAGGGAGAGACATGATTGTGCATATGTACTCAATGAACTCTAAATATTAGTTCAATTCAGGAACAGACTATTTTAGCATTAAAAACTGAGAGTGAAAGCAATCAACTTGTCTAAGGCCTGGAAAAGAGCTAATAAGAGTTCAGGAAAGCTATTTTGTAATCCTCTGACCAGACTATAGAAAAATGCCTCTCGTTTCAAGATGAAATTATATCCTTTACTCTATAAAAGCACTATTTATTAGTAGTAATTAAATCCCTTCCTAATAAATGATGGAACACACCATGATTGGCATTTTTCTTAATTCAAGTTATGGTGAAATTTCATAAATCATAAAAATAAATATTCCATGAGCAAGGAGTCAGAAGGACAGCAGTTGGAAGGCCTTAACCCATCTCTCCCTAGTATTATATTTCTTTTTTAAAAAATTTTTTATAGGCACTGATGATTACAACTTAAAGATAGAAGGCTGACTGACAACTGTCCAGAGAACAAAAATAAGCTACAGCATGGGCTTAAACGTATTTAATAACCTGTTTTGGATTAACAAAAAATATTCCCAGAACCACTCACAGGAGAGACATACACAAATCCCAATTTATGCTAATAGAGTCTTAGCTAAACACACTGGCTCCTGCACACCAACAGCAAAACACATCCAGGAGAATAATACAAAAACAAATTATGCATGGAACCAACACATAGTTTGTGCACCTCATTACAAATGCAGCAAATTCCTTCACTGACTGCAGAAACACCACAAGCCCACCACCACCACCACATCATATTAAGGGACAGTAAGAATGGGTGAGAGAGAGAAAAAAAGAGTGAGGGAGGTGAAAAGAGCACATTTCCTTGGAAACCCATGTGATCAGCAGAGCCATCTCACCTTGCCCTTGTCTGCTAGAGAACAATTACATTTATCATTGAATAAGGTGCCAAAGGGGCCATTCTGCTTTACAATTCACAAGCCATTCAGAAAGAGGAGGCAGGAAATTACTTAGATTGTCTCTCACATCACCTAAAACTTGGCACACATTTAAAAGAAAAACCTATCATATTTATCATAAAAATGTGCAGCGAGGTAGTAAGCATTCAAGAGATAAAGATGGCCTCTTTGGTCAGGAGATGTACAGAAAATGACGTCCTTAGTCACAAACCAGTCATGCTGTACATATGAAATTCAATAGCTGCAGTATTTGAAGCTAAATTTAACATAGTCGCAGTGTTTACTACAAATTCAGTAGTCAGATTCCATGTGGTTAATTTTTTCCTTTAAAATAAAATTTAAAAGTTCATTTTAGAGATGATCTGTTCTTTTTAAAAAATAAATTTGATACTGTTAACCTGGGCTTGAATAAAGACATTAAATGGTTAACACATTTTAAAGCCAATTTCTCCTGCCTTTAACATCTGCATTCTCACACCAAAAGCTATGAATGGGACACATCCAGTCCACTTCAATAGCCTAATTAACACAAGTCCTACAATTGACAGGTACTTCTTTTGCTGATTATCTATATCTATGTTGGTTTCTGTTATTTCCACTCCAACTCATTTAATGAAGCAAGTTTTACACACAAAAGCTCATAATACTATATATTTCTATTAGTCTCTAAGGATGCATCTACACTGTGCCCATAGCCCAAAATAAGCTACGCAATTAACGGTTCGCAAATTGCATAGCTTATTTAGAGTGTATTTAGAAAGAAACCAGGATTCTGAAATGTTCCTTAATCCTTGTGGTATGAGGTTTACAGGGAAGTCAGAATAGCAAGCCCTTTCTTTTGAAAGCTATTTCAAAATAAGGGGCTTGTTTAAAAGACGCAGAATAGCTATTTCGGAATTCCGGAAGTATCCCGAAATAGCACCAGAATGTAGACATAGCCTAAGGTGCCACAGGACTACTCATTTTTCAAGTTACAGACTAACATGGCTACCCCTCTGAGACTGTTCTTTTTAAGTCACTTGATTTAATTTTAAATCTGCTCCTCTATGGTCCATCTTTATGTTAAATAAAAAGCCACCTTATTTTCTAGTTTTGTAGTCAAATTCACACCCGATACATCTTCACTGAAATAAATGATGCCTACTTACAAGCAGGGCTAACTTTTGGCTTTTCTCGCCTTCTCCACTGATGAACCAAGAGAAACATGCACTGGAACAGAATACATTTGGCAGTCTAAACCAGCAGAGGGCCCTAATGCAGGCAATCATGCAGCAGACAGATATCTGAATAGCTGCAGTTATCTGCAAATCGATTACAATAGCCTGTCCAAGAGTCTGAAGGACAAAGAGTAAATTGGAAAACTACAGATCAAAAACTAATGCCATATGAAATAGGACTGCTGACAGTGCTATAATATTACTGTTAACTTGACTACTAAACTAGCAACTATCTGGAGAAGTGCTTACATGCTTAAGTGATTTGTAGTTTAAAATAGCTACTTTTAAATGTTTTCATTACTAAGTTTTGTCTTTACAAAAGCCGTTGACCCAAAATGATTAGAAGAGCTTACAGACAAAAGGAACCTCATTAGTTCAAATGTTTAAATATAACTTTACCTTTGCCAAGTATGGACTATTTCAGTCAAAGATTTTTTTTTTTTTTTGGAGAAATATAGGATCACAGGAGAAGGAGATCACAAAAGCAGCCACTTTTATCTTTGCATTTATTATTATTCAGAGTTGACGACTCGAGTCCCACGACTTAAGTCGCCTAGGTGACTCGACTGGAAACTCGACTCAGGTTCATTGTTTGGGACTTGAGACTTGCTAATTTTGTTAAACTGATTTGGTGAAAAAATTGTCCAAAAATGCCGATATTGATGGCTTGTACAAAAGTGACTTGACATTTTTTTAAATTAAGACTTGAGACTCGACTTGGGACTTGACTCGAAAGTGACTTTAGGGACTCGAGACTTGACTTGAGACTTGAACTGTAGTGACTTGAGACTCGACTTAGACTTGACAATGACGAGTTGAAGACAACACTGTTATTATTAAATATATTTAGACTGTTGCAGAATCCCAACCACAAATGAGGCCCTGATTCTCCCTCTCATTTACAGCCATGTTAATTTGGAGTAACTCCATTGAAAGCCATGGAGTTATGCCCCTGTAAAACTGATATGAGAGGAGAATCAAGCCCACAGACACCATGCATTTAGCATAAGGTATATGTAGAGAACAATGTAGGCTGCAATAGCTGATTCATTTCCTATGGCAGAATTATATTTCTCAAACCTCAAATATCTCTGAAAAGGTTGCTTCTACCATCTGAAAATACAACAACTTATTTTTAGAGAAATGTCTTGCCTGCATAGCAAATCGGGCATATGCTCCTGAGTCTATATGCCAGTTTTGCAAGAGTTTGAAATTTTTGTGATTTTTGCTTTAATTAACCAGAATGAATTTTTCATTAATTCCGTGAAAGCAAAAAAAGCAGTCTGAACAAAACTGCATTTTACCTTGGACTCAGTTCCCAGCCCCTCAACTACAGATGAACAACAAACAGGAGACTCTTCTACTGTTGATGTTTTTACAGTGCTGTGTGGGACACTATCCCTCCTTACAAAGACTCTGATTTACAAATTAAATTAAGCATACACCTAACACTACTTCTGCACAACATGGACATGCTGCTCCTAAACATGCCAAGACCTCTAACTTCTCCTTTTCTTCAGCACTATGGCTCTTCCCTCTGCCTGCACAGGAATACTGTGTACTACCAGTGCACTTTTAAACAAAATGCAAACGTTCAACATCCTATGAACTTTCATCAAATGAAAAATCTACTGAAGATAAAACCACCACTCTTTTAATGCCTCTCCCTGGGAATTCCTCATACCAGAAACCCAAAGAGGAGAACTTTTTAAAAAACTGAAATATACTTCTCCTTCCTCATTCCTTTGATCTTTTCTTCTTTCTCTTCTTCCCCTCCCCATTTATCATTAATTAAAAAACAGGACTTTTATCTATGTTACTATCATCTTCACTGAAAGTTCCCTTGAAGACGCTTCTTACTTGCTACACAGAATATTTGTATTTACTCTCTAAAATATCTTTCAGTGAGCCTTTATTTAAACCATTCCATGGGAAAAAAATCTGTTCTTAAAAAAAAAAAAAAAAAAAAAAAAATCACAAAGTCGTTTAATTCCAGCTTCGTGAAATGTACTCATTTTTAATCAACTTACTTCAATTATAGACTAGATTTATTTTGCTTCATCCACGGCTCACAAGCCAGCCAGGAAGTTGACAGTAATCATATACATCTCTTTGATTTCTCTCCTTTCACTAGCAATGCACTGAATCTCTCTTCTACTGCAAATGAAATGATGATCTCCACGCCCTCCCCGCTACCCCCAAGAATCAGGAACAGTCTCTGGTTAGCAGTCAAAGTTCTCAAAGCCGGGGGACCATCACTGAAAGACAAGTGGAAGAGGCTGTGGTAGAACAGTGAGATCAAGACCTGATCACTGAGCCTGCAAACCAAACACCTGGCTTCACCATGCCATGCAAAATACAAATCACAGAAAACAGTGTCAGAGTTACACATGGATACTGCAGCTACCTACCACACAATGGAACATGGAGGAGTGACTGATATGTGAATAAGGACAAAAAACCCAAACCATGTACACATGAGAGATGTAAAATCCTGTTTAACTGGTGAACTGGTTAAATGTAGTGGTTAACTAGTTAATACATTAAAGGAGGACAGATGTGTGGGGAGGAGGCGCTCCAGCCCAGCTTGGCCAGAGCAGCCCCCTGCCTGCAGACAGTAACTGCTCCAGTCAGGATGGAGTAGTATCTCTGTCCGCGGCAGGCTGGAGCATCCCCCGCCCATGGCAGGCAGGGAACTACTCCAGCCCTCACCCATTAATCAGAACTGGTAAGCATCACCCGTACTGGGTGATGCTTACTGGTTAACCTTTCACATCCCGAGTGCACGTAGCCAACCACTGTCCTCTAAGAGCTTCTCCAAAGGAACATCCTTGATACATTCCGCCACAGTAAAGCGGATGACATACTTGGATGTTGACCTTTAATGTTGCTTTTCAAGTTCCCATACAAAAGAAAAACGCACACATATCTAGACTTGTGGTGGTTTTGTTTCCTAGGTGCTAATGGGAACGTTTTCTTCAGTTCTGATCCATGAAGGTTCAAGAGTTTTGCTCGGAGTTTCAAATTCCACATCAAGACAAATTCTCAAAGCCCTCACCTAGTTTTACTACAAAAATTCCAAATGTTGTCAAATCAACAAAACACTCTAGAGACATATTTTTTGAACAAATTGAATTATGGAACCATAATAGACACATGGATACCATCCACCCATTAACATATGCACAGAGCCCCTGTCCTCCCATACACACTCACGTAGTATCCCAATGGCAGTTAACAACAATTGCACATGTGGAAAGTAATATTAAAAATATATTCCGAGTGTTACAAATTCTCTGCTTGAGTTATTCTTCGTAAGAAAAACTATGGGCAAAATGTTGAAGTCCCACAATTCAGAGTGCAAAAATAAAATTTTAGGGATCGCTAATACTTTGGATCAATTATAGCAAAAGTTAATCAACCTTAAATAATGAATATAGTATTTGGAGTTATTAGACTGAATGCCACTTTGCTACAGCAGAATACATCTGCTGAACACCTCTGCTGATGCGAACCGAGAAGGGAATTTCACCTGTATTTATCAGTGCCCAAAACAACAACTGTATTACACAATGCTCTCTCTCAATTGGACACACGGGTCCCTATCATTCTGCCCTACGGAAAGATCCACATGTGGTGAAAAACAAAATGGCTTTTCCGTTTAGGCACCATCCATGGACCATGGAAAGGTTTGCATATGCACAAGAAGGGCAGAGGCAACCTTTTCCCTGATGCTACATAACCATCTCATGAGCCACGTACACACTGATAGGTGAACATCAGTCATGCCCCACACACAGACCCACAGTGAAGGATGAAGAAACTGAAAAGAAAGAGTTAATCTGGCTTTGGGATTATTCTGAAGTTAATAGGAAGAGATGAAGTGCAAAGATGCAGAGAGGACACTAAAGATTTTGGTGAAAGCACAATCTCCACCCTGCAGTGTAAACAACAAATATTATGATGATGGATTTTTGTTGATTGACTAACATCGTATTGCGTAAATTCATCACATTAGCTCATTTTCCCGTGGCTTATTTCTAGGAAACTCATTTCTGAAGGCTTAAATCCTTTCAGAAAGGCACTCAATACTTACTCATGGAAAAATATAAAACCAAATGTAAACAGGCTGAAAGTCTCTTGCGAGGACCACTCTGGAAAGAAAATGTGCATTTCAAGGGTCTTTTCCTATCTTAAATAAATAAATCAGAGACTCTCCTTATGATACATGTGTACATATAAATGCAGAAGTGTCATTTATCATTCACAATGTAATATATCCATCCTCACACATCATATAAATGCACTGAGTTATGATTCCTCTTATAGTGTAATTTACATCTCTTGCTTTTCAACTACTAAATTCTAATCAAAGGCAGGGCTCGCCAAGCCACGGCGAGCCCCACTCGCCAGCCGCGTGGTTCAGCACGCTGCGCATGCACAGACCGCACTGCGCATGCGCTGATCGTGCTGCAGCGCCGTGCCGGGCTATAATCTAGTCGCCCATGGTGAGTAGGTTACCTAAATTGTCGAGCCCTGATCATAGGTATACCTTTTCCCCTGTATTACTACTTAGCTGTAAGCTTCACAAAATAAATGTTATTGATAAATATGCTTTAAAGATTAAAACACTATTTAAAAGTTAATATACATGGGTTTTTTTTAATACATCTACTATATATTTGAGTTTCTCTGTCTGAGCTAGCGAGTCTGTCCATCCATCTGTTCAAAACGCCTCCTAAACGGTAAGAGCAAGTACCACTAAATTTGGTATGCAGCTTCCTCTTATCATAACTTAAAGCAAGATAAGGGCGTGGTTGTGCCAGGACAATAGGATGTGCCTGGAATGTGATTGTTTTTCATAATACAGAAAGGGAAGGGGCTACTAGAGGGACTGTTATGCTATGTAATGACCACAGTGGGGCAGCAAGAGGCCAGAGACCCCTTGGGGCAGCAGGGGGCAGGAGTGGAGGCAAGTTTCTTGCCTGCCTTCCTGGCCAGCATGGCCCCCACTGGCTCTCGCACACCCCATGCCTCCAGCTTCTTACTCTGAGCCCCTCATAACCCAAACCTGCATCCAATACCCTCCCTACACACACAGCCCTCTGCCCTGAGCCCCTCCTCACCTCACAACCTTGACTCCTAGAACCCCCCACACTCACAGCCCCCTGCCCTGAGCCCCTACACCTCAAACCCTAACTCCTGCTCCCCCACACCCACTCAGCCCTGAGCCCCTCCTCACCCCTCACTCCTACACTTCACACATCCCCAGCCCACTACCCTGCACCCCTCCCCTATGTCCCCAGACTCCTGCCCTGAAGGATCCAAGCATCACCAGATAAATCTTCACAAACTGCTGATCCTTGTAATAAACTGCATTTATGATTAATCTATAATCTTATTATCTGCCTAGGACTTATTCTAAGTTACTAAGCTTTTCTGCAACTTCGAACTACTGACATTTCCTTTTTTCGAAAAAGCCCAAAAATATTTCTATTTCTCCTGAAAAGTGGTATTTTCCCCCAAAACTACCTTGGTCAATAGACTGCCAATGAATCATAGAAATGTAAGCCTGGAAGGGTCCTTGCAAAGCCATCAAGTCCAGCCCCTGCAATGAAGCAGGACGAAGCAAACCCAATCTCTGGCAGGTGTTTGTCCAACCAGTTCTTAAAAACCTCCAAGAATGAGGATTCTACAACGTCCATTGGAAGCCTATTCCAGTGCTTAACTACCTTTATACTTAGAAAGTTCTTCCCAGTATTTAACCTTAATCTCACATGCAGCAAATTAACTCTATTCCTTCTTGTTCTACCTTCAGTGGACATGGAAAACAATTGAATACTCACCTCTTTATAACAGAGCCTAACATATTTAAAGACTTATGCCCCAACTAAGGCCACATCTTCACTTCCCGAAAAATTGACGCTGTGGTGGTTGATCTTCTGGAGTTCAATTTACTAAATCAAATGCTGAGGGCATTGGAACACCTACTCCTCACGAGGAGTTAGGGAAGTCAATGGGAGCATTTCTCCCATCAACCTCTCACTGTGGAAACAGCACCAGAGGTCAAATAAAGATACACTGACTCCAGCTATGCAATTAACATAGCTGGAGTTGAGCATCTTAAGTCGACCTTCCAAGTGAGTATAGACCAGGCCATAGCCTTCTTATCTCAAGACTAAGCATGCCCAGCATTTTTAACCTTTATCCGTAGGCCAGGTATTCTAAGTCTTTCATCATTTTTGCAACTCTCTCCCAGACTCCAATTTTTCCACATTCTTTCCTAAAGCATGGCAACTTGAATTGAACAAAGTACTGAGATGAGGCCTCACCACTGCTAAGCAGAGACAGACAATTAATTCCCAAATCTTACATGCAACACTCCTGTTAATAAAGCCCAGAATTATTTTTTAACAATTGCATGACATTGTTGATTCATGTTCAGTTTGTGATTCCCTACAAGATCTTGGCCCTATTCTGCAGCAGTATCACCAAGCCAGTAATTCCACATTTTGTAGCTGTGCATTTGATTTTTCCTTCTTATATGAAGTACATCACACTTTTTTTTTTTTTTACTTAATTTCATCATGATGAATTCAGACTAACCAATTTGTTAAGGTTCTGTTGAATTCTAATCCCTTTCTCCCAAGTCCTTTCAACTCTTCATAGTTTAGTATCAATTGTACATTTTATAAGCATAATGTCTGCTCTACCATCCCCAGGCATTAATGCAAATATTGGGGGCGTCCCAGGACTGATCCCTAAAGGATCACCCTAGTTACACTCTCCCAGTTTGACAGTGAACCACTGACAACCACTTTTTGAATACAGTCCTTCAACAAGTTGGGCACCCATCTTATGGCAATTTTCCTTAGCTGAATTTTAGTAAGGCTTTTGATACAGTTTTACAAAACAGTCTCATAAGCAAACTAAGGAAAATGTGGGCTCTCACATCTACAGCTTACCCCCATCTTGGCCAGGAACCCTGTCAAAGGACCCATGTGCATGCTTAATTACAATGAAGAGTACTATGCAGAGTCCAAGACAGCAATGGCTCTAACAGATTTAGGGTTTGATACTCCATCATCCATTGTAAAGGGGGTGTGATGGGGTGTATCTACGCCGCACTAATGGGCAGGGAGTTGCCCTGGCCCAGCTGGCTGAAAAGGCCCCACCCCTCACAGCCCTGCTGGGCATGCTCCCGGGGGAGCCAGGGTATAAGCCCAGAGAGCCACTCAGTCAGGAGTAACTGCCAGAGGGGAAGGAGCTCAGGCCTGAGCTCCAGAGCACCCCTGGCAGCAGCAGCTGCAGCCACAGCCACTCCAGGAGCAGCAACCCCAGCTTCAGCAGCCGCCGCCCCAGCCAGGGAGCCCGTCCAGGAGGGTCAGACCCGCTGAGCGATGCCCTGAGGGCTAAGCAGCGTGTCAGGAACGGTAGGAAGTAGCCCAGGGCGGAGGATTGTCCCCTGGGAGCTCGTCGTGTTCCGGCCAGCATCCCCGCAGAGCAGGCAGCAGAATCCTCAGCGGACTGCCAACAGGGACCTGGGCTGGGACCCGGTGGAGCAGGAGGGCCTGGGTCCCCCTACCTCCCCACCCCACAGCAACTCTGCTCCCTAGCCATTTGGGAGGCTTCCCTTTGGACTCGGGCTCTCGGCCATAATGACCCTGATAGAGGGAACTGTGCTGTGTCTAGGTCTCTGGGCTGTATATAGCCTGATGGAGGGATATTAACTATGAACTGACTCTGCTGGCTGTGTGCGCCCTGAAAAAAGGGAGCCCTAACCCAGACTTTGGGGACTCCTGGACCATCAAGGGGGCTTGCCCCTCAACAGGGGGGTATTCCCAGGTTACACTGAGCACAAAGTACTCAGTATGAACTGAGAATATACTTCGCACAAAATACTTGCTTTTAGACTGGGAAGATCCTTCGCTACTGGAATTTATATCTCCCACAATAGCAACAGGATAGAGAGAGAAGTGTCTTTAGGAAATTGTAAAAGGTTACTGAAATTTTTTATTTGTAATTCTCCCTCTGCACCCTGCATATTTGGATTGATGAAACAGAGTAGCCTGGGATTTACAGAGAGGAATACAAAAATCAGCACTTTGTCAAGAACCAGGTCAATGTGAAAAGGTGAAGTCATTTCCACTGATTCACCAGAGCAGTTCCAAACCAGGAATTGAGTCTCTCTGGAGGCAGAAGGACCTACAAAAAGATCCAAAAGTTCCCAGCAGAGAGAAATCCTAAGAACCAGCTGAGCTCAGGTCAAAGTTTAGGCGCAGGTTTGTTTTGTTAAGCTTACAATAAAGGCATGACCCAGAGAAGTGGGTGGATACTAACCCAGAAGGCCTGTGCTGTGTTGAGGAAGGGATGATGACTAACATCCATTCACAAGAGTGATGGGGGTTTTCATATTCTTTATGCGAATATAAATATGGCATATGTGAGATACCATTGGAAAGGCTGTTCTCTGCTCAATATGATTATCCCATTTCTATGCATGTATCATTTTTGTAGATCAAGTTAAGAATATTAAACTGTATCTGTAACTGCATATTCACTGCTTTAGGTTACTCCCACTGATTACACTTCAGGGCGGGGATGGTCCATTAGCAAGAGACAACGGAGCTTAACCTTCCTGCAGACCTGTGGGTCAGCCCTTGAGGTATGGAGACAGGGGCCTTGCAGAGACATGTGATTACCAGTATGTCACCTGATACTGGAATCAACCATAAAACTCTGCTTTTCCATGAGAATCTGGGAGGGGGTCAAACAAACAAAAGACTCCCACCTTATGCAAATCAAATTTAAGGGTGGAGAGTGAGGTAATCCAGCTGGTCAATTCTCCCTGGCTACGCCACCCAAGATGACAGTTAGAAAGAACTAAGACTGAACTTGGGGAAGGAACTGGGCCCAGGCTGGAAGGGTGTCTAGTCTATGAAGATGACTATTAGAACAACTTTTAGGGTCAGAGATTAATAACTAGGTGTTACTTTGTTTGGTGTTATTTTGTTTGATTTTTTAAAGAAGAGTATTAAGCTTAATTTGCATGACCTGCTTTATTTTGCAGTAACACACATTGTTCTGTGTGCTCTTTTAACTTTAAACCTACCTTCTACATATACTAAAGTAATTTTTATTAATAATCCCATGTAACTACTGTTGCAGGAAAGGGGGAAGGCAAGGAGTCCATCATCTCTCTCTTACATTGAGAGAGGGCAAATTTCATGAGTTTATACTGCACAGATTTCTATACAGCATAAGACACATTTATCTGGGGTTCAGCTCCCAGAATGGCTGTGCATTTGAGTACTGGGAAAAGGTCTCGGACTGTGCTGCTTACAGAGTGTGTCTGCAGTCTTGGGAGTATGGCCCTGTCCGTGTGTGTTGACTGAATCAGGCTGGAAAATTGGGCTCTACAAGACAGGATTACTGACTGCTCAGAGAAAGCAGGCTCGGGGGGGGGGGGGGGGGGGGGGAGGCTCATCACATCCGGTAACTCTCCTACAGGGATCCTGACCCATCACAAATACACAATATTTTCCTCAAAAATAAAATACCTCTAAGGATGATTCTGTGCAATGGGCAACCATTATACAATACACAATGGTGAGGTGCGGTGTAAAGATTTTACAAGCACTCTTTTGGGATTGTGGCATAGCGCCATCTTGGGGATACCTAATATATCTATATAGGAAGTGTAGAGGCAGGAAGAAGCAGACTAGAGAAACACTGATTCTCTGAGTAAGACAAATTCTGGTTCCTTCTGTTACACTGTTGTTATAACAGTTAAATAAAATATTTTCACTGAATCTATGCCACCTGGCATCTTTGAAATACAGCAGGGATGACCTCTGGTGCTACTCAGGCATGGCTCTACACTCACTTCAATAAAGGTTTTATACCACTCCATCTTAGAGGACATAGACCAGGTCAAATCCTTCAGTGCGGTTTCGTTACAGACAGTGGATTATGACCATAAATCAGTGTTCTCAAACCAAATAGGAACACTTGGGGGGGGGGGGGAGGATCTCCATTAGCACAGAGACAAGACAGAGACATTCCTCTGTGACCCCTCTTCCTTCCAGCCTAGAAAAGGGTGTGATCAAAACATCCATGTGCTGCTGCACCACTCCATGGCTACAGCTTTGTTTCCTTAGGCCTGTTAACAGATAGCATAAATGAGAGCTGCCCGTAGACTGCTTTACTTTATGTGGGGGATCTGATTGTGTTCACAGAACTCCCAGGATCATACAGTACAGAGAAGTAGGCCTTATACCCTGTTTTCTGTCCTGCACCATGGGCTTGTCCTGCTCGCAGCTGCAGTAAATTCCAAAGTCTGCCTGGTCTTTCTAGAAAGTTAAGCTACAAAAATAATGCAGATGATCACATAGTAGAATACACTGTAGTTTAAGAAATCTAGGTGTAAGGGTGCAGTGGATAACAGGAAAATACATCTTTAGAACATGGATGAAGATACTTCCTTATCAAAAGCAGTGGACATTCTGATTGCACACAACTAAGAATCCCCTCTTCTCCATTTATAAACAGCATTCCCTGAAAACCTCTTGCTCTAAATACACATCCTAGCAACAGCAGCATGAACTAACTAGTGAAAGGTATCTTTATGTGTATTATATGTAAACACTGGAGCAGCTCAGGTTGCATAACAAGGTCAAGCAGGAAATTGAAAATTAAATGCCAGTATTATATTAGCAGTTTTCTAACGGGCACTTAAAACAGTTTGTCTGAAATCTTCCTAGTTTACCAGAAAAAGTAGTAAAGTCATTCACTTTTATTCATTTCTTCATACTTTCTATGACATTCAACGTTTCAGTGTTTCCTTTTAATGTTCCCTTTTAACATTTTTAAGCTTATACTCAAATAAAATCAAAAGAGCAGGGAATGTTGCCCTATAGATCAAGGATCATCACATTTTCAAAAATGCCTTATTGATAATGGAGCCTACAGGTCTACACTAGACCCAGCAGCTCAGGTAAAGGCACACAACTCCGGCTACGTCTTCTACGTAGCTAGAGTCATCTTACCTTAAGCTGAGCTTGGCAGCGTCCCCAGAGTGGGAGGCCAAAGGGAGCAGACGCTCCCATCAACTTCCCTTACACCTCGCTAGAGCAGGAGTACCAGATGCCGGTGGGGCATCCACTGAGCTCAATATAGTGAGTCTTAACTAGATTCACTAAATCAAACTCCAGAACATCAGTCATGGCAGCAACAATCTTCCACAGAGCAAAGATGTGGCCTCAGTTAAACTTTCAATACTGACCTACACTTTCAATACTGACTTATATGGCTCTTTACGGAAGACTATGCCCCACTGACTTTCTGTGCAACTTAGGAACAGATTTACAGAGGATTTGAGGTGCCTAAACATGCAGTTAGGCACTTTGGCAAATCCCAGTAGGCACCTATCTGCATGTTTAGGAACCTTTGTAAATCTGTTTCTAAATCTCAAGAAAAGTCAACGTTGAGTACGGGACTTGAGAACTTTTGCAAGTCTGACCCCAAAACACTTTAAATGAATTTGCTGACGCAGGGAAAAAGCCTTGTTACAAAGCTGAGCCTGAATTAACAATTTCCATTTGCATCATGATGTTATAAATTCTGTGCTCTGGAGTTGCTGTAAATTATACTCATCGAGTTCTGCAGACATGACCATACACAAATGTACAAAGAATTGCAGCCACAGCACAACCATCCTTAAACACCACTAGTGGCTCTCCATTAATTTCAGGAGCCATTTCAAGACTGCTTCTAATATATTTAAAAACCTTTATGGGCTTGCTCCCACTATCATAGATCCTCTTTCCCTGTCCCCTCCCCCAGCTAGCACTGGCTTCTTTTCTGGTGCTCTACACAATCTCAAAACAATGGTACAAGTGTCCCTAATTCAGGAGAGCATTCCTGTAGCTTTCAACCTCCTATCTGATTTCAAATCTCAACTGTAAACCTGTTATCTTCCCCCACCTTCTCAATTTCTAACTATCACTGCTATTATTTTAATTTAACTGCACCCAATTATTGCACCAAAAACATTGCAAAGCATTTGTGTTACAGTTTGTATTGAAGATGCTACCTACAAGAGTATTTGCATTTGGTTGCTGTGAAAAGGTCCTTCTAGTCCGGGTCTCTAGTCACTGGCCCCTACAGGGATATTCCCCTATCAGCTGTTGCAAATACTGCTGCCGTTACCTCGGATAAGGCACCTTGGAGGAGGGGAAGGGGGACTCAGGCCCGCCCTCTCTCCAAGTCCCAACCCAGGGCCCTAAGGTCCAGGGAGTGGTATGGCTCCCTCATGTGACCTGACTGGTGGGGCATACTCCCTTAACTCACCAGTCCGCAGGCTTACCTCCCTAGCCCTGCCCTGGGCTGCTTCCTCCCCCTTTTGGCTCACCCAGTTCCACCTCCACTGGGCATTCTCCCTCCAGCGTCTGAGTCTCACCATGTCCCCTCTTACCCAGGCTCGCTCTCTCCCCAGATGCTTCTGGTCCTGCACCCTTTTGAAGTCCTCCTTCCCTCCTTTCTCTATTCTCCTCCTCTCCAGTCACGTCTTCCAACCGCCCGTCCTCTGCCCCATGACGCCCTGTGACACCCCCACTGACATCATCCGACTGGGCGACGTAACGCGTCGTCCGGCCACACCCTCCTGTGTGGTCCCAGCCGCACCGCCGCTTACATCTGGGGGAGCGGGTGGTTGCCTGGCAACCCTGGATGAGGCAGCCCCTGGTGCGGCACCGCTGCCACCGTCTACGTCTCCCTGGCCGGCCTGACATGCATTGGCCCCGTCAGCTGGGGTGGCGTCCGGTTGCCCCACAACCCCGGGCCAATTGGTCTGTGGCACGGCGCCGCCAGCACATGCACCATCCGGATGCTGTGACCCCACCATGCGAGGTGATGGCCGGTGCCTGGCCGTGTCCTGCAGCTCATCCCCCAGCAGGGGGGAAGAGCTGCAAGTGTGGGGCTCTGCCGCCCCATCACAGTTGCATTCCTCACTAATTAAAGAAATCTAAGTGATCGAAGACAGTGTGAATAAAAGGACTATGGCCCAACCCAAAGCCCATTGAAGTCTATAGGAAGACTCCCATTGATTTCACCGGGCTCCCCATCTTCTTAGACCCATTCTCTCTAGATTTACTAAGCCACAATCCCTGCCTCATAATAATATGCCTATAAAAATGTGAAAATTACAGCAGGCAATAAATTCGTAAGACATAATTTCCTCTATTCATTTTAATTTATAATTCCTGTTAACCAATTTAAAATGTACTTTAAAATACTTGGGAGTTTCGAGTCCCTGGATAATTGTAATGCGTTCAGTAGCTCCCTGGATCCTGGACAGGACATGTAACTTAATTGTTTTACGTCTGTCATAACACCATTAGAATCAAAACACAAAATAAATCACTGGAGTAAAACCCATGAAACAGCTCCAGTGCTCCGCTGCAGCATGAAAGGGTGAGGAGAGGATTATTCCGTTCCATACCCAAACCCACTTGGAGCAACAGGATAAACTTTACTAATGGATTCAGAAGGATATTCTGTACCTCCCAGGGTCTGATCCCACACTCGTCACTAAGCATTGAGCTCTCTGCATCCTACACACAGGCACTGATATAAAATTATTAACCTCACACTACATTATACAGATTTTACACTGTCCACTCCTGTCCAAAATCCTCCAAAACACAGGGTGCTCCTCTAAAATTCCTGTGGAGGGAATGTCGGAAAAGGGAATAACACATGAATTTATTATCTTCGCCCAGTATATGGAAAACAACCTAGGTTTCAATATACAGTTGTGTAAATCATGAGTGATTTCTCATGACAAAGTGAGTTACACAAGTATAAATCAATGTGAGAGGAGTCAAGCCCAATACACATTAATGGATTCCTATAGGACTGGCTTCTGTTACTCTCACTCAAATCAAGCAGAGACTTTCTCTACAAGTAAATCCTACTAATTTCAGTGGAAACTACACAGACTAAAATAATATTACCGACGCATAAGAATGGCATAATCTGGTCTTTTCTTACAAAGATTTGGTGGACTAAATTTAGCTTTCAAAATTAGTTTCAGTTAAACCAGACTAGCCACATTCATTTCAAAGGATTTACACAATTAAGCAGCAGAAATTGGCCAACTGTTCCTATAGGTAAACACAAAAGAATCATTTTTTTCTTCTCTGTAGCTAGTAACTTTTATGGAAATGTTATTGCATTTGAGCTCTAGAACACACTGGTCTCTTCTAAGGATGTCAAGAACTAGTCAACTAGTCGACTATCCGATAAGCATTTGCTTATCGGACAGTCTGTCAACTAGTCATTTCCCCCCTCCCCCGCTACCTCTATGAGATAGAGGCAGCAAAAAGGGGGGGGAGGGAGAGAAGGAGTATTTCAAAGCAGCAGCGCCGCATAGCTGATCAAGCCTCAGCTGTGCAGTGCTGTCCCTTGAAAAAGACGAAGAGCCATGGAGTGGCATTTCCCCAGAAACCAGGGTTAGTTGGGGACTCCCCAGCTGATCCCGGATTCTGGGGAAATGCCACACAGAGTCCAGCATCAGCGGGGGAATGACCAGCTGACCACGGTCTCCATGTTGCTGCCCCTTTGAAACACCAAGGCAGCATTTTAAAGGGGCAGCATCACAAAGCTGAGCCAGGGATCAGCTGTACAGTGGCTGCCCCTTTGATATCTCCCTGTTTCAAAAGGGCAGTCGTGGAGCCCGAGGACAGCTGGGGATTCTCCAGCTGATCCCAGGCTCCCTGCGGCATTTCAGCAGAACCCGGGATCAGCTGGTGAGTCCCCCACTGACCCCGGGGTCCATAGCTTTGAAATGCACAAGAGCCCCTGCTGGGGACTCTTGTACATTTCAAAGCAGGCACCCACCTGCAGCTGGGAGTCAGCAGGACTTCCCGCTGACCCTGGGCTGTATGTGGAGTTCTGCATTCCTCCTTTGAAATGTACAAGAGCCCTAGCAGGGATTCTTGTACATTTCAAAGGAGGAATGCGGAAGTGCCTATCAACTAGTCAAGTAGTCCATGGAAATTCCATCCACTACTCAACGAGTCAATTAACTGCAATTTAACATCCTTAGACTCTTCAGGCTTCTATTATGTTGACAGATCTGGCTTCTTTCTCTATTGTTCTGTGTAATGTTTCTCCAGGTGTTACTCTTCCCTCCGCCCCACAGGTGGTGCCCATATTGTCAGTTGGTGTGGAAGTCATGTTGGTAGCATTCTTAAAGCATGTCCTAAATATGTCATCTTTTTACTATATTTAATGGTTTAGATTGGTTTTCCTCTGCTTAGAATTTCTGAAACTTTTGGATTCCAAAGATCTGCAACAGGGATTTACTTTGGAATGAGTTTATCTTATCAATTTCTGTTGTAGATTTCCATGACTGCATAAAGAACTGACATAATGCAGATGCTAAAAAGCTGTATTTTTGAGTCAGTGCCAATCATGCTACTTTCCCAAATCTTTTCAACTTCATGAAAGTTATTTTATGCTTTTGATATTTGTTGGTGATACTGTGCTAGATGTCAAACATCACCACAAATTTCACTCCCTAGGCAAGTAAAATAACTTACCTCTTCTAGTGATTTCTTCATGCACGCTAATGGTTATTTTGGGGATAGGGAGCAAAAATAAATTTCCAAAACTTGAAATCCTCAATGACATGGAAATTACCTTTTCCACTCACCTCTAATGATTGTATTGGGACAAAATGGATGCTTCGCATTTACTGCATTTCTTTGTGTTTGAAAGTAAACGGAATTGTTATTTAGGAGAAGCTTTATTACATCTGTGCACTGACCTATGATTGAAATACTCTGGTGGTTTTACCTAACATCTCTCCCCTTGTCACTGCATTATGCTACTTATGCCCACCCACAGTTAAATGCATCCATTTTAGCTTGCATGGAGACTTGCTTTGAGAAGTCAACATATACTCAAAAAGTGAAGGCAAATTTTTCCAGACTATCTTTGTCCCAGTCTCTCACCTGTTTTGGAAAAGAATTCTCCCTTTGTATTAATTTTGGTTACAATGCTAAGAATAAAGCATAACCTTTTCTGAACTAAATCCATGCTTGGCACTGTATTTTAAATACTGTTTCCCAACAGGAACGTACATCGATGTTGGAGGTAGCCTTAGCCATCAGTCCCTTATAGCTAGACTCAAGTCTTTGGAAAGAAGTTGCACACTCTTGTTTGGGGGATATAATTTCTAGCCCAAACCGTGAGTTCACTCTTGAGAAGCATTCACTTCTAAAGCAACCCAGAATAACGAGGGGACATGCTTTTAGCATTGTCTGTTCTATTCAGGTTCTTACATTTTTTTTCTCCTTAGTAGTTTAGTGTTTTCCATTATTGTACTGAGAAAAATGAGTGATATTTGTCATGTGTGGTTCATTCACTCTCTCCTCTGCTCCCCAGAGGAAGAGCTGTATGTGCACTGCATTGTTTGTTTTGGTAGGGGGTTATGTGGTTTTGTTTTAACTTGTAAGCTGCTATGGGTTTCTGACAGGGAAGGCAAGGTCAAAGGAATGTGCTTTGCACTTGCCTGTGAAGGGCTTGCTGATATGCACCCTCTTTTTCCTCCCTCTCAAATATCATTCATTTTTTATTGACTAATTATCTGGAGAAGACTGAAATTTCATTCAGAACCTTAACACTTGAAATAATTCTCTGCAGTCACATCAAAACATACTATGCATGAAACAGTGTATGAAAGGTGCTAACAAGTTCACAAACATCCATGACCTTATGTTGCATTTGCAAACAATCACCTTTGCAAGGCCTTCTGCTTCAAATCCCTATTTAAAACACTCCGCTGCAGCCCTTCCTGGAGTATCCTTCAACAGCAGGCTGTTGAGTGACAGGGATGTCTGCCTCAGTTTCCCATTCTGCTGGCCCATGAAATAGTCCACAAAGACTTTCCAAGTACATCTCATCCTTGTGAAGGTAATTTAATACAAAAGAAACCCCTGTGCACATAACCACAATGGAGGTCAAACCACGATGCAGAGATCCCCCGATTTAAGTCCAAGCAGTACATTCAATCTTCAAATTCCAGAAGTACATCAATACACCAGGTACAACTCCAGTATCTCTCACCATGTTCAGACTCCCCAGTATAGCTAAAATGTCTCTATACTCAGCTCTCCAGCATCTCACACCAGGCTTCACCCCTGGTCTCAGCCCTCTGCAGCTCAGAGTACCAGAAGCCATCTTCCATAAGAGCAGCCATATTGAGTCATACCAAAGGTCCAACTAGCCCAATATTGTGTCTTCCAATAGTGGCCAATGCCAGATGATTCAGAATGAATAAACAGAACAGGTAACCATCAGCTGATCCATCCCGTCACCCATTCTCAGCTTCTGGTAAACAGAGACTAAGTATACCCTGCCTTGCCCTTCCTGGCTAATAGCTATTGAGAGACCTATCCTCCATGAATTTATCTAGTTTTTTTTTCAAACCTACCTTCACAACATCCTCTTGCAAAGAACTCCACAGGTTGACAGTGCATTGTCTGAAGAACTACTTCCTTTTGTTTTAAGGCTGCTGCCTATTAATTTCATTTGGTGACACCCTCCACCTTCCATTCTTGTGTTATGAGTATATAGCATTTTATCATCTACTTTCTCTAGACCAGTCATTATTTCACACACCTCAATCATATCCCCCCTTATTCATTTCTTCTTCCAAGCTGAAAAATCCCAGTCTTAATTACCACTCTTCATACAGAAGCCATTCCACATCCCTAATAATTTCTGTTGCCCTTTTTGAACTTTTTCTAATGCAGCTCTCTGCCTTTAGCTTTCTCCAGCCTTTTCTCGTCTATGGCTCTCTTGCTCAGAAAGGTCAGCAGGCTACTTCCTGCATTGCTCTCCTCACCCTTAGCCATATTCAGCCTTCTGGCAGTGGCTCTGTGGCTCAGGAGGTAAGCAGTCTAGCTACTCCACTGGTTTCCTGACTATTCTTCCATATTCCTCAGGAAAGTTCTATGGAGCTTTGTGCTCTCAGCAGTATCTCCCAGAGATCTCCTCTAGTCTCCTCATCTCTGGCAGCTCTCACCTAAAAAAAAAAAATCTCCCAACTGATCCTCAGGCTACTCATTTACATGCCCTGGGTGCCCTCTCAAGACCGATTTAGGAAGCAGCTGATGAGACAATTGTGCATGGGGCTCACCACCACTTTAACAGGCCATCCTCTGTAACACCTATCAAAAGAACTTACAACAGAAAGGCAGGTGTTGTGCTGAGATCACTTTCTATCATACCACCCTGAGCGGTTTCCTTTTCCCCCTACATCTGTCTGCACAGTTGCACTTAGAACATAAGCTTTTTGAGGTAGAGAGAGTCTTTGTTCTGTGTTAAGTTTCCTTTGATGTAACCTACTTGAAAACAGGAATAGATCAAAAGTGCACTAGGGAACTGATGGAATTCAGCAGGCACTAGTGGGAGATAGATTTGGACCCTAGCTTGCTGCAAATTAAATGTTTGTGCTGACAACAGGAGAGCAAATGGCACGTGCTGCAAATGGGTGGGTCCAGTGGACAGCCATTCTAAGGAAAGGTTTCTGCAATGTAGGTCAGCACTGAGCAACTTGCTGTGTGAGCTGGTATAGTTTTGTGCAGACTTCAACATTTCTCTCTCTTTGTTGGCTCTCCCTGTTTTGTAGACTGTGTTATGTACACACATTTGTGAACTGTGGCAGTGCTATTTGGACAGCTGTAGTCAATGAGGTGTCACATTTCTCATTGTGATGTTACACATTTATTTTCAGGGCTTTCTGTCCTCGGTGTAAAGCTGGTGACGGCTTGGACCAGAAATTGTTATTGAACTACTGGTTCTGTAAATACAAAAATGAAAACGATGAATAAAAAACACATTCTCGACTTAAAACCAAAAAAGTGACAATTTCAACTAAATATTTTTGTCACTAGAAAAAAAAAATCAATGTTCAGGAAGTTATCACTTCCAGCTAGCTTGATAGTTTGACTGCAATGCAGTTTACATCACTGGTCAGCTCAGCAGGTGGCTGCACTCAACAGTGAGTGTTTCTTTGCAGGAGATACTAAATCCCTCTCAGGCAGATTGTACTGGCTCTTCTCACCAGAACACTGCAAGCAGCGGGTGGCCATAAGTAGCATAATGCAGTGACAAGGGGAGAGATGTTAGGTAAAACCACCAGAGTATTTCAATCATAGGTCAGTGCACAGATATAATAAAGCTTCTCCTAAATAACAATTCTGTTTACTTTCAAACAAAGAAATGCAGTAAATGCTAAGCCTCCATTTTGTCCCAGTACAATCATCAGAGGTGAGTGGAAAAGGTAATTTCCATGTCACTGAGGATTTCAAGTTTTGGAAATTTATTTTTGCTCCCTCTCAGAAATAATTACAAAATTCTCTGTACAACAGAGATCTAAAGGAAAAGAGTTTAGGGGGGAAAACATTTTATTTTGATCATTTCAAACCAGTCCATCAGGTGGGATTTTGAAGAGGTTGGCACTGAAAGCTGCAATGGAGGGGGAAGCCTCAGAACAGGTGCTTCTAGGCACCTGGAACCAAGGATCCTGGAAACCCTCAGGTCCCTGACTCTGGTGCAAGTCTACCTAGAATGCTGCCCCACAGGTGTAGCATCTGGAGTCCTCAAGCCTCAGGACTGCCCACCTGGAAGCTGCCCTGGAGCCAGACACTTTAGCAGCCCAAGGTTCTCAAGAGCTAGGTAAAGTGAATAGTTAGGATACTAGACAGATTTTGAAATCTGCCTAGCAGGCAGGATTCTGCCATGATGCTGTTTATTTTTCAAAGCGACGTCATCAAAACGAACCCATCTCCAAGGAATGTTTTAGAATGTTCAAAGTTTCAACAACAAAGAAAACGTAGACAGCATTTTTCTGATTAGCTCTACTCATCATTATATTTAATGATATCTGAATACAGAATTGACTTTTTAGACAGATGTGTCCTCTTCCAGGAAAATTTTCATGAGATACAGCGAGCAATTTCATGCTGCCGAGTCAACAGAGATCCAATAATGAAGGCGTCTAAGTAAGCTTCAAGATGATAAACCATAATTAAGTATTGCCACAAATCTGACTCAGCCCATTTTTCAATGGCCAGGTCTCAGATATCCGCTGCTGCAACTAAGCTTCTCACCTGGAAATATTACCTCCAGGACCACCTCCCTTTGATCCCTTGTTACAAGTACCCTGTCCCCAAGATAAACATGATAAATGCTCTTCACAGGCTGCTCCACTCCAGATTCAGTTATTGAACTTATAATTTACTATTTGCAATTAAAACTATTAGCAGTTAGAACTCTGGTACTGACTATCTAAAAGAGCTCACAGATCTTTTCAAGTCCCATTTAAGGTTCTTTTTCATAAATCATGAAGTCCAATCCACTCCCAACTGGTCTCATTGCCACTCTGCCTTGGCCTCTATCAACCCTGAAGGACTAGTCTCTAGTCTCTACCTTTTTTGATAATGGCAGTAAGCGGGGTCCAAACCACCTATGCTAGCAACTCTCCACTTCCTCCTCCAGTGTCCTCTCCAACTACAAACTATCAAGTGAATATTCTAGGATAGCTCATAGCAACATAATAGGCCCTCATGAAATCCTCAGTTTCAAACCACTCTCTCATTTGCTTTCACATATTTTACCTCTGAAATACCTCTTACTAAAAATATAACACAACATGCATTGTACCATCCTCCAAGAGTACGTATTCAGTAATAACTTTTGCAGGCTAGTTTTAAAAAAAACAAAAAACACACACCACCACACTAGTGCTTCATATTTACAAAAACAAACCATAATGGGTTCTAAAAAGAGCATTAGCACAATGTGTCAGGTTGTCTTCACTTATGCAACTGTGTGATTTCCTTTTCCATTTGGCCTGCCCTCTGCATTACCCCACCAAACAACAATAAATGACATTAAACTGTTTGTGGCAGGCATATTAATAATATTTAACACTTATACAGTGCTTTTCATCAGCAGATTGTCACTGGAAGTCAGTATTTGCTATGTTTATAGGTGGGGAAATGAGACAAAGTATTTAAGTAACTTGCCCAAGGTCACCCAGCAATCCAGTGGCAGGGCTGGGAACAAAACTTAGGAGCTTGAGTCTTAGAGCAGTGCTCCAACCACTAAGCCATACCTACACTCCATGGTGCAGGAGTTCTCTCTCTGAAAGAAGCACATATGACTGTACCATCACTTTTATCAGAGCAAATAGAAGTTAAAGATTGGTACCCTTTTTCCTATACAGCAGTAGTAAGATGAGGGCCTGAAACAGAACCCCACATAGCACCTGGCGTGAGGCCTAAGGTCTAGCCAACAATGGTCAAGACTTCGCTAATATAAAGCAAAGCTGAGCTGCGATCAAGAGGCAGGCCTCTGCTCATGGAACTTGGCAAAAACAGGGATGTTAGTGTAAACTGGTAATAGGCACAGGTGTAGAACAGTAGTTGGTACTAGGTACTGGCTGTAAAACAGAAGTTAGTACTGGGCATAGGTGGAAAGCACATTCCAGAAGAATGGCAACACCACCTTGTTAAAAAGGACCTTGTACCTAAACACTTCCCACAGATAACAGGGACATACTGATCCAGGTTCAGGAAAGGGTCTAAAATAACAGCATGATAGAAGAGTTTTGATGATATCACCATGTGCAGGGTGATATTTAGGTAATGTCAACGGGTGACAACGTGATACGCCAGGAGTGATGTGTAACATGTTTGTACCTGTGTATAAGGTTTTGTCTTGCAGGGTGACAAGGCTGTTCTCCACTCTGAACAGAAGGTGGGAGCCCACAAGAGACCTTAAACATTTGCCTCTATAGGCTTCTGCTTGAAAAAGCTCCCCGAGGTCACAGATTCCCTGGCCTTGGGAAGTAGCTGCCACCATCAAGTGTAAAAAACAAACAAACCCCTTCTTAAATCCAGGAAGACTTGAATTTCTTTGTGAGAGCTTGGAAAAAAACAAACACTACTGCAATCTCTGATAGCTGACCTCTCAGTCTAGGCATGCATTTACAGACCACCTGCTATCTTCCAGGACACAAGAATCAAATCACCTTCAAAATGTGGTTTTACGAACAAAACAAAAAGATATACTCAATAAAGTATACGTGGTTGCTAGGTGTTACAGAGCAACTGAGAAAAGAACAGATTAAAACAGAGAAAAAAGATATGCAGCTTAGATACAGTGATGGGGGGTGGGTACGACATGGACTTAGTACAGAGAAGTTTAACCAAACAATAAAACAAAAAAAATTACTTGATCATGACTAAATATAATTTTTTTCCTATTTACTCACCATCCACTTCAAGGTCCAGTCCATTTCACCCCCAGAATTTCTTGTAGGCATGTTAATTCTGCCTGGTTCAATTCACCTTGTTTCCCCCAGCTCCTCGCTTAAAACTCTCACAAAAAGAACGGCAGACAGGTATATCTTTTCAATTTAAATGTTAACACTCTCTCCCATTGGCTCTCCTGGCTCCCTGCCAACACCCGTTAGCTACCTGAGTTTAACCCTTTAGTCACTGAATGCTGGCCAGCACTACGCCTACTTATCACAGAGGGGCTGCCTTTGTCCTTCTTAAGGGGCAGCAGAATCTCCCACTTACTGAGCTGGTCCATTGTCAAGGAGGTTCATATGCATAGTGGTTTGGGAAGAACCTACTGACAACAATTACTGTACTTCATCTAACAATAAACCTGGCCAGGCACTTTCAATACATGTCTTATTGACTAGTCTTTGGGAGCTCTCTCAGTCTGCTGTGTTGTATAGACTTTACACAAATAGTCAACACACAAGAGGAGTACACAGGCACACAGCCGAACAGTTATCACTGATGGATCAGGAGACCTGTCAGGCCACCATAACAATGTCGTCTGATTACTACTGTAGTCAGATCCCCCCTTGAATGGTGGACAAGGAAGTGCTCAGAATAGGCTGAATCCTCAATCCTCTTCACTCCTAGGGTATGTCTACACAGCAAAGTTATTTCGAAATAACAGCCGTTATTTCGAAATAACTGTACCAGCGTCTACACAGCCAAACAGCTATTTCGAAATTAATTCGAAATAGCAGAGGGCTTATTTTGAAATTGGTAAACCTCGTTTCACGAGGAATAGCGCCAATTTCGAAATTGCTATTTCAAAATAAGCGCTGTGTAGATGCTTATTTCAAAATAGGGGGCCTCCAGCCCTTCCCAGGGTGCCCTGGTGACCACTCTGGGCACAACCAAGAAAACTCCTCTCCTTCCCCCCATGTCCAGAGCCCTTAAAGGGTTAGACGCTGGCCACAGTGCCTATGCCAGCTCCAAGCCTGCCAGCCCAGAGCCAGCAGTCGCTGCACCGGACCCAGTGGCCCCACCATGAGCCAGGCAGCCAGTGCCAGCCAGCCCTCCACCGCTCCCCAGGACCAATCTGTCAGCTCCCAGGAGCCTGCCAGGGGCCGGAAAAGGTGGGCGCCTGCCTGGTCCAGTGTGGAGATCAGGGAGCTAATTCAGGTTTGGGGGGGGATGCCTCCAACGTCCATGATCTCCGCACTAAACGGAGGAACGCAACCATCTACAGGCAGATGGCTCCCAGCCTGGCCACCAAAGGCCACATGTGAACCCAGGAGCAGGTTCGCATGAAAATAAAGGAGCTGCGGCAGGCGTATGCCAGGGCCACAGGGGGCAGCTCCCAACCGGGGGCAGACCCAGACCCCTGCCCTGATTTTGATGCTATGGACCACATCCCGGGGGGCAGGACGGGCCGTACCCTCCAGGTGGTCATCGACCCTGGGGCAGAGCTTGCTGCCTCCCCAGTTACCGCTCCTCCTCCCGCTTCTTCCTCCCCAAACCCCAAGGGACGCCGAGGCCCCCGCACCCGCGGTGCTGGGAGACAGTTGGGGCAGCAAGACCCCCAACCCTGAGCTTCTCCTCCCCCTTCCTGCCCTTGCCAGCTCTCTCCTCCCAGGCTTCCCCTCCCCTCTCCCACCCTCTTTCCCCAGTCTCACCTCAGTTTCATTCCCAACCCCCCTCCCCAGTTTTGTTCAATAAAGAGGCTTTGTTGTAATGAACACGTCTTTTATTATACAGCAGGAAGGGGGCTTAGGGAGGGGTAAGTGGAAGGACATGAGGGAGGAACAAGGCAGAAGCCCCCAGTGGGGCACACCAGGGAGAGTGTTACTGCCTGCAGAACATACTGCCAGGCTCGCAGCAACACGTCCAGGAGAAGCACCAGAGTGCCCAGGGGCGGCTCCGGCTCCATGCTGCAGAGTGCTGTGGTGTCCTGAGTGAGGGCAACCAGAGAATACAGAGAAAAAAATGCTTTGCTATCCCTCAACGAGGTAGGCAAGCAAGCAGGGAAACCTTAGAACCGGCTGTCGCGGGGGGGGGGGGGGGGGGAGGGGGGGTGTCCCTTTAAGCACAGGTCTCAGATAACCTCAGGCAGCAGCCACACAAGGTAACTCCTGACCTGATGCCCTGCCAGAACTGGTTGCGGCCGGCCTTAAATGTGATTCAGCATCCTATCAGTGTGGATGTGCTATTTCGAAATAGCAAAATGGTATTTCGAAATGCATTGTGTGTGTAGACGCGTTATTTCGAAATAAGCTTTCGAAATAAGGCTGTAGTGTAGATATACCCCACAGAAATACTATTTGGTTTGTTCAAGCTGTTCTAGGAGGAAGAAATCAGAGTAGGTTTTTTGGTGTTGCTAAGAGCAACACAAACCTCAAATCCATGGGCCTTGCAGTCAGATATTCTAGGAAAATTAAAATGATATCCTTAGTGCTATTGTTTCATTTCATCCAGTACTTTGGGGGAACAGAGATTTAAATTACCACAAGAAATGCAAACTCACTTTATAGCACAGTACATTATAGCACTGGGGGAGCAATTACTGCTACCATCCGTCTTGTGCAAAACTCTGAATCAAAAGGATAAAGGTGTCACAGCAGAGCGCTGATCTCAGATAATTAATGTAAGAGCCAATATTCCAATAAACTTCCATCCCACATGCAGAACTATGGCAGATGCCATGATTGAAGTTCCTTTTGGGTTATTAGCATAGAAAAGCTCGTCGGGCCTCCGAGACAAAACAGCTGAATCAAAGCGAGACACACCGATCTATGTAGCATCCCTTCGTGAGTAATTTGTCAGTACAAGTAGCTCAATAACAGAAGGCAAGCTGCATGTTCTACTCAGCAGTGTTCAAGTTCCAGTAAAAATCTACTTTGGCCAAGCTTTAAAAATTCAGTTCATCTTCATGCTTTTGTTACAACAGTGAATTTGTTCTGCACTCTAATTCCACAAATCTTATTGTTCAGTACATACAGCCAGTATCATTATAAAGATGAAACAAGAAATCCTGTGGCTCCTTAAAGACTCAGAGTTATTTGGGCATAAGCTTTTGTGGGTCAAATCCACTTCGTCAGATGCATGGAGACATCTTTTTTGAAGTGTTTTTTACCCACAAAAGCTTATACCCAAATAAATCTGTTAGTCTTTAAGGTGCTCCTCATTGTTTTTGCACAAACACACTGATGTAATTGAAATCAGAGGAGGAATATGGTCTGGCAATTCATGCATTTAAATGAGGCTCAGGGGAACGGAGTTCAGTTTGTGGTCCTACCACAGACTTCCTTGTCCCACCTCAGTAGATCACTTAATTTCTCTGTGCTTTTGTTTTATGTATGTCAGATTTGGATAACAACATGGTCCTACCTTCAAGAGCTGCTGTGAAATGCTCAGATAACATGGACGTACAAGGGACTTGCTCCACTTAAGAAAGTTCGATTCACTTTGCCCCTTTGCCAACCTAATATTCCTGGCTGCCTGATATGCTATCTATCTCCCAGTAATCCTGCCAGCCCTGCAGAAATTAGCAAGTTCCTAGTTATTAATGACTCAATGAAGAGGCAACATTTCACCTTCTTTTTATCTATAACAGCCTGGTGAAGCAAGGGAGAGACTTTCTTGCATTTTTCAGCTATATGCACAAGAACTGCTTTGTCATCATAACCTAAAATAAAAGCTGGGGCGGGGTGGGAAAAAAAAAAAAAATCAAAAGATTCCCAATGATACAGATTTATTTATTTTTAGCACAAACCAGACCTTTATAGTGCCTGGTGGTATCAATGATGGTAATACATTCCCTGCACGCAGAAATGTATGAGTGATCCTGGCCTTTAAACACAGGCGTATGAGGATACGTTCATCTTGACATGATGAACCTTTCAAAGATGATGCAGCAGGATTTGCCGGCCTTTCACTCTTACCTCTGAGTTCCAACAGAGATGGCATAACATTTAAGAAATAAAAAACTGACCGGGTGCTCGCGAACAGCGTGAGTGCTAACAGGAGGGAGTTTTGAGAGGCTCTCCTGGAGGAGGAGAAGGAAGGAGCAAACTAAAGCACCTTGGGGCCGTGTGCTCAGGCACTATTTGGTGTCCGGGAGGTGGGCGGGCGTTAGCCTGCCCACATCAAAAGGACCTCCCCCCAGCCTGCGGGGAGGACCACAGAACCCAGGAGAACCAACTAATTACTGGGGACAAATAATGAAAAAAACAGGGACAGGTGTGAGGGTCAAAGGGCTAAAACGAGGGAGCCGGATGGGGATACCGAGCAGAGAACCCCGGACAGCGCCCACTGCTCCCCGAAGGTCTCGAGAGAGCCAGCGGACGCTGCCCATTGGAACTCTGCCCGGATACGTGAGCGGATACAGCAACGGAAATAGGCCCCACAGTCGCAGGCCCCTCCCCCGGCCAACCTCTTTTCCCTGGTTTTATAGATTGCCGATTTGGCAATTGCCAGGAGGAGGCTGACCAGGAGATCCCGCGACTTTGTGGGGCCACGGATGGGGTGTGCGTAAATTAACAAGTGGGGGGAAAAATGCAGCCAGAACCTCAACAGGAGGTTCTGGAGGAGCCGAAAGAGGGGCTGTAACCTGGCGCACTCGAGGTAGATGTACGCCAGGGTCTCCCTCACGCCACAGAAGAGGCACGTTTCGGGGGTGGGGGTGAACCGCGCCAAGTACACGCCCGTGCTCACCGCGCCGTGCAGGACTCTCCAACAGATGTCCCCGGTGGGTCGTGGAACCAAGGTCGAATAGAGGCTGGCCCACCGGGGCTCCCCACCCTCTATTGATGGTAGGAGGTCCCGCCACTTGGTGTCTGGGCGGGACACAAGGGTGGGGAAGTGGAGCGTGTGAAGCACGAGCGTGTACAGGTGACTCTTTGGCGCGGTTCGGAAGGGGACTGGCTGCAGCGAGTGCAGCCGGCTCAGGTGACGAAGGGGAGGAGGTCGGGAAGGTACGCGGGGCTGGGGGCCGATGGAGAGATCGGGAGGGCCGGGGGTAAGGGGTGGGCGGGGTGCACCCTCTCGCAGGACTTTGTTTAGGTACACCCGAGCAGTGGGCGGCAAAGCGTCCTTCACCTCCTGAAGTACGCACCGGGGAGTACGTAGGGTGGAGAGCCCCATGCGCTGGGCAAGCGCCTGAGGATCCACCCAGTCTCCCCGGTCGTAGTCCAGGAGGTCTCCGACTCTGGTGACTTCTGCCAGGACCAACCTCTGGCGCACCAAGGGGGACTCCACCGCCTGCACACGTAGATGGGGATTGTGTAGCAGGGGCTCCGCGAGGAGGTCTGCCCCCACGGTGGCTCCCAAGGACCTGGTCGCTGCAAGCAGCTTCCAGGTCCGGAGGAGGTCCTGGTAGAAGGCCGGCAGCCCGGAGAGGTCTCGCGGAAGACCTCTCAGATAAAGGAGCTGCCGGTCGTATCGGAGCCCTCGGAGGCGGCGAAGGAAAGCGTGCGCAAGCGTGCTCCATGCCGGACTACCTGCATCAAATAGGAGTCTCTGCAGGGCCCGGAGGCGGAGGACGTGAACCCGCGTGCGCAAACACGTCAGGCCCTGCCCTCCCTCCTCCGGGGGGAGATGGAGAACCCCTGCAGAGACCCAATGCAGTCCTGGCCAGATGAACCGCAGCATGAGCTGCTGGATACGGACCAGGAGGCCCGGGGGCGGGACCAGGGTGCCGAGGCGGTGCCAGAGCATGGACAGGACCAAGTGGTTGAGTACCAGTACCCTCCCACGCAGGGAGAGGCACCGGAGCAGTCCCGTCCATCTCTGCAACCGCTCGACCACCCTGGCCTCTAAACCTTGCCAGTTCTCCGGCGGGGAGGGATGCGTGGCAGAAAGAAAAACGCCGAGATAGAGCAGCGGACCCGCGCTCCACCTGATGGCCTGAAGCGCGGGTGGGAGGGAGCCCGCCTGCCACCCGGCCCCTACCACCAGGCCAGAGCTCTTGACCCAGTTGACCCGGGCGGAGGAGGCCGCCGAGTAGAGGGCTTGGCAAGCCTCCACCCGCGCCAGGTCTCCCGGGTCCTGGACCACGAGGAGCACGTCGTCGGCATACGCCGACAGGACCAGCCTCGTCTCCGGCTCACGGAGCGCCAACCCCGTCAACCTCTTGCGAAGGAGACGGAGGAAGGGCTCTATGGCCAGAGCGTACAGCTGGCCCGACAGCGGACAGCCTTGACGTACTCCCCGCCCGAAGCTGACCGGTGCGGTCAGGGTCCAGTTGAGCTTGACCAAGCACTCTGCGGAGGCGTACAGCACCTGGAGAAACCGCACAAAATGGGGCCCGAAGCCGAAGGCCCGCAGGGTGCCCAGGAGGTACCCGTGGTCCATCCGGTCGAACGCCTTCTCCTGATCCAAGGACAGGAGGGCGAACGACAGACCGTCCCTACACCCGAGCTCTAAGAGATCCCGGACCAGAAAGAGGTTGTCGAAGATGGTTCGGCCCGGGACGGTGTAGGTCTGGTCTGGATGGACCATGTCCGCCAGCACGGACTTCAACCTTAGGGAGATGGCTTTGGCGACAATTTTTTAGTCCGTGCTGAGGAGCGAGACGGGACGCCAATTCCTCAGATCGCGGAGGTCCCCCTTCTTGGGCAGCAAGGCGATCACGGCTCGCCTGCACGATACAGGGAGGACCCCGCTCTCCAAGGACTCGGCCCAGACGCTAGCAAGGTCCGGGCCGAGGACGTCCCAGAACACGCGGTAGAACTCCACGGTCAGCCCGTCCATGCCTGGGGATTTACTGGTGGGCATGAGACGGAGGGCTTCTGAGAACTCGGCCAGAGAGAGAGGCAGCTCTAGCCGGTCCCAGTCGCCCGCGCTGACCGTCGGGAGTTCGTTCCAGAGAACCCTGCGGGCGTCGGTCGGATCCGGGGAGAAGAGAGAGGCGTAGAAGGCGCGAGCCCTCTCGCGCATCTCCACCGGATCCGTGAGGGGGGTGCCGTCCTCCGCCAGAAGGCCGAGGACGTGTTTTTTGGCCCCCCTCTTTTTCTCCAGGGCGTAGAAGAAGCGGAAGCCTCGATCCATCTCCCGAAGGAGACGGATGCGAGAACGAACAAAGGCACCCCGGGCTCGAAGGTCCTCGAGGGCCCGGAGCTCCTCCCGCTTCTCCCGGTACGCTCCGCAGAGGGGCGGATCCTTGGGGCCGGTGGCCAGCCGCTTCTCTAGCTCTAAAACCTCCCGTTCCAACTGCTCTATCGCCGCATCCCTCCGCCGGCTGGCCCCCCGGGCGTAGTCACGGCAGAAGAGCCGCGTGCGCACCTTCCCCACATCCCACCACCGCCGCGCCGAGGGAAAGGCGCACCACCGCCCGCGCCAGGCCAGCCAGAACTCCCGGAAGGACGCTACGAAGCCCACGTCCTCCAGCAGGCTGTTATTGAAATGCCAATAGGCCGGCCTCTCCGAAGAAAGAGAAGCCCGTACGGCCACCAAGTGGTGGTCCGAGAAAGGGGCCGGCCGAATGCCGGAGGAGTGGGCCCGGAAGAGATGATGACGAGACACATAAATGCGGTCCAACCGGGAGTGGAAAGACCGACGACTCGCCACCTGGACGTAGGTAAACACCGTTTCCTCGCCCAGGTGGAGGTCTCGCCAGACGTCCACCAGGGAGTGATGGTCTATTATCTCCCTGAGGACGTCCGCGGCGGCCGGGCACTGCTCGAACCCCGTACGGTCCCGCTCCTCGAGGGTGCAGTTGAAGTCTCCGCCCAGGACCAGGCACTCGCGAGGATCCAAAGTGCCGAGGAAGGCCGACGCCTGCCGAAAGAAGCGGAGCCTCTCCGGGACGGACGTCGGGGCGTAGATGTTGACGAGATTTAGTGTCAGCCCTTCCGTCCGAACCCGGAGATGCAGCAGGCGACCCTGCACGACCTCGGCGGTCCCCAGCACCTCGGGCTGCAGGTTCGGGCAGAACAGGGTAGCCACCCCGGCTTGACGGGCCGACAGGTGGCTAAAATAAACCCTGTCCCCCCACTCCAGCCGCCAGCTAGCCTCGGCGGCCGGAGCTGTGTGGGTCTCCTGGAGGAATATGACGGAGTACCTGCCCCTCCGGAGGAAGGAGAGGACCTGACACCTACGGAGGCCCGACCCGCAGCCCCGGGTGTTCAGAGTGGCAAAGATGAGCGGCGGCATCGAGAGGGCTGGGGAAGATCCTGATTGGCAGGAGTGCCGACGGCCCCCATCGGGCCCCGCAGCAAACCGCGACCGTTCCCAAAAGTGAGCAGGGCGTCACGGAAGCTGCGGACCCGCTGGTAAGCCGCGGCCCCCTGCCGCCCGGTCCCTTTACCCTCCCGCAAGAGGGCTCTGACTATTCGCAAAATGAGATGAAAATCTCCCCAGCGCTGAAGGGCGAGAGCGACCTTGTTCTTGGAGCCACGGATGTCTTCCAAGAAAACACGCATCTCGCCCTTCAGCGCGTCTGGCGTCGGGGCCTCGAATGCCTTGGGGCCAGACCCCTCCGTGAGCCCCGCGACCCATTGGCACGGGGACGCAGGGCGTTTGAGGTCCCTGCTGAGAGGACAGTGGCGGAGGGAGATCAGCCCCAGATGTGCTGGGAGCAGAAGAAACGAAAACCGCCTCCCGGGGGCAACGTCTGGACTAAACGTGGCAACCCCAGGGGCGGCAGTAACAGAGTAAGGGGAGGAAAAGAGTTCAGGGAGGGGATCGGGAAAAGGAGGGAGACGAGGAAGGAGAGTAGGGGGAGGAAGAGGTGAGGGATTAGGGAAGAGACAAGAATGGCGGGGAGGAGGAAGAGGGGTGGGAAACTCGATTGAGAGAGCGTTTGAATAGGGAGCAGGAGAAGGAGCAGGGCGAGATGCCTCAGCAGAGGAGGCACCGGGGTGCGGTGCCTCCTCGCAGCGCAGAGAATCGATGGCAGCGGTAGGGGTAGTAATAGTCTCCCCAGCGCTGGGCTCCAGTGCCACAGAGAGTGCAGCACCGGAGGCCTCAGCGCCGGGGGTGACAGATATTAACGGGATCTCCCGCCCGCTGAGAGCCTCAAGGGTTTCCGCGGCCGCGGCCGAGGTGTTGTCGATGGCCGGGCAGACGGTCCCACCCCGGGGCAACTCAGAGGCAGGGAGAAGGGATAGCAGCGGGTCGGAAGGGGAAGGAGAGGTCGGTTGTTGTCCCTCCAGGACCTGATGATCCCCCTCTGAGGCAGCCGGGGTCAGCCCCAAAGCCTCCACCTCCTGAGAGAGGAAGGCGAGCCCGCCGCCCGCCACCAGGTGCTGATCTCTGTCGGTGGCAAGGTCAGCGGCCGCCCCCTCAGTGGAGGCGGGAACAGTGGGAGCATCCTCCATGGACACCCCCTCTTGCAGGGACCCCGGGAGGGAGGTGTTCACCTCTCCCACGACTGCCGCAGTCACCTCGACCGCTTCGTGGTGCTGTGAATCGTTTGCGGGCTCAGAGGGTGGAATGGCTCCAGCGTCCACCCCCATGGGTACAGGGAGGTTGTCCTCCCCCTCAGAGGGCGGGGTGGAACGCCGAGCACGCTTTCGGCGCTTCCCCATTGCGAGCTCCCATCCCTCGGAGGAAGAGGGCTGGGCCTGAATGGAGGAAGAGCCAGGGGACAAGGGCAGCGTCGGGGGGGCAAGGGTAGATGGGGGCTGGGCAGCAGGGGAAAAGGATACCTCCCCCCGAGGTAGGTCCTGCCCGAGTCCCGTCACTGACCCTGCCGCCCTCTCCTCCGCGGGCCCAGCCTTGCCGCTTTTGGCGGTGGCAGCATCAGCACCCGCACGCTCGTCTGGGCCCTGCGGAACCCGAGCGGGATTGACGACAGTCACGGTTGGAGGAGGGGCGACCCCAGGGTCCGGACCGTCAGGGCCACCGGCGATGGTAGGGCCGGTGCCCTCCCGGGCATCGGGGGTCCCGGGTGCCTCTCCAAACCGGGCCAGGGGGCAGTCCCTTCGGACGTGCCCCGTCGCCCGACAGAGAAAACACCGGGCCTCCCCCATGGTGTAGTACACCCGGTACCGGGACCCTTGATGGGGCACCAGAAATGACCCTTCCAGGGCTTCTCCGCCACGTCCCGCCGGCAGTAGTAGGATTTGTACCTGCCGGCGAAAGGAAAGGACGTGGCGGAGGGTCGGGTCTTTACAGCCCAGAGGAAGGGGACTCAGGACTGACAGAGGCCTCCCCAGGGTGGAGAGGAAAGGCAGTAGGGCGGCATTGGGGAGGAAGGGAGGAACAGAGGACAAAACCACCCGTACGCCCAGGTCCTCCAAAGGCTCGAGGGGAACGTGGACTCCCCCCACCGCCAAACCCCTTTCCACCGCCTTCTGGGCGGCGGCCTCGGACGCCAGGAAGAAGACCACCTTCCCGAACATCTTAGAGGCCGCCACCACGGCCGCGGGCCCCACCACGCGTGCCAACGCCCGCACGTAGGTCTCCACGTGGGGCGAGGCCGCCACCGGGAGACAACGGACCCCGTGCCTCCTGGTCAGGGTGGGAAAGGGGCCGCGGCCGCCGGGGATGGTATTCCGGGAGGCGGCTTGGGAGGCGACAGGCGGGGGGGTGGCGGCCACCTGGGCGTACGCCCTGGGGCCCGGGACACCGTTGCCCCCAGAGCTGGTGGAAGGAACAGGGGAACGGGAAGGAGGGGGAGCCGCGGCCAACATGTGGGTCGCGGCCGGGGAGTGAGCCCTCGCCTCAGGAGGTTTTGCCTTCCGGGCGGGGCTCTTGCCCTTTTTGGTCCCCAGGCCCTTCCTACCCTTCAGGGGGGCATTCTTGATGGTAGCCGGAGGTGCCGCGGCAGAAGCGGTCGAGGCCCCAGGGTCCTCGTCCATGTCCGCCCCCTCTACCGTAGTGACGGGGGGCCCGGCAGCCTCAGAGGAGTTGTTGTTTTTAGGGAGGGGTGGGGAAGGTTCTGCAGGGGTGTCATCGGACAACCCCTTCATTGTGGTCATGGGTAGGGAGGAAAGGACAAAACAACCAATTAGGGGAGAACCAAAAAAAACCACCAGGGAAGGGAACAGGGAGGGAAAGAGAGGGGAGGAAGGAGATTTACCACTCCCCCCCACTAGGCTGGAAGTGGGGTGGGAGGGTGATAATTCAGAAGAAAGGGAAGGGGAAAAGGTGTAAGGAATACAGCTCCCAGCACAGAATGGAAAGAGTGGCTCCTCCGGCTGCACTGGGGAGATGAGGGGTAAATAATCATTAAAAGGACATGGGGACAAGTGAAGCTGTGTGTGTGGGAAGAGTAACTAAAAGGAGGGGGAAGCTCAAGCACCTAACAAAAGAAAGCGGGGGGGGGGGGGGGCGCGCACTGGCACCCAAAGGGGTGGATGGGACAAGCAGTGGAGTGGGAAGGCAGGCAGTTAAAAGATGCCTGTTCAAGGGCGGGAAGAGGGAGGAGACACTGCTGAGGGAAAGGGAAACAGTGTACCCACAGGCACCTGAGCAGCAGGCCCACAGTACCTGCTGCAAGGCCCAGAAGAGCAGAGAAGGGCAAGGAGATAAGCAGTGGGGCCGAGAATGGAAAGGCCCCTACAGCAACCGGGGCTTGGAGAGGGAGCAGCAGGAGAAGTGTGAAGGCCGATGAACTATGGGGAGGTAAGCCACCCCCTGCCCTCAGCACCCCAAAGGAGCTGCACCAGCCCACCCACCCAGGAGCCCTGATGGAAAGGGCCCCTAATCTCCCCTCCCCAGCACCAGGCAGGCTGTGGGGAGAGGGAAACCCCAGGGGCTGCTTTAAAGCAGCCCCCTTACCGTCTCTTCTTTGGGGAGAGCAGCAGCAGCAGGAAAGATGAAGGTCCGGCCTGCCAAGGTGGAGAAAAAGGGGGGGGTGTCAAAATAGACCCCCAAGAAAATGGGAGCCATGTGCTCAGGCAGGCAGGCAGGCAGTTGGAAGCTGATTAGGTTTGAATTGAAACACCGTGTGCTGATTGGCTGAGCTGTAGGCAGAGGGAGGAGCTATCAGGGAGGCCGAGCACTTAAACCCTGTTGGTAAGCGACCAGGGAGCTTTGCGACCGGGTGCTCGTGAACAGGGTGAGTGCTAACAGGAGGGAGTTTTGAGAGGGGAGTTTAGAGGGGGAGCCTGGGGGGAGCCAGTGACTTCTATTGCCCTTAAACTAAATCCTTTATAACAACCTCTATCTGAAACATTTAATTAACCCTCATATATAATTAGAGTAGGAAATGGAGGCAGAAGCCCAGCAGCAGAGTGGGGGCTATCCTGTTTATTGTGTCGAGTGCAGTATGTATGACTACCTACCCTGTGGGTGGGTGGAGTATGTGTGCGCTCGATGCAAGGAGCTCCTGGCCCTCAGAGACCGAGTGCGTGCTTTGGAGGCCAGGGTGGCTGAACTGGAGGAGCTAAGGAAGGCAGAGGTGTTTGTGGATGAGACTTTCCGGGACATAGTAGGGCTGTCCCACCTCCAATCTGACAGTCCTGATGCTGTTACGGAGGATGAAAGGCTCAGGGAAGGAGAGCAGTCAATGGGAGCAGAGGGAAACCATCCCATAGTTGGGACCCTCCTTCCAGAGGGTGATGTTGTATCCTCTCGTGCCGAGGATACTTCTCCGGGGGAGGGAACTCCAGCTGTTAGGAAGAAGCAGGTTTTAGTAGTGGGGGATTCGATCATTAGAAATATAGATAGTTGGGTTTGTGATGACCGGGAGAACCGTATGGTTACTTGCCTGCCTTGTGCGAAGGTTGCGGATCTCTCGAGGCATCTAGACAGACTTATGGGCAGTGCTGGGGAGGAGCCGGTCGTCGTGGTACATGTTGGTACCAATGACATAGGGAAGGGTAGAAGAGATGTTCTGGAGGCCAAATTTAGGTTACTAGGAAAGAGACTGAAATCCAGAACATCTTTGGTGGCATTCTCTGAAATGCTTCCAGTTCCACGCGCAGGGCCAGATAGACAGGCAGAACTTCAGAGTCTCAATGCGTGGTTGAGACGATGGTGCAGGGAAGAGGGGTTTAGATTTATTAGGAACTGGGGACACTTTTGGGGTAGGGGGAGCCTATACAGGAATGATGGGCTCCACCTAAATCAAGGTGGATCCAGACTGCTGGCATTAAACATTAAAAAGGTCGTAGAACAGTTTTTAAACTAAGAGGTGGGGGAAAGCCGATTGGTGCGGGGGAGCACCTGGATCGGACGGAGACTTCTCTTACACGAGGCTCCATAGGTAGGGATTCCCCAGAAGTTAGTCAGATAGGGAACGTGGGAAATGATATATGAGCAAAATCAGATGTGAAACAATCGTGCATAAAAAAATCCAATGTGTCTGTGAAAGGCGGACATATAAATAGTGGTAGTTTTCTAACATGCTTTTACACTAATGCTAGGAGTCTGTCTAATAAGATGGGTGAACTGGAGTACCTCATATCAAAGGAGGAAGTTGACATAATAGGCATCTCAGAAACATGGTGGAATGAGGACAATCAGTGGGACACTATCATACCGGGATATAAATTATATCGGAAAGACAGAACAGGTCGTGCGGGTGGCGGAGTGGTACTATATGTGAAGGATAATATAGAATCAAATGAAGTAAAAATCCTAAAGGAATCAAAATGTTCCATAGAATCATTATGGATAACAATTCATTCCTCTAATATGAATATGGCATTAGGAATATATTACCGACCACCTAACCAGGACAGTGATAGTGATGCTGAAATGATAAGGGAGATTAGAGAGGCTACCAAAATAAAAAACACAGTAATAATAGGAGATTTCAATTATCCCCATATTGATTGGGTGCATGTCACCTCAGGACGGGATTCAGAGATTAAATTTCTTGATGCCTTAAATGACTGCTTCTTGGAGCAGCTAGTACAGGAACCCACAAGGGGAGAGTCGATTCTCGACCTAGTCTTGACTGGAACGCAGGATCTGGTCCAAGAGGTAACTGTTACTGGACCGCTTGGAAATAGTGACCACAATATAATAACTTTTAATATTCCTGTGTTGGGAAGAACACCGCAGCGGTCAAACACTCTGGCATTTAATTTCAAAAAGGGGAATTACACTAAAATGAGGAAGCTAGTTAAACAGAAACTAAAAGGGAGAGTAATTAAACTAAAATCCCTGGAAGCTGCATGGGAACTGTTTAAAGACACCATACTAGAGGCCCAACTTAAATGTATACCCCAAATAAAAAAACACAGTAAGAGACCTAACAAAGAACCACCATGGCTAAACAGCCATGTTAAAAAGGCAGTGAGAGAGAAAAGGGCAGCTTTTAAAAAGTGGAAGTCAAATCCTAGTGAGGAAAATAGAAAGGAACATAAACACTCCCAAATTAAGTGTCATAATGTAGTAAGAAAAGCCAAAAAAGAGTTTGAGGAACAGCTAGCCAAAAATTCAAAAAATGATAGTAAAATGTTTTTTAAATACATTAGAAGCAGGAAGCCCGCTAAAAAAGCAGTGGGGCCCTTGGATGATAAAGATATAAAAGGAGCGATCAAGGAAGACAGTGCCATTGCGGAGCGATTAAATGATTTCTTTGCTTCAGTCTTCACGGCTGAGGATGTTACAGAGGTTCCTAAATCTGAGCCAGCCTTTTTAGGTGACAAATCTGAGGAACTCACTCGGATTGAAGTGACATTAGAGGAGGTTATGGAATTAATTGATAAGCTGAATAGTAACAAGTCTCCGGGACCAGACGGCATTCACCCAAGGGTTCTGAAAGAACTCAAATGTGAAATTGTGGAGTTATTAACAGTGGTTTGTAACCTATCCTTTAAATCCACTTTGGTACCAAATGACTGGAAGATGGCCAATATAACACCAATATTTAAAAAAGGCTCTAGAGGAGATCCTGGCAATTATAGACCGATAAGTTTAACATCAGTACCAGGCAAATTAGTAGAAACACTAGTAAAGAGTAAAATTGCAAGGCACATAGAAGAGCACGAATTGTTGGGCAAAAGTCAGCATGGTTTCTGCAGAGGGAAGTCGTGTCTAACTAATCTGTTAGAATTCTTTGAAGGGGTTAATAAACATGCGGACAAGGGGCACCCAGTGGATATAATATACCTAGATTTCCAGAAAGCCTTTGACACGGTCCCACACCAAAGGCTTTTACGTAAATTAGGTGGTCATGGGATAGGAGGAAAGGTCCTTTCATGGATCAAGAATTGGTTAAAAGACAGAAAACAAAGGGTGGGAATAAATGGTAAATTTTCACAATGGAGGAGGGTAACTAGTGGTGTTCCCCAGGGGTCAGTACTGGGACCAATCCTGTTCAACTTGTTCATCAATGATCTAGAAAATGAGGTAAGCAGTGAGGTGGCCAAGTTTGCAGATGACACAAAGTTGTTCAGGACAGTCAAAAGCAAAAGGGATTGTGAAGAACTACAAAAAGATCTCAGCAAACTGAGTGATTGGGCAGCAAAATGGCAAATGAAATTTAATGTGGGTAAGTGTAAGGTAATGCATGTTGGAAAAAATAACCCAAATTACACGTACTACATGATGGGGTCAAATTTAGCTACGACAGATCAGGAAAGGGATCTTGGAGTTAGGAGTGGATAGTTCTATGAAGACATCCACGCAGTGTGCAGCGGCAGTTAGTAAGGCAAATAGGATGTTAGGAATTATTAAAAAAGGGATAGATAATAAGACAAAAGATATCATACTTCCCCTATATAAAACTATGGTACGCCCACATCTCGAGTACTGCGTGCAGATGTGGTCTCCTCACCTCAAAAAAGATATATTGGCATTAGAAAAGGTTCAGAAAAGGGCGACTAAGATGATTAGGGGCTTGGAAAGGGTCCCATATTGGGAGAGGCTAGAGAGACTGGGACTTTTCAGTTTGGAAAAAAGGCGATTGAGGGGTGATATGATAGAGGTATATAAAATCATGAATGGTGTGGAGAAAGTGATTATAGAAAAATTATTTACCTTTTCCCATAATACAAGAACTAGGGGACACCAAATGAAATTGATGGGTAGTAGGTTCAAAACTAATAAAAGGAAATTTTTCTTCACACAGCGCACAGTCAACCTGTGGAACTCCTTGCCCGAGGAGGCTGTGAAGGCCAGGACTCTATTAGGGTTTAAAAAAGAGCTTGATAAATTTTTGCAGGTTAGGTCCATAAATGGCTATTAGCCAGGGATAAAGTATGGTGCCCTAGCCTTTATAACAAGGGCAGGAGATGGATGGCAGGAGATAAATCACTTGATCATTGTCTTCTGTTCTCCTTCTCTGGGGCACCTGGCATTGGCCACCGTCGGCAGATGGGATGCTGGGCTCGATGGACCTTTGGTCTGACCCAGTATGGCCATTCTTATGTTCTTATGTTCTTATATTTAGAGAACATACTATTTGAAGGGGCGGGGGGGGGGAGGGGAAGGAATATTTAGGATGACGGAAGAAAATGGTTCAGTCTGAGAGGCGGAGCTGAGCTATATAATGGCCAACAAATGCTTGCAGCCAGCATGGTCACGTTGTGGATTAGATCCTGACTGCTCATGCATGGGAGCTTCCCTACTCCTGCCCCTTGACTCTCAGCCTCTGCAGAGGGTACATCCAGAATCCTGCATTTCTTGATCAAGCGGTGAGTGGATGGAAGAACTCTGCCACTAATGCAACTAGATAACCTAACAGGGATAAGTCCCATGGCCTCAGTCTCCCCCTTCTACACAAGCCAGTGAGATGGAGACAGACACTGAAGGGGGGGGGCATTCTGTCCCATGTAACATGCCAGAACATGCGACTCCTCGAGGAGTCACCAATGCACTAGCTGGAGACACTGTGCCTGCAAATGCCTTCTGCAGTCAGAATGCCTTCCAGAACTGTTACACAGGTGCAATGTCCACCAGTTCACTGGCCTTTTTTAAATTTGGCTTTACAGCTGCACTATACCCTTTATTCGTGCTGAATAGAGCTAGTTTCTCAGCAGTGTGGAGTCTTAGGAGTAGGAGTTACTTCTTACTAAATAAAAACCTTACGCACCATTACCATCATTTATGCGCTGTTCAAAAGTACAGAACATCCAGAGAAGATCTGGCTGTCTATGAATTCATGTCTTCGGCCTGCAATGCTGCTGTTGTATCCTTGTGCCAAACAATGGGGAAGCTTACAATGAGAAATGCATTCTGCGGAAATGATCATGGATATTTACCACATTTAACAGCCATGTGATTGAGAACACAGCTATGTGCATGTATTCCCCCATTAACACGGACAATCTTTCTTTGTCTCATCCACACTTCGTTACCACTCCACATTGTTTCCTCGCTATCCCTTGTACCTCTGTGGTTCAGACACCACTGTATAGCAGTGAGCGCAACTGCAGCATAATAGCCTGCACCCCCAAAGAGTCCAACTGACAGGAGACCTTCTGATTCCAAAAACTTGATATACAGTGCATGGGGTGCTAGAGATTCCCTTGTGCATCTCAAGACTTGTGGTCTCCATACAGTGGCCAGGGGGAGACTACAGAGCTAATTCAAGGAATGAAGCTCTGAGAAAGTTGCTTGGGTGACTCTATAAAGCTATCTGGAAACTGAATCGCAGGAGCAAGAAGATCTTCTGTGCTACTGGAGGATATTGAAGACGCTGTAGAGGTAGAAGTGCAGGAGAAGAAAAATGAGCATCCCAATAGCAAGCATTGGATCAGAACACAGCATGTGTATAACAGACTAATGAAGTCTGTGCTGCCGTCAGTCTCTGGTCAGTACAAAAGGAAACAGCCTAGTAGCTCTGTCAGCTAAGATAACTATCCCTCTTTAGCCAAGTGGTCTTTGCTTCTAAATTTTAATCATGTAAATGAAAGTTAAGGATTCAATGCTGCGGACCACCATGGTGATGATTGTTAGACAAGCATTTAAGATAAAAAGGTACTAAGTATTACTGACTTACACAACTTAATCCAACCAACTGGTCTGATGTAAAATACCTTTTACAATGCAGGGCTCGATTACATGGTATTCGGCGAGAACATGCCCATAAGATCATTGAAACACCTATAGTGCTACTCTGTTGGGCAGCAACTTGCAGTTAGACTGTGTTTTGTCTTCTGGATAGTTTTTAAACACATATATTGTCTTACTTTCAAGTGTGATTTGCCTTCTAAAAATCACTTCTGACACTGCTGTCTTGGTAACCAACTGCTGTTTCCACTTTTATTGCAGTTGCTAGCCAATATTATAGAAAAAATATCAAAGTTCATGTCCAACTGCTACGAAACAGTTCCATCTTGAATTCTCAAGCCCACAGCTAGGCAGTGGGCTCTGTGCTCTAAAAATGTGATGTAGTGAGTCTTTAAACTAAAGCGATAAAAACAGCTGCTGTTTTCCCACAGCTCCTTTCCCTTCCCCCTCCCCCTCCATCATCTGATCAACATCAAGACATGTGAAGAAATGATGAACCTCCGCAGACATGAGGCCTCGTGTACTAGCTACATAACCTCCTAATAGCGTATTCCAACAACATGCTATTTGCATGTAAACGTCCTTTCAGGGCAGTTCGTCCACCTTTGGCCCCCACCTGGCACCCAGCTCTCACCTGTGGCTCCTCGTAGATGTTTGCATGCAACAGCGGCCACACCCTGGGCAACGGCTTCGACTGGCCGGCCACACCAGGTGAGGGTAGCCGACGGGCCCAAAACCCTTGGTGAGACTGGGAGTTGTCTATCCCGGCATGTGAAGACGGACTCCGGCGGAATGAGTGGATGAGACCAATGGAAGGTCCAACGGTTAAGAAGGAGGTGCAAGTGTTGTGGAACGCGTAGAGCAGGACAAGATAGAAGATGCCCTGGTCATCCACTGCGCCCAATCCCATCTCCAGCCGTCTTGACTTTTGTCTTGCTACTGGACCCAGATGGGAATTGGGAAGAGAGTGAGGTTGACGCTGCGCAACTTTTCCTCACTAAAATCCAAATCACGCGCAAGTCTCGACACCACATTATTACCATTATAATTATTGCAACCTTCGAAGTCCTGTGGCAATGGGCGAGTGACGAAGCAGCAGGTGTGGACACACGGAGTTGTAGTCACGGACCTGCACACAGGCGGCTCAGGTTTAATGGTCGTTTCTCGCTGATCGAAGCAGCAGTGAAATCCGGCGTCTACCTGGGCGACTGAGCAGTCCTCTTTAGGAACGCACTGCTCACCTCCGTACAATTGGGGAAGGGGCTAGAAAAGGTGCCCTAAACATTGCCTGCTTCACTATATCCCAGCCAGTTTACCGCGGCTGGCGGGAATCCCATTATGGCGGTCGAACAAATACAAATAAACAGATTAAACGTATGGTGACATCGCTCACCATTGGAACTTGGAACGTGCGCACGCTTTTGGACAATCCTACAACAGACAGACCAGAGAGAAGAAGAGCAGCCTTGGTTGCTAGAGAGCTTGCAAGATACAACATTGATATTGCAGCCCTCAGTGAGACTCGTCTTGCTAATGAAGGTCAGCTAACTGAAACTGGAGGTGGATATACTTTTTTTCTGGAGCGGTCATGGCACCAATGAGCGTCACGTTGCTGGAGTTGGATTCGCCGTCAGGAATCACCTTGTTCGGCAATTTGCCAGTCTTCCCAAGGGTGTGAATGATCGGCTTATGACACTACAGTTTCTGCTACAGAATGGAAACCAAGCCACTCTGATCAGTGCCTATGCTCCCACAATGACTAACCCGAACGAGATGAAAAACAGGTTCTATGAAGCACTGGATTCCTTACTATCAGCTGTGAGTAGCACCAACAAGCTGATCCTGCTCGGTGATTTCAATGCAAGAGTAGGATGTGACACAACAGCCTGGCATGGAGTCGTTGGCAGACACAGAGTGGGCAAATGTAACAGCAATGGCCTACTCCTATTGAAGACCTGTGCAGCACACGACCTCCTTATCACCAACACAACGTTCCGCCTGCCTACCCGGAACAAGACCTCTTGGATGCATCCTCGCTCTAAGCATTGGCATCTTATCGACTATGTTATTGTCAGGAGAAAAGACAGGCAAGATGTCAGAGTGACTAAGGCCATGTGTGGTGCTGATTGTTGGACAGATCACAGGCTCATTGTCTCCAAAATGAATCTCCGAATTTGAATGAAGAGGCGGCCACAAGATAGCAAGCCCATAAAAAGAGTTAATGTGGCCAGGCTAAAGAACCCGAGCATAGCCTCAGCATTGACTGAGGATCTAGAAAGCAGGCTTACAGACCTGCACCTTGTAGGCAGCGCTGCGGACGACTGGGAACTTTTCCAGAATGCCATCTACTCATCTGCACTGAAGATTTTGGGACCCTCTTCACACAAGCAGCCCGACTGGTTCGATGAGAATGATGGGGAGATATTGTCTCTGCTTGCTGAAAAGCACCGCCTTCATCGTGCACATCAGAACGCTCCATCATCAGCTGCCAAGAAGAACGCCTTTGCAAATGCTCGCAGGACAGTCCAGAACAAACTGCGTAAAATGCAGGATGCTTGGTTAAGTGACCTGGCAGCTGAAATTCAGGAGCATGCTGACAGGAATGACCTGAAACGGTTCTATGCAGCCCTTAACACTCTCTATGGTCCTCAGTCTCTCGGGAGCTTCCCCCTTATTAGTACAGATGGTTCAACTCTGATTACAGAGAAGGCTCAGATCCTGCAGAGATGGGCTGAACATTTTGAAGACTTCCTCAACCGACCGTCATTTATCAACGACGAGGCAATTGAGAGGATTCCCCAGGTTGACATCAATGGCGCCATAGATGATCCACTGGTAGTAGCCGAAGTTTCACAAGCTGTTAGCCAGCTATCCAGCGGCAAAGCTCCAGGGGCAGATGCTATACCTGCAGAGGTCCATAAAGCCGGCGGTCACGTACTCACAGAGAAGCTCGCCGAGCTGTTCCAGTCTTTTTGGGAGCAAGGATCCATTCCTCAGGAACTCAAGGATGCATCCATTGTACACCTCTATAAGAGGAAGGGCAATCGACAGGTATGTGACAATCGGGAAATTTCGCTGCTTTCCATCACAGGTAAAATCTTTGCAAGAGTGATGTTAAATCGTTTGGTCACTCATCTGGAGTGTGGCCTCCTGCCAGAGTCACAATGTGGCTTTTGTAAGAGCCGCGGGACTATTGACATGATCTTTGCCGCGCACCAACTTCAGAAGTGTCAGGAGCAGAATCGTGAACTTTACACAGCTTTTGTTGATCTCACGAAAGCCTTCGACACTGTCAGCCGACAAGGTCTGTGGAGGATCGTGTCAAAGTTTGGCTGCCCCCCTAAATTTATTCAGATGGTATGCCAGTTTCATGATGGCATGATGGCCAGAGTGCTAGATGGTGGAGAATCTTCTAAGGCATTCCCAGTCACCAATGGCGTCAAACAGGGCTGTGTACTCGCACCTATACTGTTCAGCATCATGTTTACTGCTATGTTGAATGATGAACACCAGGACAGTGTTGCCGGAATCAGCCTTAAGTACAGAATGGACGGGAATCTTTTCAACCTGAGGAGACTTCAGGCTATCACCAAAGTAAAAGAGACTGTTCTGAAAGACTTCTTGTTTGCCGACGATTGTGCCTTGTATGCTGGCTCTGAAGCAGAGATGCAAGTCAGTGTGGACAAGTTCTGCACAGCTCGTGACAACTTTGGACTCACCATCAACAGCAGAAAGACCGAAGTCATGTATCAGCCTGTCCCTTATGCACCGTACACAAAACCCACAATCACAGTCACAGGGCGGATGCTACAGGCAGTGGACCGGTTCACTTACCTCGGCAGTACTCTTTCCCATACAGCTAACATTGACATAGAAGTCACATGCAGAATAGAGAAGGCAAGTTCTGCTTTTGGTAGACTGCGCCCCACTGTATGGGAATGTCGAGGAATCAGCCAAGCAACAAAACTGAAGGTCTACAGAGCCGCGGTACTTACCACCCTCCTGTATGCCTGTGAAACGTGGACTGTGTATCGAAGGCACGCAAGACAGCTTAATCACTTCCACATGACTTGTCTTCGCAGAATATTACGCATCGGATGACAAGACAAAATACCAGACACTGAGGTTCTCTCTAGAGCAAGTTTACAGTCAGTCCACACCCTGCTGATGAGTGCACAGATTAGATGGGCAGGTCATGTCATTCGTATGCCAGATGAATGTATACCTAAGCAGCTCCTTTTTGGGGAACTCTCTACTGGTAAATGCTCGCGTGGTGGACAGAGGAAACGTTACAAAGACACACTCAAGGCCTCCCTGAAGTCGCTTGGAATTGATACAACCACCTGGGAATCGTTGGCACACAACCGCCCTGCCTGGCGCAGTCTCATTCACAAGGGATGCCAAGTTCTCGAAACAAGGTGCATCTCTGAAGCACAACACAAGCACGTGCTGCGCAAGTCCAAAGCTACCAGCGCAACGATTGCAATGCCTACACATGTCTGCCCGACATGTTCCAGGACATTTGGTGCCCGAATTGGCCTGATAAGTCATCTTCGGACACACTGTATCCAGTCTCAAAGCACTTAGTGGTGTTGAGGTCTTCATCGACCACGATGGACAAACGAACGAACATTTGCATGTAATAATCACTCCCCAAGGAAGGCCAGTGCGCGCACGCTCTCTCGCTCTCATATTTTTTTTATATATATATATAGAGAGAGAGACACAGACAGACAGAGACAGACGCACTGACTTTTGGGTAACAGGGATCTCCAGTAAAAAGGACTTTTCAGATAAAGTGAGAAGAGAATCCACAGTAACCATTACAACGTTGAATATAAAATGTATTGTTTCCTACCAAATCAATACTATTGCAGTCATAGAAAGCAATCAAGGGGAATATGGTCTAAAGCATCCGGTATCAACAACATAAAAGGAAATTTTGACATGGACTTTCTTTTTAACAACTCAGTAGAGAAAAGAGTCCTAAAGCAGAAAACACAGATGTGATTCTGATCCCAAACATTCTGGTTTTACTCCAGGAGAGGACAGTCTAAATCTGAGTAAATGCTAATTAAACCAAAAAGTAAACCACTGATTTACACTCACATAAGGGTCCAATCCAGCAGAAACTTCAATACCCTCTGAGTCACTTATGTTAACCTAAGAGGATCAGGCTCTAGTAATTCAGAATCTGGCTGTAAGTTATCAGCCTAATCATGCTACCAAAGAAATTGCCTTTCTGACTCCATGTACTGTTGTGATTGCTCAGATCAGCTGAGACTTTTCTACCAACACTTCCTGCATTTGAATCCTTGACACCAGCAAGCAGTGCTCTTGATGAGGGCCCGGAGGTTATAACACTCATCTCCCCATCCCTCCAAGCTGTCTACTACAGCCCAAATCTGTGACTTTTTTAATAAAAAATTAAGTGCATTTTATTTTCAATATTCATTCCATTTTGTAAGCTCATTTCTAGCAAAATCTCCTCCAGACCTTTTCACTCTGCAACGCATCCCAGTGGGTTTCTGTTGACAGTCTACAAGAAAGAAACATGCACCATGTTGATTGCTTTAGGCTTTAATTAAGGAATCACTCAACTCAGAGCAAAATTATTCTCATTTCAGGCTCACTTGTCAGCAATGAATATTTAGCTCCACTTTTAAATCTTAAAACATTGATGAGTGACTTGAATGTAGACTAAGATTTAGAGTTGTCGGTATTCAATTGCTTTGTTAAAATAAATGGGAATTGATAAGGAATAAGATGTACAGATTCAGCTTTTCAATATAATTGTCTGTTCTCTCCAGACATGATCTTGCATTCTTTATGGCCTTCCATGTGAGATCAGCCTAATAACTGTAACACTGTGTCCCACTTCAATGTCAATTGAACTAGAACATAGATAGCACAAACACTAAGCATCAGATTACTTTGGGGAGATCTCAAAAGATCAGGAGAACATTTTTTATAATGAGCCTATTATTGAGTTATATTCCCATCTGTTCATTAAATTCCACATCTAGGTTTATATTTAAAGGCAGGTAAATATAGGAAACTTCAAATTGTTGCATACATGGTGTGCTGAAAACAGTAGATTGAGAGTCAATATTAAAATATGCTTCTCTCTGTATTTCAGTATACTATGGTTATTAGGTCTATCACCACTTTATTATGTGATGTTGGGCAAGTCACTTAACCTCTCTGTGCATTAATGATCTCTCTGAAATGGGTATACCTCTTTCATAAGGGTATTGTGGGGCTTAGATAAGGCCAAAACCTATAGTCCTTGCTTTGGAAAAAAATGCACCAACATCTGATTCAGAATTAGTTCACTGACCTGCATACAACTCAGTTTAGTTAGATGATGCATTAACCATGAATGTGGCCCAAAGTGCATCCCATACAACAGAACTTGTTCATGCATGTACAAAAAATTAATTTACAATGAGAAATGTGTTTTGAACAAACCATGAGATCCAAACAGCTCCCAAACTTGGGGAAGTTTAGGTATGAATCTGCTATTTGTAGGGTACCCTCATTTGTGAGAAGGTTGAGGAATCCCAATCCTGCAGACTTTCTCTCTTGAGTCACATAAAGGGCAATGGGCTGGCTCACACAAGTAGGGCTGCCCTTTGGGGCCCTTCATTGAAATCTGAAATTTTGGTTCAGCTTTTTAAAGAGATACAAAACAGGTACCGCCTTATCTAAGGTAGCTTGTAACATGCTCTGTCTCACCTAATCTGCTTTCCTCTTCAAAAGTCTCCTGGTTCTGTACTGCTCTAAGGAACGATGCACATAATTTTTTTGAAAATGATACTGATTTGTACTTGTGTGGATTATTTTCTTTTTAAAGCAAGTTGGCTTGGATTTCCTCCCCAGTCCCATTGTCTGTGTCTGAAGAATTAGTTCAAACACAAACTTTTGCTGTAAAATTTAATTCCTCCAGGAGCCTTTGAGTGACCAGCAAAACTGAAAGATTATTTAAACATATTGCCCTAAGCACCAAATCAATAAGTGATTTCCAGAAACTGTACTCCATCACAGTGTTCCATTATACAAACTTGTAAAAAATATGACTATTAATATTCCACTAAATGATAATAATACACAAGCATCAGTCAGGATGATGAATTCTTCAAAACTTCTCTCTCTTGTTAATTCTTAAAATCATGTGCAGATTTAGAACACTATGGAGGATCAGGAAGCACTTTTTTCTACTGACAGACAATGCATACGAAAGTGACAAACTCTCCACTTGCTGTGAAGGCTTCAAATAAAAACTGGTTATGTTTCTGGAAGATATGCTAGAGCCAAACACAAACAGTCTTATCCCACAATATCTGGATACAATTCTATGGCAGTATTATGCAGGTAGTCAGACTAGATGTCTTCATGGTTGCTTCTGGCAAAGAAATACACCGGTTAGATTAGAGAACAGGGCAACAAGGCACAAGCAATCATGTTCACCCTTCCAGAAATTATGTGGGGAACTCAGATCTTGAATTTTGACTTAGTCAATCAGGCTACATGGGCCTCAAATTGGACCTCTACACACGAGATCAGTTTCACACATCTTTATAAAGACATTCATTGGTGACTGAAGCATACTGTAAAATCAAGTTTCCAAAGGAGAAATCGGGAATACTTGGACTGGCTGTCTCAATGCAGAACACATGGACATACTAGAAAGATTTCAGGTGGGGGCTTTGGAAACTGAGTCCAGGGCTAACAATTTTTCATCTTCCCCTGGGAAATAACTAGGGAAGTAAGAGACTAATTAAGTCACTACTCAACAACATGCTCCCCCCAGCTGCCTCTGATACAGAGGCAAAAAAAGAGGGGGGAGGGAAGACCAGGAGCCAGTGCTAGGGGGAGCCGACAAAAGCTGGTGCCCCCCAGCACCATCTCTGCAGAAGGAAGTGGGAAGGGGCATGGGAGGCAGAGGCACAGCGGTTGGAGACCGGCGCGAACCAACAACTACTTCAGTCCCAGCTCACGCCGGGTCCCCCACTGAGGCTCTTAATACATTTAAAAAGGCAGAGGTGTAGCAGTCCCTGAGCCGAAGCAAGCTACAACTGCTCAGTCAGCTCATGCCGCCCCCGGGAGCTACCCCCGCTGCAGCTCTGCAGTTTCAATGTAGTAGAAGCCAGGCTGCCTTGAAATTTCATCGACTACTTCATTAGCTAATTAAATGTTACTTAGCATCCCTAGAAATAACTACCAACTTTGTACTATGCACCTCACCCTCCAAGTGCTTCACAAACATCAGTGATTTAAAACCTCACAATGACTTAGGACTAAGTATTAGTGGACATTTTCTTTGCAGAAAAATATGCAAGTCTCAATTGTACTGTAGCAGAACCCATAACTGAGAACCGTGGGAGTCCCCCGATCTAATGGGGGTGCCAATGGGACTCTATGCCTCAGGCATGCACAGTGCCACCAAAAACCAACAAGAAACATGGCTAATGTTCCACCTTAGGATTGACTGTGTCTTTGATGACTAGTGCAGAGAAGCAACAGGTACTATCCCCAAGCAATCCTTGCTCCCTTCCATTGCAAAGTAAGGCTCAAAAGTAAGTTTGCTCAAATTATTTCTACCATCAATAATCAAGATGAATGGATACTTTCTTTAGTTGGTAGGCTGAAGCCTGTGGGAGGTCATATTACTGAATTAACTCCCCCAACCAATGATGAACCAGTTTTTCACTTGCACCTGCCATGTTAACGAAGAGCCTCTGATCTCTAGAAATAATGAATTTAAGAAAGGATCTAATACTCACTTTCTCTCTTTGTGGACTAGCCTAATCACATGTAACCTACAGATAGCTGGTCAGTATTTCTACTTATATTGCAACTAGGAATTTCAGCCAAGAACGAATGTCTGGTTTGACTGCTTCTTGGATACGCCTGAAACAAGAACTGCAGTAGGCATCTGCCTGCTGTGCGGTCTTGTAAATGAATTATTGGAGAATTAATTTTCTTTAACAGAGGAAGAAGAAATCTTGAAATGGCTCAAAAAACCACTCTGACTCTGCTGCATACATCAACCCCATTACAAAGAAAAAGCCACAGGGTGTTATTTTGCAGCCCTTATACAAGAAAAACTCCCACTGAAGTCCCCTTTATTTGCAATTTAGCATAATTCTCACAAGAGAGACCAGACAGAGTGGCTGCTCTTAAAAAGTCAACACTTCATTACTGACCATAATGTGGAACCTAAGAAATTATAGCCTCCTCTTATTGTAATTACAGAGGAAAGTCATGGTTTATCAGCTTTCACTGTGCAGCCTCTGGCTTTTTAAAATGGCAACCCTTATACCTGAAGAAAGTGCTACACACGTGAACTCTATTAATTAGAAAAGCCCAGACTATTCATATTTTACCTCTGAAACCCAATTAGGAGTAACGCCCCCAAAATATCCTTTTTTAAAAATTTTCTCATGTTCCTACACCAATATTGCTCGCGCTGTTGTAGTGCCATGGCACAAGTTCATAAAAGCAGCAAAACCAAACCAAAAGTCCACATCAAATAATATTTATTTTCATGTCTGTATACCGAACACTTATATTACAAAGTCATCTTTGCACTCCTGACCCTTTTCAGCATGTAATAAATTAAAAAACGGAGTAATGGATTATTATGCAAATACACAAGTATTAAGAAAAATCTCCTTCCCTCCTCCATTTCACCACGTTCTTTAAAGTACTTCAGTTTATTTTAAAATCCCAATAGATGTTTTGGTTTCTAGTGAGGTGTAAAGAAAAATCGAAGATGTTTTCAGAGGGATGGGCTGTAATCCTCTGGAACAATACCAAAAAAACAGCGATAAAATATGGTTCAATTATATAAAGTGTTCAAAAGACAAAACTCTGTAAGAGCTGGTGCATGAATACAGATTATTTACTAAAACAGGGCTTTACTTACATGCATCTGAAACAGGATTAGGGATGTAAGCAAGCAGTCAAGTAGACAACTACCTGATAAGCCTAGACTTACCGGGTAGTCGAGTCGACTACTAGCTCCGCCACACCTTGCTGTCTCTTAAAAGCCGATTCCCCCCAGCACTGTCTCCATGGTGCCGCCTGCCCTCCCATCCCACGCTGGTGTCTCTATTACAGGCAGCAGTGTAGGGGGTGCGGGAAGGTGAGGCAGGAGACGGTGCCACAAAGCAGCCTCTGTCCGTCGGGGGTGCTGGACCCAGCACAAGCCAGGACTGAGCAAGCCTGGATCAGTCCTGACTCATGCCGGGTCCAGGGCTACCCCCGCTGCACCTCTGCAGTTTAAACGTAGTAACCAGGTTGCCCGCACTCCCAGTTCCTGCTACATTAAACTTCAGCGCCGCAGTGGGGTAGCTCCTGTACCCGACGCAAGCCAGGATTGAGCAAGCCTTCCCTTACTGACTAATCGTGTAGTCGATAAAAATGTTATTGACTACACAATTAGTGGATTACCTGCCTCTTAACATCCTTAAGCAGAATATCACATGAAAAGATCGAGCACCAGAATATTCTAACTTGGGCACTTTATGTTAGTCTCCTAAACCTGTATGTAGTCCAGAAAAGCTTCCAAGAACTCTGAGAATTTGCTTTATACCATATCAGTATGCAATTAAGTTTAAGCTCTACAGATGCTGTTTTTTATACAGTACATGGATTTCATGTTCAGAAACCCCTGGTTTAATAAGTTTTGTTTCATTTGTACCATCACTTGCGTCAACATCTTTTATCACTCTTGGGTTGTCATTTCTAATCTGATCCTCAGATCATACCTGCTGCTTTAACAATGAAGAAATCTGATGCCGGATCAAGTTGCAGATTCTTGTTTAAAAAAAATCTTGCACAATGTTATTTTCTAACTCTGAGAAAAAATTTTAGGGGGCTGTTTTGGTACTATGATACTATCATAAAACAGTGTCACTGTTCCTGATTTCCATTAGAAAAATGTGAGCAGACATACTTTTCAATCATTTTTAAAAAGAAACTTTTCAAAATATAGTTGCAGTAATGGCAACAGCTGCCGTTTTAGCCGTCTACTTCCACAGTGACAGAAGAAGATTAAAGAACTGAACCATAATGAACACTCCTGTTCCATAAACCATTTATCTTACAAGACCATTAATTCTCCAGTCTTACTAAACTAACAATTACAGAAGCAGCACATATATCAGAGTGTTCCATCAAGAGCATCATTAGTTATGCACCAGTCATTCTAGCTGTTGCAAGGTAAACATTTCCTGAGGTTGTTGCGTCCAATGCAGGTTAAAATAGTCACATTTGCTAACAGAGATACATTCCAGTTTTCATTCTTACCATCCCACAGTGATCATGAGCACTTCAACCACTGAACAGCACACGATGTCATATGTATTACTACATTTATAACAAAAGTTGGGAAAGAGAAAAAACACATCTCTAAGATTAAGCTACTTATAATATCTTATCACAGGTGTCTCCACCAAAGCCTTATCTCAATATTCTGACTAACTGGTCTTTGTGACTTTTCTGATTCTAACTTATATATGTTTTGGTTATACCTGGATTCAGCTGGTTTCAATTGTCTTTTGCCTTATTATATTTCCAAGGCTCTGCTTGTTTATATCCCTCTAGCCTATGCTACACTCCCACTGTTTATGGAATGATAACTTCATTATAATTGAATAATAATTGAATGACAACTTCATGGAATAGCCTTACTCCAGTAAGGGCTGCATCAGAACATTTCTTTTCCACAGTGCTTTTTTTTTTTTTTTTTTTACTGAAATAAAAAACATTGGATGCTGTCACTTCTACACCAGAGTTATGTTTTCCTCCTTTGCCTTTGTTAGTTTACTATTAGGTTTGTAGAGGCTGCTTTGCCTAATACAGACTTGTATCCATAAGCTAAATTCAGCCAATTTACAGTAAGGATGTGAACAAGTAAGTCTTTCTGAGTGATGCTTAGAGGGTATTGGTTAACCAGTATCCAGGAGCAACCCCATGCCTGCAGCCCGCTGTAGGCCGAGGGCTGTTCCAGCCCCACAGTGGTGCCTGGCAGCAGAAGTTGGCAGCTGAACACGCAGGGTGGCTGGAAGGCAGCGGCCACCCCATGCCTGGGGAGCAGAAGTGGGTCCCTCCACACACTGGGCTGCCAGCTCCTGCTGCCAAGTAGTGGGAGCCTGGTGTGGGGGAAGAGCAAGAGCAGGATCCCGCTTACTCAGTTAACTGGTTAAACCTTAGGTTTAACATGTTAACTAATTAACCAGGATTTTATCTCTCTAATTTACAGTCAGACTTACCTGTCCTCTTTCTCTTCACAAGTGAACAGAGTGTGAATTTTGTTACATTAGCATGGGAACCGTCACCACCAAACAGTGGCATTAGCAAATGTGCACCTTCTGCTTACGAAGAAAGCAATGTTCTTCAGCTGATACACCAACAAACATCAAATAATTCACTCTAATATGTTGGTGTACACAAATGTATTTGTCCACTGTGTAATGTAAAAGCACAACCATATATGAAAAGCTAGGACTTTAAAATTGCACTTACCTGGAACAAAGCTGCCCTGGACCACCTCTTTATAGGCCCACCAGCCCTCATGGATTTTTGGTGAATTCTGTTGAGCTAGAAGGAAACAACCAAAGAAACTATAAAACTAGGGCAACACTTAAGGAAGACTAACACGAGCAATTTCAAAACTACAATAATAAAATAAAAAATAAACAAACCTAAAGTGACCTAAAACTTCTGTACGTTGGACACTCATTCATGGAGCAGAAACTCAGATGGTCCTGTGCAGATCCCAAATACTGGAGGTAACAGAGTCTCTGCTAGTAACACATAGTATGGCACACAAATGAGCCATTCTGAGTCCACATCAACAGGAGAAGCTTGGCATGACTGAATTTTATTATACTACATATTTCATCCAAAAGAATTTCAAATTGCTTCTGACATATGTACCAAAACACAGCTTCTTCTGGGCTGGATGAAAGCAGTGGTTGATGGAGGAAGGAGACACTGAATTGCACAGTAGGTAACTATGAGGCTAGAAAATCATTCAAAAATGGCTAACTGGCTACGTATAGATATGCCTGCTAGGTGCAGAAACTACCAAGGCTTTTCAGGTAATCATTTTGAGAAGCCCTACCCCAGTCACAAACCCCCTCCTGCACCCAAATGCCCTCCCAGAGCCTGCACCTAGAACCCCCTTGTACACTCCAACAGCCTGCCCCAAGAGTAGCTCAGAGCCCCCCTCAAACTTCAAATCCCTTAATCTAAGACCAGAGCCTGCACCCCAACCCTCTGCCCCAGCCTGGTGAAAGTGAAGGAGGATGGAGTTAACAGGGGGCAGGCTTCAGAAAAGGGGCACGAAGGAGGCGGGTCAAGCATATTTGGGCTTGAGGTAGATCTTGGATTGCACAAATTCAAAAAGTGATCTCGTGTATAAAAAGGCTGGAGACCATCACTGCCCTAGGAGTTCTGCAGTACCAAGCACAATCAGCATGCACAAATGCACTCCCAGTTTTTTCATTTGTACTAGACCCTGTCTTTGGTTTTTTCTTTGCTTATCGAATTTTGCTTTATCAGATTTTGAGAATGAACATTATCCAGGTAGCAACCGTTTCTGACCAATGTGTTCGTCTGGAACCATTTTTAAACACAAAAAATTTAAACTAGAAAAAGGTACTTGGCGGAAAAGAAACAAAAACATAACCTTCATCTGAGGTACAGAACAGCCCCATCTCTCCTTGAATTCAATCAAGGGACTGTAGTGATAGGGATGTTTATATGCCTACAGCACCACGGTATCTAATAGCATCACAAACATTAATTAGAGCATCTCAGGGATGCACAGGAGTTTCATTATTCTCATTCCTTATATTGTAAACTCTTTGCCATACAGTCTTTTACATTTGTATAGCACAAAGCAAATACTCGTTTTATAGATAAGTCACAGAAGGTAGCCGTATTAATCTCTATCTACACAAAACAACGAGAAATCCTATGGCACCTTAAAGATGAACAGATTTATTTGGACATAATCTTTTGTAGTTAAAAACCACTTCATCAGATGCATTGGAGACCGACAAAAATATAGATAAACCAAAGTACAGAGCTATCATGACCAAAGTTTTCAAACCTGGATTCAGAAGTTATGCTTACATGTAAAACTGATTTGGTTTTCAAAGATTCTGTACACCTGAAGATCTCTGAGTTTAATGGGATTTATGGATATTCAGCACTTCTGAAAATCAGGCCGCTTCTAATTACTGTTCAAGTATGCAATTTAGAAGCTGAAATTGAGGCACTCGTATGGGAAAACTTTGGCTTTAGTGACATATATGGAGGAACTGAGTGGCACAGTCAGGAACTGAAATCTCCCGAGTCCTAGGTAGGGATGCAAGCTAGTAGTCGAGTAGTTGACTACTCCGCTACTTGCATTTCCCCTCCCTTGCTGCCTCTGTATCATGGTGTTGCCTGCCCACCATGCTGCTGCTGGAGCAGCCTCTGTCCACGGCCAGCCCCGGCTTCCAGAGACAGGAGCTGCTTCGCGGCAGCAGCCCCTGGCCGGGGGGGATCCCAGCTCCCTGCTGAGACCCGTGCGGACTGGGACTGCTGAAGCCGGCGCGAGTTGGGACTGACCAACCCCAGCTCATGCCAGGTCTGGGAGCTAACCCCACTGCAGTTCTGAATTTTAAAAATGTGAGAGCCAGCTCAGTCAACTTAAATTGCAGAGCCGTAGCGGAGGATCTGGTGACACCGGATCTGGGACCGTTGCAACTCTGCATTTTAAATGTAATAAGAGCCAACCCGGCTCTTACTACATTTCAACTGCAGAGCCGCAGCAGGGATAACTCCTGAACCCAGCGCGAGCTGGGACTGAGCACTTTCCCTTATCAACTGATTGTGAAGTACATGATTAGCCAATTACCTACCTCTTACATCCTTAGTCCTAGGTCAGAGTCCTAACCACCAGGCCATTACTCCTCCTGTTCTAAAGCAAATGAGAATTGCACCAAAAAGTTTAATCACCACTGTGTGAACCTTCTGTCAACTAAAAATGGGAACGTCCAAATTGCATGGAGAGTTACAGAAAGACGTTCCTGACTTCAAGTATTTTCATATGTTCAGAACGTTATGGAAACATGAGCTATCCAGTGTAATGTTATACTGTAAAACGTAAGCATAAGTTTATTTAGAAGCTTTTGTACGATGAGTGACAACTTCTGAAAGCAAACTTGGAGTCCCAGAGAAATGCCGGAGTTAGCAGCTTTGTGTTGCAGTTTCATCTTGAGTTAAGATATTTTCTACAAGAGACTCAATTACCCCTGAGAAAATTCCAGGACTCTAATGATAGTACATTAGTTGATTAAAAATTACAAAGAGGTTGTAACAATCAGACTAAAGAGGATAGAACACAAGGATCATTACACACTGTTCTGTCAGTCATAGAAATGGTGTTTATTTGGTTTCTCTTGATGATTTAAGTGACTGATTGCAAAGAGCACAAATGAGTGGAACTGAACTCAGTTAATGATACTGACGAAGACAGAAATCTTCTGGTTATGAGAAACCAAAGCACAGCCATTATAGCACAGGAATTGAGTGGGGACCCATGGTTCTTGCAGTATTGGGGCTGTGTCAATAAAACAGGAGACATTTAATTGGAATTGCTATTCCACTGTGCACTCTTTACATTTATAGCACATTATTCAACATTTCTATTGCAGTCTGGAGGCCTCAAAACAGGTGGGGCTTCACTGTGTTTAGGCAGTGTATAAACAGACAATGACAGTACCCAAACCAAAGAGCGCACAATTGTTGAACTAACTGGATATCAAGTACTCAGATCATAAACATAGACCCTGATTCTGCAGTCTGATCTGTACAGGTAGATCCCTACTCCTGTGTATTCCAGCAGCTCTGCAGCACAGGTCCATATAACCATAGGGTTCCAGCCTGTCTCTATGAGATTGCAGGAAAAATGTCTCACTTGGGTAAAATTATGTCTCTACTGGGATGAAAACTTCACAGCACCTACCAAGAAGATAGAGACATGGTCTTGCCTGCAAGTCCGTACAGAAACAGCTCTCCTCTTTGGTGCAAAGGGGTTCTGAACGGCAATTAAAAATTCCATGATGCTTCAGCAAGAACAGAGATAGTTCCAAATCAAATTTATCTGCTACTTAAAAATCTCACCACCATTTAAAATCATGCTGAACCATTGTTACACATAGCTGCCCAAAGGTGGCTGCATTTCAGTAATGGATAAAGTGATACACACACACACACACACCCCATCCACCCACCCCTACCTCACACACACACTCCTACCTCGTAAAGATCTTTGGAATGAAGGGCACTATGCAAGTACACATTATTTATTGTAACTAGTACCTGTACACAGAACAGAGAAACTACCAATCCTATCCATTCTACAGCCAATTCTGGAGTTGAATATGCTATAATCCAGGGCTACTCAACTTTGGAAACCCCGGGGGACACAGAGATACTCACAGCACATGCCGAGGGCCGCAACACACAGGCTCCATTTAAGTCAGTTCTGATATTAATAAAATGCAATATTTACTCGATTTCCACCTATATGACAGGCACTTTTAATGAGTAATGACAGTCCAGAAATTTAACTACTAAAACGCATATAAACAGAAGACCATCATATTGACTACTTTTCTGTTTTGGATCCCACCCACGGGCCGCAAACAGGCTGCGGGCCGCATGCAGCTCATGGGCTTTGTGCTGAGTAGCCCTGCTGTAATCCATTTCAGACCATCCGGAGGGGTTGGAGGAGGGAGAGGAATGATTCAACAGAGTCATCAATACCATAAAATTAATATACCAAAACATACAGACACAGAGATTCTGCAGTGATGCGTCCGACCTTCTATTCAATAAAGCTAAGATGAGAAAAAGCAAGATATTTGCCATCCTTCTCAACTTTTCTGCATTAGCATGGAAAGCCATCTCTCTCAGCTGTGTGAAATGAAGAAGAAAACTAGGTTATCAAGGCTTTGTACTTAATAATTGGATGCCTGTGCAACTGTTTCAGCTACAGGAGAAGGGCACGACCTGGCATCACTCCATGTATTTCACAGATATCAGATCTTTATCAGTTCAGCACACATGAAAATTACACACCTAAAAAGTCGTTCAGGAAGCAATGTTTGAGATACTGTATCACATCCATTTAAAACATCCAAGCTAAGGCAAGAGCCCTGCCAGGCCCCATTGCTGAATTTCAGCAGCCTGTAGCCACCAAGGAAATCAAGAGAAAGGCAGATGTGTTACTTCTGGAAGGCAGCTAGGGATGCAATCTCTAGGGCCACACTCTTCCCTGAACCCTGAAACCTCAACATTTAATACCAGATCAGGCAAAACACTATGCAAAAACTGTGCTGAGAAGGTCAATGAACATGACGTTGTGCTCTGCTGCACAGCGGAAGCCCGCCCTGGTGCCAGAGACCTGTTTTAACAGACTCTGCAGGGACTTGCAATGGAATGGTAAAGGAAAAAAAGAGACTCAAAGCCTTTAATTCACAGAATGAAGGGGGGGGTAATGTATGCACAAACTCTTCCCCCCTAACCCCATGTGCCAATCACTATGATGCAAAAAGCCAAAAGGTCGTATTAGATAGGCAAGGATTTGGTTCTTTATTTCTGAAACTTAATCACAACCAAAGCTGGATTAGTAATGGAACTGTGCTATAAACACCAACCTGTTAAATAAAGAACAGGCATATGGGCACTCCTTGCTGGCAGTCCTATCTGTGATGCTTGCTTACACCTGATGCACATCCAGTATGGGGTCTCTGCTACCTACAGTCATGCCCATCTGACACCATGGCCTTACGCCACTCAAAAAGAGATTTGACTTCATAGCTTGGGGATTAATTGCCAAGGAATGAGGCGTTTTACATCTGCAGCCTGCATGATGCTGCAAATAGCAGCATTACCTCAGTGTGCCTCATTTAATCCACTTGAAGGAAAAATGCAAATAAATGTCCCCTGATACTTTATCAAACTCTGACACCGCTGTGCCACATCAAGGAGACCATTGGCTTTATTTATTTAGCTATTTCTAGGTTTCCACTGCTATGGTAATTAGGCAGTTAATTTCATATGCAGCTTAAATACATGTCAGAATGTCTCTTTCCCTAGTGGCTGGCCCTTATAAAGGACTGCTACTTATTCATAATTAAAAGGAGTCACTCCTTTAAGCTCAGTTTTTGCCGCTGATGGTTCCGGGTTCCATCCTCCACTTGCATGCATTGTTTTTTGCTGTTTAATCTATCAAAAGGCTATATAATATATTCATGCACAGCACATACATTCATGCATACACAGTATGTGGAAACATCCAAAACCAATTCTAAAGCAACAAATGGGGGTGGGGGGGGGGAACCTATACAGTTCAAAGGAATATCAACTCACACTTTCAAATTCTCCATACGTGAAATTATCCTACAACTGTTTTGATTTTAATAATAAAGGACAAAAATGAAAGAAACAAAGAACTAAGAGGAGAATGTCTAGAATGACAGTTTGGCACAACTGTAGCCACTAGTTTATATTTTATTTCCAGCAATCCTCCATCCACCCTGTTCATTATTAGGATTACTTTGGTCAAAACATCAACCAACTTTCCAACATTTCTTTTGGAAAGGTCACCTTTAAACAGTGGGGATTATGGGCATGACCACCAATGTAGCAATAATATCTTCACCAAAATATTCTTGGTGCAATCCATTTTGCATATTTACATAAATGCTCATTTTATTAATTACGTGGACATACGAAAATAATGGACTAAGATATTCTCTTTTCCTCAACATTAGTTCACTACACTGAGCTCTTCAAGCCATGCAGATCGTATCCTTAAGCAACTCCACGGCACCTGTCCAATTCAGAATTGGAGGAGGTCATGTTTGTGGTGTCTGCTTGAAGGTCCCAGTGCACTTGATGTAACTTACTGAACTATCTGGAGCCACACGAGGAGGTGTTTGTAGAATTTCTCCACAGTGCTCACTCATGAAAGCGATATTTAAATTGATTTCCCATCTAAATTTCAGATCACTGTAATGATGATGGTGTTGGTTTTACCCACTGTAGGATGGTATTGCACAATTCAGAGAATAGCTTCTCTGTGGTATTACCTACACTATAAAAACGATGAAGAAGGAAACATTCAGAAGATGATGTGGGTTCTCAACTTTCCTCACAAATACAAGTTTTCATTTCTGATCTGCTCACAGTTCTAATCTGATGACCAAAGTCAAAATATCTAAAGCGGTATATTGTACAGAACCTTTAGATTTTCCCCCATCCTGGGAAGCATCACTGAATTTGTGGGTCCACCATACAAGTTACTGGCAATTTGGAGAAACTGCCTACCTTTACGAACAGACTGGCTCAGAAGTATTTTTCCAAGAGTGATGCTAGCGTAAGCATTGCAGTCTGTAAAGGCCTTTTGCAGAAGCAATTCCAAGTGCTACAGTGCTGTTTCTCTGTGAGGGTGACAGGATCGTGCAATGATCTCCATTTGCCACTAAACTCCCACTCTCAGGACTGAAATCTGAGGTCTCTGAATGTAAGTAGCTGTTTAGGTATACTGCCATTACATCAGATCCCTGCTTTCAATGCAGCCGTATTAGAGAAGTGGGACATGTATACAGAAGAGAGATGAAATACCTGTTGCTGCTATTTCATCAGATTACTGCACATGCATCTCATTTTGGAGGAAAAAGTTGAGGTATGTCACACGGGCAACCCACCCTCAGTTCCTTTCCTTCTCTAATGTACAAAAGGGGAGCGTGATGGAGCACAAATGCCTCGCCACTGGGCAGGCACCACGGCGGGGAGCCGTGGCCACCCAGCCCCGCCCCCACGTCCCTGCGGTGCATGCTCGCACCAGACGCCGGGGGCTTTAAACGCCGGCGCATGGCAAGTAGGGAGGGGGGGAAGAAGCTCCTCCGAGTTGGAGGACGAGGGGGAGCTGGGTGCTGGGGAGAACCTGTCCCCCTGCCGGGAGGGGAACTGAAGGGGCCACCCCCACAGGAGAGAAGACGGGTCCCTTGGCCGGGGGAAGACCAGCCTACGGCAGCGCAACAACCTGGCAAGTCGTCGCCCGGAGAAGCAGTCGGCGTCCCGGAAGGAGACAATCGGGACTCAGGCACACTGTGACGGGGTGAGGCAACCCCGCCACTATCCCCAGCAAGCAGGACGGGTTGGAGCCGGGAGGGGGGCTGAGAGGCCGACTCGGGCAGTGGAGGAGTCAGCAGCGCCAGACGCGCACGGGGAGGGGGCGAGTCAGCGCGGCATAGAGACGCGGCAGCCGGGCGCTTTCAGGTAGGCGGGAGGACGTCCAGGAGGGGGAGCGCTGGGCGAGTGATGTCTGCCGCCGGGCAGGGGGGAGGATAAAAGGGAGAGTGAAAACTCAGGCAAAGGGGGAGGGGGGGAGGGGGAGGAAGGGAGCGGACGAGGGAAGGTACGGAGACCAGAATTGGGGGTAGGGGTAAGAAGGGAGAATAATCCCCACCGGGATTCCGGTGGCAGGGTTGACCGAGGCCCAGGGTAGGGTCGTGGAGCCCAAGAGTGGGCGAGTTTAGGGGTAAACCCCCGCCTGCTACCACTGGGGACGCGGTCCCCGGTGTTAGGGCCCTGGGCCGGGGTCAGGGAGCGTGAGTGGGCCCGGACCCCCTTCCCTGCCACCGGCAATCCAACGAAGCATCTCCCAAATCGGGGCACGATAGGCGCATAAATTAACGGGACTCAATGCCCGAATAAACGTAAACTTGTTACACGTGGTGGAGAACGTGGGCACGGTTTGCGCCCTGGGCTAAGGGCGGATGAAGTCACTTCGTAAGATTGTTATTGTTCAAGGAAATACAACCATGGAAATGAACAAGCTCCTGGAATGGGTGGTGGACAATCAGTGGCAGCTGCAACAGCAACAGACTGAGGTGCTGCAGCAGATCGCCGCCGAGTTCCAGAAACAACAAAGACAGTTGGTCAGTGAATTGAAAGAGGTGGGCGCGAGCGGCCACGACCCGTGGGGCTGGGGCTCCAGTCCCGTAGGTGGAGACCAAGAGGGAGAGATAGGCGCCCGACTTCCAATCCGCCTGTCGAAGTTGGGTCCAGAAGACGATGCGGAAGCTTTCTTGGTCACCTTTGAGAGGGTGGCCACAGTCGCGAGGTGGCCGCAAGAACATTGGGCCACGTTACTCACCCCTTACTTATCTGGCCCCGCACAGTTAGCATACCGCAGCATGTCGGATCAAGATGCCTTATGCTATTATAAGGTAAAGGAAGTGAGTTTAGACCAATTGAGGATATCACCCAAGACATATCGACAAAAATTTAGGGCTGCAAAGTATGAAGCCGGGGAACGACCAAGGGTGGCGGCCCACCGGGTGAGGGAAGCAGGCATGCGGTGGCTCGAACCTTCCACCAGGTTGGCGTCCCAAGTGGCCGACCTAGTTATACTAGAACAGTACCTACAGGTGCTACCCCCAGAAGGTCAGCGTTGGGTGAAGCACCACCTCCTGGGAACCTTAGAAGAAGCGGTCACGCTCATGGAGCATTTCATGGTGGCCGAGGGAGTGGAAGCAAAAGGTCCGACCCCGGGTATGAATACAGGGACAAGAACCGGCACTGTGTCTCGCAGTAAGGAGTCACGCAGAGACGCTGTTGTCGACCCGAAACCGATATTCAGCCGGGGAGCAGAATGGCGGCTGGCCCCGGTATGGCGTTTCCCGGAGAGAAAGGGCAACGAAGCGACACGGGGACCAGAAGAGAGGCACCCGGAAGCCACAGCCCCAGGCCCGGCCAAGGTATTCTGCTACTAGTGTGGACAAGAGGGCCACATTCGGAGAGTGCCCCTGATGGATTGTACTTTCGGGCAGGCGACACCAGGGAAGAATCTACGAAGTGAGGTAAGCCGGCGCAAGATTATGCGCAGGGTGCGAGTAGAGGGCAGGGAGGTAGAGGCGGTCCTGGACTCTGGGTGCGGGCAGACATTAGTGAGAACCGACACCGTAGGACCGCGGGCACCTCGAGGACCACAGCTGTGGATCCGGTGTGTACACGGAGACATATGGCCATACCCGACGGCCCGAGTAAATATAAATGATGGGCAGATAGGGAGCCGGGTGCAGGTGGCGGTAGCTGCCAGACTGCCGTACCCGGTGTTATTGGGACGGGATTGGCCCGGATTCCAGCACCTCCTACAGTTGGGGCAAGGAATACGAAAAAGAGGGAGCAAAGCAGTCTGGGTCGCTCAAGGCGAGAAGAGCCCCCACGAGAAGATGAGGCGAGAAGACAACCCCCACCGATAGCGTTAGAACCGGATGTGGGCGATTTTTTGACATTACAGCGAGAAGACCCAACACTACAACATACGTGGGAGAGTGCCCAGCCGGTAAGAGAGGGGGAGGAAGGGGGTGGACAGGGAGTCACGCAGAGACCCCGTTTCGAGATCCTGCAAGATAGGCTCTATCGGGTCACGAGAGAAGGCGAGGAACAGGGGGAAGAAACCCAATTAGTCGTGCCTCGACCCTACCGATGGCGTGTGATGAAACTAGCACATGAGAAACCGGGAGCAGGGCACTTAGGGGTCGAGAAAATCCAGCAGCGGGTACTGCAGCGCTTTTATTGGCCAGGAGTATAAAAGGACATCAAAGACTTTTGCACCTCTTGCCCTCAGTGCCAGCTAACGTCGGGCATAAGGGTACCACGAGCTCCATTAGTACCCCTCCCCTTGGTTGGCGAACCCTTCGAAAGAATTGGATTAGATCTAGTAGGCCCCCTAGAGCGAGCACGGAGGGGCCACCAGTTCATCCTAGTAGTGGTGGACTACGCCACGCGGTACCCCGAGGCTGTCCCCCTCCGTAGGACAACTGCCCCGATCTTGGCAGATGAACTAATGAAAACGTTCGCCCAGGTAGGCCTCCTCCCCAAGGAGATACTGACAGACCAAGGGCCCAATTTAATGTCCCGCCTACTGACTGAACTATCCAGGTGGCTGCGGATTAAAAAGGTGCGGACGTCGGTTTACCATCCCCAAACAGACGGGTTAGTGGAGAGGTTTAACCGCACGCTGAAGGCAATGTTACATAGGTTAGTCCAAGACGACCCTTGGGACTGGGACAAGCTCCTGCCGCCATTACTGTTTGTGATATGGGAAGTGTCCCAGGCCTCAGTGGGGTACTCCCCTTTCGAATTGTTGTACGGGCAACGCCCGCGGGGTATACTAGACCTCTTGAGAGAGGGAAGAACAAACATCCTCAGCGTTATGGTCGGCACAGTACGTTAAGTTGAGGGATAAATTACGTAATTTGGGCCGTTGGGCCCAAGAAAATTTACAACGAGCTCAAGAGACCCAAGTGCAGCAATACAATCGGGAGGCTCACGCGAGGGAATTCAGCCCTGGGGACCCGGTGCTAGTTTTATTACCCACCGGAGACTCCAAGCTGTTGGCCCGGTGGCAAGGGCCCTTTAGGGTGTTGAGGAAAGTTGGACCGGTAGACTATGAGGTCCCGGTGGATGGGAAGAGGCGACGTAGTCAACTCTACCATGTAAATTTGTTAAAAAAATGGGTGCCCCGGGAGACGGTTCCAAGAGAGGTTCTGGTGACAGAGGTAGAATTTGGCCCCTGGGAAGAAGAAGAGGTGACCTGGAGAGCAAGTCAGTTAGGCAAAGATTTGACCCCCGTCCAACGGGAGGAGCTACAAAAAGTACTAGAACTAGCCAAGGAGGGGTTAACGAATCATCCAGGGAGGACGTCTCTTGCAAGCCACAACATTGTTACAGACCCGGGGAAGAAGGTACGAGACACAATTCATCCAGTACCACGGAAAATGTGGGAGACAGTACACAGGGAACTACAAGATATGATCCGGTGGGGCGTAGTAGAGGAGTCCTATAGCGACTGGCGGAGCCCTATCGTGCTAGTACCAAAGAAGGACGGGGCCGTAAGATTTTGCATAGACTTTCGCAAGGTGAACGCCATCTTGAAGTCTGATGTATATCCGATGCCCCGGGTAGATGAACTGTTGGAGCAGTTGGGACAAGCCAAATACTTATCGACGATAGACCTAACGAAAGGGTATTGGCAAATCCCACTGGAACCCGGGTCACGGGAAAAGACGGCCTTTGCGACACCCTTCGGGCTGTATCAGTTCGTAACTATGCTGTTCGGGCTCCATGGAGCCGCTGCCACATTCCAGCGGCTGATGAACCGTGTCCTCAACGAACGCCACAGGTACGCCGCGGCCTACATCGACGATGTGGTTATTTTTAGTGCATCATGGGAGGAGCACCTGCAACACTTAACAACTGTGCTAAGGGCCCTGAGCCAAGCGGGACTGACGGCAAATCCAAAGAAGTGTCATTTCGGTAAGCGGGAAGTATCATACTGGGGGTATACGGTGGGTAACGGCCAGCTGAGGCCATTGGTGGATAAAGTCCAGGCCATTCGGGACTACCCATGCCCCACAACGAGAAGACAGGTGCGACAATTCTTGGGGCTAGCCGGATACTACCGGAGGTTTATAAAACACTTTGCCTCGTTGGCCACCCCGCTAACAGATCTCACCAAAAAGGGGCAGCCCCAACGGGTGGTGTGGACTCCCCAAAGTATACACGCTTTTGATTTGCTATGGAAGTGTTTGACAACAGCGCCCGTGTTACGCCAACCGGACTTCGATAAACCATTTATTCTCCAAACAGATGCGTTGGAGGTGGGGCCCAGAGCCATGTTGGCGCAAGAGGAGGGAGGGGCCGAACGCCCGGTGTTATATTTGAGTAGGAAACTGTTCCCAAGAGAGAAAAACTACACCACGGTAGAGAAGGAGACGTTAGCCATCAAGTGGGCTATCGACACGTTACGTTACTTTCTTGTAGGAAACCACTTTACGTTGGTAACGGACCATGCACCATTGAAATGGATCCAGACGATGAAGGACACAGACACCCGAATTCTACGATGGTACCTGAATCTACAGCCCTACCACTTCGATATTATCCACCGGGTGGGCATTGAAAATCAGAACGCAGACTGTCTCTCGAGGATACCCGAGGCAACCCGTGAGGCTACGGCGAGTATAGGAATTGACTTAAAGGGGGAGGTGTGTGACGGGGTGAGGCAACCCCGCCACTATCCCCAGCAAGCAGGACGGGTTGGCGCCGGGAGGGGGGCTGAGAGGCCGACTCGGGCAGTGGAGGAATCGGCGGCGCCAGACGCGCACGGGAAGGGGGAGAGTCAGCGCGGCATAGAGACGCGGCAGTCGGGCGCTTTCAGGGAGGCAGGAGGACGTCCGGGAGGGGGAGCAGCATTGTATGACGTCACCCGAGCGACGGGCGTGGGGGTGATGTCACCCACCAAGTGGGGGAGCAGGGGGGAGGATAAAAGGGAGAGTGAAAACTCAGGCAAAGGGGGGGGGGAGGGGGAGGAAGGGAGCGGATGAGGGAAGGTACAGAGGCCGGAATCGGGGATAGAGGTAAGAAGGGAGAATAATCCCCACCGGGATTCCGGTGGCAGGGTCGACGGAGGACCAGGGTAGGGTTGTGGAGCCCGAGAGTGGACGAGTTTAGGGATAAACCCCCGCCTGCTACCACTGGGGACATGGTCCCCAGTGTTAGGGCCCTGGGCCGGGGTCAGGGAGCATGGGTGGGCCCGGACCCCCTTCCCTGCCACCGGCAATCCAACGAAGCATCACCCGAATTGGGGCGCGATAGGCGCATAAATTAACGGGACTCAGTGCCCGAATAAACGTAAACTTGTTACACACATAGTGGTGAGTGGGGGTAGTAGGAAGCAGCCCAGGGCGGGCAGGAGCCCATGCGGTTGGAGGGTTGTAGAACAGAACCCCTCTCCAGCCTTAAAGGGTCAACGTTGCCAACCCATAGGGCCCTGTGCTGGGACCCAGAGGTGAGGGCGGGCCTGGGTCCCCCTACCCTATCCTCTGTGGGATTGGGCCAAAGCTGTATCAGGTGCAGCAGCTAGACATTGATTTAATACCCAGCTGCCCCAAAGAGGGGCATTGGACTGGAATTAGGAACACCCGAGGGGTACTCGGGGTAGACTGTGACCCCAGAGTGGGGAGAGGGTGAAGGAAGCCACGAGGGGTGAGTGGGTCTGAAGGACCAGACCGGGAGCAGGTACGCCGCCCAAGGGGGGAGGCCCAGTGGGGCAGAAGCATTGGCTTCCTGTGTCACCCCCCCCCCCCGCGGACGTCCCTCCCGTGGGCCAGAGAAAAAGGGCGACGTAACCCTGGGGGGAAGACCCCTTCCTTCCCCGTGCGGGAGCAGGTAAGAGGGGCACCCGTGGTGCACCGCCCGACAAGGAGTCTCAGAGGGAATCTCTTTGGCAGGCCTAGGGGATAATGGAAAGCCCCATCATTAACTCATCTAGTCCACAGCAATGGGCATGTGTATGCTACTACACCTGTAACCTCTGAGTCAAGAAGGATATTGGGACCATGCTTGGCTGACCATAAACCTGACCACCTGCCTTCACTACAGAGAGTCTGTGGATTTGTTGGGCAGTTCAATTAGAGCCTGCTGTATGGGCTAGGGATGTAAGAGTTTAACCGGTTAACTGTTATGCACCAGCTTATCAGTTTATTACAGTTAAACTGGCACAATGCAGCTTGCTCCCTGGGAATAGGACACAGCCAGGCGCTGATGCATGCTTGCAGCTGGATTATAAGCCATCTCCCAGCTGCCAGCCCCACTCCTGGGGAGTCAACTACTGCCTTGTGCTGTGGGCTCTTATACTGCAGAGCTCAAAGCACGGGGCAGCCAGCTCCCTGCAGTCACTGCAAAGCAGGGGTGGGCAATACTTCTGAAGGGGGGCCACTCCAAGATTTTGGAAAGTGGTCAAGAGCCACCCTCTTCCAGGATATTAATGGAGGAATTCCGGGGTCTGGGATGGAGGCTGGGTGCAGAAGGGAGCTTGGGGTAAGGGACTGGGGTGCAGGAAGGAGTGTGGGGCTTGGGAGGGAGTTTGGGTGAAGGGGGCAGTTGTGACCTAGAGCAGGGGACTGGGATGAAGGGTTTTGGGATGTGACCTTAGCTAGGAGGGGATTGTGATCTGGGGCAGGAGATTGGGGTGCCACATCTGGGAGGGGGCAGAAGATTGGGGTAGAGGAGCTGGGGTGCCAGAGGCAGGCTCTGGCTGGGAAGAACTTACCAGCAAAAACCTGAAGCAGACTGACTGCTGCAGGTTGCTCACTGCTCCGGGCATGGGGGGGGGGGGAAGAGCGGGTCAAGGAGGAAGGGAGAAGGCCTCCTATACTGCCCCTGCTCCTAGCAAAAATTCTCAGCTCCTATTGGCCAGAAACTGAGAGATTGGCCAACGGAAGCTAAGAGATTTTGATGGAGGGGGGGAGGGGGCGGGGGCAGGAACAGCATGAGAAATCTCCCTCCTCCCTTGCCATCCAGAGCAAAGAACAGCTGGATTTTTAAAGTGTGAGCTGTTCTCTGCCTAAGGGTCCCAGCGAGATGGGACAGCCTCTTGCCTCCCCTGACGTAAAGACTATGAACAGTTTGACAGTGGTAGCGGGACACGCTTAAGTGAATCAAGACATGGGTGTTGAACAGCACTAAAGTCTCTCTGAGCCCAATATGGGAGTGCAACCAATGCCCAGGAAGGCAGGGCTGGTCATGCACTCCATTACAACACAGAACAGACTCTTCTTCCAAGACAGAAGCAAGGCATCTGCCTGCCAAGGAGTGGTGGCCCAGACCCACTCTTCAGCAGAAAAGGCGGCATTGTCTGTTCTTGGAAGTTGGGAAGAGATCCACCTCTGGCAGTCACCATTTCAGGAATATACTGCGGAGAACCTGGATGTCCAATCCTGTGAGAAAGGCCTGCTGAGACACCTGCAAAATTTGGATTGGTACACAGGGTGGAGGATCCTATTGCTCCATGCTTGTTGATACAGAACATGTAGGATATATTATCTAGCATAACAAATGTTATGATTTTGTCCTGGAGGTTGGGGAAGTCACAGAATCTGAGACTCCAGCTTATAGCTGGGAACTGTAGGGACCTGCTATCTTCCACAGTGGCAGGGAGCTGGTGAGGTGCCCCTTTTACCTCAGGCAGCAGGCCTCTGACCTGCCCACCATCTGCAGTAGGGCAGGCAGCACCCTGGCAGCTCCCCACCAGCCGCTGCAGGGCAAGGTAACCCCTAGAGTGCTGAGCCCCTATCAGGAGTGGGGGGCCACAAAGCCCCCAATTACCCCACAGCTGCCCAGTTCCTTCCCATTTTGTCATTTGTAGTAAAATTCAGGGATAGGTCACAGGCTTCCATGAATTTTTATTCACTTTACTGCCTATCCATGACTTTTACAAAACATATCCATGACAAAATCATGACTCTTATTGATTGGCCCCGCTGTGGGGTAGAAATGAAGGCAAGCATTCCTAACAGCCCTGCATTCCAACAGGCTGATGTGGAGACTGGTTTCTTGAGCTGCCCAACGACCCTGAGAGTATGGAGGTGGGCTCTCCCTCCTAACAGAGACACTGCTGTGGTAAAATTCACTGATGCGGATGGGCGACAGAAATGAATACTAGCACAGACCCTGAGTTGATCCATCCATAAGCCTAAGGAGTCTCTCATTTATAGAGGAACTGTTTCCGGTTGTCCAAGGTGTAACTGAGGGCAGAACAAGTCATTCTGGATCAACTCTGGAAGTCACAAAGGAATCAACTGCCATGTGTCTCAAAAGCTGAAGAGAATTATTGTGGCTCCATGGCTCCCTTGAATTGACAAGGTTACAAACCTCAGGGAAGATAGGCTCTAGCAGCGAACAAGTCCACATATGCCCCTGTAAACTGTGCATTCTGTACAGGGGCTAATGTGGACCTTTTTTTTTTTTTTAAACACACACACACACACACACACACACACACACACACACACACACACTGCTGCAGACACAGCTTCTAGAACGGAGCAAGGGTTCTCTAGGTGTATGAAAGCATGACTTCATAAGAACAGCCCTAGAGTAGACAGTTATTATAGTACTGGAAGATTAGGATCACTTATTGTCAGATGTAAGCAGCTACTACTAGCAGACTTTGGAGAGAGCCTCGGGGATCAACAAGAGACTGAAGGGAATAAATGGGTAATCAAAGTGATCCTGAAGCTTGTGGTGTTATATGGAAATAGGCATCTGGTTTTCAGCCCTTGACCTACAAATCTCCTTTCTCTAGTAAAGGAATTCTAGTTGCCAGAGTCACCACGCTGAACTTTTGAGACTTTACAAATTTGCTTAGAAGTCTTAGATCTAAGACTGGTCTCCACCCTCCATCTTTCTTTGAGACAAGGAAATACTTTGAGTTAAATCCCTTGGCCTTGTGAGGAACAGGAGGTGCCTTTACTGCTTCAAACTGAAGGAGAGTTCACTTCTTGTCTCAATAAAAGGATGAGACAGAGCCCTGCAGAGGAATGGGGGAAAGAATGGAAGGCAGGGAGTGACATAAAATGAATGACACAACCTTATGTTACCTCCTCTATGACCCACTTCTCTGTAGCAATCCATTGTCAAAATGTTGAAATAGACAAGGTGGTTTCCAAAGGACAGGAGAGCTAATGGGAGCAGCTGTAAATCCAAAGGTGTGGGGAATTCAACCCCAGACCAACCCATCAGAACTATTGCTTTCATGGTATCTGGGTGATCTTGGAGGATGAATGGAAACAGAAGTGGATTTCAGAGATTGAAGGGACCCAGAAAAATTAAGCAGGATGTAGTCTCTGGACAGTCTGCAACCTACTAAATGTGACGGGGTGTCCCCACCCAACACCTCCCTGACCACCACGCCAGCCCTGTTTGGGGCACCGCGACTGGGGCCGCACGCATGCGCAGTGTATTCGGTGTCCGCAGCGCAGCTGCAGGAGGGAGCCAGCTAGAGGAGCATCAGGAAGGCAGGGCTGGACAGTGCGCATGTGCAGAGGCTCGGGGAGCCGAAGATCAGCTGGGAGGGCGGAGCATAAGAGGCGCAGGCGCGGCACGGGGAGGGGTGGAGTTGGAGACATGGCGGGAGTAATCCGGGAAGGTACAGTGCAGAGGGACTGGCAGGTAAAGAGATGGGGAGAGGAAGCAGCCCAGGGCAGGGCAGTTGATTACCCGTGGGCTGGCGAGTTTCAGCAGGACGCCCTGTCAGCCGGATCAGACGGTGGAAGGTCTGTGTCCTTAGGGCCCTGGGCTGGGGTCTGTGAGTTAGGGCGGGCCTGGACCCCACTTTCCCCCTACAATTGCTGGAAGTCACAGTGGGAGCGACCACGCTTCAAGGCAGGGAAGTGACAAACTTGAACTTTCTGAACTAGGACAAACAGGGACACTGAAACAATGATAGTGGTAGCTGGTGGGGGAATAAAAAGGGGGCTCACCAGATATGCACACCCTGAGATCGTTACACTAAACCTTTTCTCATTTGTAGGTGAAGATATGCCCAGGAGCCCTAGAGTCCTTCAGAGACTCATCCTATAGTTATAGAGAACAGTTTATGACTGTGGAAAGGGAGATCCCCATGATGTTCTCTACTTCTCTCCACCCCCACCCTCCCAAGAGATGTAGTCACAGTGTCCTGCATGTAAACACTGCAGTGTCTGCAACACCTAAAGATGCATTAAGAGCAGTTCTGGCCATCAGCTGGATTGCTGAGATGAAGGAGTGGACTTGCTCCCTATGACCTTGTGGTAGGTGTTCAACCAACTGAGAAAATCTGTTTTAAATTTGTAAAATGTTTATATGGTATGGCCATAGTAATACTTCCTTATTTTACAGAGGTGCTGAGAGGCTAGTCATTGGAGACTTATTCTTATTTACATTAATGTCCCTTTACACCATACAGGCAGAACACAAGAGGCCTTTAAAATGAGTGTCAATTACAAGTGTGCTTGATTTTGGGTTTCTTTCCACTGCCTAAGTGTGTTAAATGGGCCTTAATGTAAACAAGAATCATGCCCACTAACATTAGTAAAGAGCCTGAGATCTTCAGATGGAAAGTTCTGCAGCGCTACTTAATTATTACGAGAAATTGCATACATACATTTTTCTAGGTCTGGAGGGTCACAACTGGTAATGAGCACTTTTACTCATGCTTAAAAGACGTGTGCCACATCACAAATTCTGTGTCAGTATTCTTATTAATGAATAAAGCCAAAATTGTTAAAAAAAAATATCAAGCTTTTAGCTGGAGAAAGCCAAAAATGCTTTGGACTCAATTTTCTGAGTACTAAAGCAAATGATGGATTGCACGGCAGGATGCACCATTTTATGTCACTGCACCCAATTTAACTACAGCTTGCGAGATCTTGCGCCCTGTAAGTCCACCTATAAAACATCAAACCTTGCCATCAAACCACTGGGTTTTTAACAAGGCTAACAAATACACGTGAAATATATGTGATGACACAGAAAACAGCAATACTATCCACTCCAAAAACATTAGCATTTAGATATCCTGGGGATAATACAGAAGTGCTTTTTGTAAATGTCACTTGCAGATTTTTGAAATTTTAGTCAAGTACTTTAACAAACTTTAACGTTGGGTTCAGAGCCTGAGTTTCAAGCCAACCCAAATGTCTACATAGCTATTTGTAATGTCGAAGCATGAGTCCCCAGAGCCAGATTCTAAAGATTCAGGCTCTGAGATTCACTTCCATGGATTTCTGCTTCACATATATCTGTACCCTCCTATCTATCGTGGCAATGCTCCATACATGGCTAAAACAGAACCCTCTGTGTTGTGTAAGGAGAGGCAATGCCTAACTTGTAGGGATTTATTCAATTATGCCTAGATTTAATGTGGGAAAATCTTCGGAAGATGATGCTATAAAAAGGAAGCTAGGCATATTTTGGCATCCATTTCACAACAGGCCTGACCTTACAGGATGCTGAGCGCCCTCAACTCCCATTAATTTCAATAAGGGGCAGGAGCAATCAGCACTAAAAAGAAATGGCCTCAATAACCTTGAGCCTTCATAGTTCAATGCCTTATTAACACTAATTAATAGGACTTCCTTTGCAAGGAAACTATTTTAAGTCCCTGCCTGAGAGGGCACAGGAGTTATTGATGTCTTGCCAGAGTTTCACTCAGCCTTATTTCCTGAACTTACAGAAGTTCTCTCTTCTAAACAAGGAAATGGTCAACAGCATATTGCAGCTTTCCATACAAGAAGAATTGTGCCCCATCATGTGTCATGTACATGTATTCTCTTTCTTTTCCCAGCTCTTCAGCCACAGTGAATGGAAATGGTTTCTTCAGATGTCCTATAATCTTATATAGATTGAACCTCTCTCGTCCAGCAACCATGGGACCTGTCCGGTGCCAAATCAGAATCTGCCAAACCAGGGGAGGTCAAAATTGTAGTGAGTGGCTCTCTATTTTTTTTCCACTAAGGCAAATAAATGGAACAGCAATGCTGCTTAATAATGCGTGACCGTACTGATATACCCTAGACATGCCTATACTTAGACAAGGCTGATCATCTCTCGTCATAAAGCGTTAATGGTGATGTTACACTATTTTACTGTATTGGTACACGGAAATTGGATTCACTGTGCTTTATCTTCCTGAAAAGGTTTGTTGCTCTGCCTGTGGATTGCTCCTCTGGTAACCAGAAACAACAAACAAACGTGTATGTGAATACAGGTTGAACCTCTCTAGGCCAGCACCCTCAGGACCTCATCAGTGCTGAACTAGGGATGTTAAATACTGGTTAATTGAATAGTCGATTAACCTCGTGAATTCTTATCAGTTATGCAACTATTCTATAGTCCCCAGGGGTGGGGCCGACAGCCAGTGTGATCCAGCTCCACTCCCGAGGAGCTCCCTGCCACTCCCCACCGCTGCCTCTGTGTGAGAGGCAGCAACATGGGGTTCCAGGAAGGAGCTGGTATGCAAGGGGAGCCAGTTTAAAAACCAGTTCCCTGCTGTGGACCAACTGCCTTTCTCCCTGCACTGCTGCCTCTGATAGAGGCAGCAGCGCAGGGTGGCAGCAGCCCCTGTCCAGAGGCAGGGTTGAACTCCCGCTCCTGGCACGAGCCGGAACTGAGCTGGGCTGCCTGCCTGCCTGGCTCCTAATATACTTTAAATGCAGAGATGCAGCAGGGGTAGGTCCTGGACACAGCAAAAACCAGGACAGAGCTGGCTGCTGGCTAGCCTGCTAAAAGTTTACTGGCGGTGGGACAGGGAAATGTGTGTAGTCTATAGCATTAACCGATAAGCTTTTGCTAATCGGTTAATTGACTACACTATCACATCCCTATGCTGAACCACAGAATTTACTAAGCCATGGGAAGTCAATATTGTCTAGCAGGCATTACCAACAATTCTACTGCTTACTGGTCTCTTAGAAGACATTTAGGTGTAATTTAGATAAATAATAGCACAGAATTCTGAGAGTCAGGACTGGTGGCTGTCAAACTTTACAAGACCGTGGGAAACTTGGCCATACACACAATAAGGCGACAACCAACTAATAAAAATCATGCTGGACCAGAGTCTGCTGGACAAGCTTGTACATACAAATCCATGTATCCATTACTATTTGAGTAAGTTCAGTGGAAAAAAAAAAATCCACCTCAGGATTAATCTCACTACTATAGTGTCAGTATTAGGTGCCAATCCTGCGAAGAACTGAGTGTCTCACACAACGTACCAACGCCTTCAAAATCCATGAACATCAATAGCACATCTGCCCATCTTCAAAGATTTGTGACCCAGCTTAATTCATAAGTAGAGCCACTGCAAAGATCCAAAATTTGTATCCACATCTAATCTGTGATTCACAAACATGATCCACGGATTTGTGGAGCTTTTGGTATAAAATGTCGATCTGCACCTATTCACTATTATCCACAAATATGGTCCATAGAAGCAGACATCAGCAAATTTGCAAGGCTTTACTCACAAGCAAGCTTTCTTAAGAACTACTATGTGTTGACTCTTCAGAAAGACTTGCCCAATCCTGCAAAATATATCTACCTTAGGTAATGTTACAAGAAACACTTTTATATAGTAATAATACAAGCATACCAAATCTATCAACTAGTGACAACTATAAAGAGCACAGGCCAATTATTGTCTGTGTTTTACGAACTGTGATTAATGCAATAAGAAACACTGTCACAGAATAGAAAGAGTCATCGAAAACCATAAAGAAACAAAAATCCCTCAACAGACAGAAGCACAGAGGTGATAAAGTGATTTGGATCACATTGAATTGATTTGATAGGCCTTGGTTTTTAAACCAAACTATAGCTGACTCATGGCACCAACCCAAGTCACCTCAGTGCAACAGACTGCTTAAATCCTCCAGCATTCAAACCTTAAGTCCTGGCTTTTTTAAGATCACAAAAATAAAAATTATTCTGACCAAATACCAGCTTTGCTAGCTTCATTCGGGAACTGAATTTCGAGATGAAGCCTAGGTATGGATTCAGTCTAGTCACTGGTGTAAAGGCAGAAAATTGGAATTGGAAATTTGTGCAGCAAATGCCATCAACATAGCTACAGTAGGTCTTTGTCCTCTCCTATTGCAGTTTCTTAGCGCTAATCAGTGACTTGCTGAAAGCACTGCTGGATATGACTTCAATAGACTGGAAAAATCTGGCTCAGTGGGACTGTTTGCTGTACTACACTGCGTGAGCAAAGGTATTGGCTCTTTCAAAGAGCCCATCCAGGAAACCAGAAATGTCTTTAATATAAAAATAAAGCCCACCTTGGCTAGAACAACATTTCTGATGTCATGATTGTGACACACTGTATCTTGGGGGGAGGGGGGGCGCCCTGGTAAGCCCCCTATTCCTCATTTTTATATCACCCTCTTATATATAAAGCATACCCTGTAAGGTAGCATGAGCTGCTGAAAGGCATTTCTCTATCCATATATGTATATCATCAACGCATATGAAAACACATAAATCTATTGCATGGTTGTCACTAAAACATGCTGTAGGTTGGGGAATCAGCCAGATACTAGCTTCCCAGAAACAACAGTAAGGAGAGTAACCAAAGCGCGGGCGGGATGTCAATGGCCCCTGTCCAGCAAAGGAGATACAATCCAACAACTCACCCGCACGAGGCCACACCAGGGGGATTGTTCAACTTTGCCTGGAAAGTCAGAAATGCCCCCAGACTTGTCTGGACTTGCGCTACCCAAGCACATGGACTGAAGGAATAGAAGCCCAGCACAGTGGCCTCTCTCCTGGCCCTCCACGCTGCAAGCAACAAAGGACACTCTGAAGACTCCACAGGGGACTAGCCCAGGTTTCAAGGGTGAAATCTGTGTACAATGGATTGTGATATCCAGTGGGGTGAGAGACTGCTTGATCTAGTTGTTGCCCAGTCTAGAGTTTAGGACTGCTTGTTTATATTTTCTTTTGGTAACTTTTTTTTTTTGGCCTAACACTTATGCTCACTTAATCCTCTTTGTAGTCAAACTTCTTCTGCAGTTTATCTTTCCCAGTGATTTCATATGAAGATAAACTTTAAGAAAAACAACAAATAGTCTGGTAGTGTAAGTTTAGACTAACTCGGTACCCCCTGAAGCTTCATAGTGTGGCAAATCTGCCCCTGTATAAAAAAAAAAAAGCTAGTGTATGGTCCCTTCCCATGGATAAAGTGGTGAAGCAATTAATAAATTAGACAGTATATTCCTGTGTTACAGTACTGGGAGCTGGGGTAGGTGGAATTTGGCTGGTGCCTTAGTCTAAGAGATTTGTGAGTGGCTCTGGGAGCACCCATGCAATCTGCCTGGGTGTGGGACCTCCACATGGGGTTGTGCTTAGTGATAACAGCACCTAGAGGTGCTGCTATTGGTAACTTGCAAGACATTGTGAGACAGTCCAGGCTGGAGAGAGTTAAGGGTCCACAGGAATCAGAGTCCTAGACTGTACCCTATAGCATGGGAAACCTAAGCTAGTGAGTGGGCCGCTCAGTGGGCTGCAGACTGTCGTAACCAAGATGATCTCCTGGGACAGGGTAGTTTTGCTAACTGCGCTTGCACGCTTAGAATTTCCAGAGTGTACCGACTGAACCGAAGCAGCACTTTGATAAGATGCCGAGAGAGTGTACAGCTCTCACAATGTTGTGTGCAATCAGCACGCACCTCACTTCACGTGCCCTTGCTTTACATGTGTGTCACTTTAATAATATTGGTAGGAAAAAACCTAAACGGACAGAAAACAGAAGAATCTGGCAACCCCTTGCATGGGCAGCACTAAACAAAATGCCTTGTGGGTCACATACAGAATCCCGATAGGCCACATGGGCTCGCAGGCTGCAGGTTGCCCACCACTGCCCTAGGGGGATCCTACCACAATGCTGACCTTTCAAAAGTGTTGTTAAGAATCTGCAGCCAACAAGGGCCCTTTATACTATTCTGGCCTTAAAGTGGGCATACATTAGTTACTCTACTTAAGGCCCCCTTTATAAGAACTGTCACAATGGGTCCGACCAAAGGTACATCTAGCCCAATATCCTGTCTTTTTGACAGTGGCCAATGCCAGATGCCCCAGAGGGAATGAACAGACCAAGTAATCATCAAGTGATCCCACCCCCTTCATCCATTCCCAACCTCTGACAAACAGAGGGAAAGGACACCATTCCTACCCATCCTGGCTAATTACCATTGATGGACTTATCCTCTATGAATATATCTAGTTCTTTTTTTGAACTCTGTTAAAAGTCCTGGTTTTCAAAACATCCTCTGGCAAAACAAAATCAACCACAACATGACTTGAACCCTCAATATTCTGATCTAAAGTCAGACATTTTATCCACTAGGCCACAGTGTCATTTTATACTGTCAAAACAATATAAAGAGTCCTCGGTGTAAATAAGACTGAGGCTCACTGGTTTTCAGCACTACAGAATATAGGTGCACTAACAGGACCATGAAATGATGTGGTTGGCACTTACCTAACAATTCTTCTATGACAAAAACTGAAGGCCCTTGTGGCCAATTTGATGCTATCAAAAATCACATTGGTTTCTTTTGCACCAATCATTTGAAGAACTGAGAACAGACCTATATTATTGGGGGTGGGGCAGAGGAATGAACAAAGTACATTGTGCTCTATTTCCAATTGGAAAATAAGTCCCCATGGAGATCACAGACAGCTGAAGCAGGTTAGAGCAATCCTCCAGAGTAAATGACTCCCAGGCAGCCCCGAACAGAAGATTCTAGCCATGGGTATCAAAAACTAGCTAAGATTGCAAAACGATAACAACTCATTCACCAGTCACATCATTAACAAAGTGCAAGCAACAGGAAGCAAAGAGTGAAAGACACCATAAAACTAACACAGACCACATGGAAAAATAGGTACAAATTCAGTAGCCGTTTACACAAATTTTTCATCACTAAGTGAAAAAAAAGAGTAAGGCAGTGGAGAATGAAGCCAGATATTCCCATCAAGGGCTTGATTCTGCTCCCATTCTCGTTGATTATTCCTATTCACTTGAATAATGCAAGTTCAAGTCCCAATTACTAAACAATGCATTTCATCACTATAGAAGTGACTGTAAATCACAGCAGAGCAGAAGGGAGAAATATGGAGGGGACAATACTCAACCCTCTCCAGAAAAGGCAGATCTAACGCTAACGAGAGAAGACGATACTCAGGAAAGCTGGGGAACAGAGCAGCAGTAGAAAGAGAGAAAATGGTGGCTGATCTACAGAAACCTATTTGCCAACCCAACAGATGAAAAAGAACATGCAACATCCGACACAGAGCAGCATCTCGTTCGCCTCCAGGGCGGTCACATCAGCAGCTGTAGGACAGATTTCAGTTCAGGAAATGCTCATGCAAAAGATGCTCTTCTGAACAAGTCTAAGCCATCCAAACTGCTCTTAGTTCCAGACAGTAAAGGATAATCTAATGGATAGAGAACTAATTACAAATTTGCCAGTCAGCCACATTTCCTTTGTTAAATTGAGTCATTTGATTTATCCTGTTCCTCAGGTCTCCATCTGTAAAACGGGATAATATTTGGCTCTCACAGGTGAGTTGAGAATAAAATTAATTAACTATCAGTGTGCATAAACTGTGATGGCCATATAGATACAAGATAGAAGTTGGTGTTGCTTTTTTTTTTAAAATAGATTGCACTCCCTAAAAGTTCTCCTGATCTGAGTTCTTGATTTATCTCAATTGTTTCAAAAAGATGGAGAATAGCAGTCCTCTGCTTTCATGGCTCCAGTGAAGTTGGCAAAAGGATAAAACACTCCCTCTCCTCCCCACAGTTCTGTTGAATATCCCTCAGAGATTACTTCTATCATCCATCTGTTCACTGTTGTGTTTATCCACAGAGCTTGAACAATGGATAACTTCCCCCGTATCTGGGCCAACTCCTGAGAAGATGGCAGTATTATTCCGGCTCTCGGCAGCTATTTTAGAAATGCATTTTCCACACCCAGAAAAATTAAAAAGCCATCCCTACTGATGGGTCGACCGTCTGCTTGGCTAAAACTGACATAGTACTGACTATCTTGGGAGACTGCAGAGAGCGCAGCTTATTCTTCTGAACCTCACTATATTTCTTGCTTCGCCTATGTCCCTGCAACTTTTGCAAAGGTATCCCCAATCTTCTCTCATGGAGTCTCTTCTGCAGCCATTATTCAAGGCAATGATGCGGTCCATTTCAGTCTCTCTCTTATAAACAAGCTGGAGTGTATTTTCCATTTGCAGTATTGGCCCTGACGGTTCCAATTTACTGTTCGAGGATCTTAATCGCTTTCTTAGTAACTGGTCCAAAGGTTCCATAAGGAAAAAGCCTAACCTGGATATTCTCCCCCCTACAGTCCAGAGTGCACTCTCTTTAAGAGATGAGCTGCTGGACACCAATAAATTCCTTAGTTTGCTTTTAAAAATATTTTGTGCTTCTTAATTTTTGGGTGGAGTGGGGAAGAGCCTCCAGGGAGCTAGATAAAGAAATATGCCTCTGCAAAATTTTTCTCCCTTTTTTATGTATGTGGTCCCAGTGCTTCCTCTCTACAAAATCCACTGAAGTTTTGGACAGACAAATCAGTCTCACACTGGAAGCTGCAGCTGGTGTTGGGAGATGAAGGGAAGAAAATAACTCATTATCAGGGTAAAATTGACTCGGGAGTGGAAACTGCAATTGCAGAAGTTAAATGTGTGTTGCGTAGCTCCACATTCGTGACTTGCTAGGTATACCTAATGTGAAGAGCTATGGCAGTTTTCAATCCCTTTTGAAAACTGGTCATGGATTATAAATAGGATAGGGCATGTTGCACTTGTTATTGAGAGAGACAGCTTTCCTTTGCTTTACCTCCAGCTTTTTTTAGTGCTTGCTTCTATTCCATGGCAGAAACCTGGCTACAATGCTCAACTGCAGAGGAGCCTGGCCTTCGGCCTTGTCTACACTATGAGGTAAGATCAAATTTATTAAGATTGATTTTGTTTAGCACCCGATTTGGTAGAGCAAAGGTGCACATCCCCACTGTGCGCAAGAGTTTGAGGGAGTGCCTCCTCGGGAAGTGGCCACCATCGACTTTGACAGTGATGCACTGTGTGTAGCTATCCCACAGTTCCTGCCATCCCTTTGCATTCTGGTTAGGCTCCCAGTGCCTGATGGGACAAAGACAGTGCAATGGGTGGTTCTGAGTACATATCATCAGCATCCCATAATACACTCATCTCCTCCCCCCTGCCCCGTTTAAAAGCAATGCCAAACAACCCTGGTCATCCATGTAGATGCTATAGCAGAGCAAGCAGGAACCCCGTTCAGCTTCAAATATCTATCGCAATCATTGCAAACCTCACCTTATGCTGTGGTTTGTCCAGATACAAGCCAGGAGCAGCTGGAGTGAGGAAGAACGTGAAGAGGCCACGAACGCAGACATGTATAAAATGCTTGAGTGCGGCTGTGCTGCAGAGCACAGCACACTACAGCGGACTAGTGAAAAATCACAGCATATGGCACGCTAAGCCAGCACAGCCAGAAAATTCAGACATCCACCACTAGGAATGTAATTTCCACAAACTAGAGATGTAAGCGACTAATCGACTAGTCGCTCCCCCCTCCCTCCCATTGCTGCCTCTTTCTGATAAAGGAGGGGGTACTGGGGGGGGGGGCAGGGAGAAGCTAGTTCTTCCAGCTCCAGCTCCATGGGCGGGGGCAGGGGCGCAGCAGCGGTGTTCCAGGCTCCCTGAAGTGCCCAGTAGGGTCTCTTGTGCATTTCAAAGATTGAAATACCCTGTGGAGCCCAGGACCAGTGGGGAGTCCTGCTGGGGCTCTTGTACATTTCTAAGCGGAAGCAGCGCATGGAGCCCGGGGTCAGCGGGGGACGCCAGGTGGCATTTCAATCTTTGAAAAGCACAAGAGCCTCTGCTGGGGCTTTTGTACATTTCAAAGGTAGGACGTAGCACAGCACTTCTGCCTTTGAAATGTAGCCCCAACCAGGCTGGCTCTTGCTACATTTCAAAGAAGACACCCCCTTATCAACTTATCGAATAGTCAATGGAAAATCCATCGACTATTCGATTAGTTGATTAATTTTAACATCTCCTACCACAAACACCACCTGCATTCTGTTTGCAAATTCTGTTGTCCAAGTGCCCCAAACCAGGTTCTCAAATCCTCTGCAGAACACCCAAACGGGGGCCCTCTGAAAACTCCCTTGAGCACAACTCACCTACAGCCAGAGAGAGCCAGGGGTAGGGGCAAGAACAGAACCCTGGTGTCCTTCCAGTCTTCTGTTCTAGCCACTGGCGCTCACTGAATTTTATACATCGCACTACATCCGCTCATCCATACACAAAACCTCAAATTCACTGGAAATAACTTCCCGGATGTCAGACACAGTACAGGAATAAAAAACTTAAAAAAATATTGGGAATGTTGAGACTAATCTTTTAAACAAGAGGGTGCGACCAAAGGAAAAATAATCTGGAATCTTATTTTTGAAGCTAAGATGCCACAACTCCAACTAGTAGAAATTGACTAAATATACACATTTCTGTTCTCCCCTTCACGGAGATTCATTCTACATGATCCAATTATAGAAGCATTGAAAATGTTCATGAATAACAAATGAGAATTTAAGTTCATTGTATCTGGCTGGGTGGTTATACAATTATACAGCAAACAGAGGCCACCCGCTCTGTAAATTTGATTTTGAGCTTTGCTAGATTGATATTGTAGGAAACACCTCGTAGTGGAGGTATCTTTCCACTTTCAACTTCATGGTAAGCTGAAGCAGCACATGAAATCTCGTTTCAATTCTGCTGCAGTGTAAATGGACTTACGCTATAAGAAGATGCCTATTTTATTTTATATTTAGTCAAAATGATGTTCACTTACTCACGATTGCTTGGAATATACCCAAGTACATACCTCAACGGAGCCAGGTGTTTTCATAAAAGCATACGGTTATGGTATGTGGTGTGGTATTTTTTTAAAAATACCTTTATATGATGAGTAAGAAAAGCTCTAGACCACACACACAGTTTATTCCCCCTGAAAATCTGAATAGGTTGCAGAAAAAAAATAAATGCCAGCAATATGCTCACTTGTCATGTAATAGCACTGAAGAGCCCAGTGACAGGACAGGACTTCATTTTGTTATATAAACATAAAAAAACCACAATCAAATAAAAACCAGTCCCTTTCCCAATGAGTTTATAGTAATCATAGAAACATAGAATCATAGGGGTGGAAGAGACCTCAGGAGTTCATCAAGTCCAGCCCCCTGCCCAAAGCAGAACCAACCCCAACTAAATCATCCTATCCAGGCTTCATCAAGCCGAGACTTAAAAATCTCTAGGAATGGAAATTCCACCACCTCCCTTGGTAACCCATTCCAGTACTTCACCACCCTCATAGTGAAATAGTTTTTCCTAATATCCAACCTAGACCTCTCCCACTGTAACTTGAGACCATTGCTCCTTGTTCTGCCATCTGTCACTACTAAGAACAGCCTCTCTCCATCCTCTTTGGAACCTCCCTTCAGGAAGTTGAAGGCTGCGACCAAATCCTCCCTCACTCTTCTCTTCTGCAGACTAAACATACCCAAATCCCTCAGCCTCACCTCATAGGTCATGTGCTCCAGCTCCCTAATCATTTTGGTTGCCCTCCGCTGGACCCTCTCCAATGCGTCTACATCCTTTCTGCAGTGGGAGCCCATAATTGGATGCAGTATTACAGATGTAGCCTCACCAGTGCCAAATAAATAAAGGGGAATAATCACTTCTCTAGATCTCTGGCAATGCTCCTCCTAATGCACCCTAGTATGCCATTAGCCTTCTTGGCTACGAGGGCACACTGTTGACTCATATCCAGCTTTTCATCCACTGTAATCCCCAGGTCCTTTTCTGCAGAACTGCTACCTAGCCAGCTGGTCCCCAGCCTGTAACAATGCTTTGGATTCTTCCATCCCAAGTGCAGGACTCTGCACTTGTCCTTGTTGAACCTCATCAGATTTCTTGTGGCCCAATCCTCTAATCTATCCCGGTCACTCTAGACCCCATCCCTATCCTCCAATGTATCAACCTCTCCCCTTAGCTTAGTGTCATCTGCTAACTTGCTGAGGGTGCAATCCATTCCCTCATCCAGGTCATGAATAAAGATGTTGAACAAAACCGGCCCTAGAACCAATCCTTGGGGCACTCCATTGAAACTGACCGCCAACCTGACATCGAGCCTTTGATCACCTGTTGGGCCTGACAATCTAGCCAGCTTTCTTTCCACCTTACAGTCCATTTATCTAATCCATACTTCTTTAACTTGCTGGCAAGAATATTATGGGAGACCGTATCAAAAGCTTTGCTAAAGTCAAGGTATATCATCACATCCACTGACTTCTATGATGAAGTAACTGGCTCTGTGGACATGGAGAAGCTAATCAGATTGGTCAGGCATGACTTACCCTCGGTGAATCCATGTGGACTATTCCTGATCACATTTCCCCTCTTCCAAGTGCTTCAAAATGGATTCCCTTCATGATTTTTCCGGGGACTGAGGTAAGGCTGACTGGTCTGTAGTTCCCTGGATTGTCCTCCTTCCCCTTTTTAAATATGGGCACTACATTTGCCTTTTTCCTGTCATCCGGGATCTCTCCCGAGCTCCACGAGTTTTCAGAGATAATAGCTAAAGGCTCTCTAATAACATTTGCCAACTTCCTCAGTACCCTCGGATACATTAAATCCAGACCCATGGATCTGTGTATGTCTGGCTTTTCTAAATAGTTCTTAACCCGTTCTTTCTCCACCAAGGGCTGCCCACCTCCTTCTCATATTGCGTTGCCTAATGCAGTGGTCTGGGAGCTTTCCATATCAACACTATAGTGAGACTAAAATAGAACTTGATAATGATGCTGGTTGCAGTCGTTAGGCCTGATCTGCCAAACAACGAAAGGCATGGATGATATTACTGATATAAGCTACTCTATATACATTAATGGGACTACCCTTTTTTCCCCACCCATGTAATCTTATAAATCTCACCCATAAGGATGATGTGAAATTTAGTCCTGGATCCTGTAATACATCAATAGGCCTGTTGTCAAGGCTTTTCCCCCACTATGGCACTTCGAGTGCACAAGGTGGGGGCCTGCAAGAAACCTTAAAAACACCTTGCCATTAAAGGTTTCTGTTTAAAAACTCCCCAAGGTCACAGATTCCTTGACCTTGGGTGATAGGCAGCGCAGCAGCAGTGTAAGTGCAAAACCCCCCTTAAAAATGTGGAAGACCCACTTGGGAATTTCTTCCAGAGGGGTACCCCAAGCTCTTTTACCACAAGAGAACCTGAAAAAAAAAAGAAATAACTGTCAGCTCTGATAGCTGACTTTTCAGACATAAGCATGCATACACAGACCTCCTATTACCTTCCAGGACACAAGAATCAAATCAGATCATAGTCTTGAAAAAGGTGATTTTTTATTAACAATATATATACACACACACACAAAAAGCATATCGCGTTGCTAGGTGTTCTAGAACAACTGAGGAAAAAAAAACAGATTAAAGCACAGAGAATTGCTTTCCTAGGATTCAACTTTAATTAGTGTATGTGGGCAGGGGCACATGGACTTAGCACAGAGGAGTTTAATCAAACACCACAAAGAAAATAACCTTAACGTGTTTAAGTAAACATTCCCAATGACTTACATATCCAGATCTTCTAGGTCCAGTTCATTTCTGGCATGGGTATTCCTGACGGCTTCAATGCATCATTCTTCCCCCAGCTCCTGGTTTAAAAACTCGCCCAAGGAACTGCAGCAGGCAGATTCCCTTTCAACTTAAATCTCAACATGTTCTTCCCATTTGTTCTCCTGGCTTCCTACTAACACTTCCTGGGTTTAATCCTTTAGTTTCTGAAGGCTGGGATGTTTAGAAAAGGGCAGCACTCTCCTCCCTTCCATCATACCTGCACATTGTATAGTCATTTATTATCTTTGTGTAATGGGAGAGCAAACTATTGCCATTTTGGCAGGGCTCTTTACAGACAATCAAGTGTTCTTCACACACCTGACAGAAGCTGTGTGTAGGAAGCAGGTACAGTATCTTTTCTTCTATACAATGACTGTAAAATGCTCTGGAATCCTTACAAAAAGACACTACAATGTAAAACTGTCTTGGTGTTGGGTTTTCCGGTTATTGTGTTTCAGCAGCATTTAAAACCTGCACACACTACTAAAATGGATTAGAACACTAACTTTTCACTGCAGTGTCTATACCGGGGTGGGGAAACTCAGGCCCAGGGGCCAGATGCGGCCCCCCGGCTTGCCTGGATCCGACCCGAGACTCATGCCTCTCTGCCAGCATTGAGGAGTGCACACTGGTGCTCCAGCCTCCCTGCTACGCCACCACAGGGCTGGAGCACACAAAATCTACTAGGCTGGGCCCCCCCAGGCTCTGGTGGCTAAGGGGAATATGCGGAGTGACTTTCCCCTTCTCAGTCAGGGGCCACCTCAGTGAGGAGGTTTTTTTTTTATTTTTGTTTCTCACTTGTGTGCGGCCCCTGACTGATTTTTCTGTGGGTAGGCAGCCCCTGACCCAAAAAAAGGTTCCCCACCCCACATCTACACAATTGTGTATCCTTTGCTACAAGCTAATTCACTATTTCTTATGACACATCACAACAGACATGCCTATGATCATAATATATCCTACACTATAGAGGACAGGAAGACTTACTCATGCAAAGCTGCACTTGTTCTATAGATATTTAAAAAATATTCAAAGGCTTAGTGCTGCTCTCACTGAAGTCAAAGAAGAAATTCAAATTGACTTCAGTGGAGCAGAATTTAGCCACAAGTGCACACCCAACAATTATTCAAGAACTTGCTGAAATGGAATCGCAAGTTGATATTGTCTTTAATTTACCATCAAAATATGCCATTTGTCACCAAATCATGATTACTGGTAGCATATACTGCCTTTTTCAATGCCATGTCTGCTACATATCCTATAGGAAATCAGAAATTTATCTTCGCTCACATACAACGTAGGAGTAATAAATATAGACTATACCAGTTTGTGTAGATAAACAGCAAACAGTGGTAAGTTCAGTAAATCTGGTTGGGTGGTACACACAGACTATCTTTTAAAATAAGTGTTATCATAGTCATATAGAAGATATGACTTGTTTGGCTATTTTTGACCAACTGCACCTCTTCCAAAATAACCATTTAAAGTAAATTACTGTAATATTTAAAGTAGCATTTACAGTGTGCCGTGCATCAGACCACACCTGATTATTCCAATAAATAACCAAAAAAAAGCGGGTGGGGGTGGGAGGAGAACTAAACATTCAAAGAGAAAATCAATTTTTAAAAACATGCTCTCAGTTCTTATGGCCAGAGTCAGAGCCAACACAATCAACAGCAGGCCAGAGTTTAAATTGTAGGCAAAGTCCTGTTCAGTCCCAGGATCGAGCATGCCCAATGGACAGAGTTCCCTATAAGCTGAGCACTTGGACAGCTACCCAGGTGAGAATCAAATGCCACCCAGCTCATTAGCAGAGTACCCCCAACCTCTCACTACCAGCAGCATGTGTTTCTTTCTATTAGTGGTGCATATCAGCACATGCCTTGATGAACATAACATTTATTCTGCACATGAATGGAAAATGTTACAGGGAACATTGCTAATGGGGACGGAATCTTGAGGAAATTCGGATGCTAAAAATCTAAGAAACCTACTGTGAGTATGAGCAAATTAGAATTCTTCAAAGCCTCATAACTCAGGTAATATTAAAGTAGATTTTCTCGGAGAGGGAAAAGGCACATTCCTGACAAACAGGCCACTCCCTCACCCCTGCAAAATTTTAAGTCCCTGCTCCAAAGTATAGGGAACAAGAGCTGTTTAAAAAAAAAAAAAAAAAAAAAAAAAAAAAATCACCATTTTTTTCCCCCAACAGGAATACAGCACATTTTTCCTTAGACTCGTTTTCAGAAACAACTCAACCATTTTGGTTGGAAATTTCCAGCAAAATTCAGCCTGATGCACCTGCACAGCACGGAAGTTTTCAACCCGAACGTGTAAAGTTTATACTCAAATGGGAATAGAGTCTTAAAATGGGAAAAATCATACAACCTCAACAGGCAGTGCTAGCAACCATGACTGCATTAAAAAAAACATTTCAAGAGGCAACTTGAAGCAAAAGAACACAATGATTTCAAAGGCCAGATTCTAGTCTCAATTACTCCAAAATGAATGGAGTTGCTCTGAATGTATAACTAGCGTAACACTCTTCTGAATTCAGCTCAAAACAATTTCCTTTATTATGATAGTATTTTGGGCCTGCTACATTTCAAGTTTATCGAAAAAGTCTGCCTATCCTCTCAAATGCTGACTGCACCATCCTTTTACTACTATTAATTGTTACTTTATCTATATTCATATTCCCTGAAGCCACATCACTGTGCATGATGTAAGCACTGATTACCAATAGAAGCAAGTCACGGGGCCTGGACTCTCACTACTGTAACCTCAGAAATTAAATATATAGCAGAATCAGGCCCATGAGCCCATCACTGAGAAAGCTACAGCTCATAGGACAAGATCCTCAGCTATGGTAAATCAATCTCAGCTTACTGAAGTCAAAGCAGCGACTCCGAATTGCATCAGCTGAGGTTGTAACCTCATGGTTTTGTCATGTCATCATCATTACTTAGTATTTACTTTATAGGAGCACCCCCTGAACCACAATTAGGATCAGAATCTGTACAGCCAGGTGCTGTATGAACACCCAGAGCAGGGGTGGGAAAAAGGCCCGCCAAGCGGGTGGATCTGGCCCACGGAGTCCCTGCTGCTCCCCCGCCCCCAGGCCAATTAGGGCCTGGGGTCAGGGGAGCGTGCCAAGCCTCCTCCTGCCCTGTGCACTTTGAAGCGCTGCGTGCTGCCCGCAAGATAGGGGAGGAGGGCAGAGAGAGTGGAGGAAGCTTTGCACACTCCCCTACCCCCAGGCCAATCGAGGAACACCCAAGTGCCACGGGTTCCTGAAGGGCGGGAGGAGGCTCCCCGTGCTCTCCCACCCCCAGGCCCTGATTGGCCTGAGGGTGGGGGAGCGTGCCAAGCCTCTTCCAGGCCATGGGTGTCTAATGGGAAGGGGGTGGCAAAGGGGCTCTCTCGCCCCCAGACCAATCATGTTCTGGGGGTGAGGTAGCCCCCACCCTTTCCCACTTAGGCCCCGCCTCTTCCCATTTAGGCCCCGCCCCTTCCAGGGTGGCCCAGGGCTACTTCAAAAATGTTTTCAAGTGGCCCCCAGGCAAAAATTATTGCCCACCCCTGACCTAGAGTCACATGGTCCGTCCCAAAGATCCATGCAAGGATACGGTTACATGCTTCTAATTGGTCCTTCCTTGAAATGGATCCAGATCCAGAAACTGCAGCCCGCAGCTGATGGTTTGCTCCACCAGTCTGGAGCAAAGGAGTTGGTTTTCCCCCATCTCCTGTGCAGTGCAGCTGCAGCCAATATGCCAAAGGATATAATTCAAAGTCAAATATTAGTATATAATACATACCTTTGTCAGTCAGCCCTTAAATATTTGGTAGACTTGTCACTTCCAATCCCCCATAGCAAATTTGCTTTCACTCTTTCGGTTCAGTGAACCCTTTCATAGCACTGGGTATGTCTACACTTGCACCCTCTTTCGAGAGAGGGATGCAAATGAAGACATTCGAAATTGCAAATGAAGCTGGGATTTAAATATCCCACGCTTCATTTGCATAATCACATTATGGCGCTATTTCGAAATAGTGCTATTTGAAAATACAAAATGCTGTGTAGATGCGGTTATTTTGGGAGAACACCCTTCTTCCGAAATAAACCTCATTTTTTGAGGAATAAGGGTTAACAGTTATTCTGGAAGAAGGGTGTTCTCCCGAAATAACTGCATCTACACCGCGATTTGTATTTTCAAATAGTGCCATAACGTGATTATGCAAATGAAGTGCGGGATATTTAAATCCCAGCTTCATTTGCATCCCTCTCTCGAAAGAGGGTACAAGTGTAGACATACCCTCCGGGACTTCTCACTGCCTTTAGAAATACTGCTTGCTCCATCTACCTATTTTGGATGACATCTTACACAGCCTCATCCCTGCACTCCTTTTCTGGAGGAAGGTAAGGGTAGGTATTGTATTGGGCCTCTGTTATCTTCCCTTTCCCCTCCCCTCCCAGTATCAATTGGGAAGTCTTTTTCAGGTGGCCTAGTGCTTACTGGTCTGCCAGAACTGCTTGTCTTGCTGTTTATCTGTTCTAGATAGCTCTTCTTTTGTATTTATTATTTTCATTTCATTATCAGGTATAAGATGCTTTGACTTTCAATGAGACTGGGGCTCTTATGTGCCCAATTTAACTTTTGAAAATGCTCGTAGGGTCCCTTTGGTGTTTTTGAATGCTTCACCCACTATGTCCTAAGAAGATTAAAGATTTTTGAAGGTGTTAAATCAATAATATTATTAATATATTAACACAGACTGTGTCCTACACAATTCAGAGTACATGTGACTGCAGACCTAAAGAAAAGAGGTTTCTGTGTAAGCTACAGCATGATGTTATTAAATAAAAGAATACACTGACTTGTCGGTTCATGGTAGAATACGGGTTGTTTGTTTGCTCGCTCTCAATAGGCCGATCAATATAGTATTTGAGTGTATTCCTTGAATTAGAAATCAAGTATTTATACTGTTACAATGCCACCCTTCATGTCTACAAATTAAATGAAAAATGGGTTGTGCCACAAAGTGTTCAAACAAAAATACGGTCAACAAAAGATACAGTGCAAGTAGCACAGTATTACCTCAAATTATTTCTTTAGAAATTACATACAAAAGAACTGAGAACAGAAGGAATAGATGGGGAGGAAGGAAAGTTATATTTTGACAAACAACATCTTTCAAATCACCGTTAATAAGTTATTACGATAAACACACACCATAACACTGCTAGAAAGATTGTAACCTCAACCTCACAGATTTTCTAGATCTTCAACACACAGGCCTGCCTGTCTGGTCTACTCTGAGGCATTTATCCAATAATGGATTCATCTTCTGAATACCCATTAATGAATTCTTAATATTCTCAAGCCCATGCCCTTAATAATAGCACTAGTAACGTGCACTATCCTTCATGCAAGAACTTCACTCATCATTACAAAAGCTGTCATGACAAATATCGAAAGTGTCAACCAGTAAGTAACAAAATTTATTCCACACACAGCTGGAAAAATTAGAGGGAACATTGGAAATCATTCAAAGATTGACCATTGACACCAAAGACCAGCAAGGCAGCTTCCAAGTTCAAATGGTTTAGAATTTCCAGTGTTTTATGAACAATGACTTGAGCTGTTTCCTTCCTTCAGGAATGACTGTTAGGTAAAGTGCAGGGGAGAGGAGCCAGGTAAAACCACATGTGATGCTTCAGCATATGTTTAACCATGCAAAGGAAAAGCAGATTGATTTCTTGGCAGGAAGTCAATGTACAAGCCCAAATGAAATAATCTAAGTAAACCATGACCTCCCCAAAAGTGAACCACCATGTAGTGAAGACCTTCAGAGCACTTAAGTTATTAAAACACTTGGTCTTTCATTTTAAGGCATCTACAACCAATCTGAGACTTGCTGGCTAAGATTCTATCCTCCCACTGTAAATTCCCTAACAGCCCTGACTCTTCAGGAGTTTATACAGGGGTCTCAGGTCTTCTTCGTACTGACATCAAATTCCTCCTGACTCTGACTGAGCCCTATGGAAGCCAAGGAATTAGTTAAGTGGAATTAGACCAACACCCATCAGGAATGGTCTAGATGGTGTTTGGTCCTGCCATGAGTGCAGGGGACTGGACTTGATGACCTCTTGAGGTCATGATTATCACTAATGTTCCAATCCCAACTGAACTAATTTAAAAACCCAACATGCAGTCTCACTCAGTTCTAATCCCTTCCTTTATTCTCCTTCATTCTCAAATTACACACATTTTAGTTAACAGTGTAACTGCTGAAAATTTCAGTGGTTATATGCGGGGCGGCAGCCAGCTCTCCAGGAGCCAGTGTGCACCAGGAGCCAGCTTTTAAGCGGGCTTCCCGCGCATACCAGCTCCCGCCTGCTACTCCAAGTGGCTGCCTCTGATACAGAGGCTTATGCTTATCGGTTACCCCTTTAAATAGCTACACTCTTAGGGCTCACCTAGACTATACTGAAGGAAAAGCGTCTTTTCAAAAAAGGGGAGGGTTCGCCGAAAAAGCCGCATCCAAACTACTTTCCCGCAGAATTTGCATATCCTCTTTCGGCACTTTGGTGTAGTCTAGATGAGCCCTTACATCCCTGCTATTAAACCCTGTCATTCATTCATCCCTCCTCCCAATTCATTCCAATCCACATTCTTGATCACATCCTCACCACCGCTTACTATCTTCTTCTCCTCATTTTCCAACCCTTTTCCGTTCCACCATCCCAGAACACACACTTCGTGACTTTGAGAAAAAGACAGAGAAAGGTCTCACACACCCCTGCTCTCAAATTTGTCTAGGTAAAGATCAAATGCACTCATGCAACATACAATGAAATTCTGCTTCTACAGAAGTCAATGGCAGAACTCCCAGGGACTTCAACAACAACAAGATCAAACCTCTGGTTGGAACCAAGAATAATTTAGCAACTGTACTCTCCTGTGCATTGTGACCGTTTTTAAAAACTGATCTCATCTGTACTGGTGTAAATCCAGAGTAGCTTAATGGAGTTACTGCAACTCTGCACCAGTATAAATGAATTCAGAATCTACTTTATTGTTTCTGTTTACCTATAATATCTACCTCCTTGCTAACAAAAGTCAGTGCATGATATAGGTCTGATCACACTTCTGAGCACTGTACACATTTGTCTGTATCATGTGGCAATCTCTATACATTGGCACAGAGCAATTGTGTTAACCTCACTACACTTTTCAGTGGAAAACCAGTCCTTAATTCTTGAAAACGTGTATCTTACGGGAAGCAGAACACTGGACAACTTGTTAGTCAGTGACTCATTTCCAAGTGCTACTCAACAGGCCAACAAGCTTCCCTAAACTGGATTAACCACTATGGAATCTAAGTCTCTACGATGAAAAAAGCCACCTCATAAATCTGACTCTGAATTTGGGAGCTTCAAGGTATGTCTACACTACAGAGATTTTTCGAAAAAACTGCCATTTTTCTGAAAAACTTTTGATTACGTCCACACTGCAATCGCGTTCTTTCCAAAGAAAATCAAAACAGAAGAGGGGTTTTTCCAACATTGATAATCCTCTTTCTACAAGGAAGAAGCCTTTTCCCGAAAGAGTCCTTTCAGAAAAAGGGCGTGTGTGGATGGGAAAGAGGGACTTCTTTTGGAAGAAGAGGAAAAAGCACAGGTGCTCTGGTGGCCACTCCATCCATAGTAATCACAGCTTAAAATGTGAGATTAGCGTCCATTCAGTGTGGACCCTCTTTCGAAGTAGCAGATGGCTTTTTTAAACGCACTTTGGCAGTGTGGACACTCTTCCGAAAAAACTTCTTCCGAAAGAAGCCTGGAGTCTAGACGTAGCCCCAGATCTCAAGGATTACCTTCATACAGAATTTGCTTCCTCGTCAAATAGTGTAGAGGAAATAAGCACTCAAACAGCAATTTTAAAGTTCTAGGTAGAGCAGACTCACTACTACAAATAAGTTAGAAATGTATTGCTGATTTACAGAACGTGAGCATTGTAAACCACCACACTGAATTAAATTACTGTTTCAAAACTAGCCTGAAATCTTGAGATCTAAAATACACTGGGATTTGCTTACCAATTCCATTTGTTTTTAAAAGTATTTTAGGAAAAAGGAAATAATTTCTGCCACTTGTGCACTTTAGAAGAATATAATTTTCTTCAATACTGGGGCTGCAATTTGCTTCGTAACTGCTGGTAAACTACATTCCTGATCTTCTTCTAGGAATATTTTAAAACACAAGGGCATCTTTGATCTGTGGGAGACAAGCTAACCTGATCACAACACTCAGTAATTAATGGCAGAGGGAGTCTCTCCTGCTTAATGCCTTTAATTAAACTTACTCCATTCAGAAATTAGCAGCAGCTGTACAAATCTGAGAGAGACCTACATCTGTGGAGCCTGGAGCAGCTGGAGTTCCCACATCACCCACCTGGAGGCCACATAGAGCCACTTCCAAGAAACAATGTGAAGGGTAGATGCAGCAGGAAGTACTGGCCAAAGAGGCCAGAGCAACAGCACTGCAGCCCTGTACCAAGATCCTGCTTACTATTTAACCATGAAGAGTGCACTAAGCAACCACACAGACTTCTGTCTAGCCAGGAGGACTGAGCCTGACCCTGCTTTGCAATCACTAGTCTCTGACCCCAGTCCGATGCTGATCCTGACTTCAGCCTGGTAACCACAAGGACCAGGTTGGTTTGCCTCTCTGATCATTTAAAAGGAGAGGATTTTCTTTTCCAGATATTAAAATCCAATCCAGTCTCAGAGGGGTAACCATGTTAGTCTGCAACTTTAAAAAAAATAAAGCGTAGTCCTCTAGCACCTTAGAGACTAACAAAAATATATACAGTACCATGAGCTTGCATGGGCAAAACCCACTTCCTCACATGAGTGGAGAAAAATGGGAAAACCTCCCAATTTATAACAGAAAAAGAAGGGAGAGGGGGAGAAAAAGAAACACCTGTCAATTGTAGCACTGGTGCTAATGAGGTTAACTGAGTGGGTTGTGTCCCATCCTTAGCTTTTGATGTCATTTAGGTGTTGAATATAACGGCCCATCCAGTTCATGTCTCTCTCTCATGGACTGAACAAAGTGTCAAATTTTGTATATGAAGGCCCGTTCTGCAGTGTCTCTCTATAGTTGGTTCCTGAAATTCCTTTGAAGAAGAATGGCTACTTTTAAATGAGTGCCCAGGTAAGTTAAAATGTGCTGCTACAGGTTGTGTATTAACATTTCTAATCCCCGACTTGTGTCCATTTAACCTGTGTCATAGAAACTGCCCGGTTTGGCCAATATACATGGCAGAGGAGCATTGCTGGCACTTGATGGCATATGTCACATTACAGGATGTGCAGAAGGGAGGTGAGGACAAAACAAAATATCGGGGGGGGGGAGGGGAGAGGGAGAAGGGCAGAATGAAGTCAGATAAGTGGCACTCTTCAGCAAATAGACCCTGTTTGAGTTAAATATCTTTCAACACACTGAGTAAAACCGGTGCACAAGCCTGTGTAGACACTTATTTCAACTTATTGTGGTTTAATCCTGGTTTTAATCAGCTTAATCTAAATTGATATACACCAGATTCACATCTGATCACATTGCTATTTTTGCACCTGTTTAACAAAACACTCCTATCACTTTGCATGTAGATCAGCCCTCGAGCCAATCCAGAATAGTAAAGATAAAGGGATGCTACTGGGATGGTTATTGAATTCCCACTTCTCATTACACCAATCTGAAGCAGTTCAAACATGGAAAGGATTGAAATGCCATTTTTCATTATCACTGGCAGGAGCAACAATCATTCCCATACCAGGCCCTGCTGTGACCTCTTTATCCCTATCAGCATATCCGTGGCAAGTCAGCATTAAAAGAAAAGCAAGTTAAATCCTAAACCTTTCATAAACTGTAAAACCTTTCTGGTCTAATGATGACTAAAAATAGAGTCTTCAGAGAAATAAGTTACTATCACCTTATATCTGGTTGTATCCATGTGTTTGGAACTGCCCGCCAGATCCCATCAGTTCCAAGCCACAGTAATAAAGGAGCTTAAATGAGAAATCTTATCAACTAGTTGGCTTTTTGCATCTCTCATCACCAATATGAAACAGCTGGAAACTGAATTCCACTGTGGCAGAATGACCTTTGGACTTGCACATCCAAAGGTGGCATCTGTAAAGGCAGACATTCAGTACAGAGTGTCTAGACAGAACATCTACATACTGTATTTACCCTATATAAAGTGGGGGGGGAGGGGAGAGCAAGAACTCTGGTTCTTTGTAGCCAAGACAGAAGAACACAGGACTGTAAGGCTAGGTCTAGACTGCAGGCTTCTTTCAGAAGAAACTTTTCCAGAAGAGATCTTCCCAAAAAAACTTCTCCCGAAAGAGAGCATCTATACTGCCAAAGCACATAGAAAAAAGCGATCTGCTTTTTCAACAGATAGCATCCATGCAGTGTGGACACTCTCTCACATTTCAGCTGTGATAGTTATGGGCAGAATGGCCACAAGGCACCTGTGGTTTTTCCTCTTCTTTCAAAAGAACTCCCTCTTCCCCGTCCACATATGCCTTTTTCCGAAACAGCTCATTCAGAAAAGGCTTCTTCCTCGTACAAGGAATTATCAATGCCGGAAAAACCCCTCTGTTCTTTTGATTTTTTTTTCCCAAAAGAACACAATTGCAACGTGGACGTAATTGAATTTTTTTTGGAAAAAAAAGCAGTTTTTTCCGAAAAAAATCTGTAGTATAGATATAGCCTCAATGAAGTAGCATCAAGAAAAAGCAAGAATAGTGCTGACGACACTTGTATATGGGCACATGAAAATATCTTGTGGAACTCCACGATGCCTGAGAAAAGTCTTACTAAAATACTTGGAATGTACATTCTTTTGGTCAGGGAGCATCTTTTTGTGCTGTGTTTGGAAAACACCTAGCACAATGGAGTGCTGGTACATGCTGTTGTAATAAAAGTTACAATAATAACATCCAAAGGGCCCAAAAACCTGAATCATAGGACTAGTAATGATTCCATTCTCAAGTTTCTTAAAAACAGACTGACTCACCAACTTCAGATTTATTATTAGCTATTATTGATTTATACTGCATTGTACCAGAAAGGCTTAATTGTTCTAGCTCTTTACAAGGAAGTACTGGGGTATTAGACAAAGGCAGGCATTTTGTACTGCAGGTATTTTTCAGCCTTCCCAAGAGTTTGGATTGTCTTGAAAGCCAGTGTAAAAATGAAACCAGAGGGATACATTGCCACTTTTGTGTCTTGTGAAAGGAAAAAGAAAAGAAGCCATGGCACAGGGAGGCATAATAATGCTGCTTCTCAGAGGAAAGAGACGGTACAATCCTACCCAAATCCATCAGCCCCCAAGCAGTGCAACAGAGTGTCGAAGGTGGGAAAGTGTTCATTTTCCTTCAAAGAAAATAAATGATGTGAAAGGGCAGGTCTCTAGGGGTATATCGACACTGGGATAAAACACCTGCTGCTGGCCCATAACACTGACCCAGATGCACAGGGCTCAGACTGTGGGTCATAAAACTGCAGTGTAGACATTTGAGCTTGGGCTGGAACCTTGTCTCTGGGACATTCACCCTGGAATCCAGCCTGAGCCCGAATGCCTACACTGCAATTTTATAGCCTAGAGGCCAGGTCTTTGACAGACCAGATGCAGATGCTTCACTGCAGCATAGACAAAATACAACCCTCAGTAGTTATAAGGATGATTAGCTGGCCTGCCGACAGGGGGAGGGCAAAGGGAGCAGTTGCCCTGGAACCTAGCGATTGTAGCAGCGGTAGTGGCTAGAGACCCAGGCCCTTTAATTCACTGCTGAAGCACCATGCCACGGGGGAGGTACACCATCTGCTCCAAGCTGCATTAAGGGCTGCGGGAGGGAGCACACCACACTCCAGGGAGTGCTAAGGGCTGGGCGGGGGGGGGCCACATTGTGTTCCAAGGAGCGCCCCCGCCCCCAGCTAAGGTCTTCTGACCTGCCTCTTCTACCCTCAGCCCCGCCTCTTTCAGGAGCATAGAGCCAGCTCCCACCCCCATACACACCTTGCCTGGGGCCCGATAGAGGCTGTTTGCTCCCCGATGAGGAGTATCTTTATTTACATAAAGAACCATAGCATTGTTCTCAGCACTGAGAGCTGGACATGTGTAAAAACCAGGATCTATCTATTTTAATGCTGCAGAAAAGCAACTCTGGGGGCGTGGGGATGGGGGAAGAGTTTAAACAGTTTCCTACCAAACAGCAGGTACCTGAATATGGACTATATTAGAAACATCACACTGAAAGGTCTGTTATTACACTACCATGGCACCACAAACACACACACACACACACACACACACACACACGCGCGTACGTAACACAACCTGTGTTTCTAGGCACTTACTGCAGGAAAAAGGTAGATTTCCCAACATTTCTGCAGTTGCTGAAGAGGTGTAGATTTAGATTTAAAGAGCAGCACATACCATTTGTTGTTGATGCCTTTAAGAGCAACTAAGAAAACAGCAATACCTACAGGGCAGGAGATAGCAAAGGCTTTAAAAATGGACCAGCAATGGAATGTTTTGCAGATATCAGGAAAGAGGGAAGGAAAGCAGCCAACCCCTTTTATTTGGCAATTGTTAGGATTCCGAAGTGAGTTTTAAAACTGAATTAGAATAGTTGTACCTGTTATGCATTTGGGCTAATAAAGTCAATGTGCTGGAAAGGCTGGCTCATGGTGACCAGCCACTGGATCAGATTCATCATTGCCTTAGACCTAGGACATTGAGTTCAAGGGAGCTATGCCAATTCGGCCCTTGTGTAGTAATGTGTTAAGTGCATATAAACTAGCACCATTCTGATTTGGCGCCATTTCTCACTTACCTTACATAGGTGTAAATGACTACTCTAGACGCATGGCAGTACCAATACAGGCCCTTGGTTAGAGACAATTCCAAACTTGTCAACGGCAGTGCAGACAAGCCCAAAGAGTCACATTGGGTCAAATTTGACCCAACCTCGTCTTTACAGCCAGACCAACACAATTGGACGCCTCCGTTTACTTGCACCCACAACTTCAAACACATAATTAAAGCTATCATGGGCTAGGCTACGGTGAACCACTGAATATTCAATCAAGGGTTATCAACACTAAGCAAACCATGAAGTATCCTGGCAGAAAGAAAAATTACTCCGTACCACTTTACCAAATAGCTGGGTTGTTAATACACCACAAGTTCACGCTGATTAGGAAGGTGCTAAACAAGGAAATGGGTTCAATTCCCTCCTCTGCCACAGAGTTCCTCGGTCACCTTGGGCAAGTCGCTTAGAGGATCTCTGTGGCTCAGTTCTCAGTCTGTCAAATGTAAGTAACAGGACTTTCCTACCTCATAAGGGTGTTGCCAAGTTCACATTAAAGATAGTCAAGTGCTCAGATAAGCACTCTGTAGCTCCCATCATCCTGCTAAGTTTGCCAAATAAACAGGGGTTTAATTTTTTTCATCTTTGTTCATTGTATGACTCTTACCCAAGGGTTCTTCACAGCAGCTTGGGCTAGCTGCCCAAGCACATATGTAGGACCTTGGATGGGATTGCTAAGGATGCAAAAAATGTTAAATAAATTAACCATGTAACCAATCAAAATTCCATTGGATACATGGTTAAATGGGCTCCGCAGACTGCTGTCTCCATGGGTTCCAGCAACCCCCGGCCCTCTGCCCACCGGTGGCCCCCAACTCCACAACCTGCTGGTCACTGCCAGCGCACGCACCCTTGAAGAGATGAACTGCTAACAGGAATCAATAAGCATCATCTTATCAGTTAACCAGTTAAACTCTTACATCTCTAGACTGTACTTGGGTGGCTAGCCTGTACCACCACATATACGTTCTTGTTATAGTAAATTATCCCGGATGCAGCAAGTCTGTGTATGTCTAACCACACAGGGAATCACACCTCCCAAATGCAGTGCAGATGTCCCCGCACTAAGTCACACTGGGTCAAATTTGACCCAGCCAGGTCTTTAAAGCCAAACCAACACAACTGGACACCTCAGTTTATTTGCACCCACAACTTCACAAACACAAACCGCTTGAAGGTACAAATAAGAGCATTTACATAGCTAATGAACAGATTCCTCACACAAATCAGATACTTCAATGCCTGTTATTGGCACCTGCAAGTGTATGTGTGGTCAAAAATATGGCCGCATGAAATACACTTGCATTTTTAGATAGGAGTTTCTAAAACTCTCTCATACTTAACTCCTTCTGTTGGACTGAGGTTTTTAATGATTCCCTGGCTCTCATAAGAAGGTTTTTATGTATAAAAACAGCCTCTGCATAGTTCCTGTGGTACTTTGATTTCAGTCTGGTTGATACCTGGTATCCTCAGTATTTAAGGGAAAAGAGGTCACTCTTCTCCCAGACCATAGCTTTTCTCATCTGATTTCTTAAAATTACCCACCTCAGTAACTGAAATTGTTGTTTCTGACCATGTAGCAACCTCTGTTTTCCCAGAGGGAGAGGATTACATTTCCTAATAACTGGCAGTGCAATAATCCCCTAGGGCAAGACCCTACCTTTCTCAGCCACATACACTGCGGTCTTAAATAACTGTTCTTGTTTCCCCCGCAGTGTTCTGAAATATTGTGAAAAACGTGTTTAAATTCTTTGCTTTTGCCCTCAAAAAAAATTTTTTTTTGAGACCTAACTTGCACTAAAACCGACAATTAACTCCCAAGAGAAACAAATAATTGGAGGACCATAGTCAGCCAGTATAAGAGACAGTTTGAATTATCTTTGGCAACAGTTTACCCTAGACATCTCTTCAACAAGGAAAACTGTAAAAGTTGTATGCATTTGTTAATCATAGGTGTTATCATTGAGGTAACCATCAGGTATAGAATTGGCCAAGTCACAGAGGATCAGAGACAGAGATGCTACATGATACAGTTTATTTAATCTAGTTGTAGAACCCACTAATAGAATGATAGCAAATTAGAAATAGTTATGGAATAATCTTATATGCTGAAGTATTTATTCAACAAGTTTAAAGCTAATCCTCCTAAAATTTCATGCAAGATTGACATGCTTTCAAGAATATGCACTTTTCAAAGGACATTCTTTTGGGAGTCTTAATGTATTGTTTAATGAAGTCTCCACTTTACTGAACAAAATAATGCAAAACACACATATAGGCCACTGTAGCAAGTTGCAAGTGAAAGTGCCCTCTCACCTATACACCGAAGGGTGTGTCTAGACTGGCAAGATTTTGCGCAAAAGCAGCCGCTTTTGCGCAAAAAACTTGCCAGCTGTCTACACTGGCCGCTTGAATTTGCGCAAGAACACTGACGATCTAATGTAAGATTGTCAGTGTTCTTGCGCAAATACTTTGACGCTCCCGCTCGGGAAAAAGCCCTCTTACACAAGTGTTCTTGCGCAAGAGGGCCAGTGTAGACAGGGAAGGAATTTTTTGCGTAAGAAAGCCCCAATGGCGAAAATGGCCGCCGGAGCTTTCTTGCGCAAAATCGCGTCTATACTGGCCACGGATGCTTTTGCACAAAAGCACTTTTTGCGCAAAAGCATCTGTGCCAATCTAGACGCTCTTTTGCGGAAATACTTTTAACGGAAAAGTTTTTCTGTTAAAAGTATTTCCGCAAAATCATGCCAGTCTAGACGCAGCCTGAAGAGTCTATTTCCTATGGTGAATTCAGAAGCAAAAAGAGAAAATTGCCTAGCTTTATACAAAAAACAATGCTTAGGAAAACTGAAACTTTCATAGAATCATAGAATACTAGAACTGGAAGGGACCTCGAGAGGTCATCAAGTCCAGTCCCCTGCCCTCATGGCAGGACCAAGCATTGATGGTCCCTGAGATGTCTATCCAACCTGCTCTTAAATATCTCCAGTGATGGAGATTCCACAACCTCCCTAGGCAATGTATTCCGGTGTTTAACCACTCTGACAATTAGGATTTTTTTTCCTAATGTCCAGCCTAAACCTCCCTTGCTGCAATTTAAGCCCATTGCTTTTTGTCCTATCATCAAAGGAGAAGGAGAACAATTTTTCTCCCTCCTTGTAACATCGTTTTAGATCATTTAAAACAGCTATCACATCCTCTCAGTTTTCTCTTTTCTATACTAAACAATCCCAATTCTTTCAGCCTTCCCTCGTAGGTCATGTTTTCTAGACCTTTAATCATTTTTGTTGCTCTTCTCAGGACCTTCTCCAGTTTCTCCCCTTTTCTTGATATGTGATGCCTAGAACTGAACAATACTCCAAGTTAGGTCTAATCATTGCAGAGTAGATTGGAAGAATGACTTCTCATGTCTTGCTCACAATGCTCCTGTTAACGCATCGCAGAATAATGTTGGCTATTTTGGCAACAGTGTCACACTGTTGACTCATATTTAGCTTGTGATCCACTATGATCCTTGTATCCCTTTCTGCAGTACTCCTTCCTAGACAGTCGCTTCCCATTCTGTATGTGTGAAACAGATTGTTCCTTCCTAAGTGGAATACTTTGCATTTGTCCTTATTAAACTTCATCCTATTTACCTCAGACCATTTCTCTAGTTTACATTAGCTAGCCACAATGCAACAGCTTCAACAGGACCTAAAAATGTTATAAGACGTCCACCACTGTCAGCTCTTTCCCCCTTTCTGTTGAGCGAGGCAGGCACTTAACTCACCCCACAAGAAACAACTTTGGAGCCTACTCCACCTAACTCAGCAGTTCCCACCTGTGGATCACTAAGCAGAGCTAAGAATCCCTGCAGCCTGGATTTGGGTGCCAATCTCACAGAGATGGGCAAAGTTTAGCATGCACTACTCTTGTTGGCATCTGAGGTAAAAGGGGGCCAGTATGGGCTGCTACAGCGTACCGGTAAGAAGTAGCCATTGGTACCATCCCATACACGGCCGACGTTAAAGTGCTGCCGCAGGAGTGCTTTAATGTTGCTACCCATTTGGCTCACTACCATCCCAATCAGCGGTGCTGCCAAGACCCTACTGGGGCCCATGAGCAAAAAGGGCAGCTGCCCTGGGGCCTGATGATTTAGAAGGGCCCGGGGCTCCCAGCCACTATACCAAAGCAATGGCAGCCAGAGAGCCAGGACTTGCAAACGGAAATGGCAGCCATGACGGACTGGCTAGGGGATCTGACCCCTAGTACCACCGCTTCCACCCAAAGTGCTGCCCACTTCAGGTGCCCAGAGCACCCAACCCCTCCCCCCCCTCCACACACACACTTCCCAGGACCCCAACATACCAATAACTGCAGGCACTTGCCAACCAGGGGAGAAAGTATCTCCTATTGGCCAGCTTAGGCAGGGAGCCGATTCTTGTGAACTGCATTTTAAAGCAACTTCTTCTCCCCATGCATTTGTATAGGGAGCCTAGGCACCCAACTCAGGCTCTCTGGACAGCAGTGTTGTTTCTGTGACTTTTACATGTCTAAATATGCACTGAGCATTGCAACGCCCAGGTCCCTTATGGATCCAGGCCTCTGTAAAATCAGACACCTTTCAACCAGCATGCAAGGAATGGCCTAATTGAACTACTTCTTGTGTCAGTAGCTGCAGAACCAGGCATTCTGGCTGGTAGGGACAACACCACCACTTGAGCTTCACAGCATGGACTAGTTTTATTCCCAACAGCCTTGGCTGCCACACCCAGAGGAGTGAGAATTCCAATTATAGAAGGCAGTTTTAATTTCTGCTGGAACTCCACAGGAGACCTGACAAAGGACAGAAGCAGGGATGCACTGATTTCAATGCAGCCAACATCTGTCCAAGTAACTCTCCTCCTCAGCTAGTGCTCTCCAATTTAGAGGTTGTTTGCACTGGCTAAATGGGTCCCAGAAACAACAGCCTACTTCTGACATTTTCAATCCCAGGGGCCTGCCTAGTTTGTAGAAGCTGGCAAAAATTGGCTCTCTAGGATTAATCCCACTGGTCTCCTAAATGGCATCTGGCTAGTCTCATCCTACAAAACACTAGCTCCACGTAATTTCAAGTTCATGCCACACATGCAACCTGATCAGGCATTTTAAATGCGGTTTCAGTTATTCATGCTTATTTTCTGCTTGCCTAAACCCTGTTCTAATGCCAACTTGTGTCCCTATGCAGTATGTCTTTTTTTCCCCCCTCCATGGTTTGTTTAAAATAATCCTCTTTAACTCTGCTATAGAAAAATATAAAAAGGGAAAAGGTAAAAATAAGTTTCACTTGCACACAAGGATGTCTCAGCAGATCAGGAATAACAAACAAAACAAAACAAAAAACAAACAAGTTGTATAAAGTGAGTTATTTTGGCCACATCAGAAATTAACAGAGATTGTAAAAAGTCATGGAAACAGGATATCAACTTCCTAGTGCTTCTTAACTATTCATAGATTTAGTCAGTTTAAGAGTATTGGGAGCTGTGGTTTAGTGGATTAGTCACAACAGGCTATTAATCTCTGCATCCTCAGCATTAATCCAGCCATGAGCGAACTGATTGAAAAATAGTTCTTATGTGACCAGAAAAGCTCCCAAGCAATGTTCTCTTACCTACCTGAATCCCAGCAGTTGAGGTCACAGTTTAATGACACTGTTCACAAAAAGCCCATTTGCCTTTTCTGCTTACTTCCCAGAAAACCTGGGGCCAGAAAGATCTGGGAGAGTATCATCTTGCCTAGTTTTAAGTTTTTCCACTGTAAACTAAGGTCTGAAATTTTGACGGGAAATGGGGGGACAGGGGGAGGGGGTTGTTCGCTTTATATTTCATTTCAATTTCTATTCACAAAGCGTGCTTTGTTTCCCTGACTGAAAACCCAATACACGTTTCATTTAGGACAACTCACAGAATTACACGTGTCTAGAAAAATAAAATTCTAAATAAATGCACATCAGTGTGTTTCTAAACAAGTGCCTATAAAAAAAAAATCTGACATCAGGCATTCTGCACATGTCACAGTCTATGGATAGGTCTACACTGCAGGCACACAGAGAAAACCTGGCTTGAATAACAATAGTCATGAAAGTGAAGCTACATGGACAGCAGCTATTCTACTATGTATTCATGGTCCCAGGTGGGCAGAGTTAGAATGTCTACAGGTGGTGCAATGAAACCTCACAGCTGCAGGACAGACACACCTTAATTAAAAATATTGTAGAGGGGTTGTTTTAATGCAAAAGATCTGGTACTATGTAAAGCCTTTGTCTGAACTTCTGTGCCACGAAAGATAACAGAGCAAGTAATTAAGGAATTCATCTAAGGGTGAATATAAGCAAACCAGACAGGTATGCAGGGGCAAGATTAAAAAGGCAAAGGCACAAAACAAGCTCAAACTAGCTACAGAAATAAAAGGAAACAAGAAAACTTTCTATAAATATATTGGAAGCAAGAGGAAGACCAAGGACAGGGTAGGCCCATTGCTCACTGAGGAGGGAGAAACAGTAACAGGAAACTTGGAAATGGCAGAGGTGCTTAATGACTTCTTTGTTTCAGTCTTCACCAAGAGGTCTGATGATGATGAAGGAATGCCTAACATAGTAAATGCTAGTGGGAATGGGGTAGGTTTAGAAGATAAAACAACAAGAGAACAAGTTAAAAATCACTTAGAAAAGTTAGATGTCACCAGGGCCTGATGAAATGCATCCTAGAATACTCAAGGAGCTGATAGAGGAGGTATCTGAGCCTTTAGCTATAATCTTTGAAAAATCATGGAAGACAGGAGAGATTCCAGAAGACCGGAAAAGGGCAAATATAGTGCCCATCTATAAAAAGGGAAATAAGAACAACCCAGGAAACTACAGACCGGTCAGTTTAACTTCAGTGCCAGGAAAGATAATGGAGCAAGTAATTAAGGAATTCATCTACAAACACCTGGAGGATAATAAGGTGATAGGTAACAGCCAGCATGGATTTGTAAAGAACAAATCATGTCAAACCAATCTGATAGCTTTCTTTGATAGGATAACGAGTCTTGTGGATAATGGAGAAGCGGTGGACGTGGTATACCTAGACGTTAGTAAGGCATTTGATATGGTCTCGCATGATCTTCTTATCAATAAACTAGGCAAATACAACCTAGATGGGGCTACTATAAGGTGGGTGCATAACTGACTGGATAACCGTTCTCAGAGAGTAGTTATTAACGGTTCACAATCATGCTGGAAGGACATGACATAAGTGGAGTTTTGTAGGGGTCTGTTTTGGGACCGGTTCTGTTCAATATCTTCATCAACAATTTAGATATGGGCATAGAGAGTACGCTTATTAAGTTTGCAGATGATACAAAGCTGGGAGGGGTTGCAAGTGCTTTGGAGGATAGGGTTATAATTTAAAAAAAAAATCTAGACAAACTGGAGAAATGATCTGAGGTAAATAGGATGAAGTTTAATAAGGACAAATGCAAAGTACTCCACTTAGGAAGGAACAATCAGTCTCACACATACAGAATGGGAAGCGACTGTCTAGGAAGGAGTACTGCAGAAAGGGATCTAGGGATCATAGTGGACCACAAGCTAAATATGAGTCAACAGTGTGATACTGTTGCAAAAATGGCAAACATGATTCTGGGATGCATTAACAGGAATGTTGTGAGCAAAACATGAGAAATCATTCAAACTTGCTGCCTATTAATTTCATTTGGTGATCCCTAGTTATTTTATTGTGGGAATAAATGAATAATTTTTCCTTATTCACTTTTTCCCATACCAGTCATGATTTTATAGACCTTTATCATCTCCCCCCCCTTTAGTCTTCTCTTTTCTAAGATGAAAAGTCTTTCTAATCTCTCTTCGTATCAGACCCGTTTCAAACCCCTAATCATTTTTGTTGCCCTTTTCTGAACCTTTTCCAATGCCAATATATCTTTTTTGAGATGAGGCGACCACATCTGTACACAATATTCAAGATGCGAGTGTACCATGGTTTTATACAGAGGCAATAAGATATTTTCGTCTTATTCTCTATCCCTTTTTTAATGACTTCTAACATTCTATTTGCTTTTTTGATTGCCACTGTACAGTGAGTGGATGTTTTCAGAGAACTATCCACAGTGACTCCAAGATCTCTCTCTTGAGTAGTTGTAGCTAAATATTTGATAAAAATAAACTTCTATGAATTCTGAATCCGGTATAGTGATGTTCTAGACTATTCTGGTATCAATAATGAAGTAGGAAAAGATGGAGATGATTATACATGACAACTAAAGGCTCAGATACCTCTTCTATCAGCTCCTTGAGTATTCTAGGATTCAAGTCACCAGGGCCTGATGAAATTTATTACTTTTCTAAGTAATTTTTTAACTTGTTCTTGTTTTATTTTAACTTCTAAACCTACCCCATTTCCAGTCGTATTCACTAGGTTAGACATCCCTTCATCATCATCAAATTTCTCTGCATTACCATTTTTTGCTTTTGTTTCTGGTACAGTCATGAGAAAATTGGTACGTATTTCATTGGTGGCCGCTATTAAGTCACGGTCCAACTACAATTAATACATCTGTTCCAACATTTTGAACACACCTGCTCCTACCACATTATTGAAACCAGAATAGTCTAGAACGTTACCATATCAGATTCAGAATTCATAGGAGTTTACTTTAATCAAAATATACTTTCTGCAGAACTTTAGTAGTTTGATCAAGGGTGGTGCAAATTCCATCTCACATGGAATCATGGGACATGGAAGGGACCTCAATTGTTCACTATGTCCAACCACCTGCACTCAAGGCAGGACTACATAACTAGATCATTCCTGACAGGTGTTTGTCTAACCTGCTCTTAACCTCCAATGATGGAGATCCCGTGTACTCCATAGGCAATTTATTCCGTGCTTAACCACCCTGACAATGTTAGAAAGGTTTTCCTATTGTCTGAGTTAAACTTCTCTTGCTGCAATTTAAACCGATTACTTCTTATTCTATCCTCAGAGCTTAAAGACAAGTTTTCACCCTCTTCCTTGTAACAAACTTATGTACTTGAATGCTTATCCCCCCTCAGTTCTCTCTTCTCTAGACTCAACCTCATTTTTTTTCTAGTCTTTGATCAAAGGTCATTTTTCTAGGTCTTAAGTCATTTTTGTTGCTGTCCTCTGGGCTTTCTCCCATTTATCCACATATTTCCTGAAGAGTGGCAACCAGAACTAGACACTACTCCAGCTGAGGACTTTCCAGCATGGAGTAGAGTAGAAGAGTTACTTTTCATGTCTTGCTTACAACACTCCTGCTTACATCCCAGAATGGGCACTTGCAAAGAATTTACATTAAATTTACATTAATTATGTTTATCATTCTTAGACCTCAATTCAGCACACCATTTAAGCTTGTGCTTAAGTACCACTGACTTCAATGTGAATTAAGCACATGTTTAAGTGTTCTGCTCCTTCTGAGTGTTACTGTAGGCACAATAAAAGCTAGATGAACATACCTGTATTTTTAGGATATAAGCATGAAACACTTACTCAAGGCTACCTATGAAAAATAAACCACATTATTTATTACTCTATTTTGTATCCCATTCTTCAGCAAGTTAAATACCTGTGACTCTAGCACAAAGCCACAATTACATGAGATGTCTCGACTGGCAAAGACGTATTGCTGACAACTAGAAAGCAGAGTGCCAGAAGGTTACCGAGGATAAAAATTATGCACCTGTAGATAACTTACTGTCACATGGCACCCTCAGGTTGATCTGAGCAGAGAGGAGATGTCTGTGGAGAGTTTGTAGATCACTCTGTTTTCCAGCAGGAATGAAAACATATTAAAACAATGAGAAATTGCCCATTAGAATTGCCCTTAGAAAGCATGAAGATTATAGGAGGAGTTATTCAAACAGAAAATTAGATTAACATATGAGAAACACAGCTATCATGGGTGAAATCCAGGCCATTTTGAAGCCACTGAGCAAAACTCCCAGTGCCACCTGCTTCTAGGTGATCAGCATTTCAACCCACAGCATGAATGTTAATGGACCAAAGACTGAAAGAACAATTTTGGGCCTGATTTTCCATTACCTGTACTTCTTGCTGCCATTTGCACCAGTGTGGAAAGTAAGAGTAAAATAGTATCAAATCTGAAGGGCAATAGCTTACATGAAATTTTAAATGATGCATACACTTTGTGTACACACACTCCCTGAACAGGAGTCAATTTTATCTTAATATCTCCTGGCCATTAATATAGTTAATAGCAGTTAACTGGTTAAACATAGCATTTAACCAGTTGACTGTTTAAGCAGAATTTTACATCATTAGTCTACATTAGAAAGTAGGTGAGGATAATTCAATGGGTATAATTACACGCCCCCCACACACTCCTTCCTCACACCCAATTTTCCCCCTTCCTGCCAGTAGCTCAAGATTTGGGGCAGGGAGAGAGAGGAAGGATTTTTGGGGTCTTTTAGGTTCTTTCCAAGTCATTTGGCTTTTGGGGGTCAATAGCAAAACACTTCTTATCCACTCCATACCTAAAAGTTTGCAAATAGAACCCCATATCATAGAATCATTGAGCTGGAAGAGACCTCATAAGGTCATCAAGTCTAGCCCCCCTGCCTAAGGCAGGACCAATCCCACTAAATCAACCCAGCCAGGGCTTTGTCAAGTTGAGACTTAAAAACCTCTAGGGACGAAGATTCTACCACCTCCCTAGGCAACCCATTCCAGTGCTTCACCACTCTCCTAGTGAAATAGTTTTTCCTAATATCCAACCTACACCTCTCCCACTGTAACTTGAGACCATTGCTCCTTGTTCTGCCATCTGTCACTACTGAGAACAGCCTCTCTCCAGCCTCTTTGAACCTCCCTTCAGGAAGTTGAAGGCTGCTATCAAATCCCCTCCTCACTCTTCTCTTCTGTAGACTAAACAAACCCAAATCCCTCAGTCTTTCCTCATAGGTCATGCACTCCAGCCCTCTAATCATTTTGGTCGCCCTCCACTGGACCCTCTCCAACGTGTCCACATCCTTTCTATAATGGAGGGCCCAGAACTGGACACAATAGTCCAGATGTGGCCTTAGAGCCGAATAAAGGGGAATAATCACATCTCTGGATCTGCTGGCAATGCTCCTCTTAATGCACCCTAATATGCCATTAGCCTTCCTGGCTACAAGGGCACATTGTTGACTCATATCCAGCTTCTCATCCACTGTAATCCCCAGGTCCTTTTCTACAGAACTACTACTTAGCCATTCGGTCCCCAGCCTGTAACAATACTTGGGATTCTTTCGTCCCAAGTGCAGGACCCTGCACTTGTCCTTGTTGAACCTCATCAGATTTCTTGTGGCCCAATCCTCCAATCTATCCAGGTCACTCTGGACCCTCTCCCTGCCCTCCAGCGTATCTACCTCTCCCCCTAGCTTAGTGTCATTTGAGAACTTGCTGAGGGTGCAATCCATCCCCTCATCCAGGTCATTAATAAAGATGTTGAACAAAACCAGTCCAAGAACAGATCCTTGGGGCACTCCACTAGAAACCGACTGCCAACCTGACATCGAGCCGTTGATCACTAACCATTGGGCCTGACAGTCTAGCCAGCTTTCTATCCATCTTACAATCCATTTATCCAATCCAGATTCCCTTAACTTGCTGGCAAGAATATTGTGGGAGACCGTATCAAAAGCTTTGCTAAAGTCAAGGTATATCACAGCCACTGACTTTCCCATATCCACAGAGCCAGTTACCTCATCATGGAAGCTAATCAAATTGGTCAGATACGATTTGCCCTTCGTGAATCCATGTTGACTATTCCTGATCACTTTCCCCTCTTCCAAGTGCTTCAAAATGGATTCCTTGAGGATTCCCTCCATGATTTTTCCGGGGACTGAAGTAAGGCTGACTGATCTGTAGTTCCCTGGATCGTCCTTCTTCCCTTTTTTGAAGATGGGCACTATATTTGCCTTTTTCCAATCATCCAGGAACTCTCCCGATCTCCATGAGTTTTCAAAGAGTTTCCAAAGGCTCCACAATGACATTTGCCAATTTTCTCAGTACCCCTGGATGCATTAAATCCAGGCCCATGGATTTGTGTGTGTTTAGCTTTTCTAAATACTTCCTAACTTGTTCTTTCCCCACCAAGGGCTGTCCACCTCCTTCCCATACTGCGTTGCCTAGTGCATTTGTCTGGGAGCTGACCTTGTCCGTGAAGACAGAGGCAAAGCAAGCATTGAATACTTCAGCTTTCCCCCACATCATCTGTCACTAGGTTACCTCCCTCATCCAGTAAGGGCCCCACACCTTCTCTGATCACCCCCTTATTGCTAACATGCCTGTAGAAACCTTTCTTGTTACCCTTCGCATCCCTTGCTAGCTGCAATTCCAGTTGCGCTTTTGCCTTCCTGATAACTCCCCTGCATTCTCGAGTAATATATTTATACTCCTCCCTAGTCATCTGTCCAACTTTCCACTTCTTGTAAGCTTCCTTTTTGTGTTTAAGCTCACCAAGGATGTCCCCGGTAAGCCAATCTGGTTGCCTACCATATTTGCTTTTCTTGCTGTACTTTGGGATGGATTTTTCCTGTGCTTTTAATAAGGCTTCTTTAAAATACTGCCAGCTCTCCTGGACTCCTTTCCCATTCATGTAAGCATCCCAGGGAATCCTTCCCATCAGTTTGAAGGAGTCAAAGTCTGCTCTTCTGAAGGCCAGGGTGTGTATTTTGCTACTCTCTTTTCTTCCTTTACTCAAGATCGTGAAATCTACCATCTCATGATCACTGCTTCCCAGGTTGTCACCCACCCGTACTTCCCCTACTAGTTCCTCCCTGTTTGTGAGCAGCAAGTCAAGCTGCACATGGCCTCTGGTCAGTTCCTTCAGCACTTGTACCAAGAAGTTATCCCCCACATTCTCCAAAAACTTCCTGGATTGTCTGTGTAGTGCTGTATTGGTCTCCCAACAGATGTCAGGGTGATTAAAGTCGCCCATGAGAACCAGGGCCTGTGATCTGGAAACTTCTCTCAGTTGTCCAGAGAAAGCCTCGTCTACCTCATCCACCTGATCTGGTGGTTGATAGCAGACACCAACCACAACATCACCCCCTGTTGCCTCCACCTCTGAACTTAACCCATAGACTCTGAACAGTCTTTTCTCCCTTTATCAGGATAAATATACTGCATGCTGGGATGAATCATGTAATCTGCTGACACCTCTTGCGAAGTGTTGTTCACCTTGAACTCCCATTGAAGACGTGCAAATGGTCCCAGGGATTCAAAGGTGCCCCACATTTAGCAGGGTCAGATGGCTATGGACATTATTATTTATACCATTGTGTCTATTTTAATCCTCTATTTCTCAAAGGTGGTGTTTGCAAAATAAAACTATCATGGTATTTTACTGCCAAATATTTACATTACGCTACATGATCCTGCTTGGGTAGTTAGTCTCAACATTTATTTTATTACAAAAATAGAAACGTACAAGACCTCTATAAACAGAAATGCTTATCGGTTACCCAAACAGTTACACACCAGCTGCCGCCCCGCACACCAGCTCCCCAGGAGCGGGGCCAGCAGCTGAGAGTGCACTGGTGGTCAGCCCCATTCCAAGGAAGCCAGCATGTAACCTCTAAAATTTTTAGCAGCTACATGTTTCTAACAATAACCGGGTTTAACATTCCTAAAGCAGGCTGCATGCGGCCCACTTATTAATTGTGGCTGCCCATCACTGGCTTGCCTTGAGACCCGGGGCAGGGGTGCAGGAGGGGGAGCACAGGGCTAGGGCATGAGCGGGGTTGGGGTGCCAGCTCTGGTTAGAAGTAAGGATGGAAAAACCAGTTTAACTGGTTAAATGTAACGTTTAACCATTTAACCGATTGGGGGGGGGGGGGGAGGAAAGAAGAGAGCTCCAGCCGGGCTGGGGCTTACCAGTTAACCATTCACATCCCTAGCCAGGGAGGTCCTTACTTCAAGTGCCTCCCAGCCAGCAGTGCAATGGAAACAGGCAGGCTCTCTGCCTGCCCCCACACATTACTCTGAGGGCTCATCTAGAGTACGGGGAATGGTCGAAAGAAGATATGCAAATTCCTCTTTTTTGAGGAAGAGCGGCTTTTCGACAAGGGGGGGGGGCGGTTCGCCAAAAAAGCTGCATCTTAACTACTTTCACTTTCAAAAGTTCCACTGTCGAAAGTGCTATTGGAAGATGATATGCAAATTCCACAGGGGGGGAGGGGAGTGTGCAGCGGGCAGGGAGCCTGACTGAGGCTCACACTGGACCATGGGATGGTGACGGGATCAATCTGATGGTTTGGTGGGATGGATCTGGCCCGTGGGCCATATTTCGTCCACCCTATACTACACCAATAGCATTAGTTCTAGTAGTGCCCCCAGCCAGTGTGTGTGGACCCTTTTATACATAGATGGAACATCACTGAGGTCAGAGACTGCACAGGGATTTGCCATGCACAGCAGCTTGCCAGATAAGGGTGTGATTCTCACTTATCCCAAAACCCATTTCCATCATTATAGCAGTGCAAAGGGGCTTTATAAAATGGGCGTGAATGTCATTCTATACAACCTCAAGCTTCCTCTAACTGACATGCCAACAATAAAGCAACTGAGCTTAAGAAGAATTTTTCCCCATGGGCATGCAATTGCCCAGTTAACCAGTGTGTGGGATTTACAATTGCCTCTGAAGCATTCAGTACTGGCCACAGTCACAGACAGAATACTAGATGAAACAGACTAGTAGATTAATATGATACAGTGGTTCCTATAGTAATTAATACCTGCCTCCAGCACACTTCACTGGAGGACCTCAAGCCACTTCACAATCATTAATGATTTAAGTCTCACAACATCCTTGTAAGTTGACAAAAATCAGCAAAAATGGTATTATCTTTGTCATACTACAATTAAGCACTCTATTTCTTTGGGTCAGCTTGTAAATAGCAAGTTACAATGGACTGTTAATACTTATAAGGAACACCATTCCCTTTTGTTTCCTATTTGTTGTTACCATTATTGTTTGTCTACTATAATGGAATTCTGTTTGCTAGCTGGAATATTTGATTGTTGACAACCACTTTTCAATATGATTGTTTGCACTGTAATATCATCAAGCAATGCAAATACAACCATACTAAAAACAGAAACACTGAATTGGAGCAGTCCATTTAAATCAGGAGTGGGCAATAATTTTTGACTGGGGAGGCCGCTCCAAGATTTTGGAAAGTGGTCGAGGGCTGCACTCTTCCAGGATATTAATGGAGGAATTCCGGGATCTGGGATGGAGGTTGGGTGCAGAAGGGAGCTTGGGGTAAGGGATTGGCATTCAGGAGGGAGAATAGGGTCTGAGACAGTGTTTGGGTGAAGGAGGTAGTTGTGACATAGGGCAGGGGGACTGGGATGCAGGATTTTGGGATGTGATCTAGGGTAGGAGGGGATTGTGATCTGGGGCAGGAGACTGGGGTGCCAGATCTGGGAGGGGGTACGGGTGCAGGAGGGGGCAAAGGGTCTGCATATGTGGAGGATCAGCAGAGGGTTGGGGAAGGGCTGGGGTGCCAGATGCAGACTGTGGCTTGGAGGCACTTACTAGCAGAGAACTACAGCTGACTGCTGCTTGCTGCTCCATGTGGCTGTGCTGGGGGGGGGGGGGGCGTGAGGAGGAAGGGAAGCAGCCTTCTACACTGCCATTGAGCCTAGCAAAAATTTCCAGCCAATAGGAGCTGAGAACAGAGAGATTGGCCAATGGGAGCTAAGAGATTTTGCGGGGGGGGGGGGAAGAGGGGGGAAGACAGCATGACAATTCCTCCCTCCCCAGCCATCTGGAACAGAGAACAGCTAGCTTTTTAAAGTGTGAGCTATTCTCTGTCTAAGGCTTCTGGCGAGGCAGCTGCGGGCCAGATCTGGTCACTTGGTGGACAAGATCCAGCCTGCTGGCAGCCTCTTGCCCATCCCTGATTTAAATTCTTTATTTCTACTTTTACTCCTCCAAACATGAACTAGAAATAGAATTTAAAAGGGATAGGGAAAATAGGGAATTTATCCTCATATGACAAAAGTTGGTTCTAACTGTGACTCTTACCCAGCTCTAATAATGGCATGAGGTTGCAGTAAGTATATGATAAAACAAATATATAAACTTTTCTATCAGCAGTCAGGTTTCAAAGGTACTGTCAGGCTTGGACTCTACAATGATTGCAAGGCCTTAAAAATTATTAGAGTGGGATCCAAAGCACCAAGAGAAGAACAGTTCTGGTTGCAAGACAAAGATATGAAGCAGGCTTAATTTGTCATATCCAAAGAAGAATTTATTTAGATGAATATGATCCTGACAAGCAAAGAGACTCTCAGATTTCCGCCCCCCCCCCTTTTTTTGGGCAAGAACTACCATTACCATTTATGCCGTGAAATTAGTACACTGCTTGCCAAAAGAATGGTAATTATCAATGGGTCAGCAACAATGCACGGCTTTAGCTACAAGAAGCCTCTGTTTTCTAACCTTTAAGCAGCTGTAATGTACAATCACATTTTACTAATCACAGAAGAGTATTTGAAACACTAGTCTTATGGTATAGGTTGAACCTTTCTAGTCCAGCACTCTCTGGTCTGGTAACATCTGTGGCTCAGCGTGATTTGAGTTAGCCAGGAGGTCCACTTATGGGTGTAACCAAGTTTCCTGCCGTCCCATAAAGTTTGTTTACAGCGCCTAGTCCTGTCTCTCAGTGTTGTGTTATTTAGCTCTGATTTGTCCCTAATGGTCTTCTAATAGCCCAGTGAGCAGTGGAAGTGTTGGTAATGCTGCTAGAAAATACTGACCTCCTATAGTCCAGCAAATTCTTTGGTTTGGCACTGCACAGATCCCAAGAATGCTAAACTGAAGAGATGCAACTTGTAAGCAGTTACTCCTTGATCACTGGTGTACAGGGAATAGTCATGACACAAAAGCAATAATATCCACTATTTAAACCCCCTATTTAACATCCAGGTTGTTTGCAAAAGGTATGACGACTGAAACAGCTTGTGAAAATCTTGAATACAACCAGAAAAACTAGCATTTGTTGAATAAGAAAACAACTATCTTTAAAAAAGTCAAGAGCATCTTCTACATCTATGATCACTTTCAGGCCCTCCAACTGGGATTGTTGATTATTATTTTAATTTGGTCTTGCAGGCTTTGTTCAGATTCATTAACAATGAGAAAGCATGGCAAGGCCAAAAGATAGATACAACTTTAGGAACAGCAGATTTTAATCATCTTATTTGCAAAACAACTGCAGAGATGACAGCTCTCTTCCCTTAGGGGTATTTGTCTGAAAGAAAACAGTTTGTAATAATATGTGGAAGATTATTCACAATTTTCCATTACCCATATATTCATACCAGTAAAAAATAAGTACATCATTTTACCACTCAACTGATCATGTGTTCTAGCCAGTAAGCTAATGAAACAAAGAAGATAATTGGAAATACAAAAAATAAAAATAAAAAAATAAAAACAAAAACCATGAAAATATTTATAAAAGGCTATTTCAGTAACATTTAAAAACAGGAGCAACTTAACATGCTTTTAAAGAAATGAAACATCCGTGGCACTTCCAGCACGAGGAAGCATTCAAAACACTCAGAGCATCAGAGCTAGAGCGGTCAAATTGTACAACTAGTTCCAGCCTGAAAGTCTTAGAAACCAAAAGCCCTTCCTAATCCCTGCAAATATCTGGCCTCAATCCTTCAGACTGATAAGCACTGAAGGCCCTGAGCCAATGCAGTTTTCCCCCTACCTTCAATGGTTCTGCACAAGGTTAAGGGCCTGCCCACACACTTTAGATTACACAGGACTGGGATGTAAGACATCCCACACACACACACACCCCATGTCTCATGATGGGAGGGTATGCAACTGGTATGCCATGTATGTGCAAGGGGAAAGAACTACACTGTTTACTTATCAGTAGCCTTCTGCCTTCACCAAAAGCATGAGGAAAAACCCACTTTTGTAGAAATATTTGAATTCAATCTCCTAGATTTTTGGACCTCAACTATTGAGATACAATACAGCAACTTAATACATAAAATTTTCTCCTGTGACTTACCTCACTTGTACAACATTGAAATTCCACTGATCACAGTTGACTTACTTCTGCAGTACGCTCGTGGGGGGCAGCACCATCAGGCCTGGTAAGGGCTGAGCCAAGTAGACTGTGGGTGCTCTTTATGCTTCCCAATCCCTGGGAATGTCAGGAGCTAGTTCAACCACAGTACAATCCAAAGCACCTTAAAAGCTATTCTGCATTATGCCAGTGGGTGACAACTCCCAAGAGACCATAACACCAGCTAAAGATCAAACAGCATGCAGCAGTGCTCCAATACTCCCTCTCTGAATCAAAGGGTTGGAAAAGACTTCAGGAGGTCATTGAGTCCAGCACTCTCCCCAAAGCAGGACCAACCCCAAATAAATCACCCCCGCTAGGACTTTGTGAAGCCAGGACTTAAAAAACTTCTAGGGATGGACTTAAAAAACTTCCTGTCCTTCACCACCCTCCTACGGAAATAGTTTTTCCTAATATCCAACCGAGATCTCCCCCACTGCAACTTGAGACCATTGCTCCTCATTCTGCTATCTGTCACTACTAAGCACAGCCTCTCTCCACCCTCTCTGGAACCCACCTTCAGGTAGTTAAGGCTGCTAACAAATCCCCCCTCACTCTAAATAAGCTCAACTCCCTCAGCCTCTCCTCCTAGGTCATGTGCTCCCGCCTCCTAGTCCAGAGAAGGACAACCAAAATGATTTTCTCCAATGTGTTCGCAATCTTTCTGTAAAGGGTGGCTCAGAATTGGATGCAATACTCTAGATGTGGCCTCAACAGTGCTGAATAAAAGGGACTAATCACTTCCCTTGATCTGCTGGTAATGTTCCTACTAATGCATCCCAATATGCTGTTAGCCTTCTTGGCTACAAAGGCACACTGTTGACTCATACCCAGTGTGTCTCATCCACTGTAGTCCCCAGGTCCTTTTCTGCAGAACTGCTGCTTAGCCAGTCCCTCCCCAGCCTGTAGCAGTTGAACAAAACTGGCCCCAGAACCAATTTTTGGGACACTCCTCAATACTAGGGAATGTTCTCAGCTTTAGACCACTAAGGAATTCCTGCATGTCTGGAGAACAGCAAAGTCTTAGCAAGGATGAGACTATTCTCAAATAAGAGTTTTGTGGACTTGCACATGCATTTCGTTTATTCGTTCACTGACCAAGGACATGATCACAATTACAGTATGCGATGAAAAAACCTGAGCACTGAGATTCCACAAACTTGCCTACTGAATGGACCCAAAGAGAAAGTGTTTAAGGAGAAACCAGAACATTAAATATGACAACTTCAGCTTTTCCCTTTTTAAATGTAACATATTGCAAAGGTTTGAAAAGAGCATCTTCTATCATTCTTGGTTGACAAAATGTCTAAGAATATTACACAAGGTTTATGTAATATGCCAGCAAATGAGGAAGCCATTATGTGAGCAGCCACATCCCACCCATAGTTGCGAACACTGTAGCTAATTAATCTACAGTAGTAATCACAAAGGAAGAGAATTTTGGCCATGACAGCACAGACCATAATCCCCTTGCCTCTCGGTGTGAGGATTATCTGCAACTCCACTGAAATAGCATCCAGAAGGGATCTTATTTTAACATCCTGTCTAAAGGACACCACCTACATTGGCACTTCATTCTGTCAGTGCCATTGCTGCTGCATCATTAAAGGACACGGACCTGTAAAAATCATCTGAATCAGACACACACTATTTACAAAAGAATTAGAAATGCACCAGTGTATTTTTAAAGAGGGATGTCATTCCCTTCTATGGAGTTAACATTTTTTATTCCAATAAGCCTCTTCTTATTTTATCATTCACACAGACAAAGCTTAGTTCTCTTTAATAACCAGCTTCAAACAGCAAAAATAGTAATTCCATGTTCCTACAAAATAAAAGCATCTAGCTTATGAACAATATATGCAAGTGTGCAAAGTAAAATACTTGTGAAAAAGTCACTAAATGAAACACAAACACACAATTGTTTTACTTCTGCATTCCAGTACCAGTCCTCCCAGACCAATCCAACGGAGGCACACAAAGTTAACTGATGAACGGGATACATAGGTGGCAGATGACTGACAAGAAGTATTCATTCTTTAAAAAAAAGCATACTTGTACTTTTTTAGTAAACGAAATACTGTGTCCTTATCCAAAACACCACTAACATGCTATCAAAATTAAAGCTGTCTATCACGATATCTGAGATATAAATGATTGTTCCTATTAGTCTTCCTTCTCAACTCAAACTATCACATGAAAGAGGGGAAATTATGACATCAGAGGGTGGTAAGCATGTGCTAAGTCTACAATCTTCATGTTAAATATGAAATAGGACATAACTGGGAAGGAGAACTGGGCTATGATACTGTGTTCTGCTCTAGTCGGTGTTATGTCCATGAAACAACATGCATATTCAGTACAGGTTTTATTTTGAAATACTTATAAAACTGTCTGAAATACTGTTGAATATATTTTCCTAGCCAAACATTTTTATTTTATTACTATAGTCAGTCAACAGATAGGGTACAGAAACCTAGCTTTCCGTATTTAGCTGAAAACCCATGATGACACTTTGCATTGTAGCCTCTGTATATCTCAACTATGTTAAACACAGCCCAATCCATCATTCATTGAAGTTAATGGAAAGATTCACATTCACTTAAATGAACTTTGAATCAGGCCTTCAGTAACTGCATGTGAAAGATACATGTATTCAGCACCAATAGATCAAGTAGTTTCATACTCCATTGCTAAAATAACTGTCCAAGAAAAATGCCATAAATAAAAAAATAACCTATTTTTGTAATTTGCAATAAAAGTATTTCTGGAGTACTTTCCTCAATTAGTTTCTTTCTGTGATTATCATACTGACTGCACGACACAGGTTACAAATATAACGTTCTGGAATAACCTGGAAAAAAAGATTGTCATAAATGTTAATTTGGGACAAGTCTCCAGAGGATTCAAAGCCTTCTTGAACCTCAGCATTATTGAATGATCACAGTGTATGCTTCTCTAATATGCTACAGAGCATAGCGCAAGAAGGAAGAAGGCCGAAGCAGGGGGGGGGGGGGAAGAGGGAGAGCTGAAGCATTAGTGTCAGGCAGATATCTGCAGATCTTAATCCCTCTTTCTGCAATGAAAAGTACTAAGAATTCATGAAAAAGGAGGATTCCTAAGGGGAAAAAGTGTGGAACTGAAGATTCAATGTATGTAAGCAACCTGATTCAATGTATGTAAACAACAAAAACAATTAGGATTCCTGTGACACCTTAGAGACTAACAGATTTATTAGGGCATAAGCCTTTGTGGGTAAAAAACCCATTTCTTCTCTAAGGTGCCACAGGACTCCTCATTAGTTTTGTACGTACAAACTAACAGGGCTATCCCTCTGATCCTGTACGTGGTTGAAACAAACTGAGCCCATAAAGAAAAGACTAACGTATGGTTCACTGTATTTTTTTTAAACCAAAAAAGGAAGGGACAGGAGGAAGAGCAGTCTGATAGAGGGAGATGAAGAGCCAAGAGAGCTCCTGTATGGCTGATCTCACTCAGTTTCTGGAGGGTTTTACATGACCAAGAATATTCCTCCTTCCCATGCTCACTCCAAGGGGCTCATTATTGCACTGCCTTTTTTTTTTTTTTTTTTTTTTTAAGATGACGTCTAATTTGAAAAGTGCCAGACAGCTGGCGAATCACACTGGGTGAGACAGCAACGTGTGAGGCTTAGACGGAAGAGACAGTGGGGTGGGTCATGCCATTCTAAGGAGCGGGAGGGCGGGTTACCCAGGTAGCACAGATGAGAGTCGATTGGCATACGGGCAGCCTGAGATGCTGCCAGGAAGACAGGACGCACCACCCAGACGCAGAGGGTGCCAATCTGAATGCCTGGGGTACCAATGCAGGCAGAAGGGGTTGGATTGCTCAGTGGGATGATTCAGGCACTACCAGGCTGGGCATGGGGGGAAGGGAGGAGTTAAGAGGTGAAGCGGGTGCAGCTCATGCAAAATGATGTGGCTATTGCCAGTATAGGCGGTGGGGGGCAAGGCTACTGCAGAAGATGCCTGTCCAGCAGTTGAGAAGCTGGGCCAGACCAGGGAAGGGTGCAGGGAATGCCAGTGGATGCAAGTGCTGCTCTGGATGGTGCAGGTGCTGACACTCCAATGAGGCCTCAGTCCAGCCTCCCCTGGGGAGCTCCAAGTTTCCTTAAGTGCTCCTGGCTCTGCACTGGAGCCCACGAGGATCTCCCTCTCCACAATGGTATAGCTGATGCTGCCAGAGTTCCCATTCACAGGCTTATGCAAAGAATCCAGGGCAGGGAAGAGAAGCAGATCAGGCAGCTTGAATCCCCCTGGTGCCATCCCAAACTAGAAAACTAGCTGCCTCCCCCACACGGTCCGCGCCTGCAATATAATTATTCCAGCATGAATGACCTCACAAATTAACCAACTAGCCAGGGCTTCTGAAGTAGAAAAGAAGCCCCCCCACCCCCAAGAATAAATTGTTCTAATCCTTAACACTAGATAGCCTGCCATGCCTACTCAGTAATTGGACCGGCTCTGGTGACAACTGAAATTATCTGACTTCTGTAGAATGGAGGAGATCTTTGCAACCTTGAAACTAAAGAGCTGGATTCCCATCCACACTGTTATTGTCTGGGATTTGTAACAAAAATTCTCTCTCTCTCACACTCACACTCACACTCTCACACACACACACACAGAGTAAACCTGCATTTAACAGATGCACACTGCTATTCCTTGTTTTGCAACCCCTAAAAACCGCAGCACACCAGACCATGAAAACCATGTCAGTTAACTGCAACCTTTTTTAAACGTCCCTCCCCCCCCCCCAATCAACCGAGTTTTAGGTCTGTAAAAGCCATGCCATGCTGGGATTACTGCAATGTAGCCATCAATTACTGCACTCGCTGTATGTTGGGAATTACTACCCAAGTGTCACCAAAGCTCTACAATTAATTATTGCAACCAATGCACCGTAATTAATGCACTGCTACCCGAGTAAAGAGTGGGGCAAAAGGCACCTAACAAATCTCTTCAACTAATTTAGCCCCCCTCCATTCCTAACACTGCCTTTGCCATTTTTTATTGCATTTCTCAGACTTCTACGGACGGGGAAACCCGAATACACTGCATGGTATTTTCTCCCCTTCCATGTTTGCGTACCTGAAATGCAGACGATGAAATTAGCTTGCAGAAGAAAAAGCACCTCCCAAACAATTTCCATCCTCCGATTCTCATGCCAAGTGCATCCCTCGGCGAAAAGAAACAACAAAGATCAATATCGCAGTTTGAAGGATCCCAGCAAAGCTCCCTTCGGACTCGCAGACTGTATTCCCCAGATGTGCTGACAACACATGTCCGAGCGCTCTCGCTGCAAGGCTCAAGCGAGATCCCTTCCCTTCCCTCGCCCTCCAAAAATGACCAAGAAGGCGGCAACCCGCGGCTCCGGGCTCTTCCTCCAGGAGCGAGAGAAAAATCCACCAACAAGACATAGACGATCAACGCCAGCTGATCCGGTCCGGAGAGCCACTATTCCAGGGCAGCTGGCTGCAAGTTACCTGCGAACTCTTCACGCCTCGCCGGGGCACTGCCACAAAACCCCATGCTTTGGGGAGGGGGGGTCCTCTCCTGCTGCTACAAAGTGATCAGAAGGAGATTAACACACTGTGCTACGCAGGAGACCCCCCCCACGCGCGTTATTTCGCGGACATCACACGGACTAGAGCGGAACCCAGGATCCTAGCCCAGTCCTCCTTCCCCAACGCTTTGGCTTCTGTGATTCCCCATCAAGCCTTTCCGCCATACAACTGCAGGGGTCGTTCTTCCCACGTCTACGGACTTTCCCTCGCCTTGTTTCCAGGCTTGGGGGAAGAGTGGTGGGCTTCGCCCTCCACTCTCGGATTTGCATTTCCCCGTTTGTTCACGTTCATGAAGGCCCCCAAGCGAAGAAACAACGTAGCTGCGGGGGTCGTTTTATTTTAAAGATTCCCCCCCCCCCCATCACCCCCTTTAGGGCTTTAGCAGCGGTGGTGGGGGGGGGGGTGCAGCCCTATGCAATGACCTGCCCGGTGTATACGGTGCAAACATACAGAGAGAAGTCTGATATCGCATTTTATAACTTAAAAACAAAAAAAGGCAAAACACGTTTGCACAGATTGGTGGGGCGGGTGGGTGGCAGAAGGACCCAAGCAAGAGTTTGCAAAAGTAGTTGCATTACAGGAGGTATCTAATTGCTCTCCTGAGTCCCCATGGCTTCTAACCTAATTGAACCTCCCACCAATACACGCACCCTGTTTTAGGGCAAACTTTTACTTACCCCGCCAAGCGTCCGTCCTTTCCCCCCTCAGCTCACGTGGGATTGGCACTCCTGCCTGCAGTCCAAAAAATTAAAAAGAGGTCAAGCTCCAAGCAGCTTGCTTGCAGCCACCCAGCCCCTTAGCTTCTGTGCACAAGTGAGCGCGCGATCCCCCTAGTATTTCGGCTGGTGGAGATGCCTTTGCATGGAGGAGAATATTTTGCTTTGAGTTGCAGGGGGCTCCCAACCTGCGATGCTCAGCAGAGCTCCCGGGATGGCTGCTTGGCAAGGCAGCGCGCGCACAGGCGCGAGCCAAGCCAGCTTTCCACCAGGTGGGCGGCGCACGAGCAAGCTGCAGAAGGGGCCGCCCCAGGTTAGCAGCCGGGGCTGGAATAGCTCAGCGGCCTTTGGGACAAGATGGGGGGGAGGAGGGGTGGAAGATACGAACTAATCGCTGCTGCTTCTGTAACCTCGGCTCTTCGTAGGCACAGTCCAAAAGCTTCTCCCCGCTTGGTTTAAAGCATGCACGCTACTTGGTGTTGTCCCCCCACCAAAAAAAAATCGTGCTAGCGCGTTTTATTAGAGTAGGAAATGGAGACGGTGTTTAAATACAGGGGGAAGAAGAGCAATTTAGCCTAGATTCCGGGAGATACATGAGGTGGAAGACGGTGTTTGGGTTATAGATTCAGCGGCGAACGAAGGGCAGGTGTGCAGGCGTGATATTGCATGAGGCTTCAGCCTACCTTTGATGCACGCATGATGGATTGATCATAGGATGAGCCTGAGGGAAGGGACTGGGCTTGAGGTGATAAACAGAAAATCCCAGCTCATGGCAGGTGCGCAGAGGTGATATTGCAAATTCTCCAGCTGAGGGTGCATTCATAGAGATAATTGATAATACAAAGGGGGGGGGGGAGAAAGGACGAGGAGCTTTAAGCTAAAAATCCTAAACTAGGGCAGGTGTGCAGAGGTGATATTGCAAACATTTCAGCTAAGGCGCCATGCATAATGCATGGCGCAGAGGGCCGAAGAAGGTATGAACACAGCACCAATCCCAAAGCATCGTTTTAAAATGCAGCTTTGCTCTGGGGAGTCTAGTAGCAAACTGAGCATGTCTGGATCCCAGGCCAGGCTAGGCTAGGGTAGAGGCTTTGGGTAAGAGCTTTCAAAGCTCAGGCAGGTGGTTGGTTACTTGTGGGCGCTCTTGATCAGGAATGTGCAGGACTGATCAGTTCAGAGCTACCGTGTGTTCAATAGCGGTGACGCAGATTGGCTGCGTGCAGTTCTCTGGATTCTTTGCTCTAATGGAAATAGAGGAGTCAAATCGGAGACATGTTGAAGGAATTAATCAGGCACCTGGTTTGCATTCATTTAGCTATTTCCTATGTGAGTCTAACTGCCCGTGAGACTGCAGCAGCCTTTTCTTATACAAAAACTATAAGCCTTAAATATACCAAGCTATTTGCCAACAGTTCCCTTCCAGAATTATTCTGTGTGGATGCATGGGGACCTATCTTGCTGGTGCCTTTAGAGGGTTGTGAGTTGATAGAAAGAAATTCCAGTCACTTTGTGGAGGACTTTTAGAAAGGGTTGCAGCTGTGTAGAAAGAGGCTATTTTCTCTTTTAAGGTGATTGAGGAAGACTGGATGTAATCTGAATATATGTATCTTTTAAAAATAAATTAGGAATTGTTTGTTTTTCTTTGTTTGAAAATTCCTAGGATTCGGCAAAGTGAGACATCATATATGAAAAAAACAAATAGTTTGTGTCACTGTGTTAAGAGGTCTGTAATAATGCCCACAAACAAAATTGGTCTTCGCATTTTTCAAGAGTAAGAAAAAATATTCTGACTCATCCCTCTGTAAAGAAATAAAGATGGGAGCAGCCTTTTGGATTCATATTTATACCATTACCTTGCTGAAGACATGCCTGGAAGAAGTATTATGGAGTTTTGAACGTGAATTTGCAAAATATTTTGTTCTGTTTTCAGAACACTAGAAAATGTTATGTCTGCTTAAAATTTGGGTGTGGTGTGTGTGTGTGTGTGTGTGTGTGTGTGTGTGTGTGTGTGTGTGTGTGGTTTTTTGTTTTTTTTTACTGCCAGGAAAAATCGTTTGAAGTTGCATTGTAGAGGGAAAGTATCATCCTCTGTCTCTTTTGCTGTGCTGGTCATGTTTATGAATGCCCTAGGAGAAACTCTGCAAACATTCCCACTGTCCTCTGCTATCAACCTTTGTTCAGAAGTGTTTCCAGAGTCTCTAATATGAAGCTCCATTCAGATCGATGTTCATCTTCTTTAGGTTTGGCTGTTTGACCTCCTTTGGGGCTTTCCTGGCTCACTTCTTACAATGTCATCCAGGTTCAGAACAATATAATTGCTTGGAACATGCTCTAGTGCTCGAAGTTGGAGATTTTGAAATAAAAGTTGCAGTTTTCTGTGGGTGAGGATCCACAAGGATTACAACAGATTGACTTATCAGGAAATACTTAAACAGAATGTTAACTTCCATAGCCCAAGAGTCAGAGAGACAGACTAACATTGCCGATTTCTTGGCTAGGTTAGGTACCTATACTGCCTCAACCCCCGATTCCTTTTACAGACAGTGAACTGAAGTACAGAGTAGCTAAGTGACTAGCCCAAAGTCATACAGGACATCCAGGGCACAAGAAGGGTTTGAATCCAGATCTCCTATGTCCTAGGATATGGCTTTAACCACTGCACCATGTTTCCTGTCTGTTATCGCTCATTGAGCCCTCATAAATCAAGCACTACCGGTTGAACCTCTCTAGTCTGGCAGCCTTGGGACCTGACCAGTGCCAAACAAGAGAATATGCCAAACCACAGGAGATCAATATTGTATTGTGTAGATTTTTTTATTTTACCGAGACGAATGAATGGAACAGCGCTTGCAATGCTGCTTAATAATGTATGGCTGTACTAATACATCCTGTATAATCAAGGGTTATCAGCTCTCTTCATAAAGTGTTAGTGGTGTATTTAAAATTATGTAACAACATTGGCACAAAGAAATAAGCAGATAAAGCATAAAAAACATGCTTACGTTTAGTAGCATTATCAGCACTTCTAGTCCTGGCTGGTCTCTTAGATGACATTTAGGGGCAACTTAGATCTAAATAACATCACAGAGCACTGAGAGCCAAAACTGGTGGCTGTAAACAAACTTTACAGGACCGTGCAAAATTTGACCTGATTCACGATATGTGGACATCTGGCTAACTAAAATCATGCCAGATCATGGATTTTGCCAGACCAGAGAAAGCTGGACTAGAGAGGTTCAACCTATAACTACTCCTATTCACCTATCTGTCCAAACTTTGTCTTCCGAGTGTCGTGATTTCAAGAGTAAGAACACCTTTCGGGGTATTTCTTCCCATCACTGACTCTCACTGAAGGCTCTATTCAGTACAGAGAAATGCCCCCAATGCAACTTAGGATGTTTTCAGACACAAGTAAAAATAAGAAATCTTTGTTGAGAGATTCCATGAAATGTAAGACTATGGTCCATGAAGTCCATCTTATGTTTAAGGCTTTGGATGTGGTAGGTCTGGATTCAGTTCCTGCCTCTGCCATGTGCTTCCTGTGTGAGCGCAGACAAGTCTTTCAATGTTTCTATACCTAAGGTCTTGTCTATACTTACGTGGAGATCAACGTTCCAGAGATCAATCTTCCGGGCTTTGATTTAGTGGATCTAGTAAGAACTAGCTAAAGCAAATGCTGAGGCCCTTCCCCCTCCCTGTCAAGCTTCGTACTCCACAGGGTTATAAGGAATAAGAGAAAATGTCCCCCAACCTCCCACAGTGGGGCCACCCTAGAAATTCAGTTTAAGGTAAGTTGACTTCTGCTACGCAATTCTCCGAACTGGAGTTGTGTATCTTAAATTGAATTTCTTTCCCAATGTAGACCTGGCCTAAGATTCCCAGCTGTAAAAGGGGAATGCAGTACTTTTCTATCTTACCAGGGTTCTGAGAGGATAGATTTGCACATTTATGAAGTGTCCGTAAATTACAGTGATCGATGTCGTGTTTGTAGACAGGCTGCATAGTGAATATACCTAGCTGTGTCTGAGTGGCTGCTTCACTCTTCTCAAGACTTCCGTTTACTGCTCTCATTTCTTTATGATGGTGGTGCTCCAGTAGTGCCTCAAATTCCTAATCGGCTCTGAGGCCTTCTTTCACTAGTCACTAAATGAACAAAAGAGAAGATGAGTGCTTCAGGGTAGGGACAAATAATCTAAAAAAAAGGACAGACAGAGGTCTCACAACAAATGAACAAACAAAATATCTTCAAAGTTGTCCTTTCTCCTCAGTTTTCCACATCCCATCCCTAATATACTTCTCTCCTATTTTCCTCCTCTTAGCTGCCATCAATGCCCTTTGTGTTTCAATTGGGCAGCAGTGATATATTCTGTCACAGGACTGTATTTACATAAATTGCTATAATTAAAATACCATGCCAGGAAAAGTTGCCCAAGCTTTACTTATCTCTTTCACTCAACAGCTGAGCCATCATTTAGGCTAGGTCTACACTAGACCTGACAGTTACGGAACGCTACTCCAGCTACATAGAATACAGAGCTGGAGTCGGCTTACCTTAATCTGAGTTTGGCGGCATCCTTACAGCAGGAGGCCAACAGGAGCGGTTTCCTTTACTTCTGGCATGAGCAGGAGTACCGGATGCCCATGGGAGCACCCTCTGAGTTCAATTTAGCTAGTCTTAACTAGATTTGCTAAATCAAACTCCAGAAGATCTATGACAGCAGCATGAAGACATGGCCTTAGTGTTGTTGTTTGGATCAACAGCTGTGAATAGTTACAGGCTAATATGAGGAATGGATACAGAGTCTCATACTACCAGTGAAACAGGACGTCTTACAGAAGAACCAGGAATGTCCAAAATAGTGTAATGGATGATGAATTGGCACTTTGGGACAGCAACTATAACTTGTGATGTGCTAACATCCTGCTTAGAGATTCAGCCTATGGTTTTTCGGTACTACCGCACTATAGATGTTACATAATAATCATTCATTGATCCTTGACCTAAAAGCCATGAATAAAGGTAGTTGATAATTTTTGAAAATTCAAACTTTCAGGGATTTTTTTCCCCCACAAAAAGCTTAAACCATTTTCCAGTCAAATCTAGCCACGGTAGTTGGACTGTATGTGCGTACAGATTAAGGGCATCAAGGGCAGATTTTCTAGTTAGGCAAATAGAGTTTTACTTATTTCCTAGAAGATTTACCTGGCATTGCCCAGATGACTCAATTTTTGTTTTTTGGAAAATAAAATGAAAACATACATGATTCACTTAAATCATTGCTGTGAGGTGGGGTTGGGGATGAGGCTGCCCCAAGGAGAAAGGAATACCCCAGCACTCTCCCAACTGCAGCAGATGGGGATTGATCAGCAGCTTGGGAAGCATTTCTCTATGGCTCTTGCAACTCCAGTGGGCACGTCTGGGAGAGGGGTGCATGTCTCCTGGCTGGGGAAGGTTCATGTTCATGTTCATCTGCCCCCTGTCCTCCCCACGCAGTGTGAGGAATGCAGCAAACTCTGCACTTTTCCCTAAGTGCCTGACAAAGGGAAACAGCCAGCAATGTCCCTGTATAAATTGGGGGAGGGGAGCTTCAGCCCCACTGCCCTCCCTAAATGGTGCTGGGGGGGGCACACTCAGAGCTGAGGCAGCCCCAGACTGGGGTGGGTGGGCATGCCCCCAGCCAGCCACTTTCGCCTCCCTGGTAATTGTCTCTTTTTTGCATAGTTTCATGAGAAGCAATTCCATTCTAGGCACATCCCATTTTCCTGGTGCAACAAACCCCTTAACTTGCGTTAAGTTATAGGAGGCAGCTGTATACCAACTTTGGTGATCCTAGCTTTTACCTTTGAGGAGTTCTTGAACCAACAGAAAAACTCTCTCAAACATATAGCTGCATCGATCAGTTAAATGGGGCTACAAAGGTAAGTAAAAAATAATTGCAGAGGGAGAAAGACATGAAGAGGAATACACAAGCTCAACAAGAGATTTTTCAGAAGAAGAGCTGATGAGACAGATGCCTGCAGATACAACTGTGGATAACAAGTGGTACTTCCTCTGTACAGTATATTGGATTGCAGGATCAATGTTGCCCCCAGTGCATTGTGCCAATTTCTGTGTTTCGGCAATAGATAGAAAACTTTTATACCAATATGGCAGGAGAAAGAGGAGGTCAATGCAAAATAACCAGCGGATGGTTGGAGCAAAATTAAGAAGTGTCTTAATTTCTTACCCTGCCCATGTGCATTCTCATAGGTGGTCCTTCCTCAAGTGACTGGTCCCAGTTATATTAATGGAAGTGTCTGCAGAAGAAAGGACTAGTCAAGTGAATAACAGGTTTGCAGGATCCAGTAGCAACTATGAGGAAGAGTTTCTCCAGATGGCAAGCCTGACTTTAGTATCAGAATTGATCTGTTGCTGAAAGGATGTGCAGTCACTAATTCAGTTTTCTGCTGGATTAATGGATGGGGAAAAGCCTCAAATTTAGCAAAGCATTTAACCATGTGCTTAAACATGTTCAAGTGCAGCAAGTCCAACTGATGGCAGTGGGACTTCTGTATGTGCTTAATTTTAAGCCCACCCTTAAGTGCTTTGCCAAATCAAGGCCTAACAGATAATTTCAATGTATGCATAGTGAATTCTCTCTCTTTTTTCCTGCCACACAACCAAATGATGTCATCAGGCTCTCTGGCCGTGAAAGTGGTCAGAGAGAGGGGGGTTGGCGAGCGTAGCCAAGAGAGGGCTCGGGGCCAGTGGGGGGGAGGGGTTGGCGAGCGTAGTGAGCAGGGGGAAGCCCCGTAGTATATTCTTAAAAATCAAAATGTGTAATGCAGCATCTAGGGGTCATCAAATGAAAATAGGGAGCCGGTTTAAAACAAACAAAAGGAAGTATTTTTTCTACACAATGTACAATCAACCTGTCGAAATCCTAGCCAGAGGACTTTAATAGGGTTCAAAAAAAGAGTTAGATATATTCATGGAGGATAGATCAATCAATGGCTGTTACCCAGGATGGGTAGGAATGTCATCCCTAGCCTCTGTTGGACAGAGGCTGTAAATGAGTGACAGCAGATATATCACCTGTTAGTTACCTGTTCTGTTCATTCCCTCTAGGTCATCTGGTTTTTGCCACTGTCGGAAGACAGAATATTGGACTAGATGGACCTTTGGTTTGACTCCATATGGCCAGTCTTCTGTGAGGCCCAACCAAAACTAAATTATGAGGTTTCTACTTTTTAGAAAAATTATTTAAGCAAACACAAGGAAAATTTAGATGGCTGCTTTATGGCCAAGTGCCCCAATTTTGACTTACATTTTTCCTCCTGGATAATTTTTTTTTTTTTTTTTTTTTGTAGAATGTGAGTGTAAAACCATTTTCCTTCCTTATGCACTTTTTATGTGTTAATTCACAGTGGCTGAACCAGAAGGGAATAACTTACAATCTCTCAATGATAACTATATTTTATTCTATAAGCAGATTTATAATAAAGGAAAATTGGCAGCTGTCCTTTGAAATCACAGAACGTAAGAACAGCCATAGTGGGTCAGACCAAATGTCCATCTAGCTCAGTATTTTGTCTTCTTACTGTAGGCAGTGCCTGGTGCTCCAGAGGCAAAGAACAGAACAGGTAATCATCCAGTGATTCATTCCTTGACTCTCATTCCCAGCTTCTGGCAAACAGAGGCTAGGGACACCAGCCCTGCTTATCCTGGCTAATAACCAGTGATGTCCATGAATGTATCTAGCTCTTTTTTTAACCCTGTTGTAGTCCTGGCTTTTACAACATCCTCCAGTAGAAGAGGCTAAAGAAATTGGCTATTTTGTCATTTCATCTAGATAGATTGTGGCCCTTAATTACAACGCCACTGACTGCTACTGAGCCTTACAGGCTGGTTTTAAAGTCATTAAAGCCATAATTGGTTCCTGGCATAAGTGGTACAACTACATAGGAGTTTGGGTCCATAATGCTGAATGGCTGTAAATAGAGGCCTAATTCCAAATCCACTGAAATCAGTGGGTGTCTCTGCTAAATTTGGTGAGATTTCAATTAGGCTGTAACTGCAGAACTGGTCACAATATTTTTTTATCTAAAAAACCCCAGATCAATACAGTATAGCATATTTAGGTTAGGAGGAAAGAGTGCTAGGATAAGAGGATAGCTCTCTTGTGTACTGCCAGATGCTGCAGAACTATTTGTTGTTTAAGTTTGTGTACTACAGTTTTAAGTAGAAAATAGATTAAAAAGTTGGCTGTTGTATGAATGTTGTATTGAATCAAATTCCATCCACAACACCTGCTGTAACTCACAAAAATGGACGGTTTAGTTATTTACTCTACATATTCAATTTATATCCTTATTTGTGTGGTTGTCTAGACTTGAGGAAACAAATTAAGACATAATTCTGTCAATCTTTCAACCCAACTGGAGTCACATATCTGGAGACTGTAGCGAGTGGTAAGTGTTTTTAGGAAAAGTCTCAAGTATCGCTATAAATTTTTAAGCAAGAGGGTTTCATTGTCTAGACACTGAGGCGTACCTACTTATTGTCATGGTCCCCCATGCTTTATGAACATTGACTTATAGATATGAATGCACAACACTCAAAGATGCTTTATGCAAGACAGGTCATGTAACATCAATTTTGCAGTTACAATCTGCATATCCTTTTTTTTGCATAATCATTCTTGTAAGTGAAGTTAGAAATATGAAGTGTAGATCTCTTTATAGTTCTAAATGTGCTAATGAGGGATATCAGTGATACTTTAAGTACTTAATGACTCAGTACTCAAACCAATGACTTGTGCATGGTTGTGTTTGTTCTTTAAGCCCACACTGTCGTTGGTCCTAGAAAGATATGTGACCATACCACCTGGTACTAGAATCCATTTTGAACCTTCTATTTTTCCATGTGGATGGGAAGAGTGAAACAAAGGATTCCTGCACTGGAGAAAAGTCTATTTAAGCAATGAGAAGCCATCAGTCTTTTGTTTTGTCTTCAGCTTGTCTTTGAAACTGCTTGGCCCACTAATAGGATATGTGAAGAACTCTCAGAAGTTGTAGGCTCAAGTCAGAGTAAAGATCATCTTGGACTTGAAGTTGTGTACCTGAAATAAAAACATCTCTTTAGGGTAAGAATGTGCATGTAACAAGTTTCTTAGTGGTTTAGAATTAGCTAAACATTTTTGTTCATTTTTAATTTAGTAACTAACTTTGATCTGACTGTTTTCACTTGCAACCACTTAAATCCTAATTTGTATCCTTAAAACACTTCTGTTTATTATCAGACCCAGGCTCATCCATTAACTGTGTACTTAGATACACATTCACATCCCTACTCATTGATAGAGTAGGTAGATCTTATGAGCTTTCTCTGAGTAAAACTTTTACAGAATAAGATGGATTTATTTGGGGCTGTGATCCCCTTTGGGAGTTAGTTTCCTGGTGCTGAGCACTTAGAACTCTATGCATTGTCTGGGAGAAGATCAGGGAATGTGGCCCAGCAGGACACCATGGTGGGAAGCTCCAGAGAGCAGGAAGTTGAGAGGCATGTAAAATCCTGTGTAATCGGGGCGGCCGGTGAGCCTAGGCAAACTAGGCAGTTGCCTAGGGCGCCGCTGGCCAGGGTGCCCCGTGGTTACGTCACGGCCATGCAGGTGGGGGCGCCAGCTGCCGCAGCCGGCCTCAGGCTGCTCCTGTGTGTAATTGGTTACCTGGTTAAATGTTCTGTTTAACCTGTTTAACAGGTTAAAGTGGGGGCCTCTCCCACCTTCCACAGCCAGACTGGAGCCTCTTTCCCCCCCTCCCCACCATGGCTGGGCTGGAGCACCCCCCACCCACTACAGGTCCCATGGGGCTGGAACAGCCCCCTGCTCAAGGTGGGTGGCTGCTCCAGCTGCCCTTCCCCCCGTTAACTGTAGTCAGTAAGCCTCACCCTTAATGGATGAGGCTTGCCTGTTAAACTTCTCTGATTTCAACCTATCACGCTCATAAAATAAGAGACACCGATTTGGATTAAGCATGGAACCATCAGAGACCTTAATTCTAATCCTGATTATGCTAAGGATTTGCTGGGTGGTTTTGAAAAGTCCCCTCACTGGCCAGTTCTCAGTGTCTTGTTTCTCCCATCATCCTGTCTACAAACTGGGTATTATATCACTTACCTAATTTAAACCCTAAGTTAGGAAAATACTTAGGTAGCTACCCACCTTTAAGCACTTGAATACTTCTATTGAATAAGTACACACCTTGAGTACTCTTGATTCTAGGACTTTATTAGTTAATGTTTGTAAGGCACTAGGAATGTGTGAGATGCTAGATAAGTGCTAAATATTGTTACTTAGGAGATGAGAAGCATTGTGTAAATACTAAGAATTACTGTTATTGTTTCATTTTATATATTGCTACAACCATACATTTTTATTTTCTGAGAATAATGTAAATGTTTATAAATAGTGCCATACGCTCACTAAGAAAAGTGATAAAATCCAACATAATCATTATAAAAAGCAGCTTCTAACAATCCATCAATACCAAGTACATTAAGGCAATAATCTTCCTCTGTTTATGGTCTTTATCAAAATTTAGATTAATTTATATTTTACTGGTAAACAATACCCAATTGATTTACAAGTTAAAGACATAGCTCAAAATAAGGGAACGAGGAAGCAGATTGACAACTAAGATAATCAATGTTTGTTTACCTGTGAATTAGTCTGCAAATTATTATCATAAAGGCAAATTGTCAGTCCAATTTACTCTTTCATGTCTGCAGATCATTAAATAGTGTGACGAGACCAAATGTATGTGTGAAATAAATAACATTCCTTTAATTTAAAAAGAAAGAAATAAACTAGTGCCATTTAGATTTTCCAGAAGTGAGATATTAGAGATTCAGAGAAGTATTTAAAGCATTACATTTTCTTACAGTCCTTATGCAGGGAAAATTGTGACTTGGAGTTTTGGCTGCTTACAGGCTGTGGGAGGAGTCCTTATTGAATAGGACATATGGAGAAGGAAAACTCGTTTGCTGTTAGTACTGAAGTGTCTGGATAAACCTGGATTTATATCTCCAGGAGATAGTGTATCAGAAAACTTTCCTGTAAAAAGAAAAATTTAATACTATGGCCTGAGCTAGAGTTGAAGTGTGTTGGGGTATGGATGGGGATACATTTGAGTGCCTTAAAGATGGCTTTAAGAAATCTTTCCACTCCCATGATCCAGAGTCCAGACCAAACTGTTCTTCTTGAGCAATTGAGAGTACCCTGAGGGCTACTGTAAGTTATGCCAGTTGCCAGGAAGCAGAAGGGGGTATTCCAGCCACCAGAAGTAGATAGGACACAAGGTGTGACGTGGTGGGGGTGCTGCCTGCTTTGTAACCTGATGTCCCCACCTGGCTGTGCTGTGATTCCCAATGACTCACCCCACATGTGTATTGACCCAGACACATAGGTACCAGTCTGAGCAGCTAACAAGGCTCTTCCCCAGAGGGAGAGACAAAGGAAGGGAGGCAGGAAGCATGAAGAAAGCAGACTAAGTCCAGTACAGGGAGGTTCGGGGGCCTGTGAACCCCTTCCCTCCAAGAGAACTAAGGCTGTCTGCCCTGGCTTCTATGTCAATATTGAGCCTATACTGCGCTGTATCTCTGAGAACCAAAAAAATCTCCTATTCTACTGGCTGACTGAGTATCACATCTGGCTGGAGACAGGGGTGCAGGGTCGGGGGCTTTCTGATGCATCGTCACACAAGGATGGCTCTTCCATGACTTCTTTCCTTTGGCTGCACACTGGCAGTACCCATTGGGGAGTGGTATTGTCTAAGACTCTTCAGCCCCTTTGACTTACCCAAGGATCCTCTGTGCCGCTTTTGCCACATTCACAGCAACTTTGTGCATGAAGAGAAGCATGAAGCTTCCCTATTGCTTCTGACCATTTCTAAGGTTACTCATGGAAGCTGCAAAAAATTTCTTTTACTGCAGACAGAATTTGCTGCTCTTGGTTTTTCTACCTCCATCCTTTCCCCTTTCAAGCAGAGATGAGAAATCAAAAGCAATATACTATTTTGAGTATGATGACTTCTTAACTACAAATGTCCACAAGTCGACTATATGATCAACTGATAAGCCTAGGCTTATCTACTACTTGTCTACTGCTCACATTTCCTCCCTCTGATATAGTGGCAGCAAGGGGGCAGGGGGAGAAGCAGGAGCCAGTGCTGGGGACAGCTGGCTTAAAAGTCGGTTCCCCACAGCACCAGCTCTGTGGGGCAGAGGCAGCAGTGCCGGGGGTGGGGGCAGGGGAGGCTGCTGCAAAGCAGCCCCTGTCCGGGGGTGGGGAAGTCTGAGCTCCCCGTGGACAGAGGTTGCTTTGTGGCAGCAACCCCTGATGGCAGTAGGTCTGAGCCGGTCTGCACGGTGAACTGGCTTTTAATCTTGCTCCCCTCGCGGACCGGCTCCGGCCTCCCACCCCAGGAGTAGGGCTGGCCCTGCCCCCAGGGACTGTTGAATAGTCACGTAGCCACTAAGATTTCATGCAGTTATACAACTATTCAGTTATGCGATACCTAACATCCCTATTCTTAACAGCTCATTAAAAGCAGAGGAGATCACACTGCTAATATTGAAAATGGTTCTGATGGGGAATGGATTCCTTATTAGAGTTTGACTGTCAGTTGTCACCTGGTAACTATTTCACATGGCTTGTTATGGCATTTAGAGTAATATTAATTGGCTAAAGCAATTGTTCGTAGGCATCCTTCGATCCCAAAGGATCATGGGTTTGCACCCCTGTTGGACTGATTCGAGCAACATCTTCTGTGGCTGTGCAATCCAATCCGGGAATGGCAGTCCTTTCCGCACTGTGAGCAGCAGTAGGCAGATGTCACTCTGGTATCACGGGCACAGATCTTCCTGAGGGCTCTTGTCTTCTGCTTCCTTCACCAAGGTAGTTTCATACATAGCAAGAGCTTCCTTCACTCCCTGTTTCCAGGCATACTTGTCTAAGGTGAGCGAATGCCAGGTGTTTGCACTGATAGAACGCTAAGGTCACGCTTGCACGTGTCCTTATAGCGCAATTTAGGTCGCCCTTTCTGCCTCTTTCCAGATGCCAGTTCGCCAAAGAGAAGGTCCTTCGGTATTCGGCCATCCAACATGCGTGAGACATGGCCAAGCCAGCGCATATGCCTCTGCTTGAGAAGGATGAACATGGATACGGTGCCTGCCCTCTCAAGCACTGCGCTATTGGGGATCTTGTCCTGCCATGAGATACCGAGTATACGCCTAAGGCAGCGCATATGGAATGTGTTGAGCTGCTGCTCTTGTTTTGAGCACGAAGTCCATGTTTCACTGGCGTACAACACAGGCTGTGTAGACCTGCACCTTGGTGTGTACAGTGAGCTTATTATTGGCCCATACTCTCTTCGTCAGCCTGGAGAAGGTTGTGGCAGCTTTTCCAATGCGCTTGTTAATCTCGCTATCAAATGACAAGTTGTCTGCAATCGTAGAGCCTAGGTACACGAACTCATGGACGACTTCCAGTTCGTAATCTAACACACTGATAAATGGCTCATTACCCACGCTTTGGCCCATCACCTGGGTCTTCTTTAAGCTGATTGTGAGGCCGAATTCCATACATGCGTCCGCAAAGCGGGTTATGAGTGACTGCAGTTCCTGCTGAGTGTGAGCAGCAATAGGTGCATCGTCAGCAAAAAGGAACTCCCTTAGACGCTTCGTAAGCACCCTGGTCTTTGCTCTAAGCCTCGACAGTTTGAAGAGGTTGCCGTCCGTTCTCGTGCGGAGAAAGATGCCCTCTGTAGCAGTTCCAAAGGCATATTTGAGCAAAACTGCAAAGAAGATGCCGAACAGTGTTGGAGCCAGCATGCACCCCTGCTTCACTCCGCTGAGAATCTCGAAGGGTTCGGATGTGGCTCCGTCGTATACGATGGTCCCCTTCATGCCATCATGGAAGGCCCTAATAATGCTGAGCAGAATTGGAGGACAGCCGATCTTAGCCAGAATCACGAACAGACCTTTTCTACTGACAAGGTCAAATGCCTTGGTCAGATCGATGAACGCAATATACAAAGGTTTGTTCTGTTCCCTACACTTTTCTTGTAGTTGCCTAACAGAGAAAACCATGTCTATGGTGGACCATTCAGATCTGAATGCACACTGAGACGCAGGGTAGACTCTCTCTTCAAGAACATGGAGCCTTTTCAGGACAACACGTGCAAATAGCTTCCCCACGGTGCTGAGAAGGGAGATACCGCGATAGTTGTTGCAATCACTTTTGTCACCCTTGTTCTTGTAGACAGTAACAATGTTAGCATCCCTCATATCTTGTGGTACGCTGCCTTCTCTCCAGCATTGGTAGAGTATTCCATACAGCTCTGAGACTAGGGTACCGTTAGCGCATTTAAGGATTTCCGAGGGAACACCATCTTTCCCTGGGGCTTTTCCAGAAGAGAGTGCTTTTTAGCGCGTCGCTAAGTTCTTCCATGGTGGGTTCAGCATCAAGTTCAGTCATGGTGGGCAGAGGTTCGATGGCATTCAGGGCTCTCTCTGTAACTACAGTCTCTCTGGCTTACAGCTGTGAATAGTATTCCACCCAGCATTCCATCTGCTTGGTTCTGTCCTTCAAAACCTCGCCTGTGGCCGACTTAAGTGGGGCAGTCTTCCTTTGTGATGGACCAATGACCTGCTTGATCCCATCGTACATTCCTTACGTTACCAGTGTCCGCGGCCTGCTGAATCTTGCAGCAGAGTTGGAGCCAGTAATCGTTGGCACACGGCCGAGCAACCTGCTGCACTTGACTCTGAGCAAACCGGAGTGCCTGCAGGTTCTCCTCACTGGGAGAGGACCTGTATGCAGCCAGTGCCTGTCTCTTCTTCTCAATCAGGGGCGTCAGCACTTCAGTGTGGGCTTCAAACCAATGAGCAGACTTGACTGTCTTCTTCCCAAAGATAGATATCACAGTATCATAGATAGCGTCCCATAGTTGTTCCCATCTCTTGCTGATATCAGTGTCATCCCGACGGGGCAAGGCCTCTTCAAGTGCTTGGACAAACTCGCATACTTTTGAAGGGTCACGAGTCTTACCAGTGTCAATGCGTGGCCTCCCTTTCTGGAGCGAAAAAATCTTCGCGGCTGGATGTACACCTTACTACACACGAGCAAGTGGTCAGTATCACAGTCTGCGCTGTGGTAGCTGTGTGTCACCCTGACACTACCTAAACGGCTGCATTTGGTGAGGACAAGGTCAAGCTGGTGCCAATGTTTCGATCTTGGGTGTCACTACGAAACTTTGTGCTGGGGTCTGACGTTGAAAAAGGTATTGGTTACGCAGAGATCATGTTGGGAGCAGAGTTCAAGGAGGCTCTGTCCGTTTTCTTTCATCTTCCCTGTTCCAAACTGTCCCAGACAGGATGGCCAGCTGTGATGGTTGCTGCCAACTCTGGCGTTGAAGTCGCCAAGGATGAATAGCGGCTCATGGGAAGATACCTCACTGATGGCAATACTAAGTTCATCATACTTGTCCTTATCTTCCTGGTCAGAAGTTAAAGTAGGCACATAGACGCTGAAGATGTTAGCCATGCCCACTGATGTTTGAAGCTGGATTTTCAGCATTCTCTCAGTTCCCACATTTGGTGGTATGACTGAGCCAACTAGGTTGTTTCTAATTGCGAAGCCAACAACATGTTCCCTGGTCTCTTCTGGAGGCTTCCAGTGCCAGAAAAAGGAAAAATCCTTCTCCCGGAGACATCCAGAGGACGATAGCCTTGTTTCCTGGAAGGCCACAGTGTCCATCCATAGTCTTCTCAGCTCGTTATTAATGACTGCTGTCTTCCGGGGGTTACTAATGCTCTGTAGGTCTTCTGTAAGGCCCGGAATCATGGTCCTTACATTCCATGTGCCCAGCCTGAAGGCTGGATTACTTTGTTGCTTGTTTATTTTGCCTGGTGTAAGGTTAACGATCCATCTGTTGGTGATTCCCTAAGCCCCACACACCCAGTGGAGCAAGTGGACCATGGCGAGGCAGCACCTATTTGGCTGGGGGCTGCCCAGCTTAAGGTGGGCGGTAGCTGCCCAGTGAGATCCGAAGACCTCTCCCACCGTCGGAAGCAACCCCTGGCACCTCACTCTACGCCAATCAAGTGCAGTGGCTTAATACTGGTAACTGCTGCTTCCCATGTTGTCACCGCTCAGAAAGCGATGCCGGAGTGTCCTCTCCAGGGCGCAGGCCTGGGCAAGTAAATTGAGAACCGGCTGATGCCCAGCAGCAGGATCCCCCTCTCCACGCCACTGATGTAATCCAAGGGAAAGGCGAAAGCCAGTACAGCTTGGCACCAATGTCATCACAGGAGCTGCCAGAGTGAAACTGAGTACAACCTCAAACTGCCTTAGGGGCTCCATCTCCGGATTTATCCTCGGGGTTTACTCCCGAAGCCTTTCCCATAACTAGGTATCGCCGCAAGGCAGTAGAGGTTTTAATTCAGAGTTTCCCTTCTCCTAGGTGGGCGGCCTTCCCAGGCTGACGAGCCCCACCTACCCGAAGCAACTGGTTTTAAGGTGCCAGTCACCCGCCTTCACCCCTTCTCCTGTCAGTGCAAACAGTTTCGCCGGACTTAGAAAACTAAGCCACATGTGAAGTCCAGGAGCTGGACTTTGGTTGTCAGAGGCTATTGGAGACACACGCCATGGGAGCATTTTATAGATAGTGGGAGCTTACCCCACTACCACCCCCGGCTATGACAAACCTTAAGCAATTACTATTGTACATATGTGATTGTTAAAGACTCTGTATTAAGTTTCAGAACAAGGCGGGCTTTGTGATTCAGAATTCTCTGCCATCTATTGCTGTGCTCTAGGGGAGAAGTAGTATGTGCCCAGTAGCAGGTTATTTCCCCCTGTGTGCTGGCTCAGGTGTGTTGTTGGTGCACTGGGTGGGAGTGAGGAGTGGACTCCAGTCTCTTTCCATTCCAGACACCTGCATGCCCATATATGTAGGGGGAGGAACAGCTCCAGAGGTTTCCATCTCCTGATCTATGCTGCGACCTGCCAGATATCTAGGCAATCTAGGAGAAAAAAGATTAAGGCAAAGGGCTATCTTATACGGTTTGCCATTTCTTTTAGGGCTACAAAGACAATGTAAGATTGAGTTGATAATACTGATATAGGAAAAAATGTTTCCTAGGGAATTTATTGCCATGATAAATATAATTAAAAAAGAAGGAATTTGGTTTTCTGAGTAGCATCATTCAGTCTCTTGAGTTTTTTGGGGGCTTTATATTTTGCATTCATGGCTTCTTTTTTTAACTCATGCAGGCAGATCCTTCACTCATAGTTATTTAGACAAAGTCAGCCCATGGAAACCAAATCTGAAACTCTGATCTGATTATGGAGTTTGTTCTCAGCATTTAGAAAGTTTCTTCCAACTTTTCTTACACAGGAAGTCCAGAGAGCATTGAACGGGGCCAGAATCTGCTACCGTTGATATCAAAGGAAGTTATGCCTGTTGACCTCAGAGAACAGGACCCCAATCCAGCAGAGCTCTTAAACACCTGTGGAATTTCAAGGTTATGTGTAATTCCACTGACTTCAATGGAATTATGCACATAACATTCAGTGTTTGCACAAATGCTCTGCTGTGTCAGGGCCCAGTCTGAAGTGATGCCAATTTTCCCAACCAGACACCATTGCAGCGAATAGCATCTGGTCTGTTCAGTCAGGAAAGTTGGCAATTGTAGGCCCAAGAGGTGACCTGCAGCGTACTATCTTGTACCACTCATGGCTAGAGGCAACATGGTTGCTTGCAGTTGTGAAAATAGAGTAGTTACAAAACCACTCTCTCAGCTAAACCCCAACCCAACCATACCATTCTAAAGAAAGACACTCTTCTCCCACACAACAGCTGAGAGGAGACTATTCCTCTCCTTTCTCCTACATGCTTCCCAAGCACTGAGTTACTCAAACTGGAGGCTTTGGTGTTACGTTGGCGCTGCCTCCTTCTCTTATATTTCCTCTGCAAAATGGAGATAATCCTTAGCAGATTGTTTCTCATGGGGACAGAAGACTCAGTCAGTAAATGTTTGCAAAGTTCTCTGAAGATATGGAGCACTACTTAACTGCTAAGAATTGCTGTTACTGAAATAAAAAGAAATTTGTGCCAGACAGCCAGTCAGTAAGTTATTAGTAGAATTGCAGGACCAGTGAAACTTAAATAATGTATTTCTCTGGAAAGAGAGTGGGAGTTGGTATCTAGCACAGTTCTAAGGGTGAGAACAAAACCTTCCGGCAGAAAATTCAGCTCTGCTATTACTTTTAGAAATCTTTGAAACCAATACTAAATGGCGTTTATAAATACCTTGAAGGAATCAAAACTTAGCTCCTCTCTGTACAGTGTACCACTTAGAAGAGAGGAGATTTGAACAACTGTAGCCCTAGAATGTTATGAACAATACCTAGGATCAATGGGGGGCTGTAAGATGGAAGCTTTCATAACAAAGACATCATTGTCAACTATCTAGAAATGTACACAGTTGTTGTAAATGTCACATAAACCTACAGCTAAGTGATGTATCACAACTTTTTGTATTTTTCAAGTACTCCTGTTGAGGAACATTTTAACTCCTTCACAAATTGATTATAATAGTGTACATTGGTTTCCCTAGTGCTTGCTTTCTGCCCATGGATCTAGCATCACTGACAAACCACATTGAATGCCACTCCACCACATACAGGGTATAAAAATTCAGCTATGCTCTGCAAAGACAAACACAATTAAGAAGGCATTTGAAAAACTGCAAAACCCATTTATAATTTTCATAAAATTTCATTTTAGAGCTGTGGAATCCTCCCTTTCCATTTAATATATACTAAATGGTCTGCTAAGCTATTTGTTGAGATTCAAGGACTAAGTTCTGCCCCTATTTAGACCTTGAGTTAACACAGAGTGCTCTTAAGCATGTGTTTAAATACATCCCTATTTAGGCCATCAAAGCATGTGCTTGGATCCCACTGGAGACAAAGTTAATCCTGTGTCTGTGTGCTTTACCGAATCAAAGTGATGTTCTCTTTGCAACACTATGAAAATCAGTGAGTTTGCACAGAATGTACATCAGGGTAGGAGCTGGCAGCTTAGAGCCTGATCCTGCAAACACTTATGCGTATGCTTAACTATTACTGAGTGATCCTGTTGAAATCAAAGGAACTACTCATAAGAGCAAAGTTAATCACATGCACAAGTGTTTGCAGGATTAGAGCTTTATTTTTCAAATACAGTCAATCATGTACATGTTGTCTCTCTCTCTCCTGCTCTTATTACACATTGTGGGTATTCACAAGATCGTTACAAAGCGCAGTGGAAGCAGGCCAAAAGAGGACATATTAGGGTAAACATTTTCAAGTGAGCCGAGGTTTGTTTTCCCTTCTCCTTTTGTGTGGGTGTAACTTATCTGCAACTTGGTTACACACAAGTACCTACACATGGAACAGAAATGTGGTAAGAGGGCTCTTCAAACTAGTAGACAAAATATGACAAGATTCACTGGCTGGAAGCTGAAATGAGGCAAATTCAGACTAGAAGAAATAAGGCTTCAGACTAGATGATCACAGTGGTGGTACTTTGGCTTTGAAGTTGTGAAAGTAATACTCTGAGGCTATGTCGACACTGCAGACTTTTTGTGCAAGTACTTTTTAAGCAAGAGTTCTTGCGCAAGAGCGTGTCCACACTGCCATGTGCTTTCGCGCAAGAGATGTGCTTTTGCGCAAGAGCGTCCGTGGCAGTGTGAACGCTCTCTTGCGCAAGAAAGCTCTGATGGCCATTTTAGCCATAGGGGTTTCTTGTGCAAGAAACCCCCGTTCCCGTCCACACTAGCCTTTTTGCACAAGAACTCTTGAACAAAAAGGCTTATTCCTCGTGGGGAGAGGAATAACTCTTGCGCACAAAAAGCCCTCTCTTCTGACGATCTACTGTAAACTTTTTTGCACAAGAATGGGCTTATAGTGTGGATGCTCTGCAAGCTTTTGCGCAAGAACGGCCGTTCTTGTGCAAGAAGCCTGCAGTGTAGACATAGCCCCTGAAGCTGAGTCATGCCTGCAGTTGTAGAGTTAATTGCTGAGCAATAGATCCACAAAGCCTTAATCATGAGCCATCACCCCATCGTGCTAAGGGCTGTCCAAACAGAAAAAAAGACCCCAATCAGAGTTTTTAATTAAAGTTAAGCATTTTCCCAACTGATCAGTTCGTTGAAGTTTAGGGGACTAATCAGGTGGTTTAAACTGGATGCATATACTCAAGTGTCTTGCTGGATTGAAGCTTAACTCATTTTTTGTGTTTACTGACTGAGCCAGCATGATAAAGCAATCTAAATTTGCCACCAAAATCCTGACTGATATTATACCGTCTTATCTCAAGATCTGATATGCTGCCTTTTCCATTAAAAATGAAAAAGGGGTTTATATTCAAGGCCAAATCCTGATTGCTTTACATGTAGAGTTACATTTAAAGTCATGGACTATTTATAAAAACCTCTGGCAAGCAGGACTTTTGCCTAGTGCAAGGGAACATTTTGCAGAATATGTTTTGAGTAATGAGTGTTAAAAATATAGAATGCAAATTCTTTTTTTCCCCTACACTAAAGAAAGGAAGAGCTGCATTTATTCTATTTAAAATGATATGCAATAACCTTCCATTTTTTTCAAAGCCACAGGGACAAAAAAAAAGCCATTTGGTTTTTAGGAATGCAGAAAATGAGATGCAGGATGGCAATTTAGTAATCCCTGCTAAAACCCATTTTAAAATAATTAGCTGTTGCATGGTATCTAGATCTACATTAAACCTGCACCATTGCATATCATATACTTGTTAATACAAGTCTACAGAGATAGGGACAGGTTCTGCTGTCAGTTACATTAGTGTAAATCCAGATCATTTATAATCAAGAAAGTTACATCAGATTAAGCCCACCTTTTTCAGGTATCAATCAGCTACTGTCTCACACAGCAGAACAAGCAAGAAGCATGTATACTTTGGAAAAAAGGGCCCCAATTCAGCACTTTTTGAACTCAAAGGCTGTGTCTACACTGGTGCAATCTTGCGCCAAAGCGGCCGCTCTTGCACAAAAACTTGCTGCCTGTCTACACTGGCCGTGTGTTCTTGTGCAATTAAACTGACGTTCTACTGTATAAAATCAGGGCTTCTTGTGCCAGAACTCTGACGCTCCCGCTCAGGAATAAGCCCTCTTGCATAACTGTTCTTGCACAAGAGGCCAGTGTAGACAGGCAACATGAATTTCTTGCGCAAGAAAGCCCGATGGTTAAAATGGCCATCAGAGCTTTCTTGCGCAAGAGAGCGTCTACACTGGCATGGATGCTCTTGAGCAAAAGCACATGCCAGTGTAGACGCTTGCTTCTGGAAGAATTTTTCCACAAGAACTCTTCCCCAAAAGAGTTCTTGCGCAAGAAGCTGCCAGTGTAGACGTAGCCAAAGAGTCTTGCCATGGACTTACTCAGGCACTGGATCAGAAAGTGAAGTTGGTCTTCAGAAGGTGTAAATTGGCATAATACCATTGTCCTTCATTAGTTCTTAATCAGCTGCAGAGTAGCCCTGACTGTGTTGATTTACAGCAGCTGAGGATCTGGACCATTGTTTGTGGATCTCTTCCTCTATTCCCATATTTCTTTGTAACTCCCTTTTCCTTCTCTACATTCCTCTCCCTATACCCCATTGGTTTATGCATTATATAGACATACTATTTTCTTACAAGCCTTTTTTGCACAGACTGGGTAGCTATTATTTCATTAGTGCACATTTGGTACTAGCTTCTCAATTGCCCTGCACCTCATTTAGGCATGCACAACCATGTAAAGTAGATATAAAATGCACCCTTCCAATGTAGCCATGCCCCTCCCTCCCCCCACACACTTTGTACTAAAGGCTTCTCTACATTGTCTACACCTGGAGTTATTCTGGAATTGCTATAGCTATTCTCTGAAAGTGGGTTAACAAACAGGAAGGCTACGTCTACATTGTCATGATCTTGCGCAAATACTCTTTAACGCAAGAGTTCTTGCGTTAAAGTATTTGCGCAAGAGAGCGTCTATATTGGCCGGGACTCATCGTAAGAACAATGCGCTTTTGCGCAAGAGAGTGTCTACATTGGCGGGACGCTCTTGCACAAAAGTAGGAGCCCGGAACCATTTTGGAGAGGGCAAAAGGGCACCAGCCCTTTCCAGGGGCGGGGGCTGGAGCTCCTTTGAGACATGTGCTTAAAGGGATCTCCCCAGACAGCCGTTTCTCTCCTGCTGCGAGCTTTAGGACCTCTTGCAGGGACTGACAGCCATAGCAGTTCTACTTGTGGTTGCCCTCTGCCTTGTTGGACACCACAGCCTTGTGCCTTAGTGCCATTAGCTGATTTTTTGACCTCAGCTCTCTTTTTGTGCCATGGAGCCAGGGGTGGCCTTGTGCCTGCTCTGGCCCCTTCAGGCCATTTTGCAGTGTCTGCAGCTGCTGCTCCATGCTGCTGCACTCCTCCTCCAGGACCTCAAGGCGCAGGTCACTCTGGACTCCCTCACCAGGGAGGCCATGGCATCCTTGTGGCATCCCTACCCCACCGTGAAGAGGCCATTGTGGAGACTGGACACCAGTACCGACTGGTGGGACCACCTGGTCCTGGGGCAATGGGACGACCAGCAATGGCTCCGGAACTTTCGGATGAGAAAGCAGACGTTCCTGGAGCTATGTGTGTGGCTCGCCCCTGCGCTCCAGAAAAGCACCATCCGGCTGCGGGCACCCATCCCCTTGGACAAGAGGGTCGCCATCGCACTCTGGAAGCTGGCCACCCCGGACAGCTACCGATCGGTGGCACACCAGTTCGGGGTGGGCAGATCGACCGTCGGTGCCGTCGTCATGCCGGTAAGTCCTGGGGGGGGGGGAGGGTGCTGCACTCCATGCCCAGGGGCGGGCAAGACTCCAGGCTGGGGCGATGGGGCATGCCCCGTCACCCAGGGGTTTGGGCCGTCCCTCCCTTGCACAGGCCTGCTGGATGCAACCCACATCCCTGTCCGTGCCCCGGAACATCGAGCGGCCCATTTTATAAACCGAAAGGGGTACTTCTCCATTGTACTCCAGGCCTCGTGGACCACCGTGGCCGCTTCCTGGACATTTATGCAGGCTGGTCCGGCAGGGCACATGACGCCCGCATTCTACGAAACTCCGGCCTGTTTGGCAGGCTGGAGGCGGGCACTTTCTTCCCCCAGCGGGAATTTACTGTCGGGGATGTGCCTATGCCCACGTGTGTTGTGGGGACGCGGCCTACCCCCTGCTGCCCTGGTTAATGGCCCTACACGGGGCGGACAGGCCACAACCGGGCACGGTTCAACGACCGCCTCAACCGGGCCCGCAACCAGGTGGAGTGTGCCTTCGGCTGCCTGAAAGCCCGGTTTCGCTGTTTGCTCACCCGTCTGGAGATGGGTGAGCGGAATGTCCCGGAGGTAGTGGCCGCGTGCTGTGTGCTCCACAACATCGTGGAGCAGAAGGGGGAGGCCTTCCTCCCGGCATGGATGGCAGGCGAGGGCCAGGCCTTCAAACAGCCCTGCACAGCTGCCATCCGCCAGGCGCACCATGATGGGGTGCGCATCCGGGAGGCCCTGACGGAGATGTTCTCCCAGGCCCCACAGTAGGGTCGCCTCTGTCTCCCTTGACATCTCCCTCCCATCCCCAACCCTTCCCTCCTCCCCTTCCCTTACCTCCCAATAAACAACCACCACAGGTTTTTTTGGAAAACAAACAACGTTCGGAAATTTTTATTTACAATGAGGGGGAGGAGGCTCTGAACTGGGAGGAGGAGGAGGCTCTGAACTGGGAGGGGAGAGCTACTGCTGGGAGGGGTGGCCCCTGCGAATGCCTCTGCAGGGGCGAACCAGGACATGGGGGTCAGGTCACATAGGGGCAGGCAGCACGGGGAGGTGGGCAGGATGGGGTGCATCACAAGGGGGAATTGCGGGAGCAGGAGGGGCAGCAGCAGGAGGGGGCATTGCGGGAGCAGGAGGAGGGGGCACGGGAATTGGTATGGGAGGGATGGCGGGTGCATGGGGCAATGCCATGCCGTAATGTACGGCATGGCCAATGTGCGCTGTGAGGGCGGTGATGGCATCTGCCATGCGGTCACACTGGGCCTGGAAGTGGCTCCAGGACTGCTGGCGCCACTCCAGGTCTGCCTTCACCCAGCGTGTGATGGCCACCTCCATGCGTTCGACGGCCTGGACGTGCCACCAAAGAAGTTGGTCCCGCTGCCGGACCCGCCGGCTTGGTGCTTGGGCGGTTGTGGATGCTGCCACTGCCGCAGGGCTGGAGGGTCCCCCGCTCCTGCTTGGTCCCGCTGCAGGGAAAGAGAGAAAAGGATGGGTCAGTCAGGCAGCCCGGCCACTGTCCCCACACCCCATGCCCTCCGCCCCTGAGCCCAGGTGACACCACAGTACTGTGGCTTGGGCCCACTCATTTCCCCCCTCCGCCCCCCCGTGTTGTATGTTTGCATACAGGACCACCCCTGGAGAAGGGTGCTCCTCCATGTATTGTAACCACCGGTCTGTGTCCTGGCCCCTTGGGGGTGGGAGGGCGCGTGTGTTTTGTTAACCTGTGGAACTCCCTGCCGGGGGAGGCTGTGAAGCTTTGGGCTATCAATGGTGTTTGACAGGGAGCAAGATGAATCCCCACAACAGCCTGGGAGCACATATGGCAGACGTGGTCTGGGCTCTCAGATCCCCATCACGTGGATGTCTCCTGGATGGAACCAGGGGTGACTGGGGAGTGTACCATCCTTGCAGCGAAACTCAGGTGGCCCTAGGCCGGCCCGAGCACTTCTCCCCTGCCCCTCCCGCTAGCCCTCACATACGGTAGCCCAGGAACATGTGTGGCCGCAGTGGGGACTTCCCTCGGGGGGCCAGCCAAGGCACCGGGAGCAGACAAGGGACTCAGTGGGGGCCATGCTCACAGGGCTGTGTCACTGCGGTTTTCCCAGGAGCAGCTGGCTGTGCCACACAGTCAGGCATGGAACAGTGTGCTGTTCTGTGTGCTGCCCACCCTGCCGGAGGTGTGGGCTCTGGCCTGAGCCCCTGGGGCCCTGGCTGGTTCCAGCCTGCATCCACCCCTTCCCCCCTGGTCTTGATGTGTGTGAGCAGCACGGTCCCAGGTGTGCCCTGGAGCTGCCTGCCACGGCCACATGCTGCTCGGCCACCAGGGTGCACATGGTTGCATGTGCTGCATACTGGTAATGCTACACAGCATGCAGCTCACGCTGCCCGAGTGATGCTCCCTCCCCCTCCCCCTCGGGCACCTGGCTCTCCCCCCCCCCCCCCGCCCTTGTGAGTGCAAAGTGCAACATTCAGCAGTGGATCCTTCCCCGGCCTCTGATGACGCACAGGAGACGTCCGGGCTGCCTGAGAGGACCTCCAGCTGGAGGGTCACACTGTTCCCCTCCTCCTCCGACCCACTGGCCAGCTCTTCCTCATCCCCCGCCTCGCTGGGCCTGGTGACGGGGGGGGGGGAACTTGCTGCTGTCCACCAGCACCGATGGTCCGTGGGGTGCTGCCTCTCTGAGAATGGCGTGGAGCCGCTGGTAATGGGGGCAGCTGTCAGCTCCTGCCCCCTGGCCCTCACTGGCCTGGACATAGCCCAGGCGCAGCTCCTTGACCTTAGCCTGGACCTGCTTGAGGGTCTGGGCTGGATGACCCTGGTCAGAGAGCGCCTGGGCCATGCGGCGGAAGATGTCTGCATTGCGCCGACGGGACCGGGTGTCATGGAGGGCCTTCTCGTCAGCCCAGAGGTCTAGGAGGGCCTCGATCTCCCCTGGGGACCAGGAAGGGGCATGCCACTTTGTGCCCCTTGGGGCCTCCTGCGCCTGGGGTGTGGGTTGTTCCCCCCCCCGGAACGGCCATCCGGGGTGGTCTGGTGGCTGTTGGAGGGAGCAGAGCCACGCGGCAGAGCTGGCTGGCAGAGGTGGCAAAGGTGCTTCTGCCTCGTGGCCTCTGCAGCCTGCGTCTGCCTTTAAGGGGGCTCGGGTTACCAGGAAGTCCGGAGCTGCCTGCGCGTATGGAGCGTCCAAGCGGCCACTAGGGCTTTTTTCCATTTGGACGGCTCTTGCGCAAAATCTCTTGGCTGCCTGTCTACACTGGCCTCTTGCGCAAGAACAATTGCACAAGAGGGCTTCTTCCTGAGCGGGAGCATCAGAGTTCTTGCGCAAGAAGCCCTGATTTCATACATTAGAACATCAGTGTTCTTGCGCAAGAACTTGCGGCCAGTGTAGACAAGCAGCAAGTTTTTGTACAAGAGCAGCCGCTTTGGCGCAAGATCGCGCCAATGTAGACACAGCCGAACAGTGCATTCTTGTGCCACAATAAAAGCGTCCACACGTGGCATTGATTAGGAATGACTACTGTGCTTCTATTTTACACCTCTTTTTCATGTATCATCTTTCAAGTTGAAACAATCTATAAATTTGCACTGGTGTAAATCACTGTATAGCAGCACACCAGATTAATCCCACCAGGGGGAAAAGTAGTGTTGTTAATTAGAGTTAACACACAAGGTAAAAATCCATGGGAAGACAAAGCAGACTGTACTTTTCACTTGAGTTAGCAGAGTTTAACTCTAGATTCCTTGGTCTTCAACCTAACCTGCTAACAAGTGTGAAAATTAAAAACTGTCTTGTCTCCCCTTGGACTTTACTTCTTGTTAGTTACCTTGAGGTTAAAAAAAAAGTCACATTTTTTCCTAATGGAGCTGCATGCCAAATATACAAAGGTGAGAACATATACATACATTTAAGCAGTCTCAATACATGAATGTCATGGATGTTTATACTAAAGCTATTTATACATAACATTATTGTAAAATACATAAAGAAATCTAGTTAACCATAGGGCCGGGGTGGGCAAGAGGCTGCCAGCCCACCAGAGCAGCCAAGCCACTGGATCTAGTCCACAGCTGCCTCACTTTGTGCTCTGTCCCACCCCCTCAGCAAAATCTCTCAACTCCCGTTGGCCAGTTTCTGACAAATAGCAGCTGAGATATTTTGCTGGTGGCAGGAGCAGCCAATGAAGCCTCCTCCCTCCCTCCATCCTGCCAAGCAGAGCCACATGAAGCAGCTTGTGACTGTAGCCTTCAGCTTCCTGCAGGGCTGCTGACTGGGAGCTGCCAAGGTAAGTGCCTCCCAGCCAGAGCCTGCCTCTGGCACCCCCCGCCACCCCAACTATCTGCCCCAGGGCACTACCCAAACTCTCTGTTGGGATGGGAGGAGGGGAGGGGGTGCCAGAGGACTGTGTGCTCCAGTCCTGTGGGGGGTTCTGGAGTGCCAGCACAGTTTCCCAATGCTGTGGGGGAACCCTGAGCCTCGGGGGGTCAGATGTAGGCAAGCCAGGGGCCACATCCCCCAGGCCTTAAGTTCCCTACCTCTGCATCATTGTTTTCCACTACCCTATTCATCTTGTTCTGCCCATGCTGAAATCAGCTCTCAATACACTTTTGTGTCTTTGATGTTCAAGGACACGCCTTTCCCTCATCCGTGGCCTTCTGGAATCCTCGTGTAACAAGCTGTCACTCACAGCCCAAAAGCACCCCCTTCTGGCAGAAGGAGTGTGCCTGCTTTGAAGCCTTCTCTGTTTGAAGCCTCTTTGGCAACTCAGCCCTCCGGTCAAGTCACACACCGCTTGTATGAAGTAGACAAACCCCTTCCAGGGAACACATTTAATAGGGGCCCATCTCAGCACCCTTTGTATAATGTCTCTGAGTCCATTCCCTCAATCCCTTTCCCTACTTTGATCAAGAGTGGTGCCCCCAGGGCTTCTCCTCCTGGGGCCAGCTTCCTCACCCTTACCTCAGGGCTGTATCTCAGAGTCCCATAATAGTCCCACAGTCTCTAATATCGCTCCACATGGAGCTGTCTGTGGTGCTGCCACTCTCTCAGCCAGTCATTCCTGTCTCCACATTCCTGTCTCCACTCTTTGCAATCATCAGAGGCACTGAGCTGATCTGACCCTGCAGTTCCTTTTATAGGGCCTTCCTGGTCCCTAATTTGTGCTTCCCTTGCAGCCAGTCTAGCCTGCCTGGAGGACTTCTTTATGGCTTCTCGGGGGCAGGGTATGGTAGGACCACAGAGCCTCTGGCAGGAGTTCTTCAGGGCCTGGTCCATCCTCTCACACAATGCTATGACCCAGACTCTGCCTCACCTATAATGGTATTCCTCCCACTTCCTGATTTATAATGCAGATATCTTCTGACCAGCTGCAAGGTTCAATATTACACTCCCAAATGAGTTTCATTTCCCATTACATTTCATTCAAGCCATTATCATTGTGATAACCCAATGTTTGCACATTGTGCTTCTCTTTTTTCCCCCCCAGGTGTCTCTTATATTTATTACTAGCAGATTTACCTGACATTGCCTGGTGGAGCCAAAACAGAGCAATACTCCAAATTCCTCAGTTTTATCTCTTTTCTGTAAAACTTATTGAGAAGCAATCCTATTCTAAGGTCTGGTTCAGTCTCTTTCAGCATCTGCTCAGTTATGTCAGTTTTGTGGATTGTACTTGCTTTGGTGATTGTCTCATTTCTGTTTGCTTTTACAAAAAACAATCCCATTCTAGGCACAGCCCTTTTTCATGGCACAACAAAACCCTTCCATTGCTTTAAGTTATGATCAGAGGAAGCTGCATATCATAAGAACATAAGAATGTCCATACTGGGTCAGACCAATGGTCCATCTATCCCAGTATCCTGTCTGCCAACAGTGGCCAATACCAGATGCCCGAGAGTGAGGGAACAAAACAGGTAATCCTCATGTGTTCCCTCCCCTGTCACCCATTTCCAGACAAACATAGGTTAGGGACATCATTCCTACCCATCCTTTGTAATAGCCAGTGATAGACCTAACCTCCATGACTCTATCTAGCTCTTTTTTTTAACCCGGTTCAAGTCCTAGCCTTCACCATATCCTCTGGAAAGGAGTTCCACAGGTTGACTGCATAAAGAAACTTCGTTTTGTTTGTTTTAAACCTACTGCCTATTAATTTCATTTGGTGACCCCTAGTTCTTATACTGTGGTAATAAGTAAATAACTTCTCCTTATTCACTTTTTTCCACACCAGTCATGATTTTATAGACCTTTATCATATCCCCCCTTGTCTCCTCTTTTCTAAGATGAGAAGTCCAAATCTTTTTAATCTCTCTTCATAGCGTACCCATTCCAAACCCCAAATCATTTTTATTGCCCTTTTCTGAACCTTTTCCAATGCCAATATATCTTTTTTAAGATGAGGCAACCACATCTGTATGCAATATTCAAGATGTGGGCGTACCATGGTTTTATATAGAGGCAATAAGATATTCTCTGTCTTATTTTCTATCCCTTTTTTAATGATTCCTAACATTCTATTTGCTTTTTTGACTGCCTCTGCACACTGAGTGGATGTTTTCAGAGAACTATCCACAATGACTCCAAGATCTGTCTGTTGAGTAGTTGTAGCTAAATTAGTCACCATCATATTGTATGTATAGTTGGGATTATTTTTTCCAATGTGCGTTACTTGACATTTATCAATATAAAATTTCATTTGCCATTTTGTTTACATAGTTTGGTGAGATCTTTTTGAAGCTCTTTCCAGTCTGCTTTGTCCTCAACTATCTTGAGCAGTTTGGTATCATCTGCAAATTTTGCCACCTCACTATTTACCCCTTTCTCTAGATCATTTTTAAATAAGTTAAATAAGATTGGTCCCAGTGCAGACCCTTGGGTGACCCCACTAGTTACTTCTCTCTACCCTGAAAACTTACCATTTATTCTTACCCTATGTTTTCTGTCTTTTATCCAGTTATCAATCCACGAAAGGACCTTCCCTCTTATCCCATGACAACTTACTTTACTTAAGAGTCTTTGGTGAGGGACCTTATCAAAAGCTTTCTGGAAATCTAAGTATACTATATCCACTGGATTCCCCTTGTCCACATGTTTATTGACCCCTTCCCCCTCAAAGAACTCTAGCAGATTAGTAAGGCATGAGTTCCCTTTACAGAAACCATGTTGACTTTCCCCCAACAAATTATGTTCATCTACAAGTCTGACAATTTTATTCTTTACTATAGTTTCAACTAATTTGCCTGACGTTAGACTTACCAGTCTGTAATTGCCAGGATCACCTCTAGAGCCCTTTTTAAATATTAGCGTCACATTAGCTATTTTCCAGTCATTAGGTATGGAAGCTGATTTAAAGGCGAGATTACAAACCACAGTTAATAGTTCTGCAATTTCACATTTAAGTTCTTTCAGAACTCTTGGGTGAATGCCATCTGGTCCTGGTGACTTGTTACTGTTAAGTTTATCAATTTGTTCCATACCCTCCTCTAATGACACCTCAATCTGAGACAATTCCTCAGATTTGTCACCTAAAATAAATGGCTCAGGTTGGGGAATCTCCCTAATATCCTCAGCCATGAAGACTGAAGCAAAATATTAATTTAGCTTTTCCACAATGACTTTAATCTTTGAGTGCTCCAAATTTGGTGGCCCTCGCTCTTATCATTTAGGAGGAGTTCTTGATCAAACAGACAGATAACCTCTCTAAAATATAAAATAGAAAGGCTGTTTAGGAATTTCCTCTGACTGACCATTTTGTTGTAGTTTGCAGTGTTTTCCCTCCTCCTAAGAGTATTCCAGAGACCACTTAAGTATGTGCATATGTCCCTCTCCCTATGCATGACAGTATTTAAGCACATGTTTAACTTGAAGTATGTGGTCATTGATTTTAGTGGAATTTAAGCACATGCTTGAATAGTGATGCTTTCCTGAAATGGGCTCTCTTTTCTTTTGTGCCTTTTCTCTTTTAAAGCCTTGCTGCTTTACTGCTGAATATTATTTTGTGCTCTGCTGTCCCATTTATTTATTACAGATAATTTCCCTGGCTTATGTATGGCACCTCTTATTCTGTCACCTCATCTCCGTTAGTTTAAAAATTTAAATTCCCTTCCCCTGCTCTTCATTTTATATCTTTTAAGCTATCAAGTTTTGTTTACTTTTTTATTTGGATGTAACCAATCCCACTTGTGTAAACCCAATTTATTCCAAAAAGAGACTTAGTGCACCATAAAACTAACAGGAATATTGCTCTCAAGGTGCTCAATAAGCTGACACAGCACACAGGTTATGTTTTTATGGCAATATCACTTCATGAAATACTACACCCTGCACTGCTTGCAAATCACACAATAGTTATCCATTTGAGGCTCTTAATCACCAAGGCAAGTCACTTTTGTCAATAAACAAGCAAAAATAAACTTGAAGGGTAGGAAAAGATAACTTATAAAGACATCCAGTAGTTGGAGTCCTCTGAAAGTTCTCTGCAGTGCGCTATCCCAAGTTGAACTCAGCAGCTCAGACACAGGAAACAAAATAGACTTGACCAAGAAGTTTAGGTTGCATCTATTTGCTTAGTTGTTCATTTTCCTCTGCGCAAAGCCTTATTATATAGTCTTACCAGTTAATTATCCCTTGAGATCTGGTATCATGTTTTCAAGTGTTTTGGTAATTTAAGATTGGAATGAGACATTATTGCATTGAAATCATAGTATTCTAAGGGAAGGCACCATAAAAAATGAACAGAGCTGTAATAACAATAATTGGCAGGGAAAAGGACAGACATGAAGCTAAGAAGAGGAATAGCATGTTCCTATTTGAGTCATGCACATTAACAGCACCACAGCAAATTAAAACACTAACTATATTTAGCCTGTTCAAAAAACAAACACCTACAAAAATCACAATCAGTAGGTGATTTACTATCCATAATGCAAACAATTTTTTCAATAACATTCATGTATCCAAATCCTTTCCTTCTGACTCAGCAGTCCTATCTTCATGCTACACTATTGGCATTAAATGTCTAGCAGATGCGGTGGCTCAATAAACCTAAGAATCATCTTCCATGGATTATTCTTACTTTTGATGGGAGAAAAAAAGAGAGCTACTGGCACATGTTCATTGCTAAATTTGTATTTAAAGAGTTGAGTGAAATAGAGCAACTCTTTCTTACTCTGCCAGGACTTAGCCAGCATAAACATCTTGGATAGCAGAGTCCTTGATGCACAGGTTAAGTAGTTTACCTGGAAAATGACAGGTTAGGGTGACAAGCCTTTCTTGGACCAACAAACATTACAATTAAAAGCCTTGATGCTCAGACAGAATTCTTGTTAGCACCCATGGGAATTTTGCCTTCAAAGAACAGAGAGTTCAGATCCCTGTAGTACTGTTGTCTATGATCTCGAATAGTATCACATTTCATGTTCTTTACCCTGCTAGGATTTTTGGGTTTGACCCTGTTCTATTTGCACAGCTCAACCTCCCATTGATTTCAGAGGGAGTATTGCATGCAGAAAAATTGGGATCTGTGTCCTGGTTATGGACTTACTGGTCTGAAATATCTTTCCAACTTAGACTTCTATGCTGGCAAAATCATGGATATCACTTACATTATTTCAGGTTTTCTTGGGAAGTTATTTGAGTGGTGTTTGGTCCTGTCATTGTCAAGTCTTCTTGATTGAGAAGGGGGTTACTGAATTGGAGAATGGTCACCAAGGTATCCGATCCTTAATTTCTGTTGATTTCAATGGGAGTGAGGCACCTAAATACCTTTTGAGGATCTGGGGTGGTGTGACTACTAAACTAATTTCCTCTTTTGACCTGTGAGCTCAACACAAAAATAAAAGGATACTGCACTAAAGCAATGTACCTCTTTCTACTGGAAAATAGCTTTTGTTATAATCAAAAGCACTTAAAGCCTCCTAGAAACAGCGATTCACTGTGTATTCCTCTATGAGAGAATTTAAAAGGCCAGTAACTGTACAGTAGGCAGAAGACACACACTCCCAGCAAGACTTGCAGCTCTATCCTTCAAGTTTGTGTTGTAATTAACTGATCCTGCAGAAGATGACACACATGAAATCCAGTACAGTCTAGTAATTAGAAAAGGGCCTGGAAAGCAGAACATTTATTTAGGTTGTATTTCCCCACTCTGCCACTGACTCATTCTAAGTGCTTGGTCATGTCATTTCAGCTCCTTTAGCCTTAGTTCCCTCAGCTATAAAATGATGCAAATACTTACCCAGCTTTATAAAGCACTTTAAGACTCTTGGATGGAAAGAGCTGTATTAGTGGCTGTTTCAGCACCATTGGTATACTCTGTTGTTATAACTCACCGTGAACATGCAAATACAAACTTTGGGCACACACAAATGGGTGCCCAAAAGTGGAGGATGGCTGATAACCTCTCCCATTACATATCTCACATAAACCTTTTAATTCACCTTGAAAATGTGGCCAAACTGAAACTGATTTAAATAGTTAAATTAGAATGGAGTTATTCTTTTTCAGAATTTGTTTTTTTTATTGCCAAATGTGCTTCATTAGATGACTGCCGGAATATGCTTTATGGAGGGTGTATTATTAGAATATGGGCATATGAAACCATATAGCATATGGATACTTCCAGTGCACTGTGAGTCACAAGGCCTATCAGGATGGGGGGGAAAAAACCTCCAGCATCTGAAATACAGAGATATTTCTGCGAGGCTGCACACCCTGAGATCTGTTTTTTTTTCCTACTCATAAAATGGTATAAATATGTCATCAACCCTATATCTTACTGATTACTGGTAATCTCTCTGTGAAGTGTTGTGACTTCTTAGATATAGTTGTGTGGGCAGCTGCATAAAAGGAGAAATAAATTGTGAGAGTGGGAAAAATTTGTTACCAGAATATTAAAAGCAAAACTTTGGAAAAGGATGCTTGTAGTGAACCAGGATACAGCAAAGATATTTGCTCTGTGCTAGGATTCATGTGCTTTCCATTTATACACTAGTTTTATCCTGAAGACTCTTCTAAATCCTGTCTTCCCCCCCTCAACAAAATTCCCCCCCTAGGTTTTAATTTTAAGCTTGGATCTCCATTACAATTTTGGAAACCATTTCCATAACGGCAGGACTATGAAGCTGAAATTCCCTAACTAAAGGCACTTCAGATTAAGAGAGGGACCATTCAGATATGTTTTGCAGGGCAACGAATAGATACATGATTCTTTAGAGAATTGTCAGACATGAAGCCTAAAATGGTATAGAGATTGAGGCTTATGAAGGACAAGATAAGAACAACAGAAGATTTACCCAGTGCTGCTTGGGTCCTTAACTAAAATAAGTTTTGTTTTTATTTCATTTAAATCACAGTTTTGGGATGAGCCTGGGGATGAGTGGTTCATTATGCTGGCTGCCCTGGGGAGAGAGGACAACCCCAGCTCTCTCTCACCGCAGTCGCGTGGGGCCAAGTGAGAAGCACCTATCCATGGCTGCTGCAGTGGGCACAGCCAGGGGGAGGGGTCCATGTCCCCTGGCTGGGGGAAAGACAGACAGATACACAAACAGATAAACTCTCTGAAATATATAGTAGATAACTGTTCCTTTCTCCACCTTTGCTCCCTGCTGGCCCAATGGGGTTATAGTTATCCTAGTCCCCAGCTCTGGCCCCTTACTGCCCCCCAGTGCTCATTATACATTATAACTGTCCCTACCATATCTTCCTTGATGTTTTATGAGAAACAATTGAATTCCAGGCACATCCCATTGTCCCGGCACAACCAAACCCATATCTTGCTTTAAGTTATAATAAGAGGAAGCTGAATACCAAATGTGGTGATCCTAGCTCTTACCATTTAGGAGGAGTTCTTGAACAAACAGACTCACAGATAGGTGGAAGGAGCTTCCAACAGACAGCCAAAGTTTCTAAAGTATATAGTAGATAATTACATAACAGCCATACTAGGTCAGACCGAAGGTCCATCTAGCCCAGAATCCTGTCTTCTGATGGAAACAAATGTCAAGTGCCCCGGAGGGAATAAACAGAACAGGTAATCAGCAAATTATTCATCCCCTGTCACCCATTCCCAGTTTCTGACCAAAAGAGGGTAGAGACACCATTCCTGCCCATCCTGACTAATGGCCACTGATGGACCTAACCTCTATGAATTTATCTAGCTATTTTTTTGAACACTGTTAAAGTCCTGGCCTTCACAACATATGTTCCCAATTAATTTTCCTTCTTGATTCATGCCCTGCCCAAACTGGGATCAGAACCTTGTCAACTATAGTTACATTTCAGCATGGTTGTTGCTAGCAGGCTAGTCTTACTCTTCTCAAAAAGGACAGAAGCAGCTCTGTTTCCTCAGAATACAGGAAACCCCTGACTTCTGACTGCCCTTAGTTATGACCCCTCATACTTACAACCATTTTTGTAAGTGCAGAAGGGGCTGAAAACCCCCGACTTACGTTCTCAGCCCACCTTTACGACGCCTATCGTAAATGAGGGTTCGAGTTATGATGCCTCTGACTTGCGACGCTTCCCCAGGAACCAATTGCGTTGCAAGTTGGGGGCTACCTGTAATCGGGATTTGCTCCTACTACTTACAGAACTAAATGACTTTTACTGCCATCTCATCGTTCACTATGCTTGTATGTAATATTCCTTTCTCTTACCCTTTTTCTCTCTATTTAGATGATAGGTCCAGCTCCACAAAGGTAATTAGCAGCAGTGCACTAAGAGATTTTCAGTCAGGTGTGCAGTTCTACACTTGCATGTAAAATGGCATCCTGCATGTTATGTAACCACACATGTGGTATGTTTGACGTTTTGCTGTCCTGAGGATGCCATTGTTCTACAAAATGGCATACTCCATTCACATGGGGGGTGGGGTGCAATTGTCTTGTGGGCACAGCCAGTCCTGGTGCATGCAATACATCTGTTGCATACCCATATGGCACATCTCTGGTAATTTAGGCTCCTAATGGCCATTGAGGTGAATGGAAGTCAGGAGCCTAAATATCTTTGTGGACCTGGGTTTACACTTTTGGGGGCAAGGAATGACTCTTTGTACTGAGCTTAGCACAGTGAATCCTAGTTTTGCTTGGCCTCTAGGTACTGCCATAATTAACCTGATAAATAATAATACATACTACTTCCACTGATAAATTTTGAGGCTTCACTCCTTTAGCCTGCAAGTCTAACAACTACTGAGATCTCAGTAAGTGCAGGTGACAAGGTTGTTTTTATTGTTTTCCCTTAACCAGGACTGACACAGAGTTGCCTCTAAAGGGTGTGTGGGTGTGTAAATTGAACAGTTCAGACAGGAACATGGCTCAAGTGAACATGGCATCAAACTTTAACTTCATAGAGCTCTTGCAAAAGGGCTTCTATGATAGGGAAGAGGAGGAATTCTGGGAAGTATAGTTGTAGCTAACACAGGGCAGAAGTCGTTTGTTATCTGTATGGAGTTTAAGGCCAGAAGGGACCTTTAAATTATATATTCTGATATCCTCTATATCACAAGCCCTTGAAAAATTTCACCCTCTGAGTGAACGTTCAAAAGCCTTAGGTCGCTATTACGACTTTTTCAGGTTGCACATCTGACTCCTTTTATCTGTTCTGCGGTTTAAATGTGGTCACTCTGCTCAGTATTTTGCCCTTAAGACATAATCTAAGATACATGGCTAAACTAAGGAATGTGGGAGAAGCTTCTTTTGTGTAACTCTCCACTACCTGGAACATATATGACCATGAAGAATACACCATTTGTAGACTCTGCCTATGAAATCATCCCTTGAAAACTGGGGGAATCCCACAGCAAACAAAGTTTCAGGAATAGCTAGTGTCCCACGATTCCTTCCATGCTATGGCTGTTGGTTTGGATCAGGGAATCCTCACAGCTTCATTTGAAGGTATAGAAAAGCTTTGTTTTAGTTTTTAAAATGTCTTATATCAATAAATGTTAATAATTAAGCTAGTAAAAAGCATAATAAGATTTGTGAATAGATTTAGTCTATCCCGCCGCATCTCTTCTTTCCAAGCTACATTCACAATGCATGATATTAATTTATTATTTAAAATGGTAGGAAGACAATGCCTAATGTCCTCTACTGAATGTGGAAATTAATTCCAGGTATAAATCTGAGCTTGGACTGCAAAACCTCGGTGAGCTATTCTAGCTGTCTGCACCCTCCACCACAGAAAAAAATGTCATCATCCTCAAAGGCTCATTAGACAGAATTTTCTACTCTCTTCCCCCTGTATTACAGTGAGACTTTTACTTATGTTACAAGATGTTTTGATTGATTGTATTGTTCTTTCATTTGCCACATCTTCCTTACTTGCAACGCTGGAGGTGCAGATATCTAATGGAGATAGGCAACCTGATTCGCAGGTGGCCTGCATGTTGGGTGGTCATTTCACCAATGCAAAATGAGTGTAAAATTGCTCCATTTCAGATCTGGTAGCATTTTAATCACTTGGCACAGGGTGGGAATGGGGGTGGGGCAACAGAGAATCAAACCACTGTTTCCTTACATGGAACCTTTCACAGGAGCACCACTGGGAATGTCTACACAGCATTTTGGAGCAAGTCTCCCAGCCTGAGTTGACAGTCCTGGGCTAGCTGGGCTCATACTAGTGCTCTGAAAATGGGAGTATAGATAGCACTTTGAAGTTTTGGCTAGGATCATACCCAGTAAAGCCCCAGTCTTGCAAAAACTCATCAGCACAGCTAACTCCAGCACCCTTATAAAGCCAAAATGAGGTCAGAGGGGCTCCTGATGAGTGCAGAAGTCTACCCAATTCAAAGTGCTGTGCAGGATCAGGGTCAGTTCCAGATTTGCCACGAGGGAAAGAGAGAGGTAGAGAGAGGTTAAGTGATTTGCCCACCACCACTCACAAGAAATTTGTGTCTTGGAGGGATTGCCATGTTAATGTGTATCTTAAAAAAACTTAAAAGCAATGAGTGGTCCTGTAGCACCCTTAGAGACTAACAAATATATATAGTATCATGAACTTTCATGGGCACAACCCAAAATTTGTGGACAGCCAGGAATAAAACCAATCCCTCCCCGTCCAGTTCTATGCTTGGGCCATGTAGCAGGGGCCTTATCCATTTCAGCATAGGCCCCCACCACAGCTCCGGTTTCTCCTGCTTGACCTGAGGATCACTCTCCACCCTGAAAATACTTTTCCAGAAGTGCAGTGTTAGTAAGAATCTGGTTTATTAAGATAAAGTTCAGAACCACACAAATCTTCTACCCAGACTATGCAGCTGGCTCATCCTCTTGGTACACAGATTCTTAGTCTTGCCTCTGCTGATGCTTTCTTTATGGCAGGCCACTACACCACTTGCCCAGCCCTCCTGCACCGTGTCTTTCTCATTGCTCTCCTGAATGTGGGAAACTGTCCCTTATTGACCTCAGGCTGTTCTTACCTCTCACAGCAGGCCTGGGTCTGATTTACATGCTCCATCATCTCACGCTCCTATTCATTCCTTGTCCCTGGGGAGATGGTCTAAGCCCAGCACACGTGAAGCTGAGCCCCTCATGGGTCTGCTCACCCTGTAAAAAGCCACTTGATCATGTTTTCTTTATATTTGTTTGTTTGGGTATACAATGTGTACATCGGAAGTCACATATAACAAATACTTGTATTTAAGTATTAACAAAAAAATCAAACTAATATGCATATTTACAAAGCTACAAGTTAGCATTACTTTTGATAGCCTCAAGGCCACTCCTAATGCTTTACGTTTGCTTTCTGATTTCACTGCCCGTAAATGTACTTCTTAACATGAAGGATATACATGGAAAATAATAGCTTCCTATTAAACAATATACACTATTCACAAGCTCAGCTTCCATTAGCTTACCATTATTGTGGCCTTCAGAAACCCAACTGACTAATACTCTCTCTCTCCTAATCCACATCTGACTTTCTTTCTGAATTTTCAGCTATACTCTCAATCCATTGTTTCCCACTGCCAGCACAGACATAATTGTGAGGATATTAGTATCGTGCATATCACCATTATATTGGAGACCTAAGCAACCCACTTGCCTCCAGGGTACTATCTGTTAGACTTTCATGCCTTCATAGACTTTAAGGCTGGAAGAGACTGTAACGTTAATCTAGTCTGACCTCTTACACAACATGGGCTGAAGAACCTCACCCAATAATTTCTGCATCAAGCCTCAAGGATAACCCATTCTTCCCGGGGCTTTGGCCTTGCTCACCATTTTCCTTCATCCTTCAACACTATGCCTTCATTCATCAAAGCTTTTGATACAGTCTCCCACATTATTCTTGCCAGCAAGTTAAGGAAGCATGGATTGAATAAAGTGGATGGAAAGCTGGCTAAATTGTTGGGCTCAACGGGTAGTGGTCAATGGCTTGGTGTCTGGCTGGCTATCGGTATCAAGTGAAGTGCCCCAAGGTGTCGGTTCTACGGCTGGTTTTGTTCAACATCTTTATTAATGACCCGAATGAGGGGATGGATTGCACCCTCAGCAAGTATGCAGATAACACTAAGCTAGGGGAGAGGTAGATATGCTGGAGGGTAGGGATAGGGTCCATAGTGATCTAGACAAATTGGAGGATTGGGCCAAAAGAAATCTGATGAGATTCAACAAGGACAAGTACAGAGTCCTGCACTTGGGATGGAAGAATCCCAAACACTGTTACAGGCTGGGAACTGACTGGCTAAGCAGCAGTTCTGCAGAAAAAGACCTGGGGATTACTGTGGATGAGAAGTTGGATATGAGTCAACAGTGTACTCTTGTAGCCAAGAAGGCTAACAGCATATTAGGGTGCATTAGGAGGAGCATTGCCAGCAGATCTAGAGAAGTGATTAATCCCCTTTATTCGGCACACGTGAGGCCATATCTGCAGTATTGCATCCAATTCCTGGGCCCCCATTACAGAAGGGTTGTGGACACATTGGGGAAAGTCCATCGGAGGGCAACAAAAATGATGAAGGGACCGGAGCACATGACTTATGAAGGATTTGAGGGATTGGAGGGACCGGAGATTGAGGGATTTGGTCTTATTTAGTTTACAGAAGAGAAGAGTGAGGGAGGATCTGATAGAAGCCTTTAACTACCTGAAGGGGTGTTCTAAAGAGGATGGAGAGCGGGCTGTTCTCAGTAGTGACAGATGATAGAACAAGGAGCCATGGTCTCAAGTTGGGGGAAGTCTAGGTTGGATATTAGGAAAAACCATTTTATTAGGAGGGTGGTGAAGCACTGGAATGGGTTACCTAGGGAGGTGGTGGAATCTCCATCTCTAGAGGTTTTTAAGTTTCAGCTTGACAAAGCCCTGGCTCGGATGATTTAGTTGGGGATGGTCTTGCTTTGAGCAGGGTGTTGGACTCAATGATCTCCTGAGGTCTCTTCCAAGCCCATGAATCTATTATATGATCATTTTCTCACTCAGTGGATTCTCTATGAGTTTGCTCCAGGTCCTCCTGTTGTTTCTTCTGCATGGCTATTTTTGTTGTTCCTCTTTCCCTCTAAACCAAGATTTTCCTCCGCTCTAGAGTTTTTTCTTATTTCTGTTACTTACAAAATATAAATTGGCCTAAGTCTAGACACAAGATTGGAACTTCGGAGTGTGTTAGGTCTTATTGTTACAAATGGCCCATATCATTATAATTTTGGAAAAAATAAAACAAATAACCCCACCCAACCGCAAACACGTGGATCTGAGCTCCTCTGAACTTGAGATGAAGGCTCAAGCTTTAGAAATAGATTTTGCAAGTCCCCATCTCCAGGTTTAATGCTGCTGCTTTATTGCTACCCTGATTCTTCCAGAACCTATCAGTGTGCTCATGATAGCTCATTGCGTGACCGTGGGACTGTGAAAGGCACTGTCACTGAACATCACTCTTCTCATCCCGTCCTTGCAAAATAGCACTGCATGCAACTCAAAGCTCAAAAAGTTGTTTCTTGAGGAATTTTTTAAGCTCTAGGCCCCGATTTTCTTGTCTGGTCTCCAAATATGTCCCCACAGAGAAGTTCAGGTGATATGAATGGGTGGAAGTGCATTTTGTAGCAGTTAAATGTCTACTTACCTGATGCTGTATTAGATTTATTTATCATTTATATTGTGATAACACGCAGAGTTTGTAACCAGGTAAGGGCCCTGTTGTGCCAGATTCTGTACAAACAATATAGTAAAGGATAGTCCATGCACCAAAGACCTTATAATGAGTCCTTGAATTACTATAAAATGCTCCCACAATGATTTGTGCATGCAGAATCACGCCTTTGATCAATTTAGGCCCGATTCTGCCATCCACATTCAAAATGAGTTGCATCTTATGTTGCAGGGAGTCAGCTGGAGCTCAGTGGGATTATATAGCAAAGTAAAGTACAACTCAACAAGAATATCCAAACCTGACTCATAGTAATTGCAAAATTGAAGGCTGCTTTTACAAATCAGAGCACTAATATTTAATGGAATGAAAGACTATTCTTCAGGCTGCAATTCTTAACCAAACAGAATGGCTTTGTCTACACTGGCAAGATTTTGCGCAAAAGCGGCTGCTTTTGCGCAAAATCTTGCCGCCTGGCTACACTGGATGTGAGTATTTGTGCAAGAACACTGACGTTGTAATGTACAAAATCAGTGCTTCTTGCGCAAATACTCTGACGCTCCCGCTCAGGGATAAGCCCTCTTGCGCAAGTATTCTTGCACAAGAGGCCAGTGTAGACAGCAACGTTAATTTCTTGCGCAAGAAAGCCCAATGGCTAAAATGGCCATCGGAGCTTTCTTGCGCAAGAGAGCGTCTACACTGGCACGGATGCTTTTGCACAAAAGCAAATCTTTTGCGCAAAGGTATATGCCAGTGTAGATGCTCTCTTGCGCAAATACTTTTAACAGAAAAACTTTTCCGTTAAAAGTATTTGCGCAAAATCATGCCAGTCTAGATGCAGCCATTTTAATATGTAGGATATAACTTAAACCAGGGGTTTTCAAACTTTGGGTCGCAGCTTGTAAGGGTAAGCTGCTAACTGGCCACGAGATGCTTTGTTTGCCTGACCGTCTGCAGGCATGGCTGCTTGCAGCTCCCAGTGCACCACTGTCACTATTCCTGGCCAATGGGAACTGCAGGAAGTAGTGTGGGCTGGGCCACCACTTCCTGCAGCTCCCATTGGCCAGGAATGGTGAACCACAGCCACTGGGAGCTGCCAGTGGCTATGCCTGCAGACATTCAGGTAAACAAAGCACCTGCGGCCAGACAGTGGCTTACCCTTCCCGAAACCCAAAGTTTGAAACCTCCTGATCTAGACCTAACAACCATTAAGTACAACTAATATCTCTGTGTGCAAAACACTCAAGTGTTATAATATTCCATTGCAAAACAAAAGACACAAAGTTAGCTGCAAGCCAGACCCACCACCTAAACAATGACGAGGATTGATATTTAAATGGAAGGGCTTGCAGTCTGTGGTTAGAGCAGGGGACTGGAAACTAAGATTCTTATGCTCTCCTTTTGGCTCTGTGAACCACAGAAAATCATGTAATGTCTGTTGAGGGGCCTCATCTCTAAAATAGATATGACAAGGCAAGGGTGTTGTGAGTATGAAATAATGTTTTGAAAGCATTTTGAGCTCCTTGGCTGAAAGGTGCAATGGAAGCATAAACTACTGTGATTATTATAATAAGACTGCCTCCAAACTACCCCTTTTTAAATCCCTGAACAATTTAAATGCTTCAGTATTCCCAGTAATTTCTCTGATCCTGCAATTATCTTGGTTTCTTTATTGAATATGTTCCTCAGTGAATAATAAGACGGAAGGAAGAAATAGTAGGAATGATAAATAAATCCACACTATGTAGGTATAATTGTGGCTAAACCATGAAGTCTGCAAGTAAAATGGGAAATTAACATCAAATATTATTAGGTGACGTTGATCACCATTATAAGTAGATGAGTCAGAATAGCCAAAGCTGCAACCACGCATGTTTTCAATGAAATGTCCTGAATCAAAGGCCTTCAGATGTATCTCAAGTTCTGAAGCCAGTTAAGTAATTCTTTTCTTCAGAAAGAGTCATTGATAGAATAATGGATTATTTAAATTTTTAGATAAATGCCAAACATGTTCAATCACTGATCACAAACATTATCATTTTCTCCCTCTGACACATAGAACATCACAGATACCAGCAGAACAAGCCTTAAACACAAGTACTTAACTGCTGAACTATAATGTGTCTGTGATTTATATGTTTGAGCTGAATAGTGAGAGAGAGCCAGATTAAATGAGATCACAACAGTTGTAGGCAGCACATACTGTTTGAGACAATCAAAGCTAAATGTGACAGTTTATATCTGAATGCAACCAACTGTTGAATGGAGTGTTGTGTTTTGTTTTGTTTTGTTTTGTTTAAATCAACTCTGGTAGAGGAGCATTACTTGGCAAGTATTATATTTCTCAAGAATTGGGATGCTTTAAATCTTGGCCATGGAATGATTAGAGCAATGAAAAGTACATATAAGATTATGACCTTTAAGGTGTACCATGTCATATATGGACAGAAGAGGTTAGTAAACCTGTTTTTGGCAAGAGTTCACAATATGGACTGTAATATATTTTAATACCATGTAATACATTTAAAAATTTTTTTCTCTTACACACTCAAGTTTTATGAAAGAATTTATATGATGTTGAACTCTGACCATGACTAGAGATACTTGCTGTGCAATCACCATGTCAAAATCACCATGTGCTGAGATCCTTACACAATATTCATGCACCACTTAAGTCCTGTTTTGAGAACGTAAGTGGTGTATCAGCCTGCACAGGCTTTGTGCACAAGAATGAATTTCACTATAGGTGGTGCATGATCAGACTTTTGAACGTGTGTCTTTTTAACATGTGTTATGCTGAAATAGCTTTAAATGCTCCACTCAATACCTTTAAATGAATATTGCTTTTGTGGGCGAGGTGAGAAACTCTGGACAAATTTTCACAGCAGATCAACGGGACTTCCACTCCCATTAATACCCATAGGAGCCATGCATCTGACTCCAAAGCCCGCCACTCTGAAAATGGCCTTTTGCATCCTGCCTTCCACGCCCAGAGTACACTATGCTCAGAAACACAAGCTCTGTTTAATCTTTTTGCTTATTTCACAAATGGACAGAACTTAAAATCAATTGGAAGAAATTAGGCCGAAGGCTTAGTGCTCTCATCACCTGAAAGAAAAATCTCCATCTTTTGCCTATGTGGACTGGAGAGTGTTATTGATCTTATAAAATGGCTTAGTAAATTTTTAATAGTCTTATATTTTAAATGTTATATTCCAGATATCCTTCCACTCCTAAAAGAAGTTCTTGGCAGGATGGTAAAACCCAATCTCTCTCTCTCTCTCTCTCTCTCTCTCTATAAATTCCCTACGGAAAGACAGAGTGATGTCATCACATCACTGGCATCGCCCCGCCCCCAGCTCGAGGCAGCTCCTCTGACCCTTACATTGCTCCCTCATGGGGGGGGGGGGGAGAGGGGAGAGAGTCATCTTAGGCCACCACCACCACCACCAGCCCCTGCCCCCACCCCCTGACCCTGGCTGCCTTCCGCACTGAACAGCCTCTTCCCGCACAGCCTGCTGACCTTCCTCACACCACGCGACTATTGCCGCTGGCCAGAACAGGCCCAGAACGTGCATCCCCACCTTGCATGCTGACTGGCGTCTTCCCCCCCAGCCCTACCGGCTGCAGTTGCTCTGTGCACCACACTAGTATTGCCTCTGGCCAGGCCAGCCCCCTAGCCCCAGCCTTGCATCATGCTACCATTGCCACCGACAACCTTTCCCAATGACCGGCCTCTTTCCCTGAACCCCTACTAGCCACAGCCCCTCTGTGCACCGCCCCAACCCCCTCACACATCCCCATCCAAGACTGCACACACCCAGCCCCCTCACACAATGCAGTTCTATTGCCTCACCCCAATAGGAACCATTCCTGGAGGCTATTTTCTTTGTTTCAAGATGAGTAGCCAACTCGATCTACGGTAGAGTATCCAGAGCCTGAGTGATGAACAGCTAATTTGTTTAAGGGCAGGAAGCTGGGGGACATTTTAATTTAGGCCTGAATCCAGGCAGGAAGGCAGTAGCTAGGGGCTGAAACAAGGTAGCCATCTTTGCTCTGGGCACACCACAAAACTCAGGTATTTGTGGCCATACCTGACTTCCTTTGGACAGGGCAGTATATGAATGCTTAGCCTCAGCTATGTACCGTATATTCTGAAATGGCTGTGCGTTGCATGCCTTCACTCTGCCACCTTCATTGTTTGCACCAGAACCTGAACTGCTGGCAACACATACAATGTTAAAAAATTGTAGAATATTGTTAAATCAAGATATTAAATTGTTAAATCTCTCTCTATGTGTATGTATATATACATATATATTAAAAAAAAATTTCCTGCGGGGTGACAGAGTGACAACATCATGTCAATTGCATTGCCCCACCCCCCCAGCCTTGGCAGAGTCAGAATGGGAAGCAGCATCCATGGCTCAGGGCTGGACAGGAACCCTTCACCATTGGGGCTGGAGTGATTCCCCCCCACCCCAGGAGTGAGGCAATTCTAGGTTGCATAACTAGCTTAACTAGGAGCACCATGAACATGTCCAAAGGGCAGAATTGGACCCATAATAGATAGGTGGCTTCCAAACTATGTGAAGTGCTTTGGGATCTTCCCCAGCAAAGGCCTATTGTGAAAATGAATTTCTATCATTTAAGTCAATGGGAGTTGTGCTGCAGACTTTGACAAGCAAACGATGAAGCCCTTTAGACCAACGTCTGCAGTTATCACTGTGATGGGGAACATCAACATGATATGGCTCCAGCTGTCACTTTCCCAAAGAACTGGCCTAGGAGCCCGAATAAAGAAAATTTGTGCTAATAGCAAGGTGCACTCACCACACTCAACCACATTAAACAAGCCAAGGCGCTCCAATGTACATTTAGAACTGGTGAAAAAATCTTCCTGGATGAATGCCATTATGAACAGCAAAACAAAACCTTCTTGACATGAAAGGAAATATGGACAGCAAATTGTGTTCCACTTCCCCCACTTGGTAAAATGTTTCAAGGGATCAAGGTACATTCGCATTTTTTTGAATGCTGTTCAATTAAAGGGATTCTCTCCCCCCTCTCCAGTTTCTTACAAAAGAACACATCACATTAAGAGATTTATTCACTCCCTCTTTCTCTTTTTGTACAAAAAAAATACCCTATTTGATAGTCCCCCTTCAGGTAGCAGCTTGGGTTTTGTCCAGCACACATAGGGCTACAGTATCGAGGATGTTGGAGAGAGTAACTTTGGTAGAATGAAGAACAGGAATGATTTCCCCATCAAATGTTGCATCACTGGAGAGTGACATTGTTTAATAACTCTAACTCTTCTGTAATCTTGTCTTTGTTGGCAGAACACCCCACCTCTGGAACTACAAGTGAAAGAAAAACAAACATTATACCCAGAACAAATAAGCCATTGCAGTCAACTTCACTCCATAGCACAAAGTCTATATTTTTGTGTCCCCCCATCGTTTTATTTTCAGGCCACTGATTCTTTATTATAGGGAGAGGGGTTCTAGAGTAATATTGTAACACAAGCAGACCCTGGTTATCTGTGGGTGGAATTGAACCTGGGACCCCTGGAGCTTAGTGCATGAGCCTCTACAGTGTGAGATAAAAGTCAACTGTCTATTAGCTAAGGCTGTAGAGCAGACTCATTCTCTCTGTAAGGGTGTGTCTACCCAGCACTGTAAACTTGAAATAAGATATGCAATTTGCGCTATGCAATAGCTTATAGCTAGAAATAGCATATTTTGAAATTTGGCGTGTCTATATTTCAAGCCATCCCTTATTCCTCGTGCAACAAGAGATTTACCAGGATGGCAAAATAGCACAGTCTTTATTTCAAAAAATATTTTGAAATAACGGATGACTTGTGTAGATGCAGGGTAGCTATTTCGGGATAACTCCAGTATCCCGAAATAGCCATGCAGTGTGGACATACCCAAAGTGGTCTCAGTTCCACTAGATAGGACAGTACAGTACACCCAAAAGGTGTACAGTATGTTGGTACTGGACCTGACCAAATGAAGGCATAGAACCATGCAAGTAACTGATGGAGATCTGAAGTTGTTAGCTGCCCCTAAGCTACCCTTAATATTGATGAAAAAAATCCTCCATGGCTTCTGAAGGCATGAGTGTTTGTAGAGAGAACTGACATTCAGCAAGTGAGAGTCACATAATGGAAGACATGAAATCAGAACTAGAGTCCATCTACTCCAATATTCTGGCAGTGGTCAAGAAGGGGGAAGCATCCTACAGCAGGAAAACATGGGATAAGCTCTTCTCCCTATTCAGTTTCATGATGATCTCCAAAATAGATTGGCTTAAGCTCTGAATCACAAAGTTTAATCTCTCTCTATTTAAAAATTCTTGTGGGATGACAGTGATGTCATCACATCATCTGCATTGTCATACTGCCACCGCCTCCACCCTCAGCTGCTTGCTGTGGCCAGCGTTGGCGCCATCCCTCCAGGAATGGGCTGCTCCAGCTTTGGCTCCCACTTCATGCTCCAGGGGGCTGCACCGCTGGGGGGGGAGGGCTGGGTCCCCTCTGCCATCCAAGCCTGACCCCAACCCTTCCCCAGGCTACTCCGGATCCTCTCCACCATCCAAGCCCAACCCCCTGTCCCCTTCTCCCTTCTGCTGAGATCCTGCATCCTCAGCCTGCTCCTGCCTACTTTCCCCTGGCCAGACACATACCCCCAGAGAGGGAGGGAGGGTTGGCGAGCATAGAGAGCAGGGGGTGCAGCCCCCTAGTGTTCCTTTCAAAGTTGTTATTAATTGAATTATTTTTATGAGATAGTCTAATGGAAGAACAGCCATACTGAGTCAGATGAATGGTTCATTTAGCCCAGTATCCTCTCTTGCAATAGAGGCTAATACCAGGTGTTTCAGAGGGAATCAACAGAACAGCTAGTCACCAAGTGATCCTTCCTCTGTCTCCCTTTTGAGAGAAACTGTTGCCTAAACAAGAATGTTCCATTGGAAAATAAATGAGGAATAGAATTGAGAGACATAAAACAGAGCTAAAAACTGAGAGGTGGGCAGAGGGCTTGAGGAATATAAAGTTCTTTGGGGCAGGAATGACTTTTTGTTCTGTGTTTGTAGAGCGTATGGCATAATGGGCCATAATTGGGTCTTACAGGTGCTACCACAATACAAATTATTATTAGTAATAAATTGTAACTGGGAAGGAAAGAAGACAGACAAACTTGAAATTGCTAATTAAATTCTTAGGAACCTACTAAGATGCAGTGAAAATAAATGAATAATAACTTAAAGAAAAGATTTCACAAAGTGTAGGACAAAATGTTGGAATACCCATTAGTTGTTTGAGAAGTGTCATTCCAGTAAGTGTTATTGCAGAGAAACTAAATGAATTATTGCAGGGGTCTTCATGGCTGAGGACATGAGGGAGATGACCTGACCTGTTCATTCCCTCTGGAGCACCTGGTGTTGGCCACTTTTGGAAGACAGGATACTAGGCTAGATGGACCTTTGGTCTGACTTACTGGGGCCACTCTTATGTTCCTATTAGAAAACACCTTTTTAAAAGAGGCAACAAAATGATTTGTCCAATAGCTGTGAATGTACAAAATACTCTGACCCCACAAACCCAATACTAAATAAGTTTGAAACAGTAAAGTCACAGGAGCAACATTTGCATCTGAGCATAGCTGATGATGAAGTTAAGTCATGGAAAGAGACCTGCTGTCAGCGCAGAGACACACACACACCCCCCACACACCCACACACCCCCCAATGAAAAAGTTCAAAACACACAGGCCTCCATTCTCCTGCCATGTATGCAGTCTGACTTGAATTAACAGCTCCTCCTCACTCTTTACATTCTCATATTTTATTGAGGAGACAATACTATTACACAGGAAAAGAGTGCAGCACCAAGCAATAGAAATAATACATTAAAACACAACGGCCTGAGATGCATAAATATAAGTGAAGGTAAAATACAGCCATATTAAAATTGCTGTATTAAAAAATAAATAGGCCTGAATCTTACTTGTTACCCAGGCTGCCTTATACTGGCAGAATATTGAGGCCCTAAAGTAAAGTGTGCATAATTGCAGTTATGCCTTCTTTTAGGACCCTTTAAATTGGCACATTGGAATAACTGTGAACCAATTGTAGGTTCCTCTCAGTTCCAAATGCATAATACAATTTCAAGCAGAAAGGGGAAGGATATCTCATAATTCCATGGAAGATGTGAGGATCACTGTGATGATTTTAAGGGTGCGAGCGCCTCCCCCCCAGCAAGGGGGGGGCCCTGGCGGACCCACCATCTAGTCTTTGTTAAGGGTCTGAGCCGGTGATGGACTTTTAAGGGTGCGAGCGCCCCCTCCTGGCCGAGAGAGGGGCCCAGCGGACCCACCGTCTGGTCTTTGTTAACGTTATGGGGTCCCTTGCCCCTTTTACATGGCCCCTCCCCAGGGTCCGTGTTCTAGTGACCTGAGGTCCTGTGTTCACCTGGATTCGGCGCCCAGTGTCGCACGAGTGAGGGCGGAGTGATGGGGGGGAGGGGCTGGGGGACCCAGGCCCGCCCTCTCCACCGGGTCCTAGCTCGGGGCCCTAAGGGTCAGGGAGTTAAATCCTGTATCCAGCTTACGGGGTTCCACCCTGAAGTGCATCAGCCCATGGGTGCCAGAAACGCTCTGCCCTGGGCTGCTTCCTATCACCCTCCCTGGCTACCAGCCCGGCCGGTGGGTCCCGGGGACTTACCCGTCCACTGTCTTCCTCGGGCTCGGTCGGGCTCTGCTGCGTACGGGCGCTCCTCTTCGTGCTCCTCCAACGTGGTATCCCACTTGGAGGCCAGCCAGCGGCTCCTTCCCCCTGAGCCACCTCGCTGCCTCTGTCCCGGCCACTTTTCAAACGGCCGGGTGAGGTCAGTGTGCGTCACACCCCACCCCCTGGGCGTCCTCATGCCCTGGGACATCGGGTCGTGAGTTCAGGTCCCCACCCTGAGGGCCTTTCCAGGCTGGCTGGTGATGCAGTGGCCAGTCAGCGTGGACCCGTGTTGTTCCGCCCTGCCTCTTCCCTGGCAGGGCTCACTGCGTCTTGCCGTGCTCAAACTTTGTCCACGGCATGCTGAGAGTGCCACCGCCCCTTGCTGCCCTGCCCTGTCCCTCTGCAGGGAGAGCAGGTGAGGTCCCCCCAGGGGCAGTGAGGGTCCCGGTGGGCCCGTCACAATCACTAAGGTGAAATTCTGTTCTGCTTTACATCTTACGTAAACCAATTGGACATGACTTGTGCACTTCCTTGCACCTTATGCCATCATGAAAACCTGTAAAAGTTGGTGTGGAATACCACTAAACTGCAATGCTAGCATTTGATACTAAGGATGTTTAGTATCAGGTAATTGATTAATCAAATTAGTCAGGTAATTGACTAATCGTTCCCAGAGAATAGTTATTAATGGTTCACAATCCTCCTGGAAAGGAGTAACAAGTGGGGTTCCGCAGGGGTCTGTTTTGGGACAGGTTCTGTTCAATATCTAAATTGTTGATGAAGCTATCAGCATACAGAGTATGCTTATTAAGTTTGCAGATGATACCAAGCTTGGAGGGTTTGCAACTGCTTTGGAGGACAGGGTCAGAATTCAAAATGATCTGGACAAGTTGGAGAAATGGTCTGAGAAACAGGATGAAGTTTAATAAGGACAAATGCGAAGTGCTCCACTTACGAAGGAACAATCAGTTTCACACATACAGAATGGGAAGCGACTGTCTAGGAAGGCGTACAGCAAAGGGATCTAGGGGTTATATTGGACCACAAGCTAAATAAAAGTCAACAGTGTGATGCTGTTGCAAAAAAAAAAAAAGCCAACATGATTCTAGGATGCATTAACAGGTGTGTGGTGAGCAAGACACGAGAAGTCATTCTTCTGCTCTACTCTGTGCTGATTAGGCCTCAGTTGGAGTATTGTGTCCAGTTCTGGGCACTGCATTTCAAGAAAGATGTGGAGAAATTGGAGAAGATCCAGAGAAGAGCAACAAGAATGGTTAAAGGTCTGGAGAACATGAGCTATGAAGGAAGACTGAAAGAATTGGGCGTGTTTAGTTTGGAAAAAGAAGATTGAGAGGGGACATGATAGTGGTTTTCAGGTATCTAAAAGGGTGTCATAAGGAGGAGGGAGAAAACTTGTTCTTCCTGACCTCTGAGGATACAACAAGAAGCAATGGGCTTAAACAGCAGCAAGGGAGGTTTAGGTTGGACATTAGGAAAAAGTTCCTAACTGTCAGGATGGTTAAACACTGGAATAAATTGCCTAGAGTGGTGGTGGAATCTCCATTTCTGGAGCTATTTAAGAGTAGGTTAGATAAATGTTTATCAGGGATGGTCTAGACAGTACTGGGTCCTGCCATGAGGGTGGGGGACTGGACTTGATGACCTCTCGAGGTCCCTTCCAGTCCTAGTATTCTATGAAATAGTCAATGCATTTTGCATAGACTATTCAATTAGTCGATAGGGCGCCTCCGCCTTTGAAGGGTAGCAACAGCCCTAGGGCTGTTGCTACCCTTCAAAGGCCAAAGCACCGTGTGGAACCCAGGGTCAGCTGGGCAATGCTGCTTTGAAATGCTGCGAGGAGCCTGAATCCGGGCTCTGTGGCATTTCAAAGCAGCAGCGACACACGGACCCGGGTTCAGCTGTGGAGTCCCCAGCTGATCCTGAGCTCCATGTGGCGCTGCCACTTTGAAATGCTGTGTGCAGCCTGGGGACACCACAGTTGGTCCCGGGCTGCATGCTTTTCAAAGTGGCAGCGCCGACTGGAGCCCTGGGGTCTCCCCTCCCCCCTTCCTGCCTCTATCAGATAGAAGCAGCAACGGGGGAGGGGGAGAAGCGACTAGTTGACTGTCCTGTCAACTATCCGATAAGCATTTGCTTATCGGATAGTCAAATAGTCCTTCACATGCCTATTTGATACTACCTAATTTATCTGTGTGTAATTGGCTGCTCAAGGAGAATCAGAGCCATTGACTCTGGTGGGATCACACAATATGTAAATCAGTTTAGAGGAAAGTCGCAGATCATGGGGATGACTGAGCATCTCAAAAGCAAAAAGAAAACATTGCAGCCAGGCAAAGTAAACCTCCTCTTGCAAAATATCTGAGGCCAAAATCTACCCTCACTGTGCATAGCTATTGAAATTAAAAAGAATTGTAAATGAGAGCAGAATTGGGCACCAAATCCATAAATCAGTACTTCCATCTATGCCATGACTATAAAACAGATGATTAAAGTTATCTGTCACTTGAGTTCCGTGACACTTGGAATTCTGTCAACAGGGTTTGGGCTAACTCCTTAGAAGATCTCAATCTCAGATTGACTCTAGGCCCTGGTGTACACTAGGGTGTTATTTCAAAATAACCTAATCGAGGGGCTCGTCCCCCCCTCGGCTGCACCACAAAGTCAATGCCCCTCTACCGGGGGTAGATACAGCTCTAACAGCCAAATCCCTGAAGTCAGTGCCCCTCTTCCAGGGCAAATATGGCCTTTGAGGCCTAGCCGCCCAGGGAAGCCTTTCCTGGACCAGGGGTTGATTGTCCAGGGTAGGGAAGATGGGTGGTAGGGGGACCCGGGCCCTCCCTCTCCACCAGGTCCCAGCCCAGAGCCCTTTAGGCAGGGACTGTGGCTCCTGCCCACTCGGCGGGGAATCCAGCCGATACACGCCGAGCCGCTCTATCAGTCCTTTGCCCTGGGCTGCTTCCTACCCCGCCCTGGTTCCCCTGTGGCCTATTTGTCTCAGAGTCAGTACTTGCCGGGGCTGCGGTCGGGGTTGCGGGTGCACTCCTGCTCCCCTGGGGTTGGCGGCTGCTGGCTCTGCTTCAGGGTCAGGCATGGGCAGCGATTCCAGCCTCAGCTGCTGCGGAAACACCGGCCCAGCCTAGACTACTCCTTCCCCCTGCGGCCTTCCTCGCTGCAGGGCTCCCTCTGCTTTTATACCCTGGCTCTGCTGGGAGCATGCCCAGCAGGGCTGGAGGGGCGGGGCCTTCTCAGCCAGCTGGGCCTGGGCTACTCCCTGCCCTTCAGTGCCGGGCCTGTCCGCCCCATCACAAACCCTCCTTAGGTTGAACTTATAAGCGGAGCGTCCACACTACCAAGCCCTTTATTTTGAAAGAGTGGGCCACTTATTTTGAAATCTGTACTCCTGCTTTCCTTGAGGAATAACACTAATTTCAAAATAGTCATTTTTAAAATAGCGTTAGTGTGGACACTCTGGTGCCGCTATTTCAAAAAAACTACTCCCCAGTGCTTCCTAAGGCTCTAACTCCAAGTAATGTGTACACATTAATGGAGCCTGCCTCCATCTAATTTTGAGGCTTCCCCGTAATGGGGACACACTATTTTGATTTTGTAAAATCGGCAGTTAAGTCAAATTTAGTTATTTCAAATTAATTTCCTAGTGGAAATGGCCTAAGAGTGCTCTCACGTGTTGAGACCAAAAGATGTCTTTGTTTCATAGGATAAGGAGGCTTTAAGCATTTTGTTCCAACGGTTTGCAAAATGACACAGCCATAGCAAGTTTCAGAAATTTTTAAATGCATTTTCTTAATTTTGATCACTGAATCTAATAATATCCCTCATGAGTTTCAAAATTATATCTGTCTCCTTGCAGACTTGCCATTTTGTATTTTTTTGGTGCCCCTCTGCACAAGTGTTCATGATTCTTGTCGTGGAAAAGGCATCGGTCCGACTTGGAGCTGCAGTTATGGTTGCATGTTTGAGTCTGCAAAGCTATCAAAAGGGCCAACGACTATCATATTGGCAGCATCAATTCATAGCACCAGTCTGAGGATGTGGGGGATTTGAAGGCTGCTTTCATAAGAGTTCTCCCCCTTGTACATTTTCCTTTGAATGAACAACTGGCCTTCTGTGGCAGCAGTTCTTAGACATCAAAAATGTTGAATACCATGCAGAGCATGTTCTCAGCTTACATAATAAATGTGACTCTCTCAGAGAGCTACATTTAAAATCAAAAAGAGCTCTCCGGGGATTGGCTGAGGTCAAAGAAGCTGGGGATAGAATGAAAATTTCTGAGAAGGACACTGAAAGGCAAGTGGGAGATGCGACCTTTCAAGATTTTCCTTTTGTCACTTCCCTTACCACAATAAAATGCGGGCTAGATGTGTGCAACATTTCACAACTCCAATGGCTATTGTTGAAACATCCACAAATTATACAAGCTCTATTGAAGTATAAAATGTGTTGGCGTGCTCAGGTAAATAGCTCTGGCTGCTTCTGTGTGGGTTAATGAAATCTCATCCTTCGCTGTTGGTACAATCCATTAAATGGTGACCCACTGCTTTACTCAGAATACTAATATTTCTAGATTTCCCTCTCTCTCAGTGGAATGACAAGGTTTTCCAAAGAGGTTCTTATATTTATTGGATTGACTTACACAGACAAATGGCTTGTAGATCAGTGAGTGAAAATATCCATGTGTGTTTTAAAAAATCTGGGACCAAATTCTCCCCTGGCAGGTATGACTAACTGGGAGCAGACGGTGCCTGTTATGGCCCACCCGGAATTTTCCCTCCCTGGAGAATTCCCAGTTGGCTAGAGGGACTAGCTTTATTGGTGCAATGTGGTTGTATCAGATTTTTAAGCTGACACCAGCCTTTTAATTAACAAAACATGTCTATAGGCCTTCATCTCCCATCAAATGGGACACTCCTTTCCTAAAGTTTGAAACTCCAGACCTCATTAGGTAAAGCACTCCAGATACAAATGCATCTGGGAATTTGGGGACAGCTCCCAGATTTGTGCCTAAATATAAATCTATTTGGAAGTAAAAATCTGGTTCTGCCTAATGCTGTCTGTCAATTCATCCTCTAAAATCACTGCTGCTTCAAGATGCACTTACCCAGGCTCCAGTATTGCATAGCAATTGTGCATGTATGTAAAGCAGGGGTGAGGAAGCTATGGCCTGGCAGCCGGATCTGGCTCCTGAGGCAAGGGGTGTCCCCACCCCAGTGTCAGGGAGCTGGTGCTGGCCCTCCAGCGCTTCGACCTGAAGGAGCTGCACCAAGTAAGTGCACCCCATTGTCCAGACGTTGCACTCCCATCCTGCTCCTGCACTCCCCTCCCACACGGCCCCCACTCCACTCCTGCACCCTATCTTCCATCCAACCCTTCCACCCCCAACCCCTTCCTGCACCCAACCATCTTCCCAGACCCATCAATCCCAACCCACTCTGCACCCTCCCTCCTGTTCAGACCCCACACCTAGTCCCAGCAGTCCCCTTCCCCCTCTGAACTTCTCATTTTTGGCCCATCCCAGAACCTAGGGGGCTCACAAAATCAACTAGCCCACCCCCCAGGCTTTAGTATGCAAGGAGAATGTCTTCCTACTTTTCAGTTGGGGGCCACGTCAGTGAGGGTTTTTCCCACCCTTCCTTGCTTCTCACTTTTACACAGCTCCTGACTGACTTCTCTGTGGATCAGCAGCCCCTGACCCAAAAAAGGTTCCCTTCCCTGATGTAAAGCTTTGTGCTTAAGTGCTTTGCTGAACTGGGGCCTTAAAGTGGAACAAGTTTGACATGGAAACACAACTTTGATTGCCACCTGTAAATTGCTAAGTTAGACAGAAATTTTCATTAACTTTATTTGTATGCAGAGAACACAGTGGGAATTAGGAGAAACTAAGCCCCTTTTAGTGCTAAGCCTGCAGGATAATTTGTGATTAGAAAGGAGCTCCAAAGAGCTCCTTTCAGTAGTATCTTAATTTTTAAAAAGAGTTTTGTGTTGCCACGTAAAGTATAGGATCAATGTTCTTAACAATGAAAATTAAACAGACACACATTCTGCTGAAGAATCTGAACTTTATACAGTTCAGTCCTAGCTTGTTAGGAATAATCTAGGTGACTGTGGTGCTTAAAAAACAAAGGCTAACACAGTACGCATCTACAAAGGAGACCCAGCAGAAACAGAAGCAGAGCCCTGGTCTAGACTAGGGAGTTATTTCAAAATAACTCCCCTTATTGCTAAACAGCAAGTGGAGCGTCCATACCACCAAGCCCGTTATTTTGAAATAAGGGGCTGGTTATTTCTAAATAATAACTCCTGCTTTCCACAAGGAATAACACTTATTTTGAAATACTTATTTTGAAATAGTGGTAGTGTGGATGTTCCACTGCTTCTATTTAAAAATAACTGCTGCCCAGAGACATTCACAGTAATTACTCCCCAGTGCTTCCTGGGGCTTTAAGTCGAGGTAGCATGTCCATATTAAGGGAGTCTCCTTCGGACTAATTTTGAGGCTTCCCTGTAGTGTGGACACGCTATTTCAAAATAGTTATTTTGGGAGTTACAGGTGACCCCCCGCTTTTACGACCGCCCTGCTCTGACTGCTGCCCCCACCTGCCACAGCCCCTGGTCGGCTCTGCGAGCAGCTCGCGCCATGCCACCTCCACCCGGCACAGCCCCGGCTAGCTCTGCGAGCAGCTCACGCTGCACCACCTCCACCCGGCACAGTCCGCAGCTAGCTCTGCGAGGAGCTCACGCCGCGCCACCTCCACCCAGCACAGCCCCTAGGATGCTGGGGACTACAACTCCCAGGAGGCAAAGCAGGCCAGGAACAGAACCCTCGTTTTACAATTGCACCTATGGGAAATAAGGGTTCAACTTACGTAGGCTCATCCAAGAACCAATTAGATCGTAAGCGTGAGGGTCACCTGTATTTCAAAATAATATCCTAGTGTAGACATGCCTTGAGCATTTGGTTCTTACACTAGAAGGGGAGGGGGAGGGAAGAAAACCAGCCACAGCTTCTAACTCTGTTTGAGAAATAGCAGTGCTATGATCTTTGACCTTTTATTAACAAGCAAGTCACTTTCAAAGGGACAATGATTCATTGCAGGACATCTCATCTGCATGTGAACAGACTCAACCCCAAGGTATTCCTTTGTCATATATTGCATGTGCAGATGGCAATAGATTCCATGTAGCAGTGGAAGTAGGTTTACAAGTTTAAAGTGCTACTTTACTCTATCTGGAATAAGGAACAATCATTAATGAATTTTAGAAAATGACAGTGAAAGCCGAGTTTGACCTTTGTAAGAAAACATACAGAACCATTCCTAACCAACATCAGTTGTCATGAACGTCTCAAGAGACTTAGGGATGTCCTCTCTGAATTATGACAGCAGTATTTGAAGGTGGTATGAAGGTTGAAATCTCCCATCTGTATGGGACCGAACAGAATGGCTCTATTGATCTTACTAAGTACATTTAGCAGTCCAACTCAAGGAAAATTTTCTCCTTTGTATCTACTATTGTCCACGCTGCGTATAGATAAAAATACTGTTCTTCCATCATGACAGGAAAACAAATAATTCCTATTACCCTTTCAGGAAAAGCCTAAGGTGCTCTTATTAAGAACAATGTTTTAGGGCCAATAAGTCCCTCAGTATTTTGTACTAATTAAGTAACTTAGGGAAATATGCTAAGAGGTATGAACTAAACAAAGCAAAAGTAACCCAAAGGGGATAGACACCATTCATTTAAAAATTGATTCATGAAATTATCAGCATTTATGAATAACAATGCTGCTCTGGCAATAACAATATAATTATGATTGCTAGGATATTAAACTAGGTGAAAGTTTTCATAAATAAAAGGTTTGGTTTGGTTCTAAGCATTAGTTATTAGCTAATTGTCCACCTTCTAATTCACTTTCATATAAAAGATATGATCAGTCTGCTTCCCATATACAGTTCCCATGGGGAGAAATTAATTAAGTGGAATTTAGGTTCCATGTGAGACTTATGATTTGCATAGGAATGAATTTCTCTTTGGCATTGAATCCCATCTTAATTTTTAGTGAGTGTTAAACTTTGCATACGTGACATACAGGCTAATGTATTTGTTCTGCTCTGCTGCCTATTGGATGGAAAGTCAGATCTGCTCAAATCAATAGAATTATTCATGGAAATTGATATTGCAGAATTGGGTTCTTATCTTCTAGTCACTTTGTGCTATGAATACATACATCCAATGATATATATGTCAATATTGCTTACTAGAATCCATTAGAATCAATGTTTGAGGATGACCTAAGGTTGCTGCATGTTATACATTATTCAGATAGACCATGATTCATCAAAATACTGAAGTGCATGTTTTGCCTTAAGGCAGGGGTGGGCAATAATTTTTGCAGGGAGGGGGGGGGAGCACTTAACGAATTTTGGTACATAGTCTCTGGTCAGCTCTGGGCCCTCAGATGGGCAGGGCCTCAAGCAGAAGGGGTAGGGCTGGGGGCTAGAGAGAGAGAGAGAGTGAGACACAGAGTTTGTGACACAGATTGAGTGTGTGCGTATGTGACAGTGGCACAGAGACAGTGTGGCACAGACTGGGTTGGGTGTGTGTGTGAGAGAGTGACACAGAGAGTGCATGTGCTGCTTAGGTGTCTGAGGGTATGTCTACACTAGCTCGTTAGTTCGAGCTAGGTAGGCAAATCAGGCAACCGGAGTTGCAAATGAAGCCCGGGATTTAAATATCCTGGGCTTTATTTGCATGTTCCTGTCCAGCTGCCATTTTTAAATCCCCCTTAGTCCGAACTAACTGCCCGCGGCTACACGCGGCAGTTTAAAGTTAATCCGAACTAAGTCCTTAGTTTGGATTAACTGTTACTCCTCGGACTAGTTCGGATTAACTTTAAACTGCTGCGTGTAGCCACGGGCAGTTAGTTTGGACTAAGGGGGATTTAAAAATGGCGGCTGGACGGGAACATGCAAATAAAGCCCGGGATATTTAAATCCCAGGCTTCATTTGCAACTCCGGTTGCCTGATTTGCCTACCTAGCTCGAACTAATGAGCTAGTGTAGACATACCCTCAGAGAAATTACGTGCTGTCTCTTTAAGGGAAATCTGTCCTGGTCTGTTGTCTCCCCTCCCCTACTCTGTATTCCTCTGAGTCACTTACCATCCACACTCCGCTATGTTTCTCCCTCTCCCCGACCCCTGCTGTGCAGAGATGGGGTACAGGGGCAGGGGAACACCATGGCTATGGCTACACTGTAGCCTTCTTCCTCATTTTTTCAAGAAGAACAACTCTTGCTCAAGAGGGGGGTTTTGCACAAAAAGGAGTGGTCTATACAGCTCCTTTTTGCATTAAAGCCTCTTGCGCAAAAGTGGCTGCTAATTAATTATGCAAATGAAGCACGGCAATATTCCATGCCACACTTCATCTGCATAAGCTTTTCCAGAAGAAGGCTACAGTGTAGCTGTAGCCCATGACTTTAACGCACCGCTTTCTCCTCCTGCCCCCTCCCAGCTCTGCACAGCTTGCGGGAGAATCCTGGGAGCAGCTTGGCTGGAGCAAGGCGGGGAGAGGGGCAGCTGAACACATACTGCAGGCTGTACCCATGCTCTGCTCTGCTAATCAGGTGAGTGGGCTGGAGAGAAATGCTTGGTGGGGCGGATCTGGCTCCTGGGCTGGATTTTGCCCACCCTTGATATAAGGCCACCCATAGTTCCATCTGTATTCAGCAAAGCACTTATGTATATGCTTAAATTCTGTTGACTTCAGTGATACTTAAGCATGTGTTTGGGTGCATTGCTGAACTGGGACCTAAGTATCATCACCGCTAACAGAACAAGTTCAGTCATTCTGATTTTGAAGGTATCTCTGGTATTTTCCAACTACAAGGTGCTCAGATACCACAATGGTTGATGAAGAACAGGAGCTTCAATAGAACCATGAAGTATTTTGTGACCATTTCTCTCATTTTGACAGTTCATTCTTTATGTTCACCTCTCCAAGCTCTGTGATTCAGTACTTGCCCCACTTTTGGGTCAGCTTGCATTTCTGCTTTTAACAAATGCAATAAGGTAGGAAATATATCTTTCCAAACCTTGTTTTTTGTTACTCCAGTCCCCCAGGGACTTGTTGTAGTGCCAATGAAGTCAGGTGCAACACCTGCTAGATTCATTCGCTGAGAATTTTGTCAAGTCACATAGACTACCACAACAGATGTGAAGCATTTTTTAAAATTGACATTTTTATTGCCTTCAATACCTGGAAGGTTTTTTTAGTGTTGCATTTTGTTTCATATTTTTTTCACAAATAAGGGCTGGATTGTCCAGTTCATGAAGTTCATTTTATGTCATGTACATGCACTTACATAGTGTGAAGTCAGCTTATAGTAGCTGGAGATTCACACAGGAGAATTTCCCCTTTGTAGGTAGAACCGCTGCTGGTGGAAAGGCTTCTTCTGCATCTATTCCAGCTCAACCATCTGCTGCGCTAGACCTCTTCCTCCTGGTATCAGAAAAGTCAGTGATCATGTCAGGGGCAGGGAAAAAGTGTGGAGAGATGTGTATTAGAAAGAATGATGGAGGCACACCAAGCAGAAAGAAGTGGGGACATGGTGACACATGGCTGTATTGTACTTGATTTCCTGTGGTAAAAGATCTTCCCAGGATAGATATAGATGCTCCCTCTAATCTCCGCTCTCCAATGGAGCCTCAAGTCCTGAAATGTTTGACCTGTTAGTTCAGCTGGTCATATTTCCCCATACCTGCTAACTGGGGAGGCTTTTTTAAAGGTCTCAGGCAGGCCTGAAGTAGAGTCAGCTGGCCACAATCTGCCTGGCCAGCTCCCTGCCAGCTGCTAGCATCTGCTGGCTCTCTCAAGACCTTTGGGGAGCGGTGGGCACTGTCTGGGGTTCTCTGCTTGGTATCCCCATCTGGTTCCCTCATTTTAGCCCTTTGACCCTCACACTCATCCCTATTTTCTCATTATTTGTCCCCAGTAATTAGTTGGTTTTTCTGGGCTCTATGGACCCTCCCTGCAGGCTGGGGGGAGGTCCTTTAGATGTGGGCAGGCTAATGCCCGCCCACCTCCCGGACACCAAATAGTCCCTGCCAACTGCTCCTAATTGTGCTGCAACCCTCCACCCCTAATTAGCAGGCTTTTTACTTTTTTAGGCTGCCTTTTCCCCCACTCTGTAGCAGTTCTCTGGCCCTGACTTTGTCACAAAACCTATAAACCCATTATAATAAAACAAGTAATTAAAACTACAAGGAAATAAAAAATCTATAAGGAAATACGTATCTATAAGCAAACAAGCAGGTTAGCCTAATAGGCTGCATTTGGGCTATGCTAACCCTCACCACTTGATGATCCAGCCCTGTGTGACAAAGTCTACACAGTGGAATATGTGGTTCTGCAATGGCTCAATCACCCAAACCTCTTAGAACGCAGCAATTTTTAGTCAACACAACCATAAGGCCCATCCTGGATATTAAGAGGTGTACTTCTTTTCCCTACCAGACGATGACTTTTCAGAATGAGGCCTCATTAGTCCAACCAGTTTGTTAGAAATTGGGGAAAGAGCTTGTAAGGTTTGCAAAGAAAGACTGATGTGGCATATCTGAGGCTAACCAGCAGCTGGGAAGCAAGCCCTCCATGGTTTATGCTTGTAAAACAAAATGTTTTCATTGAATTTGAACTAACCACTTAATATCAATATAGCACAATGGTTTTAGACATAGTGCAGCTAACCAAGAATAGGTCTGGAAGATCATGTAAAAGTTATGTATCTTCTGTGCTGTTGGGAAAATAAGATTAAGCTGGTGGTTATGGTAACTTTTGATGTGACATGGTAATAGCAGAAGCATATTGTTAGCAGCCTATACGTTTTCTTGCAACCAAAAAATAAAACTTAACTCTTTGTCTTCTTAGTAGGAACAAGATAGTAGTTTGGGTTTTGGCCATTACGGTTTTACTACTCGTACATAATATTTGTTTGAAAGATCCATAAAAACTGGCAAATCTTGCAGGGGGACAGCCAGGAGCTAGACAGCTGGGATGTAAGCCTGGGTCAGCCAGTTTGGATAAAATGAGAATGGAACAAAAACTTCCTGTAAAGTTTGAATTTTTGTATGTGAGAGGTGATTGCCATATGGCTTTGTACTTCCTAAACATGGCTGGAGAGCACAGAGTGGAACCCAGGGTCTGGCCTCAGGTTTCAAGCGGCACTGCCGCTTTGAAGTACCCCCTCCGCTTCCCCCCCCCCTTTGCTGCCTCTTTCTGAGAGAGGCAGAAAGGGGGGGAGAAGCAACTAATTGACTAGCCTGTTGACTAGTCCTTCACATCCCTACCACTGAAGGTCCCTCTGCAAGGATCCCAGAGACATGTATGGGTCTAATGTAGGTGTTTACAAGGCACTTTAGTTGTTGAGAAGGTGAGTTAATATCAATATTTTACAAAATCCTAGGTTTGGTGTCAGAGGATACTGGGTTCCATTCCTACCTCTGGCACAGAGTTCTTGTATACCTGTAAGCAAGCCACTTAATTTCTGGGTTAACCACTCATGAATTTCCTGAATACTAGACATTCTGGTACCACAGGAATAGTGTTGGCTGGCGTGAACTCGCTTGCATGGTCCATGCAAGTTCATGCCTCATGGAGGATGCCACTTTGAAAAGTGTGTGGCTCTGTCCACAGGCGTGACCTTCTGTAATGCTGGCAAATCCTGCTAATCTGTGGGCAGAATTGAACCTGGACTTCTGGAGCTTAGTGCATGAGCCTCTATCGCATGAGCTAAAAGCCCATCCGCGATTAGCTACGACTGTAGACTGATTACTCTCTCTGTAAGTGATCTCAGTGTTATTACATGAGATAGTACCCCACAGAAAAGGTGTGTGGGTCACACTTGCGCGCATACAGTGTATGAGTGTACGCTGGAAGGGGTAAAGTGGCACACATTTCAAAATGGTGGTCCCCCTCCCCGTCTGGTTTTGGCTCAGTTCCAGCTGGGGACAAGCCATCCAAAACTAGGACAGTCTGTTTTTAAAGCAGATGAATGGCCAGCCTATCTGTGTGCCCTGTTGCCTGCTTTGTAAAATATTACTAGTGCTTACCTCAATTAAAGGAGAGCTATGAGGCTAACTGCATTAATTAATGCTGTACCATGCTCTGAGATCCAGTCCTCAGAGGGAGATATTGTATCGTACTCTTATGAAAGAAAGAATAATCCACCACTTAGAAGCTCTTTTTAGTGTCTTTGTTTTTATGCTCTGCAGTAAACAGGGCCGTCTTTATCCATACACAGAATATGCAGTTGTGTAGGGCACCTGAACATTTGGGGTGCCACAGGGTCTTAACGTCCACTCACCCGCCTTTTCCTATCTCTGCTCTGTGGCTCTGCTTCCTCTGGAAAGGATCTTGTTAACTTAAAAGTGAAAAAGCCGGCCAGCCCTATTAGCAGACATTGAACCTATGAAAGAGCCATTCAAGAGGTAAGGAAACTGTTTAAGAGGCATTTGCCAACCCCAGCTATATACTGTCATTTTCTGAATTTACTATGTCAGTTTATGGGACCCTGGTTTAAAATTTGCTTAACAACTATTCCATTAGTGTGTTACTGCCAATTATAAAATCACATCTCTAAAACATCATCATGCTCCTCCCCCCAGGGCTGCCATTGGGCAATAGGGCACCAGTTTGTACTGTGTAGGGTCCCATGAATCCTAAGGATAGTGTGGCAGTAAGGGTCAGATTTACAAAGTGTTTTAGTACCTGAAGATATAGGGAGATGCCTAGTGAGATTTTCAAAAAAATCTAAGTGAGCTAGGCATCTCAATTTCACCGACTGCCAAAGGGAGTTAGACACCTAAACTGCTTAGGTGCTCATCTGCATCTTTAGGCACCCAAATACCTTCATATAGGCAGGCCCCAAGTCACATCCTTTGCCTTAAAGACAACTGGGAAAAGAAAATTAAATGCTTTAACCATTTGAAAATATAGGCCTCTCTGCTTCAATAGATTAATATTTTTACTATAGGACATTTTGGCGTGAGACTTGTTAATATCTCCCTCCACCTTTTGTTTCTGGTCTTCCATATGCACTGGGAGAGTTAAAACCATTTCAGTGTTGACCAGTTCTGTAAATCAATCTCATTTAACTTTAGAATTAGGTGGACAGGAGCAAGGAGATTAAAAACAAAAAAAAATATATAACTATCATTTATTCAGATGCAGGTTCCTTTGGGATGATGAATACTGAGGGACAGCTATTTCCTTTGATTGGAACAGTGGTATGGTGGTGGGGCTGTAAAAGGCACTTATCCAACTGGAGGAGAGTTCCTCCAGTCCAGGAAATATGTTATACAGCCCTTTGCAAGTTCTGGCTTGGCTGGGGCGTGGAAGTGGAGTCCCCATGGCATAAGCTGTTCTGGGCGATTGTCTGGCTGCCCAGAGGAAATGGGCTATAAGTCAGAGCCACATCTGGCTACTCTGCTTTAGTATGTGTGTTGTATATCAAGTAACCTATAAGCAAATGTATGCAACAGTGGTTTAAAGTTTCCTTTTCCTCTCTTCTTGCTGGGCTGTGACATGCTTTTCTGTCTAACTGACCTTCCACTAAAATCAATGGCACCTAAATACCTTTGCAGATGTAGATCTCAGATACGGTGACGATTAGCATTGTATATAGAAGGGGGGGGGATCGTCATTGTCAATGATTTTGGTGTCTTGCTGCATGGCAGAACTAATGCTTGCTAGAGGCAAAGCAGATCGCCAATAGATTACATAGCAGTGAAGTGCAAGATAGGGATGTTAAAATGAGATTACTTCCCTAATCGAATAGTCGATAGATTTTCTGTCAACTATTCGATTAGTCGACAGTGTCGGCATCAGCAGTTGTGACGCTCAGATTGGCTCAGTTTGGCTCGCACTGATTCACAGCAAAATCTCCCTGGTTGCACACAGCTCTGTGTGTGTGTGTGTGATGAATGAAAAGTCCCCTTTCATGGGGAGAATTCATAGTTATTTTGGACTTATACAGTGTGGAAAATGGGTAGCTCTTTTGTATACATTATTTTGATCCGGACTCAGTGCTGCATTTCACTGAATGTTGCAATATAGAGATGTAAGAGTTTAACTAATTAACCGATATAAATTAGCGTATCGGTTCCAGTACCAGCAGCCCACAGCACCAGCAGCCACTGGGAGTTGTGATGCTTTCAGCGTTTAACCAAGTAACTGATTTAATTGTAATTGGTTACATGGTTAGTAATTTTTTTTACCATTTTTACATCCCTATAGCAATGGCGACCATTTAGGCGCTTAGAAAATCAGAACAACACTGTGTTATTGGGTTCCTGAATTGGGCTCCTGTGTTCCCTATGTACTGCATGGGGACAGATAAGTGCCTCAGAGAGCCATCCACAAAAGCCAGCATGCTAGGTAGGGAGACATCTAAGCTAGGCAATGGACAATGCTGACTAAAGGAGTATGTACTAAACCCCATCCCTTTCAAGGAGTTAGGCACCTATCACTGGGAACCCTATTCTGGAGTCGGGTGGCCTAGGTGCCTAAGTTGTTTCTTATAAGAAAGAGCTGGGTGCCTGCCTTGCTAGTCACAAAATGGCTGGAGGAGGAAGTGGCTAAGGTACTTGTCTTTGACTGAGCAGTGCTGGGTTTGATTCCTCTCTGCCTGAGAGGGAGAAAGGGTCTGAAAAAGGGTCAGACTCTCCTGTAGCCCACAGGTTATGGGGGCTCCTTTAATCTCTCCTGCTCAAGGTGTTATGTTCAACTGTGGCATGGACAGCATGTGAATTGCCCGTTGCGGGAGGCTAGCCCCCCAGCCCGGCTCCTTCTGCCAAAGGCCATGCTTCTCCCGCACCAGAGTCGAGCGCTTCCCCACTACAGCCTCCCAAGCGCACTCAGCCCCTGAGCACCAGGCAGGTAGGGCAGGCCCAGAGCATCAAACAGTGCAAGCACCATGCCCAGCCGTAGGCTGCCATAGCCCCAGGTGAGAGGAAGAACAGGAAGCCAAAGAGGCCTGGAGTGGTGTGAGGGTGGGGCCATCACAGGCTGTTTTGGAAGACTTAGCCTTTTCTGGCCTGGATACCAGCTGGCCAAGAACTGTGAATGAATAAATAAATATTAGAGCAGGGGGATTAGATCACGGCTCTCCTTCCTCATTACCCTAACCGTCAGGCAACTGAGTCATTCTCTCTTTGGCTCACTGATGAAGTATTTACTAACAGTGAGACAGCATCAGAAAGAAAGCTTGAAGACCCACATCAGAACAGCCCGTGGCTCAGCAGAGCATTCACCTGAGAGGTGGATAACCCTTATTGAAATCCTGTTCCCCTCCTCAGACAGAAGAAGGAATTGAACCTAGATCTTCCCCATCCCCGGGAGGTGCTCTAATCCCCACTTGGAAAGGTATGAGGTATATGAAACCCCATCCTCCTCCAGTGAGAATCTGAATAGGACACAATTCAGTAGGTAGTCTTTGAGCATGACTACCAGCTAGGCAAGGGAGCTCCTATCCTCCTCTAGTTCATGGATTGCTTTGGGGTTTAGGTGAGGGAGAGGTGTACAATTGCTTGTAATGGGGCAGGAGTTTATGAAACGACAAGGCATCAAGAAAACTGGCTAGTTTGGCAGATGTAGAGTTAAATATCTGGACAGTGTTGCCTGATGGACCACAGGTGGAAACCCAGCAGAATACTCAGAGGCTAGTTATCTGGCAAACAAGCTTGTTTGGGTGAAAGTGTGGCTTGAAAGTTAGAGAAGCAAAAAGAGAATAAAGGTGAGGTTTACTCAATGCCTTTTGTTGAGTGCTGAGGCTGTTTGTTTCAAACATAAAGCCATTGTCTTTTTGTTAGAGTACCCTCTCACTGAAACTTGTACCCTTTTGGATTCACTGTGCTTTATCTTCCTGAAAAGGATTGTTGCTTTGCCTGCAGGTTGCTCTGATGGTAACCAGAGACAATAAGTAAATGTGTATGGAGTACAGGTTGAACCTCTCTAGCGTGGCACTCTCAGGACCCAACCCAGAGAATTTGCCAAACCAGGGGAGGTCAATATTATCTAGAACATTACCAACACTTCCACTGCTTACTGGGCTCTTAGAAGACATTTAGGGGTAAATTAGCACTAAATAACAGTACAGAACACTGAGAGCTAGGACTGGTGGCTGTAAACAAACTTTATGGGACTGCAGGAAACTTGGCCTCACCTATGTGTAGACATCGGGCTAACTAAAATCAAGCCAGACCATGGATGTTACTGGACCAGAGAGTGCTAGACTAGACAGGTTCAACCTGTACAAGAATCCAAGTAAAGTTTTCCTGGTGGTAGCACCGTTCTAACTGATGTATAGGTTTCTTGCATGGGTTTGAAAATCCACTCATGAGTGCCAGAGCTGATCATCTTTCACATGAAACCATCTTAAATGCTTGCAGTTCCTTGTTAAATGTATGAGTCACAGGAAAACATACTGCACAGATTCACAATTAAAAATAAGATACATCTAAAAACAAACACGTACATTCAGGATTCTAGAGGAGAATTCTGTGACTTTAAAATATAAAATAATAATCCAATAATCCTGATGAATACACAGCTACATAATATCATTGATGTGGTTTCCCAGGAAAAACATTATTAGCTGTAATGGAAGTTTTGCATAAGAGTGCACTTCAGTATCCAGCCTTCTTGATCGATTCTACAGGCAGCCACCTCTACTTAAAATCTGGGGAGAATGGAAGGGAGGAAGAAAGGGGGAAGACAAACTAGTGGGTGTGGTGGATGGAGTTGTGAGAACTTGCAAAGACTTGCCTAGATAATTTTATATATCTCATGAAGTGAAGAAGAGCTTAACTATAGGTGCTGCTGTTACTTTACATTCATTCCTTCTTTGATTATGCTTCTGTAGGATCCTGCTCTGATGATGCATGCAGAAGAGTAGGTATATTTTTCTTTCTGTTTTATTTCTTTGCAAGAACTATTATGATTTTTGTCTCTGAATATATTAGTTGACATTTAGGAGAACCTACAAGGTCACTAGTTTGAGTGGCAGCTATCTTGTTCATAAATAGACTCATAAATGAATTTGATAAAATCAGCGGGGAAAAAGGGGCAAGGGAAGGAAATCAATGGCTCTAAGGCTATTGTACTGTGTGCTATGTACTTCCAACAACACAATGTTAGCTTCAGTAGGAGTAGAGCAAGTATATGAATCCATATTGGGCAAGTTCCTTTCATTCTTACTCATGTGAGTAGTAGTGAATGACCCTACTTTGTGTGAAGGGTTTGGCTCATTCTCTTTTATTATACTAAACCTAACTTCAACTGTACCAAAACAGGTTAATTGAAGCTGAATTTCCAAAAGTGCATAGTGACTTTTGGGTAAACACTTGAAACGTGTTAGAGAGAGCAGGTGATAGGCATTGTCTGAAATTCAGGCTCATGAAATGTGTCTGAAATTATGTAGCCCAAAAACACTTGTCACTAAAAAATTTAGATTTTAAGCCTCCTTGTTTCTGTAGTCATTTCATGCACTGATTTTTAGTGTGTTCTCTTGGTAGAAATCCTAGAAGTTCAGGCCCATGTGAAGAGTTTTATGTACGGTGTCTTTCAATGTAGATTTAATGTTCAATTAAGATTTATTTTTAAAGCAATCTTTTCTTGCCATTCTTAACCACAAACTTTTGATACCCAACCTTTTGGGGGAACTTCACAATAGTTTCAAACGTTTAAAAAGCAAACAAGACAGAGTTCTTTCCAGAAAAGTTCCTCTCCTTTTACAGATTTCAGTTCACTGCTTCTGCCTGGGCCCAGCTATGCAAATTAAATGAAGATGTCTGTAGTCGCACTCAGCTGAGGTACGAAAACAATGTCAATAGTGGTAAATTTGATGTAAACCCACTGAGTTGACAAACATGAAGTAATGAATTGAATCCCGATTGAGATACTTAAAACTAGACTGCATAAAGCATTAGAGAAGCCTAAGCAAATGACAGGGAGGGAGAAAGATTATTTGAAGATACAAACATGTTTAAGTGGGGAGGAGAGGAATAGGGAACATTGAAGCTGAGTATCAAGGAATCCTTTTACTCCATAAAGCTGTGGAATAGTATTGAAAGTGAAGAGGTGGAAGTCACACTCCATGACTTAAGATGAATTTGGAAAAACATTAAAAAGTGTACTGTATCCTTCACTGAGAAATAGTGTTAATGACTTAAATGACTTTCCCATTCTGATCTCCTACAGACCAGATTCTTATAGTTGGTAGCCCCACAGGTGGAGTGAGGTCCTGTGATTCTTTGACCTTGGGTAGTTTATTAGAGTAACTTTCTGGAAAATCCCTAGTTCCAGTTGTGTGCATTACTACGTTGCATATTCTTAATTTCATAAAAGAAAACGAAACCTTTGTCAGTTCATTTGTATTCGAGTAACACCCTACTCCATGACTGTGACTCAGTTATAGTGTGCTGTGCTAGAGCGACTGCCCCACGCTGGCTGGAAGGGATTAATGCAGGCTGGAGGGAGCCTGTGCAGAGCCCTGGCCAATTAGGGAGAGGCTTTTAAGTAGCCAATATGGTTGTAGCTTGCTGGGGGAGCCCTGTATATGAGGAGCTGCCTAGGAGACAGTGAGGCCCTGACCAGGGAAACTGTAGGACCTGGTTCCCTCAGAGAAGGCCCCTTCAAGAGAGCAGTGCTAGGCAGGCTCAGCTGGGCTGAGCTAGAAAGGGAGGCTCCAGCCTATTACCTGCCAGGCTGCTGACCTTGTTGCAAGGGCCAGGATGGCACAAAGGGTCACAGGGAAAGTGGCCTAGGGAACAAGAGGCAGTGAAGAGGAGTAGAGGAGGCCAGCCAGAAGGGGGTGCCCTGCTGATGAAAGGACTAATTCCCCAGAGCTACCAGCAGGAGGTGCCACAGCGGTGAGTCCTACCTCATGACGTGTATACTGAGATAGGGCTCTGAATTCTAGGCTCAATCCTCAGCTAGTATAAGTCAGGATAGCCCTTTAGCCCCCCAGCACAGGCCACACTGGCTGAAGATCCATCCCTGCAGTTTTCTCCATCTTATTTAAACTTTAGCGCATTTTCTTTCTCATGTTTGAAGCACTTTAATTCATATAACAAAAATCGCCCGGGCATGTCACTTCTGAAACTTATGGAGTCTGCTGTCTAAATCCCCATGAAGTGTGACAAGATTCCTTTCATCCCTGACTTTTAAAATTGAAAAAGCAGGCGACGCAGAGAAGGGCTTGAAGGAGAATATGGAATCGTCTCGAGCCATGTCAAATCTTTTTTTTTTTTTCCTTTTGACTTTGATTCTTTCTCCTCTGCAATGAAACTAAACTAATCAGGAATATACAAATCAACATGACCCATGCAGGGGGAGAGTGACTAAGCACTAAAGAGCTGCCTGTTTTGTCAAGTCCTTCTCTGTTGGTGTTAGTCTGCTTTAATAGTACCTTCCGTGCTGCAGCTACAGTATAGGCAGTGGAACCATTAGGGGCAAATGTTTCTGAAAACTAAGGATGCTCTTTATTTTCGCAAGATATTGTTAACTGACGACTCCTCTAAAAGCAATTTAGAGGTTTTTGATCTTTGCAATACAGAGTGTAGTGGCTTGTACCACTGCCCTCTATTGGAATATAATAACTCTGCTAACATATGGCACTTCCTCTGATGATCTAGACGGTGGAACAGCTCCTTTAGCTTTCAGCATTTGTTGAGAGCCAGAAGTCCTGTCCCTAAATGCAAGGGGAATTCTAGTACATAGAATGTAATTACCAGAGTTGGCACTTGGCCAGGACACTGGGGTTAACAGGACTTCTTTTAAATAGTGTTCCAGTAATTTTAATAACCAAAGGTTTCTTATTAATACTTACTGTACAACATGCATTATAACAGACAGATGCAGTTTGGTTCATGTACTTTTCTCCATTTGTGTTAAATATTAATAATTTAATATTAGCCAAAGCAGGTCAAATAGTATGACATGGTATAGAGACTTAACTAAAGTAAGCATCCCATAATTATGGCAGGGAATTTATTGGTGCTATAGTATGTAATCAATGGTACTATAATTGTTATCCTTATCCTTAAAACAAAAAGAGGAATACATACAATATGTTAATTCCTATTTAGATACAGCTATTGTAATGGAATGAAAAATGTTTGCCTTGTCGTATCTAATAGTTTGTCAATCTTTTTAAAATAGATCTTTCGTTAAAAATAACCTTAAAAGCATTTATCAGTGATTGCTTGTATAGCCGCAGATGAATTGTTTGAATACTTTGTGTGGCTAAGGTTTCTGTAATAGATGGTGAATTTAATTTCAGGGTCTCACATAAGAACATTGCTAATGTAATAATGGAACAATTCTCCAAAAAAAGGCTCTAAATTATGATTATTCTACTGTCCTGGTAGTTCTGTGTGATTAAATGATTTATGGGCAGTTAGCTTCCTAAGCTTGTGTGTGCCATGCTGCATGAACTATGTCCTTGGGTGTAAAACTTAGGGGTTTTCAGTTGTCTCCTGCTTCACTCCTAGTCAATGGGGGTATCGTTTTAGATGTTTTAATTCTGCCAGTGAAGACTTTAATGCATCCTGCTTGATTATGAGAGCTTTTTGTCCATAATCTGGAGCCTTAGAACCTTCTAAAATGTCACTTGCAGGGCTGGTGCATAAGGGAAGTTGGACAGAACCACTCCTCCGCCCCCCGAAAAGGAGCCATTGCATTTATCAAAAAAATTTAAATAAAACCCTGAAAAAATCCACCAGCTTCCTCGAGCAATCTTGCTTGGGTTCTCCCAGATGACACTTTGATGCATGTATGTTTATTAAGTCTGGAGACATGGTTATGTCCTGCATAGCCTTGATGGAAGATCAGAGATCTCCTGTGCAGAAAAAGTCAAACCCCTCTGCAGAAGCCTCTCCCCCAAGACCTTAGGTCTGGGGTAGGGGTGTGCATGCAGGTGGGTGCCAGACATACATCATACCCACCTGGCCCTATAGAGATAAGGTACTAACAATTTTATATCTCTCCCTGTCTGTAAAGCCATGGGGGCAGGGAGGAATAGCTGCAGCCCACTTCATTGGAGATGCTCTGCCACTGTGTTAGCACTTGCACAAAATTATGCCTGTTTGTCAATAGTTGGGTCAAAACATGCCCAAAACCCCAAACATCTCCCTGCAGGTGGACCCAGAGGCCCAAATGAAGCACTGTTGACTTTAGTGGGGCCCTAAATCCCCCCACAACTGTTTATAGAATTGGGGCCCATGAAACACCTTGGTTTTTTTTTTTCTATACATAGCACATGATATCTTTAAAGAATGGAATTTAATGCAATATTACCACCCAGCTCTGGCCCTTTGGGGTGCTGATTCTGTTCCTATTAACTCTGATGGCAGCAGATTTGAGCTCCATGTGACATGCTACAAAACAGAGAATGAAAGGAGCTTCCCAGACTAAGTTGGGAACAGGTTTTTAACTTGAATGTTTGATTGGCCCAGTATGTTAACAAAACCTCCCGTGGCTCTTGACAACTGCTTATAAGAGTTTGCTTTGTGCATCTCCTACAGTGCAAGGTAATTTATGTGCTTATTTATGCGCTTTTACATCTGTAGCACAGCTTAGAAATGTTAAGTAAGGGTGCTAAGAAATAAGGTATCAGTCACTAGAGGGGAGAATAATGTACAATTTTAAGACTTGGTACTGCTGCCATCGGCTGTTGTTGGCTGCCTTGAAGCTTGTAAACTACCCGTACTAAATAGTATTCCTGGACGTACTATATTTAATAGATGACAGTTGGAGACTGGTTACCTCTTCCACAGTTGTAATCTGTTGGCAACATTGTGACATTCTTCCTGCATCAATTGTGAAGGAAACTAAAATGGAGGGGTGAAGCATTTAATCACTCACAACTGTCAGGAGTCATTAGATCAACCTCTGATATGCTGTGTGCTCTTCCTGACGTGGCAAATGAGACTGCAGAAGATTTTATTCATGCACACGATGCTGTTCAGACCAGTGCTTTTCTTACTGATGAAAGAAATCTTACAGCAAGTGCTGCCGTCCAGTAATGATGATGAAAGCTATCAAGATGGAATCATGGAAACAGATGATTGTGTGTGTCAGTTATGAATACAGCAAAGGAGGCAGCTCAGATCCCGCTTTCACTTAATGCTGCAGAGCAAAACCTCCTTTAATCACCTATGGGTGGCTAACCACTTGTCACCTTTGGGTGTTAGGACTAGACTTTGCTGTTGTGTATTTACCTTCCCGTGCTAGATAAGGAAAATAATTAAATATTTAATCAAATCTAATTAAATATTTAATCAAATCTAATAAAGAATGTTCATGTTCTATGGGTTGTTCTCGGTGTGCCTTGTGAATTTCTAAGCCAGCTGAGCTGATGCATCGTTCACCTAGAGATCCCTCATCTCTAGGGAGAATCCCTGACACAAGAGGTCTGTATGCCAGGCAGAGAACTAGCTCTGCATTTCTAGTTCAGCCTTAGGTTTTGGCTATCATTCAGTGTGGGACAGGGGCACAGTGGGGTGAGGTTGTATTGGGGGTGCATTGGGATATAAAAGGTGTGGCTGGATCACACCAGCATGCTTGCTGTGATCCTTAGGAACTACTGAAGCAAGGATGCAAGTTATTGCATCCTCAGCGCTGATGGTGGTGAGCTGAACTTCTTCTCAGAGCCCCTGCATAGGGGATAATTACCTGATACCCTTACATAGCACTTATCTTACACATGTACAGTCACAGCTGTTGCAGAGTTATATACTGCAGTGCAAAAAAGTAGGCATCTGATACAAGTGGATTAGCTTCCCTTTCCAGCAAACTCACCCATACTTCATCTCAACGGGATTATTCTCTGGATGCAAAGTTAAGCAGAAACCTAAATGATTGCAGGAGCTAGATCTTGTGCTAATGAGATGCAACAGTGATGGAAAGGCGGGGGCATTTTGCCTCCCGGAATTAAGTCTTTAGGGTTAACTTGCTTCATATTTTAGAGCTTTACTCTGTGGCCATGGGGGCATGGAAACTTAATTGGGGGGAATAAGTTGAGATGCACTTGCAGTGCCATGATTCCAGCATCTGGGGCTTTAAGAAAAATACCAGGAATCATTTCATTGGTGATTTCATTTGAGCTGGCAATGCTGTAAATAAGATGGTCCAACCATTCCAAGTTTGTTCCCAAGATTTCTCACTTTAGTGCTGCCTTGGGTCTCTGCATGTATTTCTCTAGCTTCCTGAGGGGTTGATGGTGGATGGCTACCAGAAGCCCTACAGACTTCCATCCAGTTTCTCCAAGTTCATGCAGCTTTCTCTTGGCTCTGTTCCTTACTCTTTTCTGTCTAGTGCACAGGTGTTGATGCAGTAACTTGAGCACTGAGTGACTCACTAGACTGGTGATGGCCAATAAGCGGCCTATGGGCCAGACAAAGTTCACAGGATTAGCTCCTGGTGGGCCTCCAGAAGCTTCATTCACCTGTGTGTCCTCAGGTATGGCCGCTTGCAGCTCCTGTTGGCTGCAGTTCACCTTTTCTAGCAGGAATTTCCCGCAGCTCCCATTGGCCAGGAATGGTGAACTGCAGCCAATGGGAACTGCAAGCTGCCGTACCTGTGGGGACACAGGTAAAGAAAACATCTCGTAGCCCATTGGGGGTTAACCTGGGCAAACCATATCAAATCCCATGGACCTGTTTTTGCCTGCGCTAGTTAAAGTGCATATGAAGTATTCAGATTGCATCTTGAAAGGTTAGGACTTGACCCAATCAGCAGAAGTCTCTTCAGGACTTTGTTGGGCTTCAGCTGTAGTCCTTCTGACCTGTTCTTGATACAAGTATCAACATTATATCGGATTAAATGTGTCAGATCACCCTGTGTGCACCTATTTTAGGCATAGATTAATTTATAAAATGGCCAGTCACATAATACAGAAAGTTTGGAATTCTTACAACTCTACTTTTTAAAAAAAGTCTCCATTTGTTGTAAATTTGTTCTAAATTGCTGGTCAATTGGAAACTTGAGTAAAATTATATGAATTAACAAAGAAATTATAACATGAAAAACACAGATTGCTGAGGTTTCTAGATCAATTTCTTCATAATTTACTATCTTCAAGGGGTACAATTTAACATTTAAAGAGATATTAAGCTAACTGCTGTGGAAGAAAATTAACTTGAAGAGGCTTATAGCAGATCACTTAAATTCAACGTGTGCCTAATTTTTGTTGGTGGTTTCAGCAGTTTATTCGGTGTCACACACTCTTTTATTTCTTGTACATTCTCATCTCACAAAATAATTATAAATTCAGTTATATAAATGGAATCTTTACTACAGGTTTTAAACAGATTACAGAAAAAAAATTCGGGATAGAGTCTTAATGCTTCAGATAGAGCCTAATAAAAATAAAACATATTTCCCTTGTAAGAAAGGCGCACTGTTGAATATATTTGCATAATATTGTACTTAGAATTACGTAATCACAGATTTTTGTCTGAACACAACTAGCTGGGTGTAGATACTCACTTTTAATAAGAAATTGGCAAAAGTCCAAGTAATTGTTTTCTGTTGGAAAAAAATGTCATTCTCTCTCTAAGGAATTACAAGATGAGATGAGGCAGATTGAGGGCAAGCATGTGGTAACAAACAATTTTTGAATAATTTCATTACCATTCGGTGATGACTTTGAAAAGTTTTCAGACAAAACACAAACTTTTTAAGTAAAACACAGAAACAATCTGCTCAACAACTTTAAACAAAAATTATTATACTACTATTTACGGCTAGAAAAAGCAGGGCAGTCTAAAACAGGGTGTGGAATCTCAGGCCTGGGGGCCAGATGCGTCCCCCTGCTTGCTTGGATCTGGCCTCTGAGGTGCTCCAGTCCCCCCCACCCACTGTCCCCCTATGGAGCTAGAGCACACAAAATCTACTAGCCTGGTTCTCCCTATGTGCTAGTAAAAGGGGAATGTGAGGAGTGTCTTTCTCCCTCTCATTTGGGGGCCACATCATTTGTTTTTGTTTTTTTTTATTTGCTTCTCACTTGGGTGCAACACTCAACTGATTTTTCTGTGGGATAGCAGCCCCCGACCCGAAAAAGGTTCCCTACCCCGGTCTAAAATACGGTTCTCATTAGATATCAATAGATATCAATAGATAATTTGACTATCTAGAAAGCCTTTGAATTACTTCAATACATTCCTTTTCTGAAATAAAAAACAAACACAAAACCAATACCATAGCTTTCTCAATTAAATTGTCTCACTATTTGTTCAATGATTACCTCTTCCGTCATTTAGGTGAAATTTTGCGGGTGGTATATTTATTAGGCAAATCAGGTCCTTGAATATTCATGTAAATTCTCAGTAAGTAGTAGTCCCCCCAAATTCTTCTTAACATGCCTTAACAGTTGCCATAGAAGTGTAAACCATCTGACTTCATCTATCCACCTTTGGAAGAATCCAGGTTTTCAAAACTCAGGCTATATCTACACAGCAGCGTTATTTTGGAATAACTGACGTTATTTTGAAATAACATACTGTGCGTCTACACAGCAAGCCATTATTTTGAAATAATGTCAAGATAGAGGACTTCTTACTCCAACTCCTGTAACCCTCATTTCACGAGGAGTGAGGGAAGTCGAAGGAAGAACATTTTTCCTTCGACTTCCTGCTGTGCAGACCGCACCAAAAGCCAAATTAAGGTATTTTGACTTCTGCTACACAATTGACATAGATGAAGTTACGTATCTAATTTGACTTTTTTGCCCTGCTGTGTAGATGTGTCCTTACTTTCCACCATTTGTTACTGCTTCTCACACTGAGGAATTTTGATACTGTACACAAAAGTGGGCTGGTCTTAGAAAGCTTGCATTCAAAAAGACATATTGCATATAATGCCTATTTTATAGATGGGAAAATTGAGTCATGGACGTTACAAGTTATGCCCCAGTGTCTTAGAGGGGCCAAGGACAGTGCCTGGAATAGAACTCTCATTCATTATGGACCCTGGTAACCTAGATACTGGAGAACACTCTTACTCTTAATTGATCCAAAATTAGACTCTAAAATTGGAGGTAATTGAAGAGAATACATTGTCATCATTCAACAGATCTCATTTTTTCACTACATTTTACTGCTTAAAAAAGAAACACCCAGGCTGAAATGACAGGAGTTAATCTAGAGAGGGGACCTTGCTGTGAAAGCAGCAATTAATCACTCATTTAACTCTGCCCCATGTTAGCCACTGTTCCCATTATAGACTGCTATATTATAGGAACCTTTTGTGTGTGTGGCCTTATGTAACACTATCTACTGGGCCATTGTGGACTCTCTTATGAAGACATAATATGTTCCTTCACCACCCTAACAGCTACCTGCCCTCCCTGCCTCCAGAGTTTCACCGGCTCTCAGAACCATAATTAATGCCATGGACTTCAAAAGAGTGCAACCCTCCTTGCTAACCTGACTCATCTCTTTGGCTAAATCCTTCATGTGGAATTAAGAGGTTGTTCATATTCATTTTCTTCCACCCCCTAACTATTGCTCTCCATGTTCATATTCCACATATCTTCTAGGACAGTACCTGAGGCAATCATGATATATTTTTGCTTTTTAGTAGTCCTCCGCTATTAACTTTCCATTTCTACAGCAGGTAATTTTGTCCTCTCAGCACATCACCATCCCTTTTTGGATGTGAGTGGTGGAGTTAAAGCAACGTCCATCATTCATGTCACTGCTTGCAGGAAGCAGATGTCATCACAGTGGAATCAAAAATGAACATTGAAACAGAGGTAAAATATGGGGGAGGGAGAATATATTACCATGGTGCCATTATAGCATCATAACAGAGAAACTGAGAGGAACAAAATGAGATCTTATATTTTCCTTAAGTTCACTAAACCATTCCTCTTCACTTTATGGATGTGGTGAACATCGATAAGATTGATTAAAAAAGGCAGTAGGATGTTAAAATTATACTGAAATGCTTGCAGCTTCAGTATTATTCATGTTCACAATGGGCCATTACCTATACATTGTTCCTCATGGAGGAAAATAACACATTAATTGCTTCCTTTTTACCTAGCCTACAGTTTGTCAACAACTTTTTTTGTAAAGGTTGCTGCAATTACAATTTGCATAGTGAAGCCATCTTTTTCAGCTTGGCAGAAACTGTACCATAAGTATGGCCCTACCATATATAAGGTCCATTTTGGTCAATTTCCTAGTCATAGGATTTTTAAAATGGTAAATGTCATGAGTTCAGATATTTAAATCTGGAATTTCATGGTGTAATTGTAGGGGTCCTGACTCAAAAAGGAGTTGTGCGGGGATTACAAGGTTATTGAAGGGGGTTTGTGATATTGTTACCCTTACCTCTGTACAGCTGCTGGCAGCAGCATTGCCTTCAGAGCGAGGTAGCTGGAGAGTGGCATCTGCTGGCCAGGAATCCAACTCTGAATGCAGAGCTACCGCCAGCAGCAGCAGCGCAGAAGTAAGGATGCTGTTAGCGGTAGCTGCTTGCAGAGCTGGATCTGTATGACATCAACCATGCTCTGGCTGCCCAGCTCTGAAAGCAGCAATGCAGAAATAAGGACAACATGGGTATGGTATTACCATGCTCACTTCTACGATGCTCCTGGTGGGGGGCTGCTTTCAGAACTGTGCAACCAGACAACATTGCAATCAATGCTCTCCAGCTGCCCAGTTCAGAAGGCAGCACAGAAGTAAGGGGGGGAGGGGCAATACCACATTCTCCTTAAAAATAACCTGGGGATTCCCTTGCACCTCCCTTTTGGGTCAGGATCCCCAGTTTAAGAAACGCTGATCTCCCCCATTAAATCTGGATAGCTCTGAAGGCACACAAAAGGCCAGATTTCATGGGAGGACACCACATGATCCTTTTTGCATAGCGGTGAGTTTGGCCAGGCCCTTGCCATAAGCCTGGCTTCTCCCAAGCAAATGGCTTTGCTTACGTGCCACCTGCTGCTGTTTGCTTGGGATACAAGTGGTAATGTGTACCAGGGACAGACTGCAGCAGCTCAGGGAAAGAAACAAAATGGATCCAATCTTGTCCCTACTGAATGTATTTGAAGTGTTGGTGTTAATTGTAGAATACTAGAACTGGAAGGGACCTCGAGAGGTCACCAAGGCTATGTCTACACCACACTTCTTTTTCAGAAAAAGGTACGTAAATTGCACTCTGCAATTTGCGTACCTTTTTCCGATTCTTTTTCAGAAGAGGCTTTTCCGAAATCTGGCCTGTCTACACTGGGCCAGATTTTGGAAAAACCTCTTTCGGAAGAGCCCTTCTTCCTCATGAAATGAGGTTTACAGGGCTTCCGAAAAAAATTCCGTGCAGCACTGCCGCTTTGAAATGCTGCGGGGAGCCTGGTGTCAGGCTCCTCATGGCATTTCAAAGCAGCAGTGCCGCTTGGTGCCCGAGATCAGCTGAGGACTCCCCAGCTGACCCCAGGCTCTGTGCAGCGCTGAGGCTTTGAAATGCCGCAGGGAGCCCAGCGTCAGGCTTCCTGCGGCATTTCAAAGCAGCAGTGCCAGGTCGAGCCTGGGGTTAGTGCTAGGACTGTTGCTACACTTCAAAGGCGGAGGTGCCCTATCAACTAATTGAATAGTCAATGCAAAAATGCATTGATTACTCGATTAGTCAATTATCTGATACTTAACATCCTTAGAATGTGCCCCCCCCAGGAGAAACAATATCCTAGCTGTGGGTGCTCTGCTAATCAGCTAGGCAGCACTGGGATCTCTCCTAAGCGGCCACACAAGCATACAGCTTACAGGGAACGCTAGTTCTGTCCCCATTTATCACATGCAAAGAGATTGCACAGAAGGTTCAGTTTCTGTGTTGATCCACCTTGGTTACTGCAACAAGTGGCTCATATTTGTGCCAGTTCAGGCACATTATAAGATTGAGAGTGTCTCTCTCCACCTCAGGGAATTAGAAATAGAGGAGGTTCTGCATGGAGGGATCCTAGGAAAAGTCAAAGTGATGGAGAAGCTGAGATGGAGGTCTGTGTAGTTTAAATTACTAATTAAGCTGACTTTTTGTGTTAAGAGCAGAACAAGAACTCTTCCTGACTTCTTAAATGTTTCACTGCTTTTCTGTGGTGATGAAAATATTTTGGAAATAGCACTGTGTCCACTTAAATTCTACCTTCCCTCTGCCCTCCTGTTTCAGTGATAGAATTGCCTTCATTTCTTGCCATAAATTGCACAGCAAAAAATATTTGCAAATAGCAAATAAATACTAGCAGACAGCTGTCATATTTTGTTTCAGAGGTGGCTGCATTTTACTGTAGGTGAAGCGAGTCATTCATATACTTCATGCAGATATTGGGAATCCATGAGAACGAAAAATACTATCGAGCTCTTTAGAGATGGTTTTTAAGGATTTTTTTTAAATTGTCAATAAGCCGCCCAGCCAATTTTCTTTTCCTTTGTTTTTTCTTCATTTAAACAATTCTTGATAATTCCAATTCTCCTTAGGAATCCAGCCAGACTCAACAAAGAGTTCTGCAACCCATCCATGCTCTTGTTTTAATTGGAGACTCAGACAACAAAGTAACCAATTCAGTATTTTCATCATGTCTCTGTCTACGTGTGTGTGTGTATGTGTGCGCACGCTGTGATTTCCTAAAGCTGGCTCGTATACTGGTTCAGCGCTACCTTTCTATGTATTCCTGCCATTTTTATTGTCATGCGAGGTGTTTAGCCTCTACCACTCCAATTAAGATCACTAGAAACCATGGGTGGTCAGCAGCGCTCAAAGTCAGGACCCTTAGTATCTCAGGCTGGAATTTACAAAGGAACTTTAAAGAATCAGATGTCTAACTCACTTTGACTTTGAATTGGAGCCAGTGCCTAACTCCTGAAGGCATCTTTGACAATCTCAGCTAAAGTATCTTTACTCTTGAACTCCCCTTGCACTACACATTGCACCTAAGAGCCATGCTTCCCTCCTTTTTCCAGTGAGGTTTCAGTGGTTTCATGAAGGCTGTTTATAGAAGTAAGTGCTACGAATTCTTGTGTGATGGTTATGTATTTTGACATGCTCCTACTGCACTATGTGACAGGGCATTAAAAATGCCAATGAAATTAAAGTTTAAAAGGCATAAAGAAAGAAACCAGATTTCTCTGTTGCAGTTAGGATAGGTTCACGTTCAACTGTATCAGTGTCTGTGGAATGGAAGAGTTCTTATAGAGCTAGCTAGCCAAAATGTTTTAGGGCAATTTAATTTGCTTGACTAATATAGGGCATGATCCTCTGCCCCTTTAACAGAGAGTGTAATTACAGCCAGGCTGCAGTGGTAAAGATGGGGCATAAGGTAATGGAAACTAAATTCATCCTTTTTAAGTGACTTTACTGGCGAGGTGAATTTGGATCCAACAACTAGTGACAGCTTTATGCTTATCCCTTCCTGCCCCGAAACTTCTGGAGCAGGAGTATAGTGTAACAGCAGGAGAAGAGAAAAGAATTATAAAGTCATATGGGTGCCTAAGTCTCATTGTCTTAGGTCTTCTCTAGAAAATAAAAAAAGTGGGGGAAGAGGAAACCTAGGCTGTTAAGAGCAGTGACCATGATTTTTAAAGGTATGACAAAAGGAATAGCAATTTTTTTTAAAGTACCTCAGAAGCAAGAAGCGGCTAAACAACCAGTGGGGCCCCTGGATGAGCGAGATGCTAAAGGAGTGCTCAAAGATGATAAGGTCATTGTGGAGAAACTAAATGAATTCTTTGCTTCGGTCTTCACAGTTGAGGATGTTAGGGAGATTCCCAAACCTGAGCCATTTTTTTTAGGTGACTAATCTGAGCAATTGTCCCAGATTCAGGTGTCACTAGAGGAGGTTTTTAACAGTAACAAGTTACTGGAACAGATGGCATTCACCCAAGAGTTCTGAAAGAACTCAAATGTGAAATTGTGGAACTATTAACTGTGGTTTGTAAACTGTCCTTTAAATCAGCTTACGTACCTAATGAGTGGAAGATAGCTAATGTGACACCAATATTTAAAAAGGGCTCTAGAGGTGATCCTGGCAATTACAGACCGGTAAGTCTAACGTCATACCCGGCAAATTAGTTGAAACTATAAAAAAGTATAAAATTGTCAGACACATAGAGGAACATAATTTGTTGTAAAAAAGTCAACAAGGTTTCTGTAAAGGGAAATCATGCCTTACTAATCTGCTAGAGTTCTTTGTGGGGGTCAACAAACATGTGGACAAGGAGGATCCAGTGGATATAACGAACTTCGATTTCCAGAAAGCTTTTGACGAGGTCCCTCACCAAAGGCTCTTAAGTAAAGTAAGTTGTCATGGGATAAAAGGGAAGATCTTCTCATGGACTGATACATGGTTAAAAGACAGGAAACAAAGGGTAGGAATAAATGGTAAATTTTCAAAACGGAGAGCGATAAACTAATGGTGTCCCTCACAGGTCCATACTGGGTCCAATCCTATTCAATCTATTTATAAATGATCTGGAGAAAGGGGTAAACAGTGAGGTGGCAAAATTTGCAGATGATACTAAACTGCTCAAGGTAGTTAAGACCAAAGCAGACTGTGAAGAGCTTTGAAAAGATCTCACAAAACTAAGTGATGGGCAACAAAATGGCAAATGTAAAGTAATGCACAATGGAAAAAATAATCCCAGCTATGCATACAATATGATAGGGACTAGCTTAGCTATAACTACTCGAGAGAGAGATCTTGGAGTCATTGTGGATAGTTCTCTGAAAACATCTGTTCAATATGCAGCAGCAGACAAAAAAAGCAAACAGAATGTTAGGAATAATTAAAAAAGGGGAGAGAGAATAATACAGAGAATATCTTATTGACTCTATATAAAATGATGGTATGCCCACATCTTGAATACTGTGTACAGATGTGGTCACCTCATCTCAAAAAAGACATGGCAGTGAAAAAGGTTCAGAAAAGGGCAACAGAAATTATTAGGAGTTTGGAGTCGGTCCCATATGAAGAGAAATTAAAAAGACTGCGAGATTAAGGGGGTATATGATAGAGGTCTATAAAATCATGACTGGAGTGGAAAAAGTGAATAAGGAAACCTTATTTACTTGTTCCCAAAACATAAGAACTTAGGGTCACAAAATGAAATAAATAGGTAGCAGGTTTAAAACAAACAAAAGGAAGTTTTTCTTCACGCAGTGCACAGTCAACCTGTGGAACTCCTTGCCAGAGGATGTGGTGAAGACCAGGACTTTAACAGGGTTCGAAAAAGAGCTAGATAAATTCATGGAGGTTAGGTTCATCAATGGCTATTAGCCAGGATGGGTAGGAATGGTGACTCTTGCCTCTGTCAGAGGCTGGAAATGGATGACAGGATAGGGATCATTTTATTGTTCCCTGCTGTTTTCCTGCCCTCTGGGGCATCTGGCATTGGCCACTGTCAGAAGACAGAATACTGGGCTAGATGGACCTTTGGTCTGACCCACTATGGCCATTCTTATGACAGAAGAGGCTTTATCTATCTGCATGAGTCCGAGTGTTTCAGGTCATGTTAGATAAATTGATTTTATTTTTCACTAGAAGATTTATCTGGCATTATTCAGGTCTGTAACTCGGTTAACTTTTCTTTTTTGGAAAATAAAATAAAAATGTACATGCATCATTTAAATCATAGCTCTGGGCTGGGGCTGGGGATGAGGGGTTCAGGATGCAGGCTGCCCTGGGGAGAGAGGACTACCCCAGCCCTCTCTCTCACTGCAGCAACTTGGGGCCAGGTGAGAAATGTCTCTGCATGACCACTGCAGCTCCAGTGGGCACAGCCGGGGGAGACATGCATGTTCCCTGGCTGGGGCAGGTTCAGGTTAGATTGCTCCTTAAGCCCCCCCAGCCAGATCGAGGAATGCAGCAAACTGTGCACATTTTCCTCACTCCATGACAACAGTGTCCCCATACAAATTGGGATGTGGGAAGAGCTTCAGCTCCCTCTGCCCTTCCTAAAAGGCACCTGGGGAATGGAAGGCTCAGGGCTGGGGCAGTCCTGAGGAGGGCACCCCCAAACAGCACCTTTCACCTCCTGGTGATGGTATCTCTTTTCTGTATGTTTTTCTCAGAAGCAATCCCATTCCAGGCACATCCCATTTTCCTGGCACAACCAAATCCTTGCCTTGCTTTAAGTTATGATAAGAGGAAGCTGTATGCCGAATTTGATGGTCCTAGCTCTTACTATATAGGAGGCATTCTTGAACAGACAGGCAAACTCTGTCAAATCCATAGTAGATTATCTAGCCAAACTGCTAGATGAACGCATTTCTCCTGAGCTTTGGTCCAAAGGGCACGTGTTTCCTGTTCAGCATGACTAATTTCCTGCACACAGTATGCACTCTCATCATCTAGAGAGAGCTGACCCAGCATCATCAAAGTGATTTGTGTTTTGCTGCTGACTCTGTTTGGCACAGCATGTGGCCATCAATGTCTTCTTTCCAAAAGAGCCCTTTTAAATTAGACACAGCACAATGCAGATTTTTTGCCCATCAATGTCCAGTACAAGAACCTGTCCCTTGTGTCATTAGACATAGAAGCAACAACAGTCATTAGCAAGCCTCCTCAAATATTCATTCCTTAGTGTCATAGGCACTTTTCTTTTCTCACCAAGAGCAGCCTAACTCCACCTCTGTTATCAGAGGAAAGTAAAGGAGAAACTCTATTCTGGTTCAAGAACAGAACATTTCATCCTCATCCCTTACCAGCCTTATTTACTAGCAGAGCTCCTGCCTCAATATTCTTGGGAGAAATCCTTGCTCTTCCAAAGAGCAGTGTTTTACATCCCAAGTGCCGTCCCACTTGATAACTTAAATCTTCCCTGTTTAGAGTCTGATGCTGCCTTCTGAAGTCAATAGGGGTATGTCTACACTAGCCACCCTAGTTCGAACTAGGGTGGCTAATGTAGTCATTCGAACTTGCAAATGAAGCCCGGGATTAAAATATCCCGGGCTTTATTTGCATGTTCCCAGGTGCCGCCATTTTTAAATGCCCGGTAGTTCGCACTCCCTGCCCGCGGCTACACGCGGCACAGGCTAGGTAGTTTGAACTAAAGCCCCTAATTCGGACTACCGTTACTCCTCCTGCAATGAACTAGGGTGGCAGTGTAGACATACCCTAGGAGACTTACTATTGACTTCAGTAGGCTCTGGATGCATGAAGCCAGAAACCGAATATTTCCACAACCCCTCAGACATTTAAAAAAAAGAGCAACAAATCAAGACATGAGGAAAATGGGGGAGTAAACAATCAAACAGGAAACTGTTAGAAAAGGAAGGAGATATTTTTATAATGCCCTAAGTGTGCTTTGCACTTTACCGGCCAAATCAAATGGCATGATCAGTAAACAAGGTTGCTGCCTGATGCCAATGTGAAACACCCTTAGGGAGCAGCAGTATATGAGAGAAGCCCCTAGCAAGACATGGCAATGTAATTTGTGAGTCTCATCTTCAAAGGGCCTTCCTGTTTGCCAGAAATCATTGTGGCCACATTTGTTCAGTCTAATGTCTAGGCTGAGACCAGTGTTGTTCCCTGTAAGCCAGTGTTTCTTGTGTGCCACATGGCAGTCAGAGGTGTGCTGCGGAGAACAAGAGAATTCAAAATGGCCGCCCTTAAACTTAATAACTTTCCCCTGACCCCTTTTTTTCCCTCAATATAACTTTCCCCCAAACCCTTTTTCTCCCCAACCTTTTTTTTTCCTCAACAAAAAATCCTTGGTGTTCCCCATTAAAAAAAAATATTGTTTGGTGTTCCTCAGTCTTAAAAAGTTTAAAGAAACACTGCTGTAAGCTGTGCACTTGTGCATCTGCTGAGGAGAAAGTCAAATGTCACCCAGCTGATCAGCAGAGCCCCCACAACTCATTTTGTGTTTCTACTGGTGGGGCCCATTTGCACATGCCTCGGTGCACATAAAATATTTATTCTGCACATAGATGAAAAAGATTGGCGGGAACATTGGATGAGACTCTGCTGAAAATCAAGCCTTGCTTGTCATATACAGTTGTGAATGTTTTAATTGAACACAGTAGTAGGATGTGGTGATGCAGTGTTGATACGCTCTGATATGCTGGTAGCCATTCCTCTTCCTGCTTCACTTCAAGTTGAGATGTGCCCACTATTTGTGGCCTCAGGCAGCTCGCTATTACTATTTGGGCATTACTATTTGGGCTAGAAACAGAATATCTGGCACTGAGCAATGATGGGTGAATCCAGTAAGTTTGCACTGCTTAGTTATGCAGGTCCGAGACTATTGGAAACTCAGTGTGGGTTAGCAATATCATTTTATTGCACCTACTTCTATTGATGAATGAGACAAGCCTTCCAGTTCAACGGAGCTGGCCAGACCCGAGGAAGAGCTCTGTGTAACTGGAAAACTTGTCTCTAATACTAACAGAAGTTGTTCCAATAAATGGATTACTTACATCTATTGTCTCTGATCCAGTGTGGCTGTTTTGGAGGATGAGTCTCTAAATGAATTATTTGAACATGCTTTATTTTAGTATCTTCCTGGATCTCTTAGAGGAGAGCCTAAAACTGAGTAGAGAAAACACTGTCCTGCTTTTCAGCAGTTTTTTTGATGGACTACATAAATTTGGAGTCTGCTTCTACTCCTACTCATGCCAGTATGACCCTGTTAACTTCATCTAAGGCCTTGGAAGGTCAAATTAAGATATGAAGTAATGTACCTTAATTTGAGTTTCTGCATGGTCTCCATAGTGGGAGGTTGACAGGAGCAAATGCTCCCTTAGGCTTCCCTTATGCCTCATGAGGAGCAGAAGTACCAGCACCAATGGGGGAGCCCTTGGAGTTTGACTTAGCAGATCTTTACTAGACCTGTTAAATCAAACTCTAGGAGATTGATCGTGGCAATATTGATCTTCCCCATAGTGAAGACAGGGCTGAGTGATTCTTGCTTCAGATCAATATAAATTATTATTAATCAGTTGTATAAATGATTTAGGCTCTAACTGAGATTAGGATGGGTCTGTACGAGGCACCGTACAAACACATAAGGAGAGTCGCTTCAAAGCTTAGAATCTAAGGTCTTGTCTACACTACGGGATTAGATTGACTTTAAGATCATTTTTTTAACCCGATTTTGTAAAATCAAAGGTGCATGTCCCCACTGTGCACAAGAGTTCAATGTAGTGTGTCTCGAGCAGGGTGGCTAACATTGACAGCAATGCACTGTGGATAGCGCTCACAGTTTCTGCTGCCCCTTTGCATTCTGGGTTAGGCTCCCAGTGCCTGATGAGATAGTGGGTGGTTCTGGTTACATGTAATCAGCGTCCCATTATGGACTCATCTCCTCCCTCCCCCCTGCATGAAAGCAATAGCAAACTATCTTTTTATGCCCCTTTTTCCCCCTGGTTATCCATGCAGATGCCATAGTAGGGCAAGCATGGACCCTATTCAGCTGCAAAGTGGTATGGGAATCATTGCAAACACCTCGCACTTTATGCTGAGGTTTGTCCAGAGCCTAGGCAAGAGCAAAGAAGAATGTGAGGCCAGGCACACAGACATATATGAAACACTTGAGTGGAGCAATGGGCAGATGCTGGCGGCAGTCAATCCTTTTGACACAGTAAAACATCGATTCTGGTGCCGTCAGACAAGCACAGACTGGTGGGATTGCATAGTTATGCAGCTGTGGTATGATCAGCAATGCGGCAAAATTTTCACATGTGTAAGGTTACTTTCAATTGCAAATTGCTTTCCCCCCACCCTGAAGTGAAGTATCAAAAAGAGACCTGCTCTGATAATTGATAGCTGAGTGGCATAACCCTGTGGAAGCTTGTAATGCCAGACAGAAGCCGGTCAGTTGGGAATCATTTTGGAGTAGGGAAATCTACAGTGGGGGCTCCTGTGATCCAACAGCTACAGCATCAAATACCCTTCTGCTATGAAAGATATTGACTCTGGGAAATGTGCAGGACATGGTGGAGGGCTTCGCCACAATGAGGTATCCTAACTGGTGTGGGGCGATAGATGGAACGCAAATGCCTATCTTGCCACCCGATCACCTTGCCAAAGAGGTACTTCTCGATGGTGTTGCAGGTACTGCTGGGTCACAAGGGCCATTTCACCGACATCAGTGTACGATGGTCAGGAATTGTGCATGATGCATGCCACTTTAGGTACTCTTCAAAAAGCTGCAAGATGTAACTTTTCTTCCCAGAACAAAAAATTACTATTGGAAGTGCCAAAATGTCAATAGTGATCATTGGAGACCCAGCCTACCCCTTGCTCCCATGGCTCATGAAGTCATACAGAGGCAGCCTGGACCTCAGTAAGGAGCAGTTGAATTACAGTCTGAGCTAGTGCAGAATGGTGGGACAATGTGCTTTTGGATGTTTAAAGGGAAGGTTTTGCAGTTTGACTAGGTTAGACCTCAGTGAAAGCAACATTCCCATTGTTGTGGGAGCCTGCTGTGTGCTCCATAATATCTGTGACACTGAGGAGGAAAATTTTATTCATGGGGGGGAGAAGGGGAGATCACTTGGCCACTAATTATGAGCAGCCAGACATCAGGGCAACAAGGAGAGCACATCAAAGGGCACTGCAAATCAAAGGCTTTGAAAAGCCGCTTTGTGAATGACTATATAGTGATATTACAGTCATGTATGTTGCTCTTAATGAGGTACCCCCTGCATTTAGTGTGCTGGCCTGTATATTCTATAAATTACCCCTTCTCTCCCCCTTATAATACAAGCAATAAATATACTGTTTTTGAAAAGTTATGCATTTTTATTTAGGGAACGCAAGGAAGCAGAGAAAAAGAGTGCAACTTTCCTTTCCTTCAGGAGCCTGTGAAGGGAGGGGTACAGGTATTGCAGCAGGGCAGGGGCTCACATGATCACCAAGAAGCCTGTACGGGAAAGAGGATGTGGCCACAGCCGCAAGATAGTGGCCCAAACTATGCTTTGTCGGATGAGCAAATGGAGGTGTACTGCCTGAGTGGTATCAGTTACATAGCTTCCCATGCTTCACCCAGGTGGTCACACCAATATCAGTGTTCTCTGAAACTCACAGAATGATGAGTGGATTCTGACTAAAAGTGAACATAAGAACATAAGAATGGCCAGAGTGGTCAGACTAAAGGTCCATCTAGCCCGGTATCCTGTCTTTCGACAATGGCCAATGCCAGATGCCCTGACGGAGTGAACAGAACAGGTTATCACCTGATCCCTCTCCTGTCATCCACTTCCAGCCTCCAACAGAGGCTGGGGACACCATTCCTACCCATCCTTGCTAAAAGCCATTGATGGACCTAACCTCCATGAATATATCTAGTTCTTTTTTTAACCCTCTTAAAATCCTGGTCTTCACAACATCCTCTGGCATGGAGTTCCACAGGTTGACTGTGCACTGCATGAAGGAAAAACTTCCTTTTGCTTGTTTTAAACCTACTGCCTATTAATTTCGTGTGGTGACCCCTAGTTCTTATGTTTTGGGAACAAGTAAATAAGGTTTCCTTATTCACTTTTTCCACTCCAGTCATGATTTTATAGACCTCTATCATATCCCCCCTTAGTCTCCACTTTTCTAAGCTGAAAAGTCCCAGTCTTTTTAATTTCTCTTCATATGGGGCACATTCCAAATCCCTCATCATTTTTGTTGCCCTTTTCTGAATGCCAATATATCTTTTCTGAGATGAGGTGACCACATCTATATGCGGTATTCAAGATGTGGCCGTACCATGGTTTTATATAGAGGCAATAAGATATTCTCTGTCTTATTATCTATTCCTTTGTGGGATATGTGGGAATGTGGGCAGAAACCTGGATCTTATGCTGCAATGCTTTGTATTGCAATGATGCCAGATCACTTACTGCTAGTTTAGCATGGAAAGGTGTCCTACCGTGCAGGATGGAATAAGGTAGGCCTCCCCAGAAACCTTTTGAGAATGACAAAAGAGTTCCTCTGAGAGCTTTATGGAGATTAAAAGGAGGATTCCCACTTCATCTCCAGACATGTTAATAAACTGTTCTATGGAGCCCCCTCTGTGTAGGCAGAATGGCCACTACAGATTGCACCCAATTGCCTTAACCCACTTATAGCATGATTAAAAATGTGAACTCACCAAAAGGGCCCAGCAGCAACACATTCTAGAGCATAGGTTCCCAAACTGGGGGGGCATGAAGAAATTCCAGGGGGGGCATGAGGTGACCTAGACCCCTCTGTCAATCTCTCCCCACCCCCGCCAAGAAAGAGCCCGGTCTGTTCGGTAAAAAAATTCAGAAAATACCATGTGAAATGTCCAGTATTTTCTGTTTCTCCTGGCTTGGGTGTCCGCCGGAACATGCGCAGCTCGGGCTGGCTGGGGCAGGGGGAGGATGGAGCATCCCGGGGCAGACTTCAAAATGGCCGCAATGCCTGCTCTGCTCTTAAAAGGGCAACTTTTCTTTTTTTTTTTTTGCTCAAGTTTTGCTGCTTTTTTGGGGGGGGGGAGCATGAGCGTTTCTCAAAAATCAAAAAGGAGGTGTGATGCTGAAAAGTTTGGGAACCACTGTTCTAGAAGGAGGGGACTGGTTGTCAGCGAGATCGGATGCTCCACTTTCCTGCTGACCACTCTCCTCTTCCTCCTCTCCTCAATGTGCTTTCTGCTGTTGCCTGAGGCTTCCTGAAGAATCTCTTGGGAAGTATCCATGGACTGGGCTGGAACACTGGTCGGGGTCCCCTCCCAGAATCCCATGCAGCCACTCATAGAAGCAGCATGTTTGCAGCGATGACCCAGATCATCCCTTGTCTTTCTTTGTATGCCTGCCTGAGATCCTTTATTTTTATGTGGCACTGCTGGGCATCCCTGGTGTATCCTTTTTCCACCATACCCTGTGCAATCTTGGCATAGATATCAGTGTTTTTTTTGCTGCTTTGTAGTTCTTCCTGCAGAGATTGCTCTCCCCACATAGCAGTCAGGTCCAGGATCTCCTGCACAATCGATGCTGAAGCTTGTTTGCAACCCTGGGCTTTTATGGTCAGGTATGCTGCTGAAGTGCGCTGCCTCCTCTGAGGTCTGCTCGCCACACAAGCCAAATAGGAAATGAAATTCAAACTTTCCTGGGCTTTTCCTGTGCTCCTGGAGAGCAATGGCCAGAGTGGGAAATTTGGGGCACTGTGGGAAACCTGCCAGATTCCAAGAATGTTGACTTTCACAGTGCTTCATCTGCACTACCCTAAAGTCTGATAGGCAAAGTCAAATTTACCATTACTCCTTGCAGAAAGCATGATTGATTTCAACAGCCCTTAAAGTTGGCAGGACATGTTTGATGGTATGGATTCATTATTTAGAAAATGGACCTAATGTGGCTAAGTTTGATGCAAACTCATAGTGTAGACCAAGCCTAAGATAGACAAAATGTGGGAAAAGGGAAGTATTACTCTTATCCTAGTAATAGGGAGCTGAAACACAGCAAGATTTAAGGTTGGTTTCTCAAATTATCCTTTTGGAAAATGGAACTTAAATGCCTTGTCAAGGTCACCTAGGAAGTTAGTGCCAAAGTTAGGAATTAACTCAGGAGTTTTGGAGTCAGATGTGGCACCTGGGATACCTGTTCAGTGTCCCTTAGGATGCCTGTGGTAGATTGATATAATGCTCAATCCCAGATAGAATCATAGAATACTAGGACTGGAAGGGACCTCGAGAGGTCATTGAGTCAAGTCCCCTGTCCTCATGGCAGGACCAAATACTATCTAGACCATCCCTGATAGACATTTATCTAACCTACTCTTAAATATCTCCAGAGATGGAGATTCCACAACCTCCCTGGGCAATTTATTCCAGTGTTTGACTACCCTGACAGTTAGGAACTTTTTCCTAATGTCCAACCTAAACCTCCCTTGCTGCAGTTTAAGCCCATTGCTTCTTGTTCTATCCTCAGAGGCCAAGATGAACAAGTTTTCTCCCTCCTCCTTATGACACCCTTTTAGATACCTGAAAACTTCTATCATGTCCCCCCTCAATCTTCTCTTTTGTAAACTAAACAAACCCAATTCCTTCAGCCTTCCTTCATAGGTCATGTTCTCTAGACCTTTAATCATTCTTGTTGTTCTTCTCTGGACCCTCTCCAATTTCTCCACATCCTTCTTGAAATGCGGTGCCCAGAACTGGACACAATACTCCAACTGAGGCCTAACTAGCGCAGAGTAGAGCAGAAGAATGACTTCTCGTGTCTTGCTCACAACACACCTGTTAATGCATCCCAGAATTATGTTTGCTTTTTTTGCAACAGCATTGTACTGCTGACTCATATTCATCTTGTTGTCCAATATAACCCCTACATCCCTTTCTGCCGTACTCCTTCCTAGACAGTCGCTTCCCAGTCTGTATGTGTGAAACTGATTGTTCCTTCCTAAGTGGAGCACTTTGCATTTGTCTTTATTAAACTTCATCCTGTTTACCTCAGACCATTTCTCCAATTTGTCCAGATCATTTTGAATTATGACCCTATCCTCCAGATTAGTCGCAACCCCTCCCAGCTTGGTATCATCTGCAAACTTAATAAGCGTACTTTCTATGCCAATATCTAAATCGTTGATGAAGATATTGAAGAGAGCCAGTCCCAAAACAGACCCCTGCGGAACCCCACTTGTTATACCTTTCCAGCAGGATTGTGAACCGTTAATAACTACTCTCTGAGTACGGTTATCCAGCCAGTTATGCACCCACCTTATAGTAGTCCCATCTAAGTTGTATTTGCCCAGTTTATTGATAAGAATATCATGCGAGACCGTATCAAACACCTTACTAAAGTCTAGGTATACCACATCCACCACTTGAATAGTCCGTTAGCATGTCACTTTCCAAAGCTGTCAATCCAGTAACATGATCAACTTAAAAATTAAATGAAAAAGAGTGGAGTCTGTTTACTGTCATGGTTTCTTCAGTTACTATTTCTGTTGAAATGGTAACTATTTTTTTTGTTCAGCACTATCTTTATGTTATGCAAAAATAGACATCCATGTTATTCTATTAAAAATCGACATGAATTTTTCATGTTGGGAAAGGCTTGATTTTTCTGCTTGTTTACCATACTCAGAGAATGTTTTGGTCTGTTTCCCTTTAATTGTTTGTGCTGCTCTAACATTACTTTTTTTTTTTCTCTGCACACAGTCCCATTGAAATCAGTTAAATTATTCATTTCAACAGACTTTGCAAAATAAAAACTTCTCTGGTGCAGACTGTAAAATTTCATTTTTTTAAATAAATACACTTAAATTGCTCTTGACAAAAAAAGCCTCAAACTAGAGGCTCCATCTGTTTTTGTTGCTTAAATAAAAAATGCTGTAACTGATTTACAAAAGTTACTTATAGGAAAACTTGCCTCTGCAACAGCAATCAAATTTCAGCCAGATGTGTTCTGAAATGGCTGCTATAGCATGGTGATGAGAAAGCTGTAAAATCCCATAGGGCTGGGATGTAGAGGAAGGAATTAAATGATACTTTTAACCAACAAGATGTGGTGATACTATTGTGCAGTAGTAATTGATTAATGTAAAATTATTCTGGTAAGATCATGCAGGGGTGTAAAAGGGGCATAGGCACAGGGAAGACAAAATCTTTACATGTAATTATTTATAGAATCTTCTATAAAAACACTGATGTCTCTGCAAAACTACACATCCATCAAATCATATTAGCAAACAAAAGCTATTGTTAGTCACAGTTAAGGATGAGACAGGGTACCCCTCATCTCCTCTAGCTCTTGCCCCCCAAAAACTCTTAACTTCTTATTTTTAAGCTTTTGAAGGTAAAGTCTTGTGCATTCCTTTCTACCCTCATATTGCATACAATACTGTCAGTACAAATAATGCTCTAATTGTCCATTACAGTCTCATGTATATCTCCAATATATATCCAAAATCATTATGTACCCCACCTTCATTCAGCGTGCCTGCTAATGCAAATCCTTAATTATGACCCCATATACTTCTGTATCAACTGTGATTGGATCACAGCTGGGGAGCTCTGAGTGTGGTTTTAGTTGGGCATTAGGAAAACTTCCTTTCAGGATAGTCTAGTACTGGAATAAATTGCCAGGGAAGGTTGTAGAATCTTCATCATTGGAAATTTTTAAGAGCAGGTTAGATAAACCCCCGTTAGGGTTGGTATAGATCTAGGGCTGGCAATATTTCAAAACAAAGAGCCAAACTACATAAAAATTCGGAACAAGTGGTCAACAAAGAGCTGTATAAGAATGCCCATTTGCATAAATGAAAATCTACAACTTAATATTATTGATAATTGACATAATGATTAATAATAGCATAAATGAAACATTGTACTCACAGACTTTATTTAATGGGACTTCTACTGCTGCATCTTTTCGCACTTTTCTTTGAAGTTTACATCATAACTGGTCAAATCCAGGTTCATGCACACATTCAGGCTGTCTTCTGTCAATCTTATGGTGGGGTCTGGGGATATGAGGGTGTGAGAATCTGGGTTGGAGTGTATGAGGAGCTCAGGGCAGGGGTTCAGGTGTATGATGGGATCAGGGCACAAGTTTGGGGTGTGTGGGGATGCAGGAATGTTATGGCAGGGGGTTGGAGATGTGGGAGTGCAGGAGTCTGGGTTGGGGTGTATGAGGGGCTCAGGGCACAGGGTTGGGATATATGTGGGGTGTACAAGTGTTATGACTGGGAATCTGGGGGTGCAGGAGTTTGGGGATGTGGGAGTATGAGGGGGGCTCAGAGCAGGGAGTTCAGGTGTATGATAGGCTTAGGGTTGGTGTGTGTGTGTGTGTGTGTGTGTGTGTGGAGGTGGGGGGGCAGGCGCGTTATGATGCTGCAGCCAGATGGGGGCTAGGTCCCAACTGGGAGCTTCTTGGCCAGGCTTCATTTTTAAATAAAAAAAATTATGTTTAACACAGAAGGTGACCAGAGGCACAAAATTGGGGTGCAGGAGTTTGGATTATGACCTGGGGCAGGAAGGCATTGTGATCAGGGGCAGAGGATTGGGGTGCAGGGTCTGGAAGGGTAGGAGGGGGTATGGGCTCAGGAGGGGGGCAGAGGGTTTGGGTTATGTAAGTTGCGGGGGGGGGGGGAGGAGAGAGAGGGTCTCAGGTGCCAGAGGCAGGCTCTGTCTGGGAGACTTACTGATAAGATTCCAGAGCAGCAGCTCAGCGTGTTTCTCAGGAGCCTGCCCTGTCCACCGCACAGCCTGCAGGGCCATGTGCTCTGTGAATAAGAGCCTGAGAGGAGGGTGGATTGGTGCTTCGCACACTGCCTGTTCTTAAAACCGGCAGCTTCCATTGGCCAGAAACCGGCCAATGGGATTGTGCTGGGGGCAGGAGCAGGGCCGAACCGAGCCATTCTGGCGCCCCGGGCAGACAGTTTTATTGCTCCCCGGGTTGGGGGAGGGTGCATGCGTGGCCCCGCCCCCATGCCGGCGCGTGGGAGAGGGTGCATGTGCGGCCTCGCCCAGTGCATGGGGGAGGGCGCGCGGAGCTGGCAGCGGCAGGACGCACGTGCCCGTCCCGGCCCAGCCCGGCTGCCACGGAGCCCGGGGCCACCTGGGGCGGGCTGAGCCTGGCTGTGCAGGGCCCTGTGGCCGCGGGGCGAAGGGCACTGTTTGGCTGGCGCTGCAGGGGGTTAACGCGGCCCCCGCCCCGGGTGGCCACTGCAGGGTGGCCGCTGGGAGCTGCTGCAGCCCATGATCCGGGAGCCCCCCCTAGGTTGGTGCCCCGGGCAGCTTCCCAGCTAGCCCATGCCTTAATCCAGCCCTGGGCAGGAGCAGCTGTGAAGCACCACTCCCTTCTCCCCTCTGGGCTCACAGTTTGTGACTTTTCTGAGTGGTGTGTGGGGGTGGGGCAAGCAAGGGAGTCTGGCTGGGGCCTCCCTACTGGGTCCGTGCACTGGATTGTTTTGCCTAGGCCTGCTGTAGCACCAGTGTAGGCTCCCTGCTGTGGAGGAAACAAAGGGGGACTGGGCTCAAGCTTCAAAAGAGCCACATCTGGCTCCCTAGTGAGCCATATTTGGCTTGCAAGCCATAGGTTGCCGACCCCTGGTCTAGATGGTGATTGGCCCTGCAACGAGTGCAGGGGATTGGATTAGTTGGCCTCTCAAGGTCCTTTCCCGTTCTATGACTCTGATTTTAGCCACTGAATGTTGAATGCAGCAGACAGAAATGGGGAGATGGTGGAGGCCAAAGCGAAAGTGGTTATAGTAGTCCAGGAGAGGGAACTATAACATGAGGCCTTGAGTAAAATGGGCCATTCACTTACATTCCCATGTCAGCATGTTTTGGAGTGTAGGAAAAGAGAAAGATAGGTTGGAAAGTTGCTCAGAGCTAAAATGCAGAGCAGCAGGAAGTTCTGATTCATTTTTGAGGCCTGTTCTATGAACTTGTGACTTTCCTGCCCTGTCTTCTGTGAAATATTAATTAACCAAGGGATGAATCTTGCTGCTATTAAAGAGGCTGGGAGTTCTGCCTTGTGTTTAGCAGAACTGTTCTTTAAAAACCTTTTCACCACTTTCACTTTAGCCTCCACCATTTCCCCATTTCTGCACACTCTTGCAGCCTTCTGTATAGGCAGCTATTAGGAATATGGGCTGTAACATGTGGGCCCACTTTCTACCTTTGTCCAAGGGCAGGCCTGCCATCTGCAGAGGGAGTACAAAGGGGGCAACTGCCCCTGGGCCCAGTGATTTAAAAGGGCCTAGGGCTTCTGGTCACTACTGCAGCAGTGGCTGGAGCCTCTGGCTCTTTAAATCACCACTGGAGCCCCACATGGCATGCTCTGAGCAGCACTGAGGGATGCCTGGGGAAAGCTAGCTCCAGCCCTGCCTCTTCCAGGAGTGCAGAGGCCCCTTTCCCCATCTTGCCCATGGGCCCAGCAAGTTTTTTGGTCCCACTGTGTGAGTTTGCTATGCTGCATGGGCATCTCGGGGCAAAATCATAAGCCTTGTCCATTTCCCTCTACTCATTCATTTATTTGTTAAGCCAGAAGGGACTGCTACAATCATTTAGACTCCCCTCCTGCAGAACAGAGGCCATTGAACTTCCCCCAGTGATGGTGGCCTCAAGTCCATCATTTCGAGTTGAACTAGAGTAGTGTTTCTCAACCAGTGGTATGAGTACCCGTAGGGGATACTTGAGAGAAGTCTGGGGGGTACATCAACACAACTGAAATTTGGAGAAAACTGAATTTTTGTTTTAAGTTTTACAGCGTTTTATTATTTTTATACTTTTTACACCCAAAAATTTCATCGCCCACCCAGCTATGATTAAGTTGTTTAAACAAATGTGTTGCAACAGTTAAAAAAAAATTGTGTGTGTCTGAAAACTGTAGGTACTGGGGGTACTTATAATTTTTTTTTTAAAAGGGGGTACTTTATAAAAAAAGGTTGAGTAACGCTGAACTAAAGCATAAAAAATGTGCAACAAATGTCGTAACTTCCACAAGAGGTATTGGAGGAAGTCAGCTATTGATCTTTTACATGCAAAATAGGATCAGCAACATTACTCTTTCTACCCATTCTCTCACTAAATTTTACAAATTCCAGCTAAAAATAGACAAAATGCACAGTAAAAGTGCCCTCTTCTGGAAATTATTTATTTATTTATTTATTTATAGTTTCCATCATCCAATCACAACTTAAAACCTCTTTTTGTTAAGTGGCGGCTACAATTAATTTTTAGCTTCATGCTTTTCCTGTGTTTCTTATGAACAGGTTTCTAAACACACTTTGGCTCTTAGCACATGTTTCCCCTGTTCTTTCAGCAGTCTCTTCTCACAGTCTATCCAGTCCCCCCACCCATTTTGTTTTAGATTCTGTTTCAATTCCACACATCTGAGGTGGTCTAATTGCTGTTTTGTAGGTGGCCGGTTTTTGATTTTTTTTTTTTTTTAAAGGAGAGACCTTACTTCTCCTGAGTACTCAACTCAGGAGCTTGATTTGAATTTTACAGCTCAGATAATTACTAAGTGATTTTTTTAATGACTGCATTATACAGCCATTAATAACTACTGCTTTCTTTAATGACTTTCCAGTTTAAATTGTATGCAACTTATTTTCACACTATTATGGAAAAATATTCTTTTTTTGACCAATGGCTTTCAACCCATTTTCTCCCATTTGCGGACCTCTAAAACATTTAAAATGGAAGTGTGACCTCTTTGGCAATCTTAGACACATTCTGTGCATCCCTAGAGGTCTGTGGACCATAGGTTGAAAACACTGTTCTAGACTGTAACTGCCTGAACATTAATTTCTTTCTGAGTATCTTTAAAACCAGTCCTCTGTAGATTTAGCATAGCATTTGTGGAAGGACTCTACTTAAGCTGCTTCCTTTGCGTAAATTACAATCTATGCTCATTTTACCACAAGGTAAACAACATTTAAGTTGATATGAAAAGGGAAAAAGATAGGAGCAGTTGAGATGCTCAAGAAAGGGATGCAGACAAGAAATTTGATATCATGGGCTATTTCTAGTCTCCTTTCTGACTTCAGAATTCCTTAAGTACCGCCAGTATCAGAGGGTACTGATAATCTGTATTTGCAAAAAAACAACTAGGAATCCTTAAAGACCAACAGATTTATTTGGGCATATGTTTTTGTGGGCAAAGACCCACAGAAGCTTCATGCCCAAATAAAGCTTATACCCAGATAAATCAGTTAGTCTATAAGGTTCCACAGGACTCCTTAAGAAGCACCTATGTAGTTTATGCTCTAACTTTTAGTAGCAGTCGAGTCCTGCCTGCTACAGTGCATGTCTGCTTCTTATATTGGTGCTTTCCTTGTGATGATTATATGGTCACAAAACCCTGTAAACCAAGAACACAAGCCTAGATTGTGCTTTGGGGCACTATGCTGCAATGCTCAGGAAGCAGAGGCGCACTGGCAAAGGAGCTTTTTAACCACTACAGCAGTGTTTCTCAAACTGTGCTCCACGGAGCCCCAGGGGCTCCGCAAGACATCTCCAGGGGCTCTGCGAGGTTGACAAACTGGAAACATCGATAGGTACAACACATACAATCAGTGGACCGCTGGGGCTCCGCATACATTTTTACGCATGTAAAGGGCTCCGGAGCCCAAAAAGTTTGAGAACCGCTGCACTACAGCATTGGGGTTCTAATTCAAGAAAGTTCTTAAATGCTCCAAGTAGGTGTTTAAATTGAATTGACTTCAATGGGCCTGAAGCACCTGCTTAAAGTTAAGCAGATGTTTAATAGTTTTGCTGCATCAAAGCCCTAGCCATTGCTCCATCCTTATTCCTCCTCCTTGACAGTGATCACATGATGAAATGGCTGGATTTCCCAGGCATATTGTGACTGGCTCCTGCACAGTGGACCCAAGCAGGGGAGCAGACAGCTATGTCAGGCATCTGGGTAGGCTGGGGAGGGCTGGCTCTGTACTCCCAGAAGAGGCGGGGCCTTGGCAAGAAGGGGCGGGGTTGGAGTCAGCCAGCCTTCAGCGCTGCCCAGTGTGCCATACCAGCTCCCCCAGCCCTCAGAGCCACGTGGAGCACACTGAGCTGTGCTTCAGTGGCGATTTAAAGGACTCAGGGCTCTGTGCATCACTGTTGCCACCACAGCAGTAGCTGGAGTCCCAGGCCCTTTAGACTTGCCAGGCCCTGGGGCTACTGACACTTTTGACCCCTCCTATCTGTGGGTCTGGACCCAAGTGATTAGGAAAAGGCCCTTTGCACCATGTCCCTCCAGTTACACACCCAGAAAGGGATTGCATAATCTGACCCTAAATATTTGCAACATAAAAATATCCATCATGCAATGGTGCATTTCAGTCCTAAGGTAAATTACAACAACAACTTGTCTTTCGTGTGCTGTCGGTTAATATGTAACGTGCAAATGAAATATTGTACAATTCATGAAATGAATAGTACAGAATCTGAAATAGTTTTGAAATACCTGGCAGGGACAAAATGTAAAATAGGATGATTATGTACAAATAAGCTAGCAGACTTACCCGGCCTTGCCTGGGTCTTTCAAGGCAGGGCCTTGGGGATGTAGGGGGGGTACAGGAGGATGGGATCAGTGGTGTGTTCTCTCCTCCAGGAATCCCCAGCCCACCCGGGCCTGTTCTTTCATCCTCTAGAGGCCCTGCCTGCTAGAAACCTGTTCTCTCCTCCCCCCAAAACCCTTCCAGCCAACCAGGGGCGTGTTCTCTTCCCCTCACAATCTTCCACTTGCCAGGGGCCTGTACTCTCCCCCCATTAGCCTCCATCAGTCTGCCAGGGTCCTGTTTGTTCCACCACCTCTGGTGCTGCAGCCAAGGGCCAGGGGGAGGGGGAAGGGTTTGGGGCAGGATTGCTACTTACTCGGTGTACCAGTAGGCAAGAAGGCAGAGCCCCAGCTCTGCTGGCTGCTTGCTTGGTGGTATGGTTGCTTCCAGTGGATACTCTGCAGGATAGATTTCCCTGCAGTCTCGCTGTCCCCTGTGGCCACTCATATCACATCCCTCTGAACAGCAGCTCCTCCCTTTGCATGCTATGGAAAACAGTCCTTTTCCTGGGGCTTCCGGTTGTCCTGACACAACCATATTGTGACCTTGCTTTAAGTTAGAGGAAGAGGAAGCTGAATACTGAATTTGGATGGCCCAAGCTCTAACCATTTAGGAGGAGTTCTTGAACAAAGGGACTCAGAGAGAGACACACATATTGTGACAGACCCAGACCATTTGCCCTTCAGTGGTAGAGGGAATACATACTGGAGCTTAAGTAAACAACTTTCTCTTCCCTGAGTTTAAAAAAAGGCCAAAGCCTAAATCCAGCATGATCGGACAGGCACCTGGGGTCAACTGAAACTTGCTAGAAGCCACAGACTAATTAAACACCTGCAGCCAATTAAGGCCTGTGGTGCTGCTTTAAAAGGTCTCTCTCCTCCCCCCCCCCCACCTAGCCAAGGAAAGAAAAAAAAGTGAAGAACAGGAAGAGCTGTGTGAGTGGAGGACTGATGAGCAGGTACCAAAGGAAATGTACTGGGGGGGATTGTTTGGGAAGAGGCCTGGGGAAAAGCTGTCAGGTTGGGAGTGGCAGTAACCCTGCCTGTTGCTGCTGCCATAGAGTCCCTGGGCCAGAACCCAGAGTAGTGGGCAGGCCTGGGTTCCTCCCAACTTTGTCACAACATCTCAACCCCTGCCTCAAGAAGAGAGATCAGGACTCCAGAGCGGATTTTTACCCCAAACTGATGCACTAGCTTGTGATGAGTATGGCTCAGTAGGCTGTGATGCCTGCCTCTAGTAAAGAGAAAGAGGCTGTGTGAAGGGCCACAGAGAGCCTCTGAGGCTAACACTATACACCAGTAGGGTGAGGCCCATAGAGAATAGCTGGAGCGTGCATGTGTGCACGCGCGCTCGCTCTCTAGATATAGATATATATGGAGAGAGAGATTCTTACATTGTATACCAGTCATATTAGGATAATGGAAACAATAGTGACTTTTAATATTTAAATGTGTGGGGTGCATGAAGGGGATTATGAAGTTTTATGAAGTGTTTTGTATAATTCAGTGTCTGAGTCAAAGCTGAGACACACATGGTAAAGAAAGCAACTTTGTTTCTCCTGGGGATCGGTACATGCTACAAAGTTTGAATATGGAATTTCATATGGCTTTCTCCAGACTTTGAAGGTGCTGAGATTAACTGCTTTAATTTGGGCTCCCATCTAAGAACCCGCTTACATGTATGCTTCATTTTAAGCCTATGGCTGTAAGTCATCGACTGACGTCAGTGAGACTATTCATACACTCACATGCTTTGCTAGTTTGGCCTACCCCTGAACTAATCTTGAAACACATTTGTTTTTCATGACTTCAGATTGATTTGATCTAACTATTAACTGCAAAATAATTTAAATTATAGAGTTAATGGTAAAGCAGCTTCTAATACCACAGCACAAGGTCAGCAGCGTTCGAGATGGATGAGTAACTTTGCAATTGCAAGGGGCTGATCTTTCAAGATCCTGAGCAACTTGGAAGAGGTGCTGCATGCCCTCCATTCCCATTGAAGTTAATGATAGTGGAAAATGCTCAGCATCTTGCAGGAATGTGGGTCCACAGTGCCAGGTAGGGAATGTATCTTATATTAAGCTGTTTCTGCACTTTATCTTGCCCCAAAAGCCATGCTATAAAATTTGTTGTTGTTGTTGTTGTATGAAAGATTCAATTGCAGCATTAATCTTGTCAAAGGAAAACATTTTATGTGTTGCATATAACAGCTGCACATCTGTTCTTCCTTATTAAAGTTTCTATGCCCCCAAAGGCTTTAAAATAGTTTTGTAAGAAAAAAATAGACTTAATTGCATTGCCTTTTAGGGTCTTTATTCTTTCATAACTTTTCAAAATACTCTTTAAATTAAGTGACATTTTACTTGGAAATTCCTGTATCATGAGATAATGATCACTGAATAAATCAAACTAATTGACAAAAATAAGATTTATACTGGGACGTTAATTATCTAAGCTAATGAATCAGATATAGTGCTTGGTCATATCACAGGGAAAAAAAGGAACAAGACTCCTTCATTTTTAATATCAAACCCCTTAATACAAGAGTAGATTTATAGCATAATTGCTCTAAATTAATCACTCTCCCCCTATGTCTACACTACCACAGAAAGTGAATGACCTAGGTGGAGTGGACGTACCTTAGGCTGAGTTACCTTACCCTTCTCATTCGGAGTACAGTGTGCAGGGGATGACCACAGAATGATTTGTGATTGTTTTAGTGGGTCTTCTCTACATCCACTAAATCAGCCACCTGTGGACTAATCTCAGAATGTTGATACCTACTGTGGCGTAGATGTAGCCTCAGTTAGTCGTTTTCAGCAGAGATGGCCAAACTAGGGATACTTGCTAACAGGAGTGCCTATTGAATTAGCAATCTTGAAAAGAGTTCATTCAAATAGCATGCAGGGATTGGTATGGGAAGGTTAGTTTGTATCTGCAAAAACAACGAGGAGTCTTGTGTCACCTTAAAGATGGACAGATTTATTTGGGCATAACATTTTCATGGGTGAAAACCACTTCATCAGATGTATGGAGTGGAAATCACAGAGCTTTGGGTATAGATATGTACTAGCCCTTCAAAAGAAGCATTACTTATCAAGTGTAAGACTAGTATTAAAGAAGCCAATTCAATCAGGGTGGATGTTGCTCCCTCCCAGCAGTTGATGGGAAGTTCGGAATACAAAAGAGGGAAAATTGCTTCAGGAGTACTGCAGAAAGGGAACTGGGGGTCATAGTGGACCACAAATTAATAAGGATCTGGGGGTCATAGTGGACCACAAATTAATATGAATCTATAGTGTAACACTTGCAAAAATCAAACATACATCATTTTGGGACATATTAACAGGAGTGCTGTAAGCAAGACACAAGAAGTCATTCTTCCACTCTACTCTGCACTGATTAGGCCTAAACTGGAATACTGTGTCCAGTTCTGGGCACTACATTTCATGAAAGATGTGGACAAATGAGAGCGGGTCCAAAGAAAAGCAATAATAATGATAAAAGGTCTAGAAAATATGACCTATGAGATAAGACTGAAAGAATTAGGTTTGTTTAATCTGGACAAGAAGACTGAGAGTGAACCTAGTAAACATTTTCAAGTACATAAAAGGTTGTTATAAAGAGGAAGAAAGAAAATTGTTCTTCTTAACCTCTGATAAGACAAGAAGCAATGGTCTTAAATTGTAGCAAGGGAGGTTTAGGTTGGACATTAGGAAAATCTTCCTAACTGTCAGGGTGGTTAAGCACTGGAATGCATTGTCTAGAGAGGTTGTGGAAGCACCATGACTGGAGATTTTTTAAGAACAGGTTAGAGAAATACCCATCCTGAAAGGTGTAGGTAATACTTAGTCCTGTCAGGAGTGTAGGAGATTGAACTAAGTGACATCCTGATGTCTCTTCCAATTCAATATTTCTATGGTGCCCACATAGGGCAAGTGGATTGGCTGGTGCAGGAATGGTCTCTCTGTAAGTACCACATTCAGTATCATCATGAAGAATAGGGGCCTTAGACCACTTTCAGGTTTCCTGTGAATAGATTTGTGGGTCAGCAATCTGTCCCAAGGCCAATCCTACAAAGCTTGTGTGTCTGTGAATCAGTAGATACTAGCCAGAAGCAGGTGAAGGTGAACACCTATAGTACTGTGTTGCTTTTTTAGTTAGAACAGTTAAAAATATTGTATTATCCTGTAAGTTTGAGAAACCTCAATTCCCACTGATTTCATTGGCCAGTGAGAGTTGATGATAGCACCTCTCAGTTGCTCCGCACCTTTCAGGATCAAACCCTTAAACAATAAGTTGATAGTTCCTGCCCGCCCCTAAATTCATTACCGTATGATAAAGATCAAGAAGAACCTTAACAGGTGAGTTCATGCTTATGCTTGAATTATGCATTGTTAATAAGTTGTGAATCCTTGGCAGGTCACTAGGTGGCATGTAAGCTGTGGAGAAATTAAGCTGGGTATGTTTTAGAGACATTGTGCTGGAGGTGTCTGTAATGGCTCTGTTCCCATAAAGAAACATTTGGGTTAATCCGTTGCCATCTGTCTTTATTTTGCTCATCCACTTGATTGGGCAATGCATGCAAAATGCCACTGCAATTTGTGTCTCAAAGAAAATCTAAATAAAATTATTTAAATTTGATAAAATCCCCTGCAAATCGTTTTCTGATCGAGTTGCAGATGGTTGAATCTCATTGTGACAGGGCATAGGGAACCATGTTTTTTGTGGGGGGCGGGCGGAGGTACAAAAAAGTTTATTTCAGTGGAATTGTAGATGCACAGCACCTTTGACAAGCCGGCTACTTTTATTTCATAGAATACGAGAACTGGGAGGGATCTTGAGAGGTCATTGAGTCCAGTCCCCTGCCCTCATGGCAGGACCAGGCACCATCTAGAATTCTAGATCATCCCTGATAGATGTCTGTCCAACCTGCTCTTAAGTATTTCCAATGATGGAGATTCCACAATCTCCCTAGGTAATTTATTCCAGTGTTTAACCACCCTGACAGTTAGGAAGTTTTTCAGCCTAATTCTCCCATGCTGCAATTTAAATCCATTGATCCTTGTCCTATCAACAGAGGCCAAAACTACAGCAGTCTGCCTGAGATCACAGGAAATATATGCAGATATTGGAGAGTCAGTGACTTTCAAAACTGGTTGGAAAAATGTCATGGCATTGGGTATTGAGTGAACTAACACTTGGGATAGAGGCAGTGGGCCTGACAGGCACTGCAGGCCCCAAGACAAGGTGTGGGGGCATTGGCCCTTAGCCTGCCTGGACTACACACAGCCCACCGCATAGCCCACCCCCAGCCCTGAGAGCCATGTGGAGCCATGCTCTGCTGTTCCCACGGCAATTCAAAGGGGCCCAGGATTCCAGTTGCCACCACTGCCACAGTAGCCAGGAGCTCTAGGCCCCTTTGAAATTCTGGGTCAGAGGGCAATTGTCTCCTTTCTCCTCCCACTTGGTAGGCCTGGAGGGGTAGGGCAAATATAGTGGTGGTCAGAGATATGAAACTTTTTTAATATCTACAGTACGAGAGGAAAGGACACTCTTTATTTACATTTCCCCCCCCCCCCCAAATTTGATGTCCACATGCTGTGGGATGATTTGTGGGCAGATTCCACATGGTATATTTGGAAAGTCTGAAGGACTTGCCCGGCAGATTTTTCTCTGCATGTAGTAAGAATTGGCTTGATTAAGCATCTCATCTCAGAATGGATATTTCTGAAGAGCAGTAAATGGTAAAGAGATTTTCCCCTGGAGGATTTCTCATACTTAAGAAGTTTCTTAGAAGACGGGTAGCTTGAAAAGATTGGTTTGATTATCTCTGCAAATTTTTGGTATTTGAAGGAAGTAGTTTCAACACAATTTCTAGGTAAAAAATTCTGTTCTTGCTATTTTCCCTGACAAACTAGCTTGATTTATAGGCCTTCTTGCACCTTCATGACTCTTTATGTTCTGAAAACAAATGCTCCTTTTTTTTGTGGTCTGTTACATCTAGTTCTGTTGCTGTTACAGTAATGGTTTTTAACGAGCACCACAGTGCTTGTTTCAGTGCTCCCTGAAATCAATGGAAAATCTTCCGTGAATATAAAAGGACTCCTGCAGAGGGCAGGCACAGAGGCCCCAGAAATCTGAGATTTACCTCATGCAGCTTTTGCAAAAAACTGTTGCCCCTACGTGCACAAGGGCAAGGGGTATGTGCGAGAGAGTGTGTGTGAGTGGACATGGAAATATGAAATTATGGACTAGATGGTGCTTGGTCCTGCTGTGAGGACAGGGGACTGGACTCAGTGACCTCTCAAGGTGCCTTCCAGTTCTAGTAGTCTATGATTCTGTGAGAAGAGGTGGCCTCCACTGCTCCCAAACCTTGGGTTTCCATTGAGAAGCTCCCATTTCTGTACTGCTTTGCCCAAATGGTGGTGGCACAGCTCCACTACATGTCTTCACCCACACTCCTAATCCAAAAGCGCTGAAATCACTGGGAGTTTTTGCATAGGCTTCCACTGGTTTTGGATCAGGTCCTAAATTGAGAGAAGCAACAAACCTGTGAAGTTGATGGTAAAATTGAATGTCCTTTTGATGACACTTGGATCCTGAGAGGTTAAGTGACTTGCCTGAAGTTAAAGCAAATGTCTATGGGACAGGACAACCAAGGCACTTAAATCTCAGTTTTCTGTTCCAACTACTGACACAGCAGTTTGTCTCTCTAAACTAAATTACTTAGTTTTGCTCTTCAGTGATTAAGCTGTAGTAGTGTTGCATAAATTGCTAGTTCCGTCCCCTGGAGGCTAGTCCAATTTGCCTCAAGAAGAGAGTCACACTTTCAGGCTGGGTCCAACTCCATTTTATTGTTTGCAAACAAGGTCGACAAAGGAGCTCTGTTGCTCAAAGCAGAGTCGACCCCGGACAATGCCTGAGCCGAAACTTTTGTAGATCCTGCATTCCTTCTGGCTAGCGTGTCGCAACATGATTGGTTACTGCAAGTTTATTTAATTCCCTTATCTAGAAAGAGCTAGCAGAAAGTTTAGCAGCTTCTGAGACATGCGTAATCAGCTAAATGATACGTGCTGTTTTGAGCTTAAGCAATGGGGAAGAAATGCACTTAGTTTTTACTACAGTAGTACCCTTATCTTAAGGTATACCTACATTGCACCCTTTGCTCGAAATAAGCTATGCAATTTGAGCTATGCAAATTAGACAGCTTATTTCAAGTCAAGTCAGTTTCAAAATAGCTTATTTCATAATTTGGTGCTGTCTATACAGCACCAAATTTCAAAATAAACCGCTATTTCAAAATGTCCCTCAAATCTCGTGGAACGAGGTTTACAGGGACATCGGAAGAGTGTGCACCCATTATTTCAAAAGATATTTTGTAATAATAGATGCGCTCTCAAGATAAGGAATGGCTTTTTCAGGAAACCGGAAATATCCTGAAATAGCACCGTAGTGTAGACGTACCCTTACTCATCAACTTTATATGATATTTTCAAATGATACAAAATCTTTTAACTACTAAACATGAGACCTGTAAGTGAACCTAATATTATCCCTAGGAGTTGGCTGGGAACTGTGTAACATAATTTCTATAGCCTCACATTTTATAGTTATGCATCCTAGTGTGTGAACTTTGGTTTTTTCACATTAGTAAGGCCACTTTTTAAAATAAATTATTCTAATGTTCCTTCCAGTCCTGTCCAATTCAATTGAATTCATATTTTTAGATTTAATACTTTGGGAAATCATGTGGGATATTTCTATCATTAGTGAATTTAATACACTGTATCACATACTATAGTGTAGGCACAAAGTAAACTCCAATTGTTATCCATACAAAAAATGCTGATTGGAGTAAACATTGGGCCCTTCGTAGATTCCATATAACCCTATCGTTTCACCTAAACTAGCCATTCCATACCTAATGATGTTACGATTTTAAATCTGATACCTTTGCATCTTCCAAAAATAAAGACAAATTCTGAGTGAATGCACAGAAAAGCTGGATAAATCTCCTCTTTCCAAAGGTGCCTAGAACCCATTGCTGTCCTTCACAAGTTGCAAGGTACCAGATTTTAAGTCTACCATGGAGGCAGGATTCAGTCCTACTTACTTTACATCTCAGCTGCATGCTATTTTGGAGAAATTTCCGCATTATCTGGGATTTGGGAACATTTTCTCCGGCTGCATTTCTTTTAAAGGGTGACTGCTAAAACCTGCATATACATTTGGAATGTTAGAAGACATTTTGGCGGAGATGGAGCATTGAGCAGAGTACAGGTGAAGAGAGGTATTGGTAAAGAGAAAATGTCTTCCTACAGAGATCTAAGTAAGCCATGTTCATAAAAGTCAATTGTGAGCAAAATTTTACATAAGAATGACCATTATGGGTCAGACAAATGGTTCACTTAGCCCAGTATCCTGTCTTTTGACAATAGTCAATGCTAGGTGCTTCAGAGGGGATGAAGAAAACACTTATTCATCAAATCATATATACCCTGTTGCCCATTCACAGCTTCCTGGAAAACTGATGCTAGGAATGCTTCAGAGCATGGTTCTGCATCCCTGACTGTCCTGGCTAATAGCCACTGATGGACATATTCTGCGTGGCCTTATCTGGTTCTTTTTTTGAACTTTGTTATACTTTTGGCCTTCTCAACATTCTCTGGCAACAAATTCCACAGGCTAACTGTGTGTTGTGTGATGAAACACTTCCTGTTAGTTAACACCCGCTTTCCATAGCCTCACATTCTATAATTCTGCATTCCCATGTGAGAACTTTTATTTTTTCCACAATTAGTGAAGTCAGCTTCTTAAATCAGTTCTTCCAATGTTCCTTCCAGTCCTGTCCAATTAATTCAATTGAATTCATATTTTTAGATTTAATACTCTGGAAAGTCATGTAGGATATTTTTGATCATTTATTGAATTTAATACACTATGTCACATACTACAGTATAGGCACAACGTCCTTCAGTGACCCCTAGTTCTTGCATTATGAGGAGTAACAATTCCTTATTTATTTTTTTTCCATCCTAGTCATGATTTTAAAGACCTTAATCATATCCCCCTATTGAAAAAATTCTTCATGGAGTTATTTTTATGCTGTATTTTACAGAGTTAAATTGAGTAATATACTGAATGTGGATGTGTAGTCTCTCTTTCTATCTCTTTTTTTTTTTTTTTTTGGTCTTCTCTTTTCCAAGCTGAAAAGTCCAAGTTTCATTAATCTCTCCTCATATGGAAGCTGTTCTGTACCCATAGTCATTTTTGTTGCCCTTTTTTGTACCTTTTCCAATTCCAATATATTTTTAAGATAGGGAGACCTGATCTGCATGCAGTATTGAAGATGTGGGCATACAATGTATTTATATAGCAGCAATATGAATTTTCTGTCCCTTTCCTAGTAAATCCCAGCATTCTGTTAGCTTTTTTCACAGTCACTGCACACTGAAAGGATGTTTTCAGAGAACTATCCACCATGACTCCAAGATCTGTTTCTTGAATTGTAACAGTTAATTTAGACACCATCATTTATATGTATACTTGGGATTATGTTTACCAATGTGCATCAATTTGCATTTATCCACATTGAATTTCATCTGCCATTTTGTTGCCTAGTCACCCCATTTTGTGAGATCCCTTTGTAATTTTTCACCTTCTGTTTTGGACTTAATTGTCTTAAGTAGTTTTGTATTATCTGCAAATATTGCCACCTCACCATGTACCCACTTTTCCTTTTAATAAAGCATGTAAGAGCATAGGCACCGTTTGCCAGCAGTAAGTACCCTAAATATAATTTGTAGTGCCATGACTGCAAAGTGCTTTGCACATCTGTGGCTCTGTATTTAGGTAGCTCCTGTTTTTTATGAAAGTAATACTGCTTAAGGTTTATTTTGCTCGGTGAATTCCAAGCTTGAAAACTGTCAAGTAACTAGTTCAGCATCCTCCAGTGTTAACACCCAACAGCCTGTTGGAATGCAGGAGAGATAAAAGGCCTGTTGAAATCTGCTGGAGTAATAATAATAAATACAGACTTTAAAATTGTTAAAATGTCAATGAAAAGCTTATTTTTGTACATGGTTCACTCTTAGACAGTTGGGTAAATTAATGCACTAGCCTCAGGCTTCTGTGTTAATGACCCCTGGCTATATAGTAATGAAAAGTCTAGTACTGCAACTTGTTTCCTATTGAAAAAATTCTTCATGGAGTTACTTTTTTTTATGCTGTATTCTATAGAACTTAAATTGAGTAATATACTGAACATGAATGCTCTCTCTCTCATGGTGAAGTGTGTTCATACTCCAGTAGATATTTATCTGGGGGATTGAGCCCTCCAGGCAGCTAAGATTGTTGCACTATAGTTTACTGGATATAAGGCTCCTAACTTTTGAGGACTCCCTATAGATACAAAATTACAACATGCAGGCAGGTGAATGGATTAATTCATGCTTTTGTCTACAGCTTGTGATTCAGTAGGTTTGTTGTTTGTTTGTTTTTTTTACTTTGAACTTCCTTTGTTTGTTGTGCAGAAGCAAGATCACATTGCGTCACACATCAAGCCCAATATCCTGTCTTCCGATAGTGGCCAATGCCAGATGCTTCAGAGAGAATGAACAGAACAGGCGAATCATTACACTCCCAGCTTCTGGCAAACAGAGGATAGGAATGCTCAGAGCATGGTGTTGCATCCCTGCCCATCTTGACTAATAGCCATTGATGGACCTATCTTGTTCGTTTTTTTTTTTTTTTTTTTTTTTTTCAAGGCTGTGGTAGTTTTAGCCTTCACAACATCCCCTGGCAATGAGTTATATAGGTTGTCTGTGCATTGTGTGAAGTTCTTCTTTCTGTTTGTTTTTTAAACCTGTGCCTAGTAATTTCATTGTGTGACCCCCAGTTCTTGAGTTACACGAAGGAGTAAATAACATTTCCATACTCACTTTCTCCACCTCAGTCAAGATTGTATAGACTTCTGTCATATCTCCTCTTAGTCACTTACTTTCTAAGCTAAAAACCTCAGTATCCAAGTAGTTGTTTAGGAGCCAAGGAAGCCAGTGGAAAGGCAAACTTAGGATATTTTTCCTCATTCAAGTATGCCCTATTTGGGTTCATAATCTCAAATCTTGTTAACTCTAATGGGTATGGACATTTCAGATCTCATTCTCTGAACAATATCCATTTATCAGTGTGACATCATAGGCAGCCTAAAGCCAATCCAGAGGAAACGGAATCCAAGAGTGAGTTGTGATTTATGTTTATGTTCACCCTATTTCAGTTCCACAGTAAAAATGGCAGTGCTCCTTGTCCTTTTACAACATGTGCTGCAGGTTAGTTCTTCATAAAGCGGGGTGACATTTTTTTTAACCAAAATGCACTTTCAGCAAAACATAGCAATTCTGATGAAATTAAACATTTTCTGAATTCATGTTAGATTTGCCAATTTGTTTCAGTTTTTAGGGAGAAGACTCCATTACATTCTTTAAAAAGAAATGGTTTAGTTTTTCATTTTTGAAACAAAATATTTTGATTTGCAACATCCTTCCATTTTTTTTTTCAATTTTAGTGATTAGAAGTAATGCAAAGAAAAAGCTCAGTCACAGTTAAGGGTGTGGGTGAGAGATTTGGTTTGCCCTGAAATTTGTTTTTGACTTTTTGATTTGCTAGTCATTTCATTCTTGGCTTGACTTAAACAGATTTTTTTCCCCTCACTTTTTCAGACTTGTCAGCAAACTTGAAAAATCAGTTATTTGCATAGGAATGTTGTGATACGGTTTAGACCAACTATTGTAGGTCTAGAAGGATGTCATTTAGCCTGAGACATTCTAGGCCATAGGCTTCTGTTTGTAAACACAGTGTTCTCAGAGGCTGAAAGTCAGTGGTCAGGGGAACTGTGAAGCATCTGCAACTTGGGATTTACTGCCAGGAGCATAGAGCAAGCTACTGTGGCCACAGAAGTGGGTTGTGCTTGCTGAGGTAGTGGGTCTGTCAAGGGCAGCCTGGGCCTCTCTTGCTTCAGCTTAAAGCTCTTCTTCTTACCAGCTTCCAAGTGTAAGTATCCCTGGTTTATTGGTTTTTTTGCTGGTGCAGAGTGGGAACAATTTGTACCTATCTAAATGAACAGGGGTGAATTATGCCTGAGGAGCTTGTTCTTCCATATTGAGACTGAGTAATTTTCTCAGCAAACCGTGTTCTTTGTTGGTTTCCCCTTATAGTGGGCAACACAATTTTTGGGATGCGGAAGTGGTAAAGTAGCAACTGCTGGGTAAGAGACCCTGTAAGTAAGAAAGTTTCTAAAGGGCTGTGCTGTGCAGATGAGCACTTCAGTCACTGCTACTGACCTTGTGGTTTACTGAGACAAAAGTGAAATGCTTTTCAATGTCCAGACCCAGAAGGAGTGGACAAATAACATTTCTGGCAGTAGATTTTGTATGCCAACCTCAGCATTTATCAGTTAATCTGTAGTAAATTATGGTACAGGTAAGTATCCCAATTAAAAATAGAAAGAAGACCTCTTATGTCCTCCGTCTACCAGCAAAGCAGAGGGCTGGATTTAGTCCTAAATCAGACTTTTTAAAAATGCATTCGTATCTTTCAATTACCATTGCTCTTGTCAGATGAACAATGGTAATTTCCTGCCCCCTTCAGGTAGCGATCTGTATCGTGTGTAGGGCCAGAACTTGGTTTGAATTCAGTAGTTGTGGTAGATTTCAGAAGCACCCAAGTGATTTGGCATCACAAATCCCTCTGACTGCCCATTTCAAAATCTTCCCTGTTGTCTGAGCCATCTCCAAGTATGTTTGTTTACTGTATTTATTGGTGGGGGAATCTAACAGCAGGAGGATGGCACCCAGATTAGTTCCATAGAGAGATCCATCATTAGCTTTGTTTATTAGGATTATATTCAAGATATTAAATTCAAGATATTAAATCTGGGGTCAGTAGAGAGTCCTTCCATCTTCTTAATTGATAATCTGTCTCAATAACATAACACCCTGTTTGTTTGTATGAGAATGGCACAGTGCTTTTCCTAGACTCCCTGATCCTAGAAAAATACAATATATTGATTTACAGGCTGATGTTGGAAACTTAAAAACATGCTTTAATAAGGCAAGTTGTTTTTGCATGTTAACAGAGTGAACATGATAGGCAAAACAATCAGCAGCTAATCACTATTAATGCCTTTGGCATTTATGGTAGTGACATTAATTATGATAGACTTATTTGGAATAGAGCTAATACTGTTGAGAATTCTACAGTAATTTAGGCCTCATTGTTCAGTTAATGTAAAAATAGAACAGCCCTTGATGTTTTTAGGGTGACTGATGAAAGCTTAGATACAATGAATGTTTTTGTTACAGAAAATATAAGAGTACCTGAATCACTTGATCACTTCATGTATTTACTTCCTCTTTGTAGTGTGACTAGGGAAACTAGAGAAAAAGAGTCAGGTTTTGACAGGGACCCAGCTTGGTGTGGCAGGACTATAGCCTAGATGCTAGCTTGCTATCAGACAAATATAGACCGCTCAGCATGTTACAGTGTCTTCTAGGTATACTCAGTAAGGATTTCTATGCTACAACTCTGCCTGCCTGCTATGTCACTTATTGCTAATGAAACATACTAGTTACCTATACCGGTTAACTATTTACAAGGGCTATGGAACTCTATCAACCTCTGCCCACTTGTGATCTGGAATGAAACTCCACATTCTATGGTCCCATTATTTCCTTGATCTACTGTGAATTAACACTGACACTTAAATTTCCATCTTGGGCTTCAGCATTAACACCTCATTATGACGGATAGGCCAGTTCAGATGAGAACTATTGTTCCAGGCTGCCTGCAGATGCAAGCAAACATAACTGTATCAGTTTGCATTGGGTTCGCAAGATGAAGCCCTAGATGCAAAAAACTAAATTCATTTGCCTGAAAGCTTAGATTCTGGAAAACAAAATGGCACCAGCCTCAGAAAAATACCTGTGCGACTGCCAACTCCAACTTCTGTTCTCCAATTTCTTTCTCTTACTCTTTGGGCTCTTACAAAGCTGAGAAAGAGAGATGGGTAGCAAGATCCGTGAGCTATGTGAAAGGGATGCATTTGTATTTAGCATGCACTTTGTGCATTGCCTCCTGCTGAAACTCATATGAGGCTGTACTGATTTAAACACACCTGTTCAGAGATATAAAGAAAAGTGGTTTTGACATTTTCACACGTTAATGTTTAATTAAAAATTCTTGAAAACAAATAAATATGACATTTTCCATGCAAGCCTACCTGAGCACCATAATTCCCATTGAATAGTTTTGGCAGGCAGACGACATGAAGCAACTATGTTAAGTGTCGATAAAGTGTTATACTGCTTATGGCTTTTGGACATAATATGCTATTAGTTATGTTATTTATAACAGTACTAATAAGTCCCAGTAGGGCATGACTGAATAAATCAATATTATATGTGAAACCCCCTGGACAGCATAATGTAAGTTTAAAAAGTGACAGGTATTGCTAAAACATTTTGAAAGAATTTCATTTTAAAGCTCAATTGTGTAAAGCCCATCCTTCTCTCAGATTGACACCTTTAACTAAATATGTAAAAAAGTACCAGAAGTGAAGACAAATTAATTAATAACAGTTGTCAGCTGACCATTCAGGTGTCATCTAGAAGAAACATGGGCTTTTCTGACAATTTTGAATAGCAAGCAGGGGTTCTCCTCTGTGTAATCTGAGGAGCAGATTTTTTCCACTCGATTCTGAGTAGGGCCTTTCTCATCAAGTAGCGATTTCAACTGAACTTCTAATGAAGTAAGGTGCTAGTTTGTGTGAGGAAGGCTTGCAGCATTGGAGGCTATGTCTAGACTGCAGGCTTTTTCGGAAGACGTTTTTCCGGAAGAGATCTTCCAAAAAAACTTCTTCCGATAGAGAGCGTCTACGCTGCTAAAGGATGGATGCTATCTCGAATGTAAGCTGTGATTACTATAGGTGGAATGGCCAACAGGGGACCTCTTTCCTTTTCCTCTTTCCTCTTCTTGTGAAAGAACTCTCTCTTCCCCGTCCACACACACCTTTTTCCGAAAGAGCTCTTTTGGAAAAAGGCTTCTTCCTCGTAGAAAGATGTTTACCAATGTCAGAAAAACCCCTCTGTTCTTTCAGTTTTCTTTCGAAAGAACGCAATTGCACCGTGGGTGTAATTGAAGTTTTTTCGGAAAAACTCTGTAGCGTAGATATACTCTGAGTCACAGAGATTATACAAGATAGATCTTTTGTATAATTTGAACTGGAATAGTGTTGAAATATCTAACTTGTACCTAAACTTCTAACTTTCAGAAATTACTTCAGACAGGATTTTTAGACCTAAATCACATGACTTTGTTTTTCTAAATTAATTTAAGGCTTGTGAAAGGCACTAGAATGGTAGTGGTAGAGTCCTTCCCTTCCGCCATGCTAGATAGAACAAAAATGAAGGCTTCTTCATGTTGTCCCAGCAGTGTGTCTTTATCCTGCACAGGAGGGACTATTCCTTTTAATTTTGCACATTTTTGTTATGGCTCTTCTTCCATCAGGACACTGACTGAAACCATTGCATCACTTTGGATAGCCCACGTAAAAGCCATGGGAGAAAGTTTTCACAAGTGCTGAAGTTAGGTAAGCACACACTAAGCTCCTTTGGTCTCAGGTTTGAATCCATCCTGTGGCAGTTACAAGTGGGGGCTTGTCCGGGATCTCAGCTGGGTCTCTGAAGTGCGGGACGCGCTTCCTCAGCTACGGGAAATATATAACCCACATACCTAGTGTGGTTCACTGTCCAAGGTAGTGGCACTTATCTCTCCCTGCAAGTGGTCTAAGAACAAGGGAGCTCTACAGCCTAAGATAACACCCAGCTGGCTTTATAGCTCAAGCTGCAGGGGCTCCTGCACTAAGGTCTCTTGTTCAAATTCAGACAGTTACTTAGGTGAGCAAGTCTCCAATTCAGAGCTGAGTTAATTTCCTATGTCCCATTGACGTTCAATGAGACTTAGCTCCTAAGTATCTGTATCATTTTTTAAAATGTGATTTGGGCTATTAAGTCTATTTTGGTGCATTTAAATATTTAACCTTTAATCTTATCATGAATCAGATTTGAAAGGGCAGTCTAGAGTTTTTGGGTAACTCCCAAAAGTCTCATTGAATTCCTACCCTCACTGAAGTCATCCTTTGTTTATACTTAATACATTTATTATGTTTGCGCCACTTTAAAATACATCTCTCTGAGCACGTTTGTTACTCTGTTTTTGTTACTATTGTCGCTTCTAACTGAATAGGAAATGCCATTTCTGCATATTATATAAATCAAAGTTATAAGTAACTAATAATCTGTGGTTACCATCAGGAATTTTTACTTGTGCTCTGGTTGTTCTTTAATAATGTACTACATTGATTCACCATTCTGGAGCGTACATATGCTGTGTTTATTACTGAAAAATATCCATAAAAATATTAATAAACCAATAATTTTTAAGTGCCTGGTTACTAAAACATCTGCTTTGTTACCATCTGCCCAAAGAAAAACAGGCTGGCAATTTCACATAAACGAGTTTCTTTAATGCCCCTGTGCTTAATTCATGACTGGATTGCCAGTTTTTATCAGTCACCTTCGAAAGCTATCCAGCTCAGTTGTCATGGAGATGCCTAGGATGCTGGTATATGGATGGCAATTGTGATATGGATTATTTAAAAAGCCGACCTTCTTCCCTGCATTTTTTTATTTATTTTTTCAGATCCCATAAAGGGCTGATGACCCATAATTCCCACTAACATCCCAGGATCAGGTCCTCAGTGTGCAAAAAGGTCTCAAAATTCATTAGCCTGTTCAACAAAATAAAGCTTTCCCCCCCCCCCCCCCCCCGAACCTTAAAGGAATGATGGCTGTTGGCGAACACCATTCTGTTCTCTAAGGCCTTCTTCCACATATGTACACCCCTTTCAGAAACTAATCCTGCAATGTTCTGCACACCGTTACCTCAAACTTATCTGAGGAACTTCAGCTGGACTTCAGCTTATGTGATAAGAATTGGGATGCTTAATGACAGCTGTAATTTAGTTGTCATTGGTTTTTATTTGGTATCCCCTGAAGCAGAATCCTTTTAAAGTTTGAATAAGTAAGACGGCTCAAAGTAGATATCCATGTGAAATGCCAGGCCTAGGATATGACAGATGTTGCCCATATATAATCGTGCATTATGAATTGACACACATGCAAACAAACATTTTGTAGTGCGTCTGTCTGTGAAAGCTAATGTATTTTTTTTTTTAGGTATTCATTTATTCCACTTCACTTTTGTCCTTTTTGCCATTCTGCTGGCTCCAATAAAGATGATGACCACAGGTATTCAAAACAAGACTTGAGTAATGTACTAATAAAAATTCATACTGGTTTTTTAGAATCTTTGTTCAAGGTCCATTTGAAATGTACAGCTTATCCTAACACACTTTTAGCAGCAGGCTACTTCTTTAAAATAGCCTTTTGTGTGGCACCTGCTTCACTCCCTCAGTATTATTGACTAAATGTTGTCTTCTCCAAAGATGATCAAAAAGATGGTAGCTGTTAAATTTCAGATGTGGTTTAGCACATCATAAGCATTAGCGCTCTCCCATATCTGATTTTGACCCCTTATTGTTTGACGATTCCATATTACAGAGATTCCCCATAACTTAAACTGTGAATAAATGGCTGTACTAGCAAAGACTTGCATTAGTTCAAAATGTAACACCATAGCCCTAAATAGAACTCTTCTAAAGCTGTCATGGGGTAGTAAAGGGCAGAAAAAAATACAGAAATAAATGTGGACTACAGGACTGGTATAATGTATCATATCTGATAGATAGCACGGCTCTAACTGTAATTTCAAAGGGGGTGCTTGCATTTTAGCAGCTCTTTTTTTCATCTTTGGGGACTTGAATTGCTTAAAAACAAGTTACATATTTATGAGCCTCTTTGATTTAAAATATTACATTGCTTTCAAAGATTACTACACTGCATTTTACTAACACCATCCTCTGAAACTTTTCCTTTCAAGTTAGTCTTTTCGAGTCTGCTGTCTCAGTATGTTGGCGCATGTATATAAATCAGGTCCAGGTCTTTAAAGCTGTCATGTAGTCCGTAATTTATTTTATTTCCACTGTTATCCTGGCTCTTGTCTCACCTGTGCTGCAGTGGTCTACCCTGTGTTTTGTGAAGCACTGTGACCACTTTTAGTACTATGTGGGTTCTTATGTGATGGGTGTAGCTCTCACTTTCACCGTGTGACTCTGTGTCCCCCTGCACTAATGACTAGACCACAAATGCCTTGAAGTGTGCTGCTGGCTGGGCACTAGCAGAACTGGCTTTTTAAACTTGGGCACAGCGGCTTGTGCTCGTGGATCCATTGGGCTATAGAGATTGAGTCACTCAATCTCTGCTAGTGGTGATGCCCTTGTTATGCAAAGAAAATGAATACAGGCTGCACACATTCTGCTTGCCTTTCTGACATGACTACAGGTTGAACGTCTCTAGTCCAGCACCCTTAGGACCTAGTTAGTGCCAAAGCATAGAATTTGCTGAACCACGGGAGGTCAATATTGTCTAGCAGTGTTACCAAAATGTCCACTGCTTCCTGGGCTTTGAGAGGACATTTAGAAGTAAATTAGAGCTAAAAAACAGCACAGAACACTGAGAGCCAGGACTGGTAGCTGTAAACAAACATTATAGGATCACAGGAAACTTGGCCACGCCCATGATAAGTGGACATCTGGCTAACTAAAACCAGGCTAGGCCACGGATTTGCCAGACCACAGAGTGCCTCTCTTCTGCCTAATGAGCTAATTAGCCCCTTAATTCTCTTCAGCCCATCCCAACATCAGGTATGGTTCTTAATTGAGTCTACTCTAAAGCAACTAATTAGAGTTGCAGTGCACAGTGTGCCAAAACAGCAGCAGGGTTTTGCCATACTCATGGATGTACCTGGCATTGCTTGGGTCCTTAACTCAATTTAATTTTTTTTTAAAATAAAAGGAAATTATACATGCTTTCTTGAAATGAATGTATTTTTCAAAATAGTGTTATTTTTATTAAGTTAACTTTAGTAGTTTTTTTTTAATGGGAATATTTTCTTCATCCCTATAAACTTTTATCATTCACTAAATTATAACAAGAAAGGGCTATAATCAGTATGGTTTCCATCTTGTTTTCAAACCAGAAGCATTGGTTTAGCTTCGCCAAAACAGAACACTACTTAAAATTTCTCTATCTCTTTTCTATAAGGTTTATTGAGGAGCCATCCTAGTCCAGATTCATCCTCTTTTTCTGACTCAGCTTGGTTCAGTCTCTTTCGACTTCATTTAGAGATGTCCATTTTGAGGACTGTACTTGATTTGGTGATTCTGTCTCTCTTCTGTTCGGTTTAATGAGAAGCAATCCTGTTGCAGGCACAGCCAGGTTTTTCTGGCACAACCAAATGTATTGCTTTAAGCTATGATAAAAGGAAGCTGTATACTGAATTTGGTGGTCCTAGCTCTTACCATTTAGGAGGAGCTCTTGATCAAACAGACAAACACATAAACAGACAAACTCTAAAATTATACAGTAGATGATGGAGGCCGATATAACTATCAGCCTCTCTGCTACATACAAGCTTGTAAATGAAGGTTTGGGCAGTGCAGATCTATGCTAGACCTGTTATATAGCTACTTACATGTTTTTTACAATTGTGAGCATGTTCTCAACAATATCTCTGGAACCATTGATGCTATATCTATCTGTCTGTTGCTTTCCTCTTGGTACCAATGTACTACTGCAATATGAGCCAAATGATGAATTTAGACCAGAGTTTCCAGGCTGGACAAAGAGGAGAGAGGGAAGGAAATCACCCTCCAGTTGTGGATGGGAACAGGTGAGGAACTGCTCCTTAGAGGCAGTTTTTACTCAATGATTGAGGTAGCCACCATGCATCTTCTAATGGCTCCGCTGCAGGAGCAGGGTAGAAGGATACAACTGAGGTGGATTCTGAGTCCATATATGCCTTTCTCTCTCCTACTACCTGTGCCCTGTTTATGCAGCATCCTTGGCTCCCAAAGGGATACAAATCCCTTGTTTGGCCATTCCTGCATATTCAGTCCTCTTGCCCAGAAGTGAAAAGATGTCTCTCTGGCCAGAAAAGAGCAGGGACACTTTGCCCTGATACACAGGTACTTAATGACCCATTTTTCTTCTGTTATAGCAGAAGCCTTCTGACTATTCAATAAAATGGATTTAAAAAAAACCCAGGGAAAGGGGTGTGGAAGATAAAGATCTGAACTTTCTCCAAGAATAACAGTCACTCAATGATAAATCTAAAATGGATTGCAAGAGGTTACAATATTGTAATGCTATACAGCCATTAGCCATGACACTTTTCACTAATTCTGCCTTGGTCTTAACTAAAATAAAACTGGTTCTCTGTGAGCCCTTTGTGAATGAGATCAATTGAGTCCTTTAAAAGATTACCAAGAGAGTGAAGTCATTTTTCAAGCATCACTTCATAGCAATAATTAAAAGGCCTTTACCAACTAAGCTGCAGAGGAAAAAACTGCTTTCTTGCAGCACTGCAGACGCTGGCCCTCAGGTGTCACTGAGAAAACATAGTCTCACTCTTTCCCATTTATCCTGGGTAAGGAAAGTGCAGGCTGGAATTTGATGAGCTCTGTATCTGAGGTGAACACTAGAGAACTTAGCAAAAGATGAAGTCTCGTAGCTGGCAAGGTTTCAATATGCCCAGGAATGTGAATCTGTCAGAAATGGTGTGATCGTACCATGAAACCAGCTGAAGTGGAGGAAAAAAGTGTCCTTTGGCATATTATTTACTATTAATTTTTCATGGCTTTTTTGCTTTCTATTTATGCCATAGTGGTGGTATTCATGCTTTCAGTGGGTACAGATCACAAAATCACATTTAGCATTTATTGCTCTTGTCCATCAATATAGTAGAGCACAATTCCACTGATTTTTAGTATAATTGAAGCAGATTAATTTAATAACTAAAATTTGAACATTAGCATTAGCTGAAATTGGAGTAAAATTGCTTGCATTGCAAGTTAAATGACTGCTTCTTTTTATCAATTTTAAAACACTGACTCTGAATTTCTACCTGCATTTTTTTGAAATCGTTCTCTACTTCTGTTATTTGCCAGTAGGAGCTCATGCAGAATTTCATCAAGGCAGGTATCTTCAGTAAAGATGAAGGCAGACTGCTGCATGGAACACTTAGAACAGAGAATATTATCTCTGTGTGGTCCAGAGGGAGAAAATAACATGGACTAGATCCTCATCTGGTGTAAATTGGCTCAACTCCATTGATTTCAATGGAGCGCTGCCACTTTACAGTTGATGAGGTTTTGGCAGATTGGTTATGTCTTGCTGTCAAGTTGTTATACAGGAAGTCCCCAACTTACGAACGGATTGTGTTCCAAAAGTTCGTTTAAGTCCGTTGTTTGGAACTTGGAATGCCTTTTCCCATAGAAACAATGTTATAAATGGTGGTTATGTTCCCAGGATAGCTCAAAAAAGCTCATAATGTAGCTGAAATATTGTATATTTGCAATGAAAAATAGCAGACTTTTTTTGTATTTAAGTTTGAGTGCTGGTGCTTGAGGAAAGGAAGGGTTAATTAGAGGCGGTAGGTGAAGATTATGATTGGGACGTCTGGGCATCCACTGGGACTCCTGTGGCCAGCCCTAGCCTGTGGCTATCTCTTCTTCCCCCCCCCACCATCCCCACATGCTGAAGCCAGTCCCCACTTGCCAGGATGTGGCAAGCAGTGTGCATGTAGGCTGGAGGACTTCTGAGGAGCAAGGGGTGGCCATGCAGCTGCGGTCTGGAGAGAAGCAGCTGTTTGTCTTTCAAAGTAAGGCTTCTTTCCAGCTGCTGGTTGTGCACCTGCCCCCTGCTCTTTTGGAGCCCTCCAGCTATCACCGGTGCCTCTTGCCTACTCCCCCTGAGGCTGCAGGTTTGTATGTGCGGATGTTTGTAAGTCAGACATTTGGAACTTGGGGAGTGCCTGTAGTCGGTGCTACACATGTAATCCATACCCCTCAATGTAGCTCTGTCCCCCTCTAGTGATGGTTGGCACAGCTTTGGTTGGCAGAACTGCTTCCTCTAGCTCAGGTAGTTGAGGCTAATAGTTCTAAATCTGGATGTCGCAGATTCATTAGTTGTTGCTTCCTGCCCGCTCAGTGGTATGACTTTACAATACACGCAGTGTTTCTAGGGATACGCACAATGGTAAACGTTGAGGTAAATTTCCACTTATGAGAGTGACGCATGCTGCTAATGCAGTGTTATTTTTACCACCTTTCTTATGATGTGTCAATAATATATTGGTAACTGTAAGAACCTAGGGAGGCTCTCCAAATGCCTCAGAAACCTTAATTATTCATCATAATGCTGCTTGGAAAACTGATGTTTAGAGATGTTGTGACATCCAAATCCTGCCCCTCTGACTCATGCAAATAGTCCCATTGACTTCTGTCAAAATCTGTATTTTTCAAAATATTTCTGTTAAACTACATCCATCACTTCATCTTACGCCTTGCCATGCTAACCTGGCTGTGACTCTGCCATACATATTGTCCAGACAGCTTTGTCTCTGGCATAGGAGGGCATCTGCATACTAGAGTAGGATTTAACTAGTTAACTGAATCCTCCTTTTCATGGCTGCACTCAATGGATTTGATCCTCACTTCACTTACACTTTCTTCATCCTAGGGTAACTCCATTGAATTAAAGGGATTTACTTCTGACTTATGTTAGTAGCAATGGGAGGAGAATCCAGTCCTCCCTCAGTATGTTGCTGCCACCAAAATACTTGATGGCATTGATTCTTACAGAGTTCAGTAGAGTAGGAGCTCTACTAGCATTAGCATTATAGTCTTGCCTGCAAGTTAGGGCTGTGTGCATTAAAACTAGTATGGAAAGCAAACACAAAAAGGATGGAAACTTAGTCAATGCAGACTTCTCTAAAGAGTTTTATGACATATTAGCTCAGCTCTACTTTGAGCCTTTTTCTCATTACTGGTCAAATGTAAAACTGTGTCGAAAGCATTATTGAATGTCTGCAAAGGGGAGCAAGCTGGAAATGGCAGTGCTTCGAGGGATGGCAGATCGTTGCATATGAAACCTCCAAACATTGCATTAACATTAAACAATGATGTATAGTAGGTTCGTGCATGAGCCGAATCGGCTATCTTCCCAAGCTGGGTGAGGCATGGCTGTTAATTTTCTTAATGTTTATTAAAATTAAAATTTAATTATGAAGTATTTGTTCTGAAGTTAATTTCTCTTTCTCCTCTTTGTCTTCGTGTTCAGGCTGAGAACCGGGGAGTGAGGATTTGTAAGTAGTTTAGTTTAATTAGCAATCTCACGGCAAATGTTCCACGGAGCATTAGTAACTGACCTGTGTCCTGACATCACTGGACTGCAAAGTAAATACCCATAGGGAGAAATATGGTGAATTAACAGTTTTAGCAATGAGAAAGAGTGCTTCAGTTTCAACTCTCCTTCTCTCTTATTAAAGTGCTGGATGGGTATATTCTTGTGTGACTAACTCAGAGTGGACTGGCTGCTACCTTGCAGGGTGAAATCCGCTTTCATGTTAAATGCTTTGGGCTAGTAGGGTGTATATTCCCCCTACCCTCTTCCTGATGCTTTTCATGATAATCTTATAGCTCTGAGCATTTCACTTGATGTACTACAGCATAATTGAAAATGAGCAACAGCTAGCATTTATATGGCTATAGTCAACAGAAGATGGATGGCTTGGTGGGTAGCTATGGTGCTGGATTGCCAGACCTTGTCCTACCTTATAGATACACACTTCTACAGATGTAGTTCCTCTACTACTGCCTCTTGTAATGCTTTTCATTAGTAGATCTTGAGGCACTTTAAAAGGAGTTAGGTTTTATTATCCCCATTTTACAGCTGAGAACACTGTACTATTCACAGTCCTCTTCCTAGTCTCTCTCTTCATACAGTAAGAAAAATGTCAGCCAATATCTTTCACAGTAATTAAAGGAGGAATTCTATTCTTGCATTAAATATGAAGTTTTTAAGAGCAGGGTTGCCAGGTGCCCCAAATTTGTACTCCGGATAACACTGAAGTCTTAAAAATTCAGTGGCAAAGGAAAGTCTTTGTTGCAAATAACAAAGATACTTCTGCTTAGCAGAGCTGACAGCCTCCACAGGCCCCATGGCAAAGTGTGGGCTGGCTCCATGCTCCGGAAGGGATGTGGATGAGAAGAGAAGAGGCAGGGTCGAGGGCAGGCACCTCTCAGCGCTTCCTGGAGTGTGGCATTCCCCTCCCCTGCCCCCCCAACCCTTAGCACTGCCCGGAATGTGTGGCGTGGCAAGCTGGTGGCAATTCAGAGGTGCCCTGTGGTTCCAGCCAGCAGTGTTGCTACTGCAGCAGTGGCAGCGGCTGGGGCCACAGGCCCCTTTGAATCATGGGGCCCTGGGGCAATTGTCCACTTTGTGGATGGGCCTGAATCTGCTAAAGGTATTTTGCTGCTCAAATAACTTCTTTCTTGCTGGACAGGGAGATTGGTGAGGTAGGTGTTCCTGTGCTTTCACAGATGCTTTCGTCTCGATGTCGACTCTGTTTGAAGATATTAAGAGGCTTGTACTAGTCACATATTCTATTGCTCTCAGAAATTGACCCCAAACACTTTTATTCATGCTGTTTCCACAGACGTTTTGGTATATTAGATTATTATCATCATCTTTTTGTTTTATCTGGAATGGACATGTCCAGAGCCACAGGCTGTCGGAGCTGAAACAGCAGAATTGGGGTGGGGTGGGGGGTAGTTGTGGATAGCTGTGGGCACACACATGACCAGGAAGACCTGGACTCACCTGAGCACAATTAAAGTTAACATGTTGTATGTGCTTTAAATAGCCGTGGATCTTTGTTTTGTTGTTATAGTCTGTATGCAGAGATGGACTGAAATGTTAAAACAAATGGCCCCACGGGCATGTCTGACTGCAAGGGAGTTTGATTAGGACAGCACAGTCTTGGGCAATTGTTTGGAAACTCTGGGCTCTTATTCAAATTGACTTCAGAAGTGTTATCTCTCTTGGGCCCGTCTTTTTCGTGGGAACTTTAATAAACAGGGACTCTGTGTACAGAGAGTCAGTAGTCATCTAGAGACTGCCATTAAACATAGGGTACGGTTGAGGTATTTGAAAGCTGCAGGCATACAGCTGCTAGTATAGTGACTTGCAGTTCAATTTTGTTTTGTGGATGTGATGTCTCCCCCCCCATCTGTTTTACTAATTTTTTTTGGACACAGCAGATGGTGGTACAGAGAAGGCTGTGGAAAATAAAACATTTCATGATGGCATAGAAGATTTACAAAACATTACGTGGAGGACTTTTAAACTCTCGTCATTGAGAACAATCTACTTAAGTACGTGCCTGACTTTCAAGCATTTGAGTAGGTACATTGACTTCATCAGGACAACTTATGGGCTTTCAGGTTGGGCAACTGAATAGGAAGGCTTTAGCTCTTTGTGTGTATATCTTAGACAACTGGAACCATATTTTCCCCAGGCCCTTCCAATAACTAAGGGGTTCATCTTGTGGGGTGCTGAGCATCATGAACTCCCACTAGCATTGAGAATTGAAGGTTTGAACTCCCCTCGGGATCAGTCACTTTTATCTGACTGCTGATATGGTAAATTTCAGGTTTACAACCAATGTGACCTAATGCACTTCAGTCTGGATCTCGTCACTGCATTATCCAGCTTTCAGTTACGTGAAGCACAAAGCCATCTGTCAAGAACTGCTTTTCCCTGACAGCGAGGTGGGAAGGAAGGGAACTGTTCTCTCCCTCTCTGGCAAAATTGTTCAAAAAATGTTTTTGGTTAAATATGCTGAATATATTAACACGTGAGCAAAGCTCTAGTTCTGGCAGGGCCTAGTTCTGAAAGCTGTAGTTGGTTTTTACTCAGTCCTCAGCTGCGTAAAGCTCCTGGGAGATCCCCAGTAAGGACTGCAAAATTGACTTTGATTCCACAAATATTCTGAACACCTTCATCTCCCTTTGAATTCCCTCTAGCAGCCTGCCCTTAAAACTATCATCTGATCTCGAGTACTCAGATGCTGTCTTTCTGCAATATGGCTTCTATTTCCACTCAATTATCTCCTAGATTAAATTTCTCTTGAAATAAACTGCTATTAGTATATACATTTATAAAGCACCCAAGTATGGGTGCTCAATAAATGTATTTACATGTCAAACCTCTTAAAACAATATGGTCCTGCAATATCTGTGGTCCAGAGAACCTTGATGGCTCGGAGTCAGGCAGCAGGAGTGCCTGTGACCAGGAGCCCTGCTAGTGCCAGGAGTCCAGCTGTAGCTGTCAGCAGCAGGGTAGACAGGCTGGCTGGGGCTGGCGGGAGCAGGCAGCCTGAGTAGAACTGGCAATCCAGGGAGCCAGGAGCAGAGCCAGGAAGGGAAGCAGGAATTGACCTCCCCTGGTCCAGTGAATCACTCTTGGGAGCAGATTGTTCCCGAATGAGCGTCAGACCAGGATGGTCCAACCTGTATCTGAAGAAGTGGGCTGTGCCCACGAAAACTCCTGATACAGCTACATATTTTGTTTAGTCTTTAAAGTGCTACCAGACCATTTGTTGGGTTTTTTTTAAGTTTATCCTGTACAGAATAGTTAAGACACAAGTTGAAAGGATATGTGATCTATCAGATAAATGGCCAGGAATTCATAGTTTACAAACACAAGAACTATCTTGCAGGTTTTATTCTGAAAGTGACCAGGTTAATATTTGATTGATTTATTTTTCCTAGAGGGAATGAATTTCAGAAGCGTGGAACCACTTAAGAGAATGCCAGGACTCTGAATTCTGTCTTTGAGACAGTTAAATTGTAGTATCCAGGCCAAGTGCTTGTTGTAATGTGGATTAGAAATGGAGATGCTATCCTTAGCATAAGTTATTTTGGGCTTGGATAACTAGTATCTTGAATTCTACCCAGGAGTACTTAGCAGCCTGTGAGGGGAATGGTTTCCAGATTGAAGCGTTTGTATACTGTTCCTTAGTATCATTCTAATGTTTTGCTATATGAAGGCAAACCAAAGTGGTAGGATATGAGAATTTGGTAACAGGATTCCCTAACATGGTTGTGATTGTATTGTAGACAAGGCAAAAGTCTGAATCTTTTCTCCAGGCTATGGATTTCTTTCATTGCATTTGTTAATTTAGTTCCTGAGCCAAAGCCAACTGAACTTCGATCAAGCGTTCAGTTCTGTGAGGTATTAAGCACCTTAAGTCAAGTGCTCAGTGCTTCAGAATACTGGGCCCTAGTTTCTTATTACCCCAAACATATTTTACTTCTATCAAATATCTTTGGTCTGGCTGTTTTTTGTTTAGAACCTTTTGTCATACTAAATTCAGGTAGCTCATAGCTACTGCTTCCAAGTTTCTGCCAAACTGGCTGTATTCAGCACCACAGATAATTCTGCTGATAAATAAAGTCAGGAAGAAGGTGGGGTACTTCCCCTCCTCCCCCTTTAAACTATTTTGTAAAGGAAAAATAATAAAATTGCTACATAATCTTGTACAAACTTTTTTGGTTGATCAATATTTTACAAATGATTTTAAACTTTGAGGTCTTCATTCATGTTATAATCTTCAATTCCATTATAAAAACGTGCCTTAATATAGTGTAAAGAGTCTCTAAACAGTCTTCTACAAAGTGATTTTTTCCCTCCTCTTTAAAAGTATAGTTTCTAAAAACATCACCTTTTGTTTATTTTCATCAGCTTCTTCATTGCATCATCAAAAAGCAAATTGTGTATTATAGCTTGAAAGGCAAACCTTGAAAGCCACACAAGTAAGGTGGTGATGAGAAAGTGGAATCAAATCAGGCTTTGGAGTCCCATTGTAAGAGAAGCGCAATGAGTCATCTTAGCATTATCAATCGGTACCAGGCTTCATCTTGCTCTGAAGTCTTCAAAGCAGCAGGGCTGTTTATCTCATGAAAAGAAAATATCGGCCTTTAAAGTGAGAGATTGTTAATTAAACTATGAAGCTCCTTGCCAAATATTGATGGTATTTGCAGAGTGATTTCAGGATGTGTAAAATGTACTGGGCTGATATTTCTGGAGACTGAAGTCCTCTGCTGATACAGGAGAGGCAGAAGCATTGTGTGCGTCCGTAGGCTACCTGACCAATGTGTCCCCTTTGACCCGAAGGGAAAATTTTCTCAGCATGAAGCAGTAGTAAATTTTCCATACTTACTCAATGTTTTGTCCAGCTGCTGAGATCAATAAAGAAGAGGATACCAACTGATGCAGGCCATGTAATTCTATGACCTGAGGAAAGATCAGCTCATTTCACAATGCAGTGGTTGCCAGTGGAAAAGCCAACGTTTACATACAGACATTGCATGTTGATTAGTATGTGCTGTTTATTATTGTAATAACTGATTATCAGTTATAATAATCAGTTATTATTGATTTCTGATATTATGTGCTCACCGTTGGTAAATCCTAACTATTTTAATGGTAACCACTTTAAGTCACTATAGAATCATAGGGTTGCAAGAGACCTCAGAATCATGGAGTCCAACCCCCTACTCAAAGCAGGGCCAACCCCAACTCAATCATTCCAGCCAGGGCTTTGTCAAGCTGGAACTTAAAAACCTCCAGGGATGGAGATTCCACCACCTTGCTAGGTAACCCATTCCAGTGCTTCACCACCCTCCTAGTGAAATAGTTTTTCCTAATATCCAACCTAGAGCTCTCCCACTGCAACTTGAGATCCTTACTGCTTGTTCTGCCATCCATCACTACTGAGAACAGCCTCTCCCCATCCTCTTTGGAACCTTCCTTCAGGAAGTTGAAGGCTGCTATAAAATCCCCGCTCGCTCTTCTTTTCTGTAGACTAAGCCCAAATCCCTCAGCCTCTTCTCAAAAGTCATTTGCTCCAGCCCTCTGAGCATTTTTGTTGCCCTCTGCTGGGCTCTCTCCAATCAAGTAGCCATAGCTCTCTTTTTCAAATCTGAGCCATATTTTAATTTTAAAACCCAGAGGTGAAAATTGGGATAACATTGCTAGTCCCCAGAGACAGCCATATAATTTAATGGTGCTGTTGATTTTGACATCATGATGCATTGAACTGGTGAGATGGGTTTGGCTCATTAGTCTTGTGCCCTTGGGTTGATTTTTAATTCTGGATTTCTTTTAAATTAAAGAGTTTATCAGAATTTATATTATTTGAACATTAGGGAGAAAGAAGGGGAGGGGAGATATCTGTCTGAACGGTGCAGTGGTCAGAAATGACTAGTTAAGGTTTACTTTCATATGTTCAGCTAATAATAGTGACTACTTAGCCTCAACGTACTAAACAGCCTGCAAGCAATGGGTAGCTTGTGGTACTCAGAGCATAAAACAGCTCCCAGCAGGCTGCAGAACTGTAGACAATATTATATTCCTCAACATGATGTTGTTGTATAGCCTCAAACAGTACACTACTGATGCACATTGCAGAGTAACTGAATGAAAGCCCTTAAGAAAAAGAGAGAGAATGAAACTGGCTGAACAGACACACATCTGAAAATCAATTTCACCCGCCATGCTCCTTACCTGGGGGACCAAACTTCAAACTTTAGAGATCCAACAACAAAGTATTCAACAGGAGCATATTTTCAATGAGCACAAATTCATAGTTAATACTTAGACCCACTGCTCTGGAGTCTTCCAGTTTATCCACTGTCTTGAGAAGGAGCAATAAGTAAGCTAGTAACTCAGCACTGAAAACAATGTAAGCCTGTTTTCCAGCAGTGCAGCCAGTGACTTTTGTGAGAACAGCTTAACCCTTCTGGAAGTAGTCCTGTAGCTCTACAACAATCTTGCAGTGCACCAGAGTCAGACACCAATGTGAATGTGAATGTCAATAAAGCACTGGTCTCCTGAGCGGGTGGGGCAGAACTCAGTCAGGACATGTAAGATTGCTCCTCTCCCTTCTTTCCTTATTATACATGACACATTGAAGAGTATCTGCCACCTACTGGCATTGCAGAAGGATTGTTAACGTGGAAATTGTTGCTATAGTTATTTATCATTGGAGGCTGACCAAATCTTGGAATGATAGAACACTAGAAATGGATGGGACCTTGCAGGGTCATCCAGTCCAGTCCTCTGCATTCACAACAGGACCAAGCACCATCTAGATCATAGAAATAAATGTACCATGGACAGGAATGTATTTTGACTTGCTCTAGTTACAGCTCAGTTTCCCAGTCTTGTATCCCAATCCTTGGCATGAGTACTAAGTTCTAGGGGGCAGCTAATGAATGGGCATGAGAGCAGGGATGGAGCACCCACTGACAGCTTGACCTGATCATAGGGGGCAAATTCTGTCCCAGACATAACTTCAAGCAGAGATTTCTGGACGAATTCAGACCCCACAGTCCTATCCTTTATCTGCTCTTATACTGAAATCTGAGCGACTACATCCTTTACACCACATGGTGCACACCATTCGCATTTGTCTTGCTGCTTTGAGCTAAACAGGATAAAAGCACTTGTCCTTATCGAAAGATGTATCCTTACACATTAGGTGTAAGCCTCCCTTGCAGGGATCCTAAGTGAGCTCTGAGTTTCCTGGATGTTCTGCATCCTCTTTTGTCTAAGATCAGATCACAGAAGTTAGAAGTGGCTCGTTATTTCAAGGCTACTTGGCAGCATAGCAGGCACAGCTGCCCTGGAGAAGATGTATCAGAAATTGATATTCTTCAGCAAGGTTTTCCATTGCAAAAGAAAGTGGCGGGAGGAGGGAGGAGAACAAATGTACTAAAGTGACAGACGTTTCAGTTGCTTCATGCCAGGCCAGCTAACCTCTGGCTATAAGAATTTGGGATTTCCTCTACACGCTCCTTTAAGGGAGAAACATTTTTTCTTGCAAACAGCCAAATCTCTCTATGTATGAGAGCCAGGCAAAAGATGACCAGGTAACACTAGAATGATTACAAAAACCAAATACTCAGCAGAGGACTGACACCTTCCACTTCTGCCGACTGAATGTCATCACCCCATACTAGTATTTTTTAAAAAAAGCTTCACAACCTTCCATCGTTCAGACTTTGGGGTTTTTAAAACAAAATTTAACTCCGACTTAATGTTCAGCTGTTTGTTATATGAAGTGGGAAAATGAGCATATCTAAACATAAGGGATACCCAATGAACAGATCACACCTTCCCTTCTGGTGTAGTTACCATTCTGATTGGCATTATTGTGTGATTAGTTGACAATATTTGCTTTGAAGGGTCCAGGTCAGTAAAGAGATACAACATCTTTAAAAAAAAAAATTTTCAGTTTCTGAACTTTATAGAACATGCTGGTTTTCTGTCACATATTAAAACTGATGGCCTGTCATGCTGATGCTAATATTCTCAAATCAGTGGATGAAGTTAGGTGCTTATGTTTGGACTTTGGATAGCTATTGGGTGGGTGAACAATTTTGATTGTCTAGGAGGATTCCTCTTAGCTCCCAAGGCTAACAAGTGTTACTGGGAACTCAGGACCACAGTGGGCGCTGTAGAGGGGTTAGTACTCTTGAAGGTAAGGCAGGTGCCTAAATATAAGCTTGTGTTCTTCGTTTCAGGCTCCCATTTTTGAAGAGCTCAGCATGCTGGATCAGCCTGGAAGCTTTTGAAGATGATGAATATTATGTGAACTTTATTTTAAAACGACCCCCAAAATAGCAAAACAATTGTTGACCAGGAACTAGAGAGAAAAAGACCGCATTTCCATTTGAAAATAAAGGGAGGAGACACAGTTATAGCAGTGAACAGATAAATTAACTTCATGCTTTAAAACTGCTCGCACACCTTGTTCTAAGCCAGATCTAGACAAAATACGGCCCAGGGGCCAGATCCGGCCTGCGGACCCCCCGCCCGGGACCCTGAGTCTTTGCTGTGCAGGGTAGCGGAGGCTTTGTGCGATCTCCCCACCCCCAGCTCAATCCTCACCTCCTGTTGGCCAGAAACTGGCCAATAAGAACTGACCTCAGCCAATCTCTCAGCTCCTATTGGCTGGAATCAGCCATCCAATCAGAGCTGAGTGACAGGGGCAATGCAAGCCTCTTCTTCCCCTCCCCCCACTCTGAGTTGAGAGCCAAGTGGAGGGAGAAGGCTGCATTTTCCAGTTGGCTGGGGTTGCAGCAGACAGGGAGCCCAGACTGGTTTGGGGGTACTGCAGCCTGCTGGCCAGGAGACACCTAGGTAAACTCCTCCCAGCCAGCTCCTGCCTCTGGCACCCCAGCCCCTCCTGCACCCCAGCTCCCTCCCCAGATCACCATCCAAACCCTCTGTGCCCCCCTGTCCAAGGTCACAACTCCCTCCCAGCCCTGTACCCCCTCTAAAAGCCTTCCCCCAGGCCAGAATCCTCTCCTGCACCTGCACTCCCTTCCTGACCCTACATCCCAATCCCCTGAACCAGGTCACAATCCCCTTCTTAACCCAAACACCTTCTCAGACCTCACACACTCCTACACCCCAGTTCCTCACCCCGTGCACCCTTCTGCACCCAACCTTGACCCCACACTCTCTCCACAGAAGAGTGCAGCCCTTGACCACTTACCAAAATCTTGGCGTAGTCCCCCACCAAAAATTATCGCCCACCCCTGTTCTAAGCAAAGAGCTAACTTATTTTTTAGCATTTTTACAGTAAATTGTTTTAAACCTCCAGGTCATCTATTACAAATGGGTGGATTGACATATGTAAAAGTTATTTTGTAGATTTTCAGGCCAGAGGGAACCAGCATGATTGAGTGACCTCCTGAACATTGCAGGCCGCACAATCTCACCTCACTCACTTCAGTAATAGACCCATAACCTGTGGTCGAGTTACTGAAGTCCTCAGATCGTGATTTAAAGGATGTCAGATTACAAAATTCATTATTGACATAAATTTAAACCTACAAATAGCCCATGTCCTTCATACAAAGACAGACAATCCCCACACTTTCACCAGTACCTGCCAATCTGACCTGAGGAAAATTCCTTCTGAACCCCAGGAAAGAATGGCAACCATTTTGGTAAGACCACAGGAAAGAATTCTCTGTAGTAACTGAGAGCTCTCCTCATCTATTGTCCAGTCACTGGCCCTTCCTTATTTCTGTTCTAACCCAATGACGATAAAACGATAACCTATCCAGCAACCTTAATGCTGATGACTTATTATGAGGCTTAAAATGCAGTTTGAAACTAGAGGCTGCATTTTCTTTCACAAATCTCTTCCATCTTTCTTTGGCTCCCACCCAAGATTTTAATTCTCTGTACAACAGCAGGCAGCAGTGACAAAACTATAACAAGTATCAGCTGCGCATTCCTCTTTCTGCTTGCAAAACTTTTAATTCTTTGAGTGAAGAAGCATCCCTGTGGGTGCTCCACTCAGGTCTCGGTGTGTCCCTGCGCTGGCGATCGGAGAGTTTTGCATAGCAGTGCCTCTCATGCCGCTCCTGAGCACTCAGCCTCCCCGCCCAGGCCCTGGAGCGCGCTCACGGTGCGAGTCCCGTCAGTTCCTTTAAAACCGTCCCTGCCTGAAGATGGAGCTCAGCAGTGCTCTTCCTCCTGAGGGAGAAAAAAGTCAATTCTTAGTTAATTCTAGCCGTTACCTCATAGTTTAGTTAGTTTACCTTTTCTTTGACCGTGGGAAGGAAAAATAAAAAGCGGCAGCTGCAGACACGGCGGCTTCTCCTCTGCCACAATGTCAGGCTCTCCCTGCTTCAAGAAATGCGATTCCTGCAGAGACTCTATGCCTTCATCTGATGGCCATGCCTCATGTGTCAATGCCTGGGGGAGTCTCAGATGTCTCACAAATGCCCGTGTTGCCATAGCATGTCAGCAAGGGTGAGAAAAGACTGAGAGGCTTAAAGCAATCCTCTGGGAAAAGTCTCTTCTCTCACCAAGGGACAAACCAGAGGCCATGCAGGTGCATTACTAGATTGTCACAGCGAGAGCCTACCTTCCGCTGCAAAGATTCACCGCAATCTGCGACCTTGCCCAACAGGTCCGACAGGCCCCTTTATCCACGGTCTGCACGTACCTACAACTGCTAGGCCATATGGCAGCTATGACCTTCGTGGTCCCCTTCACAAGACTGCACGTGCGTTGCCTACTGCATTGGCTCGCAAACAATTATATACCAGCCTGACACAGCATTGCCAAACACCTCTCACCATCTCCAATGGTATTACAGTTCCTAGACTGGTGGACATCCCCGCACAGCCTTCTCACCGGTGTACCCTTCCACCGACCATACCCCTCAGTTACTATAACAGATGCATCCCTGATGAGATGGGGAGCCCACGTCGGGTCAGCATCAATACAGCGCACATGGACCCAGCATGAGAGACACCTCCATGTCAATATCTTGGAGCTCAGAGCCATTCACAAGGTGTGCACCCACTTTTTGCCACTTAAGGACAGAACGATTTGTGTCCTCATGGACAACAAACCATCCATGTTTTATATCAACCATCAGGGGGGTGCCCGATCACACACTCTGTGCCAAGGCAGTCAAATTTTGGAATTGGTGCATCAGGAACCACATAACGCCAACGGCAATGTACATTCTAGGACAACAGAATGTCAGGGCCGAGAGACTGAGCAGACATTTCTTAGATCAGCACGAATGGGAGATCAATACCAACATCATTCTCACAATCTTCCGCAAATGGGGCTTCCCAACCATAGACCTGTTTGCAACACTGCACAACTGCAAGTGTCACAGGTTCTGCTCTCGGGCAGGACTAGCAAGAGGTCAGAAGGGGACGCTTTCACCATCAGCTGGACAGCTCTTCTTTATGCCTTCCCACCCATCTCCAGAGTGATCAACAAGATTCGATCCTATCGGGCCACAGTAATCCTGATAGCCCCAGCATGGCCGAGACAACCCTGGTTTCATTACCTTTCCTACCTGTCCATAGACCAACCGATCCCTCTCCCGGCGTTGCTGAATCTCCTCACACGACGCCGCAGTACTATACAACACCTCCAATATCAAGACCACAAAACTTACAGCTTGGCTCCTCAGTGGTTCCAGAATGAATAGCTTACCTGCTGAGACAGAGTCAAACAAGCTCTTCTAAACAGCTGTTGTCCCTCCACGAGGAACACTTATCGGAACAAATGGATATGTTTCCAACATTGGTGCATGAGACGCAATCTGCATCCCACCACAGTTCCCATACCTACCTTACTCGACTACCTTATGGACCTCAGCGACGTTGGCCTCTCCATCAGCTCTGTCCGGGTCCATTTGTCCGCGATCACAGCCTTCCATGACTCAGACAGCTTCTCCCATTTCACACACCCATTGGTAAAGTGTTTTCTCACAGGCCTGCAGAAAATGCGGCCAAACATCCGCCCTCCAGTACTACTGTGGGACCTGAACCTGGTCCTTGATGGTCTTACCAGGCCTCCATTCGAGCCACTATATCACCACAATACCTATCTATGAAGTTGCATTTATAGTGGTGATAATGTCAGCTAGAAGGGTAGGAGAGATCGCAGCCCTCACGGCAGACCCGCCCTTCACTACATTCACCAGGAATAAAGTCATACTTAGACCCAATCCCAGGTTTCTCCCTAAGGTTATATCTAACTTTCAAGTAAATGAGCCCATTTACTTACCAGCCTATTTCCCTAAACCTCATGCCTCCCTTAAGGAGTCTATATTACACACCTTGGATGCGAGGAGGGCAATTGCGTTCTACCTTGATAGAACCAGACTGACCAGGAAGTCAGACTCTGTGGCATGTTCAGGACCACGCACAGGAAAAGCAGTTTCCGCTCAGCGCCTATCCAAATGGATTGCAGGCTGCATATGCACTGCCTATGAACTTAAGGGCAGACAGCCACTGCAGCCCATTAGGGCACACTCCACACGAGTGATGGCCACTACAACGGCCTTCCTCAATAATGTACCGCGAACAGACATATTTGTAGAGCAGCCACTTGGTCTTCGCACCATACTATTGCGCATCACTATGCCTTACACAGCGGGCCGATACCTTCCACATCTCTAGCAGAGGCAGTTCTTCCCTCTTTCACCTAGAGAGACTCCAATACCCACCTCCATTAGACGGATACTGCTATGGAGTCACCTGAGTGGAGCACCCACAGGGACACCACTTGAAGAAGTTACTCACCCTATGCAGTAACGGTGGTTCTTCAAGATGTGTGTCCCTGTGGGTGCTCCCATCCTCCCCTCTGCTTGGAGTCTGTGGGACTTCAGGTACAGAAGGAACAGATGGGACTCGCGTCGTGCGTGCGCTCCACGGCCTCAGGGGGGGGGGAGGGGAGGCTGAGTGCATAGGCGCAGCACGAGGGGCACTGCTATGCAAAACTCTCCGATCGCCGGTGCAGGGACGCACCGAGACCTGAGTGGAGCACCCACAGGGACCACCGTTACTGCACCACCAATGGTCGAAGAACCACCGTTACTGCACAGGGTAAGTAACTTCTTTCTGGCATTTTACAAATTACTGTTATTCCAGGAAGCTGACAAGAGGGCGCTACTTGTCTAACTTGCACTATTTTCTCAGCACTGAGGTGAATGAGGGCCAGCTTTGACTTCCCACCTCCTAACTTTAACAATGAGTAATAATCTGCCCCTTGGTTGTTCGGCTCAAGCAAGGTGGTGATCAAATCTGCTCCCTGAGCACCTTGAATGGGTTGACACATTTGCAGCCCCTTGCTAGCTGTACTTTTATAGTCAAACCCAATGTATCTATATTTATCTTATCTTCACTTTAAAAAACTGAACAAGTAAACAAGACTTTAAACTGCTTCCATTTTCCCCCACAGCCAACTCAGAATAATGCCAACGTGAATTTGAAGTATTTCTTCACTAGCCTATTGTGTATTAAATGACTAAGGGCCCCATATGCCCTTATTTCTGTGAGGTGGAGAGGGAAAGAAGAATAAACCAGGTGCTCCAAAGGCCCCTGTAATGAGAATGCAAATGAGAATTCTGTATATATGTAGCTAGTTAATAAATACGATGCCATTCGATGATGCTCCAGAACGTATAGCATAGTTCCTGGATTTTGTAGGGTCAATAAACTTGTGCAATGCAAATAGCTTTCTCTGTTCAGCTCTTTACACCCAGCTCTTAACAACCCTTTCAAGTGGAACAGGTAGGCAGAGACAGAGAGGCATGTTGCTCTGCTCTGTGGAGATTGAGCCACTAAAATTATTCAAATTCTGAGGAAAATGGCTTCCAGTGAGCAACATTGGGAGCTTAATCTGTTTAGTTTATCTAAAAGAAGATCAAGGGTGGCTTGATTATGGTGTGAAAATAAGATTATAACCTGGAGCAGAACCCCTCTGTACTGTCTGTCCTCCGTCTGTTGCAAATGGACCCAGTCACAGAATCTTATATGTTTCTAAACCAGCTGGGTCTGCTAGAGTCTAGTCATGATTTCTTGCTCTGGAGTTGTAGGGCATACTCCCAGGCTCAGATATCTTGTTTTATGTCTTCCTTAGGTAGTTGGAGGCCACCTACCAGCCACTCCAGATCTGGAAATCAGTACTTCAGACTTCCTGAGCTGTCCAGCTGCTTATGCAAACACCCTTAGGGTCCAACCTAGACTATGTTCTGGGCTTGTCACCATTCCAAGACTGTGACAGGAATACAAGCAACAGGCTTAATCAGAGAAATTTTTTTAGCTAGTTATTTTGCTCTTTAAACTTGTTACAGATCTTTTAAAAATATACACCCCAAAGCCTTGAGATGCACCTCTCTTAGTCTGATTTCACCCCTTGTGTGAGTCCAGACCTGTGCAGAGTCCCCCCTGCCCTCACATTCCTTGAATGCCTCCCTTGCCTATAGCAGTACCCTAAGCTCAGTCTGTCCCCTTTATTAAAAAAAACCCCTCTTCTGACGTATTAGTGGGAAAGACAGATTGTGAAATGCATTGATCCGCAAAATAAACTGACATTCTCAGATGTTCCAATTTCACAAGGTTCCTCCTATTCCTTTTCAAAAGAACATTTGCTTTGTTCCAGGATTTCATTGGTCAGCCATTTACTATCACAAACCACTGGACTTGCTCTCATGTTAAGATGGCTGCCAGAGTTGGAGAAACAAAATCAATATAAAGGGGTAAACCTTCCAGTTTTGCAGGTATATTATTGCTAATGTAGATCTAAATCTTTTCTTTAAATTGCATAAATGCATACGTTTAATTGGTAGCCTTAGATTTTGTTCTTGCTTGTGTCCTTTAATAAAGATCACACTATATTCATCTGTGGGGGAAAAAATTACATGCACTATTGCCTCTTTAAATGAGCTGCAGCTGATTACAACTCATATTTGCCAATTCCTCTAAAACCATTTCTCACTCTACTATTTTTGATGATCTTTTAAATACTAGCAAATTCTTTTCTTATCTTCATTGTACTGGGCATACTATCAGGAAAGAGACATTGACCCAGTCTGATAGAATTGCTAATAATGGAATTCGTATCTGGCTAGTTGATCTAGAATGCAATTAACTATTCTATCCTCTGTTTTACTTAACCTTGTGGGAACATCTACTGGTTGATAAAGATTAACAACCCTAAAAAAAGGAGCCATTTTACCTTAATTCTCCTTTTCCAATTAATATGTGAAGGTCCTGGAATTAGCAGTGCCATTCTAGCATCATCTCATGAGTCTTAAGAAAAACTCTTTAAAAAACTATTCAGTTATTCTTTTTAAAATTTTATATATACGGGCCACAAGCATACTACAGCATTTGGTTTAATTACACTTTAACCAAAAAAGGCACATGTAAATGGTTGAAAGATACTTTTTTGGTCTATTCCTATGAGAAAGTGGGCTACTCACTGGTGCATGTGGGCTATATCCTCATCTGTGCTTGATCCACAGAAAGCACAGGCTATGTCTAGATGGCAGGTTTCTTTCGGAAGAAACTTTTCAGAAGAGATCTCCCGAAAAAACTTCCTAAAGAAAACATCCATACACACAAGTGCATCGAAAAAGCGATCTGCTTTTTCGAAAGATAGTGTCTACACTGAATGGACACTCTCGCATTTAAGCTGTGATTATTATGGATGGAGTGGCCACCAGGGCACCTGTGTTTTTTCCTCTTTCCTCTTCTTTCAAAAGAACTCCCTCTTCCCCATCCACACATGCCTTTTTCTGAAAGAACTCTTTTGGAAAAAGACTTCATCCTCATAGAAAGAGGATTGCCAATGCCGGAAAAACCCCTCTGTTCTTTAGATATACTTTCAGAAGAATGCAATTGCAGTGTGGACGTAACTCAGGTCGTGTCAGAAAAATGGCTGTTTTTCAGACAAAACTCTGTAGTGTAGACATACACAAATCTGTCATAACCCTAAATCTGCAGGATAGCTCTTTCACTCAAGCTATAGAAACTTGTATTTGGAGTCCTTGGGCTGGCCAAAATGGTAGCCATCGCAAGACTTCCCTGTAAGAGGTTGCTGTATAGCCTCAATTCTCTATGCTGTCAGCTGGTGCCCTTTTGGAATGCAGTTCTCTAGATAAGACTTCCCCCTTTGATTTTTCATCACTATTGTGAAGATGTGGAAGAGCTTTTCACAGTTGTGTTCTGGGTGACTGTACCAATGAAATTTGACTTTTCTACCGAATTGAAAAAAGTTCCTATTTTCACATCAAAACAATTAAAAAGTTGTCATGCTTTCCCTTACATTAGAAGAAAAGCTGGACTACTCTTACTAGTCCTTCACCTCTTTTAGATTTTGGCATAGAAACTACACATAAAGTTTGCCGGTGATACTACTCTAGGATAGGGTGCAGGTGCTTTAGAGGATAGGGTTATAATGCAAAATGAGCTGGACAAACTGGAGAAATTATCTGAGATAAACAGGATGAAGTTCAATAAGAACAAATGCAAAGTACTCCCCTTCGGAAGGAACAGTCAGTTTCACATATACAGAATGGGAAGTGACTGTCTAGGAAGGAGTACTTGTAGAAAGGCATCTAGGGGTCATAGTGGACTAGCTAAATATGAGTCAGCGTACAAAAAAAGCCCCCAATCATTCTGGGATGCATGGACAGGAGTGTTATAAGCAAGACACAAGAAGTAATTTTTCTGCTCTACTCTGTGCTGATTAGGCCTCACTTGGAATATTGTGTCCAGTTCTGGGCACCACATCTCAGGAAAGATGTGGAGAAACTAGAGAAAATCCACAGAAGAGCAACAAGCAGGATTAAAGGTGCAGAAGACATAACCTCTGAGGGAAGACTGGAAAAAAAAAAAAGGTTTTCTTAATTTGGAAAAGAGAAGACTGAGAAGGGACATAACAGCTTTCAAGTACCTAAGTGGTGTTACGAGGAGAGAGAAAAATTATTCTCCTTCACCTCCCATGGCAGGACAAGCAGCAATGGACTTAAATAGCAGCAAAGGAGGCTTAGGTTGGAAAAGCCTCCTAATTGTCATGGTGGTTAAGCACTGGAATAAATTGCCTAGGGATGTTGTAGAATCTTCATCACTGGTGATATTTAAGAGCATGTTAGACAAACACCTGTCAGGGATGATTGAGATGGTGGTTGGTCATGCTGTGAATGCAGGGGACTGGACTTAATGAACTCTCAAGGTCCCTTCCAGTTCTAGTATTCTATGATTCCATGATTGGCATACCTATGTTTAAGTGACAGAAGATGAGTCCCCCATATTTTTACTGAGCTACCTCTGACCCTAGCTGGAATTCTGTGTGCTGAAAATTACACACTTTGCTTTAGTCTTAGAGACTGTAAGTTCTCCATCTCAAAGGCATAACCATAATATGCAAGGGACTGATATTTTAAGAACTATGATTATAACCACATTTTACGAATGAAAGGCTATAAGTCGAAAAGATTGCAGATCAATTTTTTTTTTTTTTGGCAAAAGCTTGGGAAATGTTCTTCAGAGTTTTGACATCTTGAAAGTTTTCAATTCTCATTTCTGTCTGGGAGTTATATTCCTATTTCCTTCTCTGCTAAAAGAGCTGGAGTTGGAACTGAATACCTGTTATGTTTTTGATTCTGGTCTGAAAACATACTTGTGTATGTCCTACAAAGAGAACTCTGCAGATGTAATACTCTGAAAGTGCTGTGGAAAGCTCATTCCTAGGGTTGCCAGGTGTCCAGTTTTGAACCAGACAGTCCAGTATTTGAGCTTTCTGTTTGGGAAACAAGTTGAGAAAATATAAATGTCCGGTATTTTCTAAATAAGATGTAATGTAGATTGTGATGTAGTGTCAAGTGGGTCCAGTATTTTTTGTTGAAACCATCTGGCAACCCTAGTCATCCCACTCCTGGGTCCCAGACCCCTGGTCAGTCCTTCATCTGGCAGTCTCAGTACTGCACTACTGGCCCCACTTGCCCTTGGCAGAGTTTGAGCTCTTGTCCATCAGCCAACAAAAGGGCCTCAGGGCAGGCGCCCCCACGTCAGCTTGGGCTGGGTAAATAGTCCTGTTCCACTCTTAGCTGAGTTCTCAGGCTGCCAGGGAAAAAGGAGCCCGCATCTCTGGCAATGTTGCCATTACCTTTCTCAGTTTGTCTGGTTCTCTCCCTTTCTGCTCTGGTGTCCTCTCACTCCATTTCTTCTTCCACTCTCCTTCCCCTCCTGCAGGGAAGGCCTCTTTTAAAAAAGCTCAGTGGCAGCCTCAAGTGAGATCAGCTGGACCTGATTGATTTTACCACAGCCCTGTCTCCCCTGCTCCTAATTAGCCAGGACTGTTGCTGCCTTCCAGAATGGCCTCCCTCTCTCAACACTGCAGTCCTCCAGCCTGACCTTGTCACAGTGTCTATGTATAGATCTTGGCACTTTCAGAGTATTACATTTTGTTCTTAGATGCTATATTTTTAAAGGACTGGGAGAAAAATGTCTAACTTGGATGGCTAAAGTTAGCCACTTAAATGTGTCCTGATTTTTTTTTTCAGAGGTATGGATACATTGACTTCAGTGGAAGCTGCCAGGAACCTAGCAGTTCTAATAAATCCAACCACTTTTATTTAGGTTTCTCAAATATAGATTCACATGTCTAACATGAGACAACTGTATTTAAAAGTATTGGTCTTATTGTATAATAGATCAAAAGAAATTTCACCACTCAATGAAACCTTGTGCAGGTTGTTCCACCAGTACATTTATACGTTGGAAAAAAATGTAGAACTTGGAAGCAGAGTAAAGAGAGAATTCTGACTTCTCTCCAGAAATTAATGTTCCTACCCCACAACTTTCCTCCCACTGTTCATGACACCCAGCTAAAGAAAATACATGAACATATACATTGGCCAAAAAGCTGATAACATGTTGAAGAACTAACATTGTGGATGGGGGCAGCATATTTCAATGTAGTTCTGTCCTCCTGTGGTTGTGACTATATTTGTATGATGAGGTACGTGGTTAGATGTTGCAAGCTAAAAACTGCGTGTAGTTCCTCTTCTTCTCTTTGTTTCTCTAACAGGCCAACAACCATCTTCTTACTTTCTTTTCTGAGAATTTTTGCCTTGATTTGATATTGACCTTGGATTTTCTTGATCTATAAAAACCTATGTTTAAAAGGAAATAACCTGTTAATTAACTGTTAATGGAGTAGTTCTGGTGCTTAATTTTGTGACAAAGCTCAGTTGTGTTTCATTAAAGGAGATAATTATCGCATTGTGCAAATCACGGCAGTCTTATAAAACTTATTGTCTCTATTACACGAAGAAATGTTTGTTATTTAAAGGCAAAAAATGAAAAGAATGAGCAAGGTAACTTTGTTATTTAAAAGTCTGGAGTTTTTGGCTGGCTCTAGGTCTGAAATGCCACAATCACACTTGAAACAGAATATGAAGATGTAGTGTAAACACTGTAGGTAATTCTTTGGCTAAACTTTCCCATAACAGGATATTTCTTCTCTTAAAATGCACACAGAAGACAGACCCCTATTGTCATGTTTCACGCTTGGGAAGCCTTCAACTACTCCCATGATGGGCACCAATACATGCATTTGGATAGCCAGTATTTATAGAGTGGAACCGAAGAAGTTTCCTAGGGGCTAGGCACTGTGCAAACATAGATTAAGCGGTAGTTTCCTCTCTGAAGGGCTTACAGTTAAGCAGACAAGAAGATGAAGAGCAGAATGGAAATAGAGGCACAGAGAAATTGTTACTTGCCAAAAGTCCCACAGCAGGTAACCTGTATAGTCGCGAACAGAACCCTGGTCATCTGCCCTATCCACTATGTGTTGCCCCATTAAATATGTTGCCTTCGTAGTGTTGGTTGTGAATCTGATTGCAGTAGAAGTTAAAACAAGATTTTTCATTAGTGCTTTTCCACAATATTATCCCAGGTTTTAAAATATATGTAATTAAATCAATAGTAACACCACCATCTAGAGGGAAATATAGAATAACAAGGACTAAGCAGTCACCCTGATTGTTCTTTTACATCACTGTAAATCAGAAGCAATGCTGGAGTTACACTAGTGTAAAATGGATCTGAGAGGAGAAATTAGATGAATATTTTTGCTTGTCTTCTATTTACTCTTTCCTTTAAAATAATCTAATTATCCTTGTCAGTTCCACATTCATAGTATTGAACGTTCTGCCTGTCCCTCCCATCTAACTCCCTTCCCATCACACAGAATAATATCTGATCAGCCTCAAAAGGCATGCATCCTTGCAGGAGCCAGCCTGTTTGTGCAGTAATTTATGTTACATCCCAATGAAAAAAACACAGGTGTTCAAGTGATTTAGAGGGCCACAGAATGTATATTTTTTTCAATGCATCATGAGCCTAATTACAGAAACACCTGTGAAGAAGAACAGAAAGCTAATCCACTGTGAACATTTGCAGGGCATCCAACAGCTGGCTAAGGTGGTGTGATGTTGTGTTTGCATTTTTTATGGCTTTGGTATAAAATATATAATGCTGGTGAAATAAGTCTACAAGTATAACAGGCTGCATTAAAATAGGGGGGAAGATACTTGCAAAAATAGTGTGTATTAAAGTTTGAAGCCAATATCAAACATGGCAGACTTCCTTTCTATAATGATTTGCATGAGCAATATGACCACATCAAGAGACAACCATGTGATGGGAAGTGGTATATTAATACTGCTAGGTTTCTATTGCATCCACTCCACAGTACACTTGTGTAGCTGCTTCTGAGTACAGCGTCTACATATAATATATATAGGCTTAGAAAGACTATGATGAAATATCTGGGTTTTTTTGTTTTCTTGGTGGTTTTTTTTAACTAAGATTTGGTAGGTGGCATGCTGTGATTTAAAGTGGATTTACTATGAGAAGGTAGTCAGCGTTCCACAGGGTACCTACCACCCATCAATGTGGATAGGTCCCTTGTTAGATCGCAGTGGTTCTTGGGCTGTAATTCCCTGTCCCACAATTGAAATAAAAAAACCCACTTTTTTTTCCAATGGGCATTTTCCATGTCTAGCTATTGGATTAATATCAGGTGCCTATCCTAAAATCCTGGTAGCTAAATAGTACAATTATTTTTTTTCAATCTAGGTTAGAATCAGAAACTTGGTAGTAATACAGTGGATGCATCAATATAAGTACTCTTTATTTATTCAACACATGGGACTCCAAAGTCTCTGACCACTAAGTACACTGCATCATACATTATATCCTGTTCTTGCTAGGTCTCCTCTTAAAACCTTCAACCCTCTTTCAGCCAGTCAGTGTTTGAATCATAGTCCTTATTACTGTAGGTTTGCCTGTAGGTATGAACTGCTACTTATGGGACAATGGGTTGGATTTTTCTCTTTTTAAGCCCATGCATTTCTCATTACCAATGCTGCCTGCCAGCCAGCTGTTGTATTTCTTGCATTGTGACAAAACCACTTTTCTTCAGCAAGAGCATATAATCATTACAATTATATGTGCCAATGCCTCTATGGCAATAAGAAAGCAGCAGCTGATGAGGTAAAACTTGTCTTAGGGCACGTCTTCACACAGGGTGCCTGAGATTGGTGTTCTGGCAATTGATTTAGTGGGTCTAGTATAGACTTCTAAATCAAATGCTGAGGGCAGCTCCACCCAGTGTCTGTATTCTTTTCAGTCACAAGGAGTAAGGGAAGCCAATGGGAGCAAATGCTCCCGTCGGCCTTCCGCAGTGGGCTACGTATTCTGCGTAGCTGTGTACCTTAGGCTGACCTTCCAGGTCTGGTGTAGGCCTGGCCTTGGTGTAGAGATTTTGGATTCAGATTAATCTTTGACTGTTTTGTTTCTGCTATGTGTTCTGCTCTAAGCATTTGTAATACATGAATTGCTGTGATTTTTTTTTAAAGGTATTACAAATGTGTTTGTATGTGTGTATTAATTGAGGGGTTTGGCCCATTATAGAAGGTCTACTAGATCCGTTATGAATCTGCATCTGAATATTCATAAATTTCAGTTTGAACACTTCTCCATGTACTCTATTATGTGGTCAGTGTGGGACTTTTAGTTTCATAAAAATTGTAAACATTAAATTTATTTTAGCAACACTGTCACACAGAAACTCTTACTTTTCTTCTCTAATCGTTTATTTCCCTCAAGTCCAAATGGTGACTGCAAAAGACCTGCTACTATTTGCACCAGTATGTGATAAGAGAAGTGACTCTCATGTACACAAGTCTCAAAGGGGGTAGCCATGTTAGTCTGTAACTGAAAAACTTAAACAACGTATAGTTTCCAAGGTGCTGCAGAACTAACACAAATGTAGATGGTATCATGAACTTTCGTGGGCACAACCCACTTCTTCAGATGAATGGAGTTAAGGGGTCCAGGGTACAAATAAATAGCAAAGAAAAAGAGGGGATGGGGAGGGAAAGAGAAGGAAAAAAATAGGAAAAACATGATCAATTAGAGTGTCTGTGCTAAATGAGGCTAATAGAGTGAGCTATAACTACCCCATGGTTAGCTTTCTATGTCATTAGAGTGTGGCATGTAGAGGCCCATCCAGGTCAGGTCTTTCTTCAAACCTTGATTACAGGTGTCAAACTTGTAAATGAAACCAAGTTCTGCAGCTTCTCTCTTAAGCTGGGGTTTGAAATTGCTTTGTAATATTATTGTCACTTTTAGATCCATTAGTGAGTGCTCAGGCAAGGTAAAATGTTCCCTAACAGCTTTCTATGTGTTACTATTTCGAATATCTGATTTGTGTCCATTAATCCTTTGTTGTGGAGACTGTCCAGTTTGGCCAATATACATGGCAGAGGGGCATTGCTGGCACTTGATGGCATAGATCACATTGGTGGATGTGCAGTTGACTGAGCCTCTGATGTGGTGGCTTATGTGGTTAGGTCCTGTGATGATGTCGCTTGTATAGATTTGTGGACAGAGTTGGCACTGGAGTTGATTGCAGAGGTGAGTTCCTGGGTGAGTATATCCATAGATCCTTTGTATAAATTTCCAAATACATCTCTGCATTGAATAAACAAGGTTACAACCTAAAAATAATTTAAGAAGGCTATACTGTATCTCCCACATAGATACTTTTGTTTGTTGTACCGGAGTTGGATTTGGATCCAATCTTCATCAGTGTCTATTTTGTAATCTTGTTTAAGTCACTTAATTCTCCGGAATAGTGGGTATAATTAGTATAGGTTGAACCTCTCTAGTTTGGCACACTCTGATCCAGCAGCGTCCATGGTCTGGCATGGTTTTAGTTAGCCGAATGTCCATGCAATCAACATCCTATAAAGTTTGTGTCAGTCTTGGCTCTCAGTGTTCTGTGCTGTGGTTTAGCTCTAATTTACCCCTAAATGTGTTTTAAGTGCCTAGTGGAAGTACTAGTAATGCTGCTAAGTGTGAGCATTGTTTATGCTTTATCTACTTATTTCCTTGTGCTAATACAGTAAAACTGTTTGATAACACTAACAGTTATGAAGAGAGCTGATAAGCCTTGGCTAGACATAGGCTTATATAGGGTGTATCAGTACAGTAATACATTACAAAACAGTATTGTAAGCATTGTTCCATTTATTTGCCTTGGTGAAATAAAAATAGAGAGATCCATTCACCACAATATTGACCTCCCGTGGTTCCACAGGTACTCTGGTTTGGTGCCTGTCAGTTCCCGAGGGTGCCAGATGAGAGGTTCAACCTGTACTGTACCTACCCCTCAGGGTGTTGTGAAGCAAGATAATTTGTTGTAAAATATTTGTAACTCTTATATGAAAGATGCCATGATAGCAAGATGTTGTTTTAATAGGGACTAGAAGATTTACCCGGCATTGCTCGGATCCTTAACTCAGATGAATTTTGTTTTTTTTCTCCATTTAAATTAATTGTTCTGGGGTGGGGCTGATGATGGGGGGTTCAGTATGCACACTGCCCTGGAGAGAGAGGACAACCCTAGCCCTATCTCACCACAGCAGGTTGGGGCCAGGTGAGAAACACCTTTCCATGGGTGCTACAACAGGCACAGCTCAGGGAGGAATGCATATCCCTTGGCAGGGGGAACAGACAGATACACAGACACAATTTCTGAAATACATAGTAGATGGCTGTCCCTTTCTCCACCCCTGGCCCAGTGGGGTTATAGTTGTCCCAGTCCCCATCTCTGGCTCCTTGCTGTCTCCCTGTGGTCATTTTGCAGTATAATTTTCCCTCCTGCCAGACCCCTCCCTTTTTGTTTTGAGAAACAATCAAATTCCAGGCACATCGCATTGTCCTGGCACAACCAAACCTTACCTTGCTTTAAGTTACGATAAAAGAAATCTGATTACCAAATTTGGTGGTGCAAGCTTTTACGATTGAGGAGGAGTTCTTGAACAAAAGGACTCTCAGATGGACGAACAGACAGATACACATTTCTAAAATATATAATAAGATGAGACTAGATTGAAGTTCACTCTCAGCCTCCCTTGAATTTTCCACTTGGGCTTTAGATTAGGGATTCCAATACTGCAATCATGGTTCTGGCCAAGTTTTAGTTTTGGTTTCCTAGTGGCAGGGTCCTATTGGTGAGTAAAATATGCAGATAAAACTATCCTACATGGCTTTCATCTATCAGACAGTTAATGTTCAAACACTAAGGAGTTGCTCTGCAAACCCTCTGTGTATGAAATCCCATTGCTTAAAAGGGTTAGGATCTCTGCTTCCAGGGGCCCAGTCAAAATCCCAGTCAAGTCAAGGGAGGAATCTTTCCATTTATTTCCATGCACTTTAGATCAGGCTGCTTTTAAATGTCACAGGTTCAAGATGGGTTTTAATCTGTAAGCAAGGGCTATTCAGGAGCAGTTGAATTCTACCAGCTGGCCTGCTACACTAGTGAAGAGGCCAGGCTGCAGTAAGAAGCAACAGCTAAGTATTCTTTTTCAGGCATTATTTTCTTTCAAAATGAGAGTGACATCAGTGACATCTTTGAGATAAAGGCTTCTTTCCACTTGTCTCCAAGCTTCTCAAGTGCTTATCTGTGTATCCTTGTCATGTGTCGTCTCTCGTATTTTTCTGTCACTTATGGTAACATCAGTTTTGTGTTTTAAAGGAACCAAAGAGTTCTCAGCTCATTTCCTGAATCTCAAAACCATGCATAAAGACCCCTCTGCAGAGGCTTATTTAAAATAAGCGACTTTATCAGTGTCCTAATAGAGAATATCCTGGATAGACCATGTAATGCATGAAAAAGTACTAGAGGTGATCGGAATTCAGCAAATGCTGGTCATAGATCTGATGAAACGAAAGATTTGATTTGCTGGGCACATTGTAAGAGGTGCAGCATCTGATGCAGGTTTACTGGCACTAGAAAGGAAGCTGACAGAAGAACGCAAGCCAGAAAAAGATCTTGCATGGACTATTCGTCCAGAAAGATTAGCCAGGGATTGTACAGAACAGGTGGCCATGGTTCCATCCTCCACTAATGGAGATGCCACAAAAGAGGAACCCTTTAAAATAGTAATATTGTTCGGGGCATGGTAGCTGCATATGCTGTCTTATTGTGTTGCTCAGTGTCAGACTCCCATTACAATTTAAACTTTTTCTGGAGCAGGGAAGAATAGAAGGATTTTTTTCCCCTTATAGAAATGCACAGTCACATCCCCCTTTAAAGTGTGAATGTCATCATTAGTCACTTGCAAAAAAGCAGAATTCATGAAATCCTTGTTTCTGGTTACCAGTAGTTATTACTAATACAGTAACTAATAATGTTCAATGGAACATTAATGGTATTCTCGATATAAGAAGGCAAGGCCTCCAGTAGTCTTCCCTGTGGTAAATTGAATGGCTTTTAAAATGATAATATGGATAGTAAATGAATGAACATTTCAATAGAAGCCTGAATGGTAAAATGAATTGAAATTTCAGCATAATCTGAATGGTATGTTAAGTGGCTGATAGTCACATTAAAATGAATGGCAAAGTAAGGGTATTCATGATGATAAGTTGCAATATGTTAGTCAGAATGGAATATGGCACAGCAATATACATTTTAAAGATTCTTGGGTTTAAATAATTATCGCTGTTAAATTATACAGTAGACTTCTGATAATCTGGAACCTTTGGGACCTAGGTGGTGCTGGATTATCGGATATGCTGGACTATCAGAAGGTACTATAAACTGGTTATATACTGTATACAGTATATACTGTATATAAAGTGTTTTTAACCCTTTTTATTGTACATACTGTATACAGTATATTTTAATGTTTTAGTTTTTTTAACCCTTTTTTACCCTTTTCGCTTGGTTCAGCTGATGCCGCTGATGCCTTGTGACTCGTTTTTTGCTGAAGCGCACTCACTCGGCTCTAGCCATTTTGATGCCGAACTATCGGGAGTGCCGTACAATTGGATGCCAGACTATTGGAGTTTTACTGTACTATCTATATGTCTCCTAATAAAATCCAAGTAACTTAATAGCAGAGAACATATTTGAAAACATATTTGTTAGAGAGGCTTGGAAACTTTGTGATAGTATAGTTTTCTGTCTAAAAAACCTACAGTTTCATCAAAATTGAAATATTTAGTGGACTTGTCAATTTCAGTGAAACTTTTAATGGTAGAAAGTGGAAATAATTAGACTTTTAAATTTTATTTTGTTTCAGCTTTTGTGTTGTTATAATATATCAGGTGTTAGAAAGTTTGGACATTATTGAAACAAAACACCTTTTTGTTTTTTGACAATAAAACAAATATTTCCATGGTTTGGTTCCAAATTGAAACTTTTTTGAAAATTTTCTTCAGGGGGAATTTTTTGAAACTTTGGCTTTTCATTCTGATTGGAATAGAAAGAACTTTCAATTTGAAATTTCCCACAGAATGAAAATTGCTTTCCGCCAGGACCAAAGCATCTGTGGCTTCTCTAGACACTGCTCAGTGATTTAAACTCACTGCCCTTCTTTCCTTAGCAGGCATCTTAGGGAGGGAAGGACTCCAGCATGTGGATAGAGAAGGTATAGTGCACTTTGTGTCACTTCCAAACAGTCTAGTATGGAAGATGCCTAATTATTGTTATATGCATTGTCTAGATGAGAAAGGTAAGACAATTCAAGTCCTATCTAGAATGTAACATATGTCAGAGCCAAACATGTATTCAGTCTCCCACTCTAGTTACCAGAGCACAGCTTTTCCTCTTTGATCATGGTATGCTGGAGAATTTCTTAGTCTGCTGTGACCTGGCTTAAGTAAAGCACTGAATCACATGTACTTAAGTTCATCCCAATTTGGCACAGAATTTTAGGATTTTTCTATGTACATTGCTGACTAAAGGTACGCTTATGCATGTGCTATGATATGCTTATGCACTTTGCTGGATGTGGACGTATGATTCAATTGTGTCTCATAAAGAGATACACAAATGTATATTGCATTTGAATTGTATGCTTTCATCTTTAAGTCTTTAGAGCTATAATTCTTTATAGCTTCTACATAGCTATTTAAACAGAAAAAAAAATTGTCTGACGCTGTCTCTATGAATTCGCTTGTTATCGCACTATCCTCTGAAACAAAGGAGTTGCAAATAGTTTACCTTTTATGGTTTTTTTTGGGGGGGGGGGAGGGACATTCCGTATTATTGCTGCTAAGCAAGTAGTTTTTCTTTTTGGTGAACATTAGCTCAAATGAAAAATCTGAACATCCTTGGACTGCATTTACTATCCATGCATATTCCAGTGAACAAGTTTATTCGTGGGAATGTGCACAGGAAATGAGCAAATTCTAGTAAATATTTAAAAATGTTCCTAGAAGCAAATTTCAGTTTTGTTGTAAGAAGATGATTCACAGCAGAAACCTGATTCTAAGTGTTGTTCTGATGCAGTCAGTCCAGAGATCATGATTCTCCATTTCATTGCACCCTGTGTAGTCATTTCTAGATATATAAAATCAATGTTAAATGCCATGAAATCAGAATGAGAGTGTTTGTACTCTAACTTTCATCTCTGCAACGTAACTACACAAAAGGCAAAACAGTGAAGAATCAGTCCCTATTTCTTGATCTGGCTACCAATGAAGATTAATATCTTCATCTCAATTACACCTATTATTCCCATGATTGTTCCCCATTTTGCCTCTCCTTAAAGTCAGTTGGGAGAGCAGTCTGTCTGTAGGCTTTTTCCAGAAGACATAAGAATTAGGATAACCAATGTTTGCTACCTGCAAGCATATGGAATATTAAATTAGTTTCCATTAAGAAAACATTTTAAAGAATATTGAAGTGTTATTTTGAAAATATTACATAATTTTTATATTGGAGTTTTATGAGGGGAACCCTCAAAGTGAAAACTGAGACAGAGGCTAATCTCAGAGCAGAAACTAAGAGAGCTTTCCTTATTCTCAGAGATGGACTTGCATAGAGATGCCTTTGAAGTTGACCTGAGGATGGTTTATGATATTTCATGACTGTGTTTGAAATATACTGAATTCAAGTTATTAAATACTCAAGGACTCCTCAAGAATTGTTATCTTGGAGGTATCACAAATAGAATAGAGACATAAAGCAAATTTATTATTGAGACAACACAGTAGTCTCAATAGTGTACTAGCCATGTAGTGTACTAGAGGGTCTCAATATGTTCATGTCACTGCTGTACAACTGCCCATTAAATTGGTTTCACAGCCTACGGTTTTCCTCTCTCTTTGCTTCTGCTGTTGAATATACAGAATTATTTCTGGGGACTATACAGTACTATAGGTTTAGAAACTTCAGCATCCTGATTTCCATGAACGAACATATTCCAAGAACTTAAGAATGGCCATACTGGGTCAGACCAAAGGTACATCTAGTCCAGTATCCTGTCTTCCCAACAGTGGGCAATGCCAGATGCCCCAGAGGGAGTGAACAGAACAGGTAATCATCGTGATCCCTCTCCTATCATCCATTTCCAGCCTCTGACAAACAGAGGCAAGGGACACCATTCCTACCCCGCCGGCTAATAACCATTGATGGACCTAACCTCCATAATGTAATATTTAGAAAGTTTTTTTTAATTCCGTACCTGTAATACTACTTAAAGTTATGCCTGAAGCTACTGTACCTGCAGGGGAATTGGATATGGGGTATCTCTAATTTACTACACCTCCCAGAACTGCTGGTATAACAGATATCATGTTCAACTTCATGTATATGGACTGTGACGGAGTGAATTAGTCCCAGAGGTCCTCTTCTGGAGGCCTTAGGGTCCTGCCACACCCATCCTAGGAAAGGAATACTGGAGCAAAGTCCTTCAAGGCCTAGAGACTGCACAGGAAGCAGCTAATCAGGAGGTGAACTGCAAGGGGATAGCAAATCAGAAGGCTGCAGACTAGTATAAAAAGCTGTAGTCTTGACCAAGGACTCCCAGAGGTATCCCAAAATAGCTACCCTGCATCCAAGGAACGCATCTGCTATTTTGAAATAATTTTCAAAATAACAGACGCACTATTTCGGCATCCCTGTAAATCTCGTTCCACGAGGAATAAGGGATGGCTCGAAATTGCGCTTTATTTCAAAATTTGGCACCGTGTAGATGTGTCAAATTTCAAAATAGCCTATTTTGAAATAAAATCAAAAGAAGATGTGCAATTTGTGTAGCGCAAGTTGCGTATCTTATTTAGATTTTAGAGTGCAGTCTAGACATGCCCAAAGGGACATAGAGGTGTATAGCTGCTATTTTGGTGTCCCTGGGATAAGACCTTGAATAGTGGGTAGGCCTATGTCCTCCCCAGAAGCCAATGGGAAAGTGACCAACAATTAGACAATGATAAACCCTGAGAAGGGGTTGCCAGGTGTCTGGTATTGAACCGGAAATTTTCTTCTTGGCGCCTGATGGGCATGTGGCAGGTTTTCCTAGCAGGTGTGGTGGGTTTTTGTTTGTTTGTTTGTTTGTTTTGGCTCAACAAAATTTTCCTGGCACTTTTCTTGGGGTGTGTGTGAGTGTCTGGTATTTTTAGTGAAACCATCTGGCAACCCTCCTTGGAAATGGTATGGAGTCAGGGAGCACAACTGCTTTGCCAACCTTAGAGGCTGGGCTATGCAATTTCATCCTGTGGCCAGCCAGCTCCAGTGAGTGGGATGGGGCCATTCCCTTACCTCCTCCACATCCCTTTTCACAGATTAGTAGCAAACACCTTGCACTCCCTGAGTGTAAATTCCATATTTTGCCTAGGTATTATGAGAAACTCAGTCAGTCAGTCTCTCTCTAATACAGGTTTTGCACATGTTTCTGTGGGCTAATTGACACAGTTCAAACTTGTAAAGGTTGGTTTGTATTCCTGATCTTGCAAACATCCATTTACTAGTAAGTATTTCTAGCAATACATTATTGTGGGTTTTTTCTTTCTTTTTTTTTTTCAGAATCAAGATAGTTGGGGTTTTTTTTATAAAGCTGTGATTTATTTCTGCCTTCTTGCATTTTCAGAGTGCATTTCAATCTATTTTGGGAATTATTTAAAGCTTTAGTGGCACACAACAACTGGAGTAAGAGAGTAGCCACCTCCAGGGTGGGACACCTCTATTGCACGCAACACAAGAACTTACAGTTCCTACAATTTAATCAACTTCTGGATGATGTGTGGGATGGAAATGTGTCTATTCAGAGAAGTTGGTGGTAATAACCTTTTTGATATGTGTCTTTTGCTATTAAACCCAGATCCCTTTGGTCAAAGCCAAGTGCTTTAACCATATCATCATCTCCTACTCATTCTATTTTCACCATTCTCTTTTCTGTAAACACATTTTAAATCACTTGAATTTACACCTTGTAAAATTCTCCCATCAGTTCATGCAATAGTTGAAGAATATTTTTAGGTTATTTCAGATTTGCAGCGTTTGTATTTAGCAAGGTTTGTTCTGAGGAAGATGTATTATTTCAACTCCTACTGAAACATTGCTTCCTTGCTAGCTGAGATGGAGCCAAATCAAAGCCACAGCTCTGGCATTTAACAAAGAAGAACCTGAACTTTGATGAAAGTCCAGATCAGCGCTTTCCATCTAATTCCCATCTCTTTGTAATAGGTGGATCAAATTCCATGTTCAAAATCTCCTGTACTTTCCAGTAGTTTGGATCTGGAACTTAGCTCAAGATTCTCTTCGTTTCCAGGTCTAACTCACCAGCTAGTTTGTTTTTGCATGGCTTGAATTTTGAAGCAAACCTAGTACATAAAACTACTTCTAATGGATTCAAACCAAGCAGATATCTCTGTTTTTAATTAAAAAGCAAACTGTTCTTAAGACTGCAAAACCCCCCGCTTCATAACCAGAAGCTGTCATTGATTCAGCATCAGGTGATATTGCCTCTTGCTTTGTCTCTCTTGTTTACACTGCAGTGATTGGAATGCCTGTGTAACAGCCTGTTTTGATTCTGCCCTTGCCTAACCATACTCAGACCTAGTCATGCTGTGCCTGCAGCACCAAAAAATTACTTGCTCTATTCATAAAGAGCTGGTGTTGCTGTTGTAGTGATAAGGTGGACTTGGTCTCACTGGGACTGATTGTTGATGCACCCCCTAAGTAAGCAGTCAATATTATTGATCCTGCTGGGTGATTTGTGTGCTCCTTGCAATGCAGGGGAACACTGCTGCAAGTTAATAGGAGAAAGAGATGGCTCATCAAGCTACTGCTGGCATGAATTGCTAGAATGAAAAGTGACTTCTGTTCAGAGAGCTGAAGGATTAGCTGCTACCCAGGTCAGTGAAGTCTAATCAGGGAGTGAAGATGATGGGAGTACTTGCTTCTGCAGCTGCTGTCTTGCTTTCACAACTCCCTTGCATCTGTATGTGTAATGTCTGACATGATTGCTACAGCAACAACAGTGAGGAGATTTAGATGATGGGTTTCTCCTCAGGAGGAGGGAGTTTATTTGTTCTACTTATTGCAACTTTTCTCCCCATCACTTGTTCATTCTTTTCTCTCCACCACCCCTATTTTGTAGGTTCTTAGTCCTCAAGAATCTCTGTTTTCCTAAAATTTTTCCTCTCCAAAAAGTCAGTTAATTATGTGATGCTGCCAGGTTACTGGAATTAGGAGATGGTGGTTTTTTGTTTTTGTTTTTAATGGGTGGCTCAGTAGCTCTGCCTGGTCTAGCCTTAAGGAAGGTGAAAAAAGAAACCTAAGAGAGAGTTCTCATTTACTCTTTCATGTGGCTCCAGCATAGTAGTGGTTTTCCTCCTCTTTGCAACATTCTGGCTATGTCTAGACTGCATCCCTGTGCCGACAGAGGGATGCAAATCAAGCACTTCAGAAGTGCAAATGAGCCCGGGATTTAAATATACTCATGTACTCACGTTCTGACGCTGTGCCGATCAGGCTCAGTGTCGAAAGTGAAAGTAAAGTGGAGCCGCAGCTCTGCCGACAGCAGGGAGCCTCAGCTATTATCTCTGTTTTTCCTGCCACTGCTTGGGTAATGTAGCCTTTCACCCATCTCCAAAAATTCTTCCTTTTCCAGGGTAAATGAGAGCCTAACAAAATGAAGTCCACCAGCCTTCATTCCCCAGTGTAAAGTTCAGCTGTAATCCAGCGGTTGATGAGCAGTCGTTTATCCCAGTCCTTTAGTAAAGACCCAGGAGCAGCCCTTCCTTTTTTCAGGCTCTCCCTTTCCAGGCCCAAATCCTTTCCCTGTTGCACATTTGCCAGCCCTATACTACCCTGCTAGGCCTCTTCCCGGACTGCTCGAAACCTATACTGGAGGCCCCCTGAGATGCGACTGTCCGAGTTCAACCCCCTGCACTTACAACCATTTTTGTAAGTGCGGAAGGGGCTGGAAACCCCTGACTTACATCCTCGACCTGCATTTACGAAGGCGCACAGCACCTACCGTAAATGCGGGTTCGAGTTGCGACGCTCCCGACTTGTGACGCTTCCTCCAGAACCAATTGTGTCGCAAGTCAGGGGCCTCCTGTACTGGATCTTCTCTCTGCCCCTCCCCCCCATTTAGATACAGTATGTCATTTTCTCTTCCCCTGTATTGTCATTTGTCTTGTTCTTACTAGGGAAAAGAGTGTTTGTTTCCCTTTCGGAGCATGCCTTGCTGCCAAATCCTTCTGGACTTCACATTCCAGAGTACCTTGTTCTTGGGCTGAACTTGGGAACATGATTTGAGAGACCTTGAACCTCTCCTGAAGATTAGCACTTCCTGTTATAACTGGTGTAACTTCATGGATTTCAGAAATCATTCATGTTTTCCAGTAGTATAAATGAAGTCTGAATCAGGTTCATCTTCTATTATGGGTAAAATGTCATTTTTATACCTACCCTTGCATCTATTTTTCACATATCTGGTTGTGCTTTCTCCAGGACTTGTTCATTCGTCAAAATGGAAGTAATTAATGTATACAAATGTTTTGAACCAAATCTGACTTGGTTGAAGTTGCATGTAAGTATTTGACAATCGAAGTTGAGAAACCCTTCCAACAGTGAACTGAGCTCTGACATAATTTTCTGTGGGTCTAATTAGTGTGCAAAGTACAATAAAACATTACTATAAATATCAATATTGTGAAAAACAGCATTTGATAACAGCCCATAAAGTCAGTTTTTAATCTGAATAATGTTTCTTCAGATACATACTGAATAAGTTTATTTCTGTTCTAAAAAAAATTCCATGAATGGAATGCAATCACGTAAAACTGGATATAATGAATCAAGGACAAATTGCATAATGAAGGCACAAAGGGTGGGATTTTTTTTTAAAAGCATTGGCTAAGGCTTCTTTAAAAAAAAAAAAAACAAAAAACCTTAAGTCTAAGCATGAACTAGAGTGTCACACGCTAATGGGCCAGTAGACAATGCTGGCATGCACTAATTGAATCTGTGCACACTAATGCACATTAGGGAACTTTCTGTTTGGATTGCCAACCCTACAGGATTTGTCTGGGGTCTCCAGGAATTAAAGATGAATCTTTAATTAAAGATGGTCATGTGATTACATCTCCAGGAAAATATCTAACCAAAACTGGCAGCCCTACTTTCAGTGCAAGCAAGTAGGAGCCACACCAGCCAGTCAGTGCATGATACCCTAGAACATGATACCCCAGTGCATGATACCCTAGTGGTTCTCAGCTCGTTTCAGTCCATGGACCACCAGGCCAATCAAAACATTTTCGTGGACCACCTCTTTTTTGAGACATGATAAAAAAGCAATCGCTCAGCATGATGGCAGCAGCTACACTGACACTCAGAGCCTCAGACAGAAGTTACTGGCAACACAATGCGGTTGCGTCCCAGATGACACTATGGATAACGCCGCGTGCTTGTGAACGCAGCGTAAAACAGCCTAACGGCGGCACTTGCTCACGCCATGTGACTTTGAACAATGTTCCTATGGACCACCAAAAAAGTCACCATGGACCACCAGTTGAGAACCACAGCCCTAAAACATGCTAGATATTACACCCTGCCATTGCAGTGTTATGTGCTAATTCTCCTCCCATTGATGTCCATGGGAACAGTTAAATTAATGCTGAGTGCTTTTGAAAATTCCACCCATAACACTGGTCTACAATTTTTTAGAAGTCGTCTGCTTCAGAGATAAAATGTGCTATTTATTATGTATTTTGATGTACTGAATTCAAATATGACAATTAAAACAACTGATTGGCTACTGTTTCCAAGATATTTAAGTTTTTACATTTTACGTCTATGTATATTGTGTAGATAGTAGAGTTTTAATCATAAATTGTAAACCTAGGTCTTTTCATGTGTTTATGGTTGCTTTACATGATAATATTTCACCTGTCCTGTTTATGTAACACTTTAAAAATCAGCAAAAGGGTTATATAAATAAAATTTATTATGAAACAAAAGGCAAAAAACTATTATGTACATAGTTTAGTCATTCAGTTCACCTTGTGTTATGAGGTGTGGTTCAGAGGAGGAGGAGGATGGGAGAAAATGTGGGTCCTGTGACATTGATGGTTCAGGACCAGAAGTTTCATCCTCTTCCTCGTCTGACTCAAGTGAGAATGATTCTGGTGCATCAGGAACCAGCAGTCGTTCTCCGTGGGGTTCTGGGCGTATAGCTGATGGAATGTTTGGATAATGCACAGTCCACTTTTTCTTCTTTGACACACCTTTCCCAGCTGGAGGCACCATGCAGAAGTAACAATTGGTGGTATGATCTGTTGGCTCTCTCCAAATCATTGGCACTGCAAAAGGCATAGATTTCCTTTTCCTGTTCAACCACTGGCGAAGATTTGTTGCACAAGTGTTGCAGCATGTGTGGGGCCCACCTCTTGTCCTGATCTCCAATTTTGCAGCCAAAATAAAGGTGATAGGCTTTCTTAACCATAGTGGTTATACTGCGCTTTTGTGATGCAAAAGTCACTTCACCACAAACATAGCAGAAGTTATCTGCACTGTTCCCACAAGCACGAGGCATCTCTGCTCACTTTGGCTAAACAGAAATGTGTCCCTTTGCAAAATCAAACACTGACAAATAAGAGAGCACGACACTGTGATTTCTAGAGCTGATATAGGGCAATTTGTTCAGCAGAGTGATGTAAGCTTCGTTATGATTGCATCATCCATGACTTCTAGGACTAACATGATGCAATTCATGTCATGGATGATGCAATACCAGCTTCAGATTGCATCATTCATTGTTTTGCCTAAAAAGCAAGTACTGTCCAAACCCAGTCATAGATTATTCATAGATCCAGTCAAAGATGTATTTTAGTCATTTCTGGTTTAAAATGAGATCCCTTCCCTTTATAACTCACTTATCCTCCGCCATTCCCAAGTCAAGGGTCGTATATACTGACCCAATAGCATATCTTGAAAACTAGAGCAAATCAACAATTTTAAGCATCATTTTCGTTCTCAGTGACCCAGAATTAGTAAAGTTTGACTACAGTTATTTCAGAAGCATTTTGGCTGTAGAGCAGTGTAATTCTTACCATGTGTTTAATATTTTACCATAGAGCAGCCACTTCTCCACTAGGGTAAAATCATTAGCTCTCAAAACTGATCAAATATCTCCAAGGCCTAATGAAGTTAATCTATTGTTTGCTTTTGCAGCTACTAAAGTTGCCATTAAAATAAGTCTCTGTGTAGCAGTGTGTGACATCAGAAGTTGGCCCCAATCCTGCATTAAAAACCTCACTGTTACAGGGGTTTACCTACATAGTTTCCAATGCAAAATTGTGGCCTTGCTTCTCAGCCTAATATATAGGGAGAAATGGTGGCATTCCAGATACCACTGTGTAGTAACAGTGGGTAAATGTTGATTTAGAGACTATAAATAGGTAAAGGAGACTTTATATATCAGCCAGTTTTCCTTTGTTAGTTCATCTTGATTGAAGCAACCTTGTTATTAAGTCCATGGGTGATGTAATTTTTAATGATTCAAGTAAACAGCTTTTTCTGCATGTGTGATGCTTCATATCCCTTTATGGACCTCTAAAATGCTGGATCTATATCTGAAGTGCAACCCTGCATGAGGCACAGAATGGAATTGCTTTTCATATATATGTATATTTTTCCCTGTAGGGCATTTCCTTCTAACCTTTCTAAATGTTCTTTCTTTTCATCAAAACACTGAGTTACTCCTTTTAGTATCTAAAATGTGTCTGCTTTTGTGCTGCAGGTAAATAGCACCAGCTTTTGGCCAGTGCAGGAAAGTGGTGCATAGCCTAAACATTCCCAAGATTTCCAAAAGTGACTTGTGATTTTGAAGGCCTCAGTTGATTGAGTGCCCAGTTTGAGACCATTTGATGCCTTTTAACTGCGTGGCCTGTCCCTGGGGTGAGCATTGAACTGAACGGAGGAAAGCCCAGTCAGTCTCCCAACTACTGGGAAGGAGAGCAGACAGGTTATTCCAGAGTGGAGAAAGAAGCTGGGTTTGAGCTAGTTGGAGACTGAGGGCTATGTCTTGCCAGAGGCACTTGTGCAGGAGGGGCAGACCCGACATGAATGGCTGGGTTGATTGGAGGCCAGGAGCTGGTGGTTAGACAGTGAGACAGATTATTGTTGCTGGGAGCCTGCCTGTAAGGCATATGAGGAGAGGAGGGAAGGTTGAAGCCCAATGGGTGTGAAGACTTTTTGTTTTGATTATTTTAGATTTGAGATAAGGAATCTCTGCTGTCCTAGAAGCTTTGGAGTAGCTTGGCCAGAGGGGCTAGTTGCCTCTGTTGGGAGTAGGCTGAAGATTATTGTGGGGAAATTGAGGCAGAAGTACCATAATGCTGACTCTTGCCTTAGAAGGGTGATCTGAGATGGTGAATCTTGTACAGGCCTGAATTACAGGCAAAGGATGCTCAGCATGGTGCAGATCAGGCCCTGTTAAAATACTAGGTTGGACAGCCAAAAACCAAACCCCAAATCACTAGTGACTTTTGAAAATCCTGACTATAGATTATTCCCACTGACCCCCTAATCAGTGTTCTAAAGAAAACCCTTTGGTGACTGTTGAAGTGAAAGCCTCGTCCCATTGAAGTCAATAGGAGTTCTGTCATGACCTTGTAATGGGGCCAGGATTTCATTGTAGGGATGGAGAATTTGCAAAGAGGCATCTCCCTGGGCTCTGTGGAGAGATTCAGTAAGAACAGACAACTTCTATTTTTAGGCCTCTTCCGACTGATGAGAGCTTTCAGGCTAGTAGCCATTTTCTGCAATTCCTAGAATTTGTCCCACTGTACATGTCACTTAGAAGATCCATTAGTTTCATCCACGTTTGACCATGAACTATAGAAACTCCCACTGAAACTGAGAAGTGTGATAGCAGGGTTGCTGTCCTTTCCAACATATCTGTGTATATAATAGGGCGTATGTAAATTTAACTTAGGGTTAAATCCTGATGGGCGCATGTGACTCTGGATACGAATGTTCCTGAACTCGTATGTGAAGATTTCTCCTGTACAGTTATGCAAAGCTTTGAACAGCTCCTCTGAGGCTATGTCTAGACTGCAGAGCTTTTCCGGGATACCAGAGTTATCCCAGAAAAGCTTTGCCGCATCCAAGGAACGCGTCCACTTTTTGGGAAAAATTTCCAAAAAAGTGGACGTGTTCTTTCACCGTCCCTGTAATCCTCATTGTATGAGGAAGAAAGGATGTGACGAAAGAGAGAGTTTTTCTGAAATTTGGCCCCGTGTAGACAGGCCAAATTTCAGAAAAGCCTCTTTCAAAAGAAAAGCGGAAAAAGATACACAAATTGCGAACCGCAATTTGTGTATCTTTTTCTGACTTTTTTGTAGTATAGACCTAGCCTGAGTTAAAGAAACATTACTAGAGAGAATTATTATCATTAGGTTTTAATATATGAGAGCACCAAATGCAACATCCTTATTACAGACATAAGAGCCTTAAAAGACAGTGAGAGATATTTTATTCTGATGAACAGTTCATCATTATATATATTTTAGAGATTTGAGCCTCTACCTTTCTGTGAGTCCATTTGTCTGAGAGTAAGTTAGGAGGAATTCTTAAACAAAACAGTAAGAACTAGGACTACCCAATTTTCTATGCAGCTTCTTCTTACCATAACTTAAAGCAAGGTCAGGGTTTGGTTGTACCAGAAAAACTGGATATGCCTGGAAGTCTGTTGTTTTCCACAGCATGGAAAGGGAGGGAATGGAGAAAGGAGGGTCATGATACTCAGTCGTCATCGGGGGCAGCATGTGCAGGGGGCAGCTATACTGCGGAGTGACCACTGAGGGCAGCTGCACCACCAAAGGATTGGCCAGCTGGGAGCGAGGCTCACCATGTTGCCTGCCACCGCACCAGGGAAGTGGCTCACCTGCCCCAAACCCTTCCCCACTGGGCCTCAGCCCAAGTGTCGGATGGGAAGGGGAGAAGCCCCTCTGGTTCCACCACCATGGCCCTCTGGGAGCACTGCTAGACAGTGCAGCCCCAGCTGCCCCGAAACCCTCTCTGGCCATAAAAAGAAATACAAGTGTCATTACTTAACAGCCAAGATGGTAGATAGACTTACTCATGCTGAGTAATAACAAGGGGTGTGTCTAGACTCCAGGGTTTTGTCGACAAAAGTCCACTTTTGTCAACAAAACTATACCTGCATCTACACTGCCGCTGAGTTCTGTTGACATAACATCGACAGAACTCAGCAGTTTTGTCGACAGCTGTAAACCTTATTCTACGAGGAATAATGCCTTTTGTCGACAGAGTTCTGTCGACAGAAAGTGTTATTGCATCTACACTGTCCTTTGCGTCTACACTGTCATGTCGACAAAGTGGCTTGCTTTGTCAACAGAACTGGATATAGTCTAGACGCTCTTTGTCGACAGAAGCTTTGTCGACAGTATCTGTTGACAAAACTTCTGTCGACAAAAGCCTGTAGTCTAGACATACCCAAGGAGTCCTGGGGCGTCTTAAAGACTACCAGATTTATTTGGGTAAAAACCTCCTCTTATGCCCAAATAAATCTGTGTGAATTAGGATATCATAATTCAGTCCTTTGCAATAAAGTCAATTTAAATGCAATGTAGCTGAATTTTATCATTATTCTGTAACAAAATACAATGTGAAATGAAAAAAGGTATCTGAATAAAAAGAGAAAGTCAACTTAAATTATACACAAATTCAAGCTCTTAGCAAACACCTTGAAGCTATACAATGGAATATGTGTCGCTACAGCTGTGCATGAAATAAATTGAATATGAAAAAGCTTTATTTTTATGCAGCGCTGAAAAGAATTCTAGGCTGTTTTGTGAAAATGTAAAGCTGGAAAGAGTTTTGTACAGTTGCTAGCAAAGAGAAGGTAGCTGCCAAAGTAAGTTGTGAGCACGACTGTAGACTATTTTTTTCTTTTTTAATATAAATGTGTGCTGGACTTCAGTCACAGATTGGTGAGAACTGCAGAGTTCATTCTGCAGTGTGAAAAGGGCTGATGAAAATCCTCAATGTAAATGTAATCACAAATCCTGTGATTTTTTTTTAAAGGGATGGCCGCAATTTTTGTTACATTGTGTAGTTTTCACATTCTTTAAGCTCTCATTTAAAAAATGATTTTCTAGCTCTTTCTGCTATGAAGATACAGCTATCCCAATGTCAATCTATGCTGATGCCTTCAATCTTGCTGAAAACAGTTTCCTGTTCAACAACAGTGGGAGCAAATTTGTGAATTTCAGTAACTGCTATGTACTATATAATTTAAGATGCTTTAACACGGCAAAGGTTTATCTACACTGCAATTAAACTCTTGCAGTGGGCCCATGTCCACTGACTTGGGGTTTCAGGGCTTGGGCTACGAGGCTGTTTAATCTTTGGTGTAGACATTTAGGTTTGAGTTGGAGTCTGGGCCCCTGCGTTTCAACAGCTCCATATTACAAACTCAGCAAGTCCAAGCAGTTGACATGGGCAAGATGTGGCTGTTTAATTTCAGTGTAGATATAGCCTGAAGCCCTGATACTGCAAACAGCTGTGCTCAAATAGATCTGTGTGAAGCCTCAGTGAAGTCATGAGCTCATTTTGAGTGTGTCTACACAGCAAAGTTATTTCAGAATAACGGATGTTATTCCAAAATAACTATGTGAATGTCTACACAGCAATTCCGTTATTTCAAAATAATTTTGAAATAACGGATGGCTTATTCCGACTTTTGTAAAACTCATTCTTGGCTCATCTAGATTACATCCCTCTTTCGAAAGAGGGATGTAAATGAGCCCGATTGAAAGCGCAAATGAAGTGTGGATTTAAATATCCCTCATTTTTTCAGGAGTGTGGGATCTTGTGAAAAAGGTGTTGGGTTTTTTTTTTCCCAAAAGAACCACATCTAGACTGCGGTTTCACTTTCGAAATGCCCTTTTTTTGAAACAACGATTGGACGCGAATATGCAAATGAAGCATAGGATATTTAAATCTGTGCTGCATTTGCACTTTCGATCTGCCTAATTTACATCGCTCTTTCGAAAGAGGGATATAGTCTAGACATAGCCTTGGTTGGTGGTTTGTTGGTTGTCTCTCGGGAGCCAAGGAAGACATGTTGTGCATTTCATTTGTGGAGACGCATGTGGCTCCAGAGCCCAAAGGTCGAAGCACACATGCGGCTACAAATAGGGCATGGGACGCCGGTTGTCAGGACAGGAGAGAACACAGCTCTGTTGTCTTTCATGTGCAGCTGCAAGGTGTTGGCGGCGGTCGTCCTCAAACTCTGTCACTGCTTTTCTCATAAGGGAACGCCAGTTAGTCCTGTCTGCAGCAGCTAGTTCAAATTGTTGAGGTTGAAGGCCTGTCCGCTGCAAGTTGGTCTTCAGGTTATCCTTATACCTCTTCCTCGGGCGTTCCTGTTTGCGACTACCACATACCAGCTCCCCATAGAACAGCTGCCTCGGGATCCTGCTTTTGTCCATGCAGAGAACATGGCCAGACAGTCAAAGCTGGATCTGGAGGATCTTGGCTTCGATGCTTGTGGAACTAGTTCTATCAAGCACTTCTTGGTTAGTAATTCAGTCCTGCCAGCGTATTCTCATGATTGATCGTAGGGAGCGCATGTGGAACTGCTCCATCCACTTGATGTGCAGGACGGTACAGGGTCCATGTTTCACAGCCATACAGGAGAGAGGTGAAGACCACGGCATTATATACCTTGAGTTTAGTTGACAGGCGAATATCTTTGTGCTGAAGAACTTTAATATACAATCTCCCAAGTGCCTGACTGGCTTTCTGGATCCTCGCTTTAATCTCTTTGTCAAGGGATCCATCACTTGATATTGTGCTGCCCAGGTACTTAAAGCTGTCCACTACCTTCAGTTGTGTACCATCAATAGTGATACATGGCTGTGGAGGAGCACTGTTTGGTGCAGGCTGGAAGAGGACTTCTGTCTTTCCGAGGCTAATTGTGAGACAAAATAGTTTAGATGCTTCAGATAATCTGTCAATGATGGTCTGCAGGTGGTCCTCTTGGTGTGCCATAAAGGCACAGTCATCAGCAAACAGCGCTTTGATGATAAGCCTCTCCAGTGTCTTGGTGTTTGCAGTAAGGCGTCTCAAATCAAACAGTGAACCATCCAAACAGTATCTGATGTAAATACCAAGATCTAAGTCTCTGACAGAATGCATGAGGACTTGAGCGAAGAACAGGTTAAAAAGCACCGGGGCGAGTACGCAGCCCTGCTTCACGCCATTGGAGATGTTGAATTTCTCAGATGGCACACCATCCGAGAGTACCTCTCCTGTCATGTCGTCATGAAACAGCTTGATGAATGAGATGAACTTCGTTGGGCAAGCCAGCTTCCTGAGGATGATCCACAATGCATCTCTGTTAACCGTGTCAAATGCCTTTGTTAGTCAATGAAGACAGAGTAGAGGTTCATGTTCTGCTCAAGGCACTTCTCTTGCACCTGTCTCATTACGAAAATCATATTGACAGTACTGTGATTAGGGCGGAAACCACATTGTGACTCAGGGAGACTCACTTCTGAAACTGTCGAAATCAGCCTGTTCAGGATGATGCAGACGAAGATTTTCCCGGCAACGGAAAGCAGCAAGATACCTCTGTAGTTCCCGCAGTCAGCTCTTGCACCCTTATTCTTGTACAGAGCAACTATCACGGCATCACAGAGGTCAGGTGGCATTTCTTCCTCTTCCCAAATACTGGTCAAGACACTCTGAAAAACCTTAAGTGACTCCTCATTAAATGCCTTGTACAGTTCTACGGGAATTCCATCCTTGCCGGATGTCTTGCCGCAACTCATCTGCCCTGATGGCCTTTCTAACTTCGTCAGTAAATGGAGGATCTCCCAGGTCTTCAAGGGTTGGCTTCTGAGGAATTTGTTCCAGTGTTGACTGATGGACTGATGATGGACGATTCAGGAGCTGACTGAAATACTCTTTCCATCGTTTATTAATGCCAGCCTTATCCCTAATCAATGTGGTTCCGTCTGCAGACAACAAGGGGGCAAAACCAGACTTGGAAGGACCAAAGGCTGACTTGATGGAGCTGAAGAACTCCCTTGAGTTATTTAAGTCAGCATAATGTTGCACCTCTTCAGCTTTCTTCTCCCACCACTGATCGTGCATTTTGCGGATTTCTCGCTGAGGCTGGGCCTGGAGAAACTTAAACCTGTCTTTCTTAGAGATGGAGCCTGGGTCATTCTGCCACTCCATAAATGCCTTGTTCTTCTTGGCAAGCAGGTGCTCAATAGCACTGTTATTCTCATCAAACCAGTCTTGATGATTGCGTTTCTTGGAACCCAGCACTGACTTTGCCGTCTCCATCACCATTTCTCTAAACTGGCTCCACTTCTGAATTGGACCTCCATTCAATGGTCTGTTGGCAGTCAACTTTTCATCAAGGTTTGATTGGAACTTGCGTATTTTGAAAATAGTGCGGACAAGCCTATGGTCAGTCCAGCACTTTGCTCCTCACGTGGCTCTGGTGATAAGGACATCCTGAATATCACGCTGACGAACAATGACATAATCTATCATGTGCCATTGTTTCGATCTAGGGTGCATCCATGTAGTCTTGTATTTGTTTGCCGTCTTGAACACTGTTACCAACTTTTTTTTGTACAACATAACCTGTGCGTGAAAATTATTATTATAGTGGGAAAGTCTTTGCACAAAGATGATCCCACTCTCTCGGCCTCAGAAGTCAGAATCCAGTGGCACGAAAAAAATCATTACTTCTGGAGACTACCTAGGCTGTATTGGATGGCCATGTCACCTTAAATGCTCTGACATGCCCCACGTACTCCATAGTGCGCTGCTGCAACGCCTTCTCAGCCGTTGAATCATAAGGATTTCCACCACCTGATCTGTCGAAGCAGTCTTTGCATGCTGGGGTGAGCAAGTCCCTAACTCACCGAGGGTTTCAATCCCATCGGTTACCCTCACCTGGTTTAGCCGGCCTGTCAAAGCCGTTGCCTGGGGTGTGGCCATTGCTCCATGCAAAGCAACTACGTGGAGCCACAGGTGAGAGCTGGGTGCTGGTAAAAATTGATACTACCATACAACCCCATACACCCCAGACATAGCTTACATGAAGAATAACACCTATTCTGAATTAGCTATTTAGAAATAAGGCGTGTTTAGACACTCCACTGCTGCTACTACCATACAACCCCATACACCCCAGACATAGCTTACATGAAGAATAACACCTATTCTGAATTAGCTATTTAGAAATAAGGCGTGTTTAGACACTCCACTGCTGCTATTTCAAAATAGCTCCTCACAAGGGCCATTCTAAGTTATTCCTCCTGGGGCTCTAAATCGAGAGAGCATGTTTACATTAGGAAAGCCTGCCTCGGACTAATTCTGAGGCATCCCTGCTGTGTAAATGTGCTATTTTGAAATAAGCTATTTCAGAATAACTATTCCGGAATAGCTTATTCTGAAATAACTGTGCAGTGTAGAGGTAGCTTTTAGGAGCAGGGCATAATCCTGAAGGGTGAAAAAAAACCTGAGTACCCTCATAGCTATTTCGAAATAAGGCACGTGTAGACGTTCCATTGCTGCTATTTCGAAATAGAATGGCCTTGGTGAGGGGCTAAGTCATTCCTCCCAGTGCCTCCTGGGGCTCTAAATCGAGGTAGCATGTCTACATTAGGGAAGCCTGCCTCAGACTAATTTTCAGGCTTCCCTTGCAGATGTGCTATTTTGGAATAACTATTCTGGAATAGCTTATTTCAAAATAGCCGTGCAGTGTAGACATACCCTAACTTGCATTGGGACTGTTGAAAAGAAGTGTTGGAGATCAACAAGCAGATCACATTGAGCTGGCCCTATTCTAGAAAAGTTTCTCAGTGGCCCTTGTGACAAAGGTTCTGGGGGTGTCCTCTGTTGATTTTGGAGGGGACCCAAATAGTGGTAGCTAGTTCTAAAGCACATGTCTCTTTAATATATTTTTACATAAGAACCACCATACAGGGTCAGACCAATGGTCCGCCTAGCCCAGTATCCTGTTTTCTGACATTGTCCAATGCCAGGTGTTGTAGAGTGAATAACCTAAACATTACCATGTGAGCCATCCTCTGTCATCCTGTCCCATCATCTGGCAGTCAATGGCTTAGGGATGTCCAGAGTACAGGGTAGTATTCCTGACCATCTTTGCTAATAGTCGTTGAGGGACCTATCCTCTATGAACTTATTTAATTCTTTTTGGAACCCAGTAATGATTTTGGCCTTCATAACATTCCCTGGCAATGAGTGCTATCAGTTGACTGTGTGAAGAAATACTTCACTGCTGCCTATTAATTTCATTGGTCAGTCCCTGAGTCTTGTGTTATATGAAGGAGTAAATAACATTTTTTTTCTCTACATCATTCATGATTTTATAGACCTCTATTATATTCCCTGAGTCATCTCTTTTCTTTGTAATCTCTCCTCCTATGGAAGCTGTCCCATGCCTCTAAGAATTTTTGTTGCCCTTCTCTTACCTTTTCTATTTCTAATGTAGTTTTTGAGATGCGACAACTGGCACTGCTGCAGTTTGTTGATGGGTACCTATGTAGAGGGTCTCTTCTGTTTTATGAGAAAAGCAGTTATGTTGTCACAACCAGAACAATATGCTATTCGTGAAATCTAGCAAAAAGAAACCTATGATTCTCATGTTACTCAATTAAATATGCCAAGTTTAGGCTGTGTTTGATAGGCCCAACTAAGGAAAGCACTCAATCACATGCTTACGTCCAGCACTATTCAGAAAAGCCCTTAAGAAAATGCTTAGTTTTAAGTGCTGCTTAATGGCAATTGACTTCAATGGAACTTACCACATGCTTAAGTGCCCTTCTGGAATAGACAGAATTTACTGAATCTGGGACATAAACAATACAAATCTTGTTCTGACAGATAAACTCAATGAACAACCAACTTATCCCACAACAATCTAATTTTGCCAAAAAGTATAGTGGCAATTCTTTTCTTATCCTCTTGATACATTTTCCCATAGTGTGAAATTTCATAAATGCTAAAGTTTGTGTAATTTTTTTGGTACATTATTCCCCACTCCTGCTTCTTAGCAGGTACACGTTTCTCATATGGATTTTTTTCATGGAATATGGATAATTCCTATAGACGTTAATTTGGCAGGCAGATTTCCCTGGAGGTCATTAATGTGCACACACCTATCTAGTTAGTACATGCTCACCTACTGTACCAAATGTCAAGAACCCAGTTCAGCAAAGCATGTAAACTCATATTTAAATCCATCCCTGTTCAGATAAGCACTTTATCACATGCTTCTCTGAATGAAGATGAATATCTGAATTGGGGCCAAGAGAAAATAGGAATATTCCACTAGCCTAAACAGTTAGATATATGCTGATATCATATGTATTTAGTATGTTGTACTCTCAGGGTACATCTACACAGCAGGGCAAAACTTGAATTAAGCTACGCAACTTCAGCTACGTCAATTGAGTAGCTTAAGTCGATATAGTTTACTTTGGCTTTTGGCGCTGTCTACACACAGCAGGAAGTCGAAGGAAGAACACTCTTCTTTCAACTTCCCTTATTCCACGTAAAATGAGGGTTACCAGGAGTTGTCAGGATGGAAGACATCTTACTCCATTTTGAAATAAAGGCTTGTAGTGTAGATGCGCACTATGTTATGTGTAGACAGCCTAAATGTGGTTAGAAGTGGTGGGTTTGGATAAAGGTAAAATTTTGATCCATTATTTCAATTGGCTCCTTTTGTTACATAAACACCCATAAGAGGTTTTTTTCCCTAGCACTTTCCTTGGATCTCTCTGGCTTTAGAGACAGGATACTAGAATAGGTCAAGAACATGACTGGGATGTGGGTGGCTGGGCCTAATGGTTAGAGCCATAAAGGTAGCCAGGTTTGTGGTTAGAGCAGAGTTGAACTGGAGACAAGGGTCAGGTCTGTGGGACACACAGGGATGTAGCTGAGAACTGAGCTAAGACTCAGAAGCTGAATGCTAGAGGTAATGGGCGAGCCGGAGACTGGTCAGGAACCAGAACCATAGGTTGGGGCCAGTGAGTAGCCTACCATAGCAATGGGAACAGCCATCTAAAGCAGGCCAATGAACTACTGTAATCTGGATGCACGTCCATTGAATTTTCTGTCTTGTTTCTCTTTATTTCTATACTACATGACTCCTAGATTTTTCTGATTTCAGGGCAGGTCTTATAATCTATTATTGCTTACTCCTATTTTTTTGCTCAACTCTGGCACAGCATTTACCTCTAGCTTAGTCCTGGTCTACTCTTCAAATGTATGTTGGTATAATGGCAAATGCTTATTGGATAGTCAACTAGTGACTCTACTAGTCACTTCCCATCCCTTGCTGCCTCTATCAGAGGCAGTAAGTGCGGGGGGGGGGAGGGAGAGCAGCACCTTTTCCGTGGGCACAGTGGGGTGCTGGTGGCGCTTCAACCTTTGAAATGTAGCAAGAGCCCAGCTACATTATGATCAAAAGCAGAAGTGCTGCGGGGAGCCTGGGGTGAGCTGGGGACTCAAACGTTTTCCTGCTGGCCCTGCGTTCCCTGCTTTTGAAATGTACAAGAGCCCTTCCAGGGCTCTTGTACATTTCAAAAGCGAAGCGCCTCAGGGAGCGCGGGGCCAGCAGGGGGACTGAGTGTAGACAAGCCCTTATATTTAGCATAAATCCATTTTTTTCTTATTTGCATCACATTCCAGCTGCCACGCTGATCTTCTGGTATCATGGTCCTTCATCAGGAAGAGCAGAAGAGGAGCTTTTTGTTTGTTCATCCATCAGGTGCTCTGTACCTTTTAGCATTGCTTTTAAGATACTAGGTTCTAAAGACAGTGAGTGAGGATTCCTTTGTAAAGCTGCTTCTTGACTCCTTGATTTTATGCACCATATAAATCACTCTTACAATTCCATGTCCCTGCTCTCCTGACCACAAAACAAGAGTGCCTCTCACCCACTCACATACCTTCTCCTCATTATTCTTTCCGTTGTTAACCCTTGTGACACAAAATCTTTCAGAGGAAATAGCTCCTGCATCACTAAGGATAAGTCTGGTAATAGAATCAATGGACCAATCCCAAAGTTTCTTTATTCAAGAAATAGTCTAATGCGTATCAGTGGGAGTTCTCCATGAGTAAAGAGTGAATAAGGACTTCAGATTGTGACCCAAGGAAACAGAAATAAGAGATTGGGAAAAAAACTATTAGTCTGTCTTATCCATCCTGCCACCAGTGTAAGATAGCTCCCTACAGTCTAGTTTTAACACTTTTTGCAGGTGTTATGATCCAAACAATAGGACTCCTCCTGTTCCTTTGAAAGAAACATTATTTTACACTCAAAAGGCCTGGTCTATACAAGGTTGGCTTAAAGTATGCAACTCTAGCTATGCAAAATGCGTAACTGTAGTTGGGTTATCTTAAGGCAATCTTGGCGGTATCCACACAGCAACTTCTCTTACTCCTTGCAGAAGGAGTACTGGTTGCCTGCAGGGGCACCCTCGCCTTTCGATTTATGGGTTTATGCTGAACCTGCTAAATTGAACACTAGAAGATTGACCTCTGGAGTGTCGAGCTTTTCGTAAGCATAGACACGCCCCAAGTGAGCCACCTGCTCAAAAGTTACCTTCATATTCAGTCAAAATTAATTTAAATTGTTCTGTGATGAACTAGTTACACACCTTTTGTAGAACTTTGAATTCCCAGGTTCTTGAATATGTGGGGAATTTGCCCTGATTATAGCAATTTATGGCCTGCCACTGATGCAACTGCACTGTCCTCATCTCCTAGAGCAGATATGAAAAGCTGTAATTTGCAGAGGAAAACCTGATCTTGTGGGAGGGCGGAGTGAGCATGGGTAAGGGCGGCAAACCCTCAGCTAGTATAAAATTGACATAGCTCCATTGGAGCTACACTGTTGTTTTGTGTGTGTGTGTGTGTGGTTTTTTTTTTAATATGCCAACTAAGGATTTGTCTTGTTTTCGCCAGTGAAGCCAGGCTGTTGTCTGGAATAAAGGGCACATTTTGATGGTAGGTGAGGTCTGAATTTGTTGTCTTGGACTGCAATAATTTTAATCCTCTAGGAAAAGGTGTCCCAGCAATCTTACAGGGAAGAATTCTTCACAAGACATTGAGGGATGTCAACATTAGAAAATACTCACTTAGTTTCATCAGGATTAATATAATCTCTCCCACTCAGTCCTAAATCACTGGTGACAGTTCAGGGCAAAATGGAAAACATCATAGTCTGAGGACACTTGCTACAGAATTCCCTTCAGCAATAATATTTTTGACATATTTATCTTAATTAGCAGCAGGAGAAGAGCAAGAGAGAGAATGGAGACAGAAAGTAAATTGAGTTTGAGCAGGATCATAATGCAGAGAGTTTTATACAATTCCAAATGCAGACTTTAGACAGAGTGAGAGAAATGAAATGCAGTCACCTAGATGAAAAGAAAAGAAGAAAAAGGAATAGTTTTCATATTTCTCCTTTACCAAACATTATCATATAACCCATTTGGAAAGCATCACAGTCTTTTTTTTAATGGTATATCTTCTTAAAAATGGATCAACCAAAAACAGCATTATTGGTTTTTCATTTCTCAAATAAATATATAAAGGTTGAGTAGATGTGAAATATTCTTTAATAATAAAATCAATATATATATTTACATTTGCAGAATAGACAGAAAAAGCTTGATTCTCATTTAAAACTATAGTAGGATTCTGTTCTAAGTAGGTGCTTGTACTCCCTTATCACTGTAGTATCTAAGGGCACATCTATACTGTGAGAAAGTTGAAACTACTATGGTCGATTTCTGGGCACCTGATTTTGAGAAGTCAAAGGTCCATGTCACCATGGGGAAGAATCGAATGTTGTCGGAAGTAATGTGTCCCCATTAGGGAGCCTACCGTCAATTCAGAGTGAGGCACCATGGGTAGCTTTGCAGTCTGGGCTATGCTTCTGGTGCCCACTGGGTCCAAAACTCTGTTGTGGCTGGTTAAAGGGACTCATGTCAACTAGGCGCTCCTTGAGTCCTTTGAGATAAAGGGGATGTTGGCATCTTTTTGTGCTCAGATTGCCCGTGCGGAAGCCAGAGCACTGTGAACATGGAGCGCAGTGTGCTGGAAAGCATCGTCATGCTCATGGGTGTCTTGGTGTGCTTCATGGTGCTCTGCCAGAAAGAGGACGAGGATTAAGCTTGGCATAGCATGGAGGGCCTTTTCCGGCAAGGCCTGGTGCTAATGCTAGTGCACCCACTAGTCAATCCTCTGGATATAGTGGAATGCTGGTTCTGGCGCCATAAGACAAGCTCAAACTGGTGGGACCACATCGTCATGCAGAGATGGGATGATCCGGAGTGGCTGCAGAACTTCCATATGTGGAACGCCACATTTCTGGAACTGTGTGAAAGGCTTTTCCCTGCCATGAGGCTCCAGGATACCTGCTTGAGACCAGATCTGACCATGGAGAAGTGCGTGGCAATTGCCATTTGGAAGCTTGCCATGCCAGACAGCTACCAGTCAGTGGGGAATCAGTTTGGAGTGAGGAAACCTATTCTATAGTCAGGGCTGTTCTCATACAAGTAGCCAAAGCCATGAATAACATTCACTATGCAGGGCTGTGACTCTGGGGAACATGGACAACATAGCCCTAACTGTGGTGGCACCATAGATGGCACACGCATCCCCATCTTGGCCCCTGAACACTGTGCCTTGGAGTACATCAATTGCAAGGGGTACTTCTTTGTAGTGTTCCATGTGCTTGTTGATCACAAGGGCTGCTTCACCGACATCAATGTGAGATGGTCGGGCAAGGTGCATGATGCACACATCTTTTGGAACTCCTGCCTCTTCCAAAAGATGCACTCTGGAACTTTTTTCCCTGACTGGCCAATCAGAGGCAGAGAGGTGGACATACCTATAGTGATCCTGGGCGACCCAGCCTACCCCTTGCTCCCGTGGCTCATGAAGCCCTACATGGGCAGCCTGGACCCCAGCAAGGAGGAGTTCAATAATAGGCCAATAATGTCAATAATTTGGCCACGTGGGACAGGCCATTCTGCTGTTCACAGGGTTTTTTTGATTTCACTGGGAGAGTAGTAGAAGTGGAAGTTCTGGCCAGAGTGGACAGCTGCGGGAGGCCTCCCAGAGGCCAATAGCATTGACTTTTCAGTAACGCTGCATCTCCATTAGCATAACTTCGACCATGCAAGCTCAGGAATAGCGTTACTTCTGGTGAAAAGAAGGTGTACAGAAATCTACTTCAGTGGCCCTTAAGGGCGCTGCAACAGGCCTGGCAGTGTGGATGCATCATTTAGAAAATTGCCTGTAGAGGACTAAGGTCGATGTAAAGTCCTAGGCCTGAGTGCCTTATAATAGCATATTAAGCAGTGTGACTGACAGCCTTGTGTAACCCTCTTGACTTCAGTGGAGTTACTCTTGTTTTACACCTGTGAAAGTTCAAGGTGACGCAGATAGAAATAGTTTAATTTTATTAATTCCCTACTTTTTAACATCTCCATAGTAGTTTAAAAAGAGTTCTAGATGAAATTTTTCAGCCAAACCTTTCTTTGGCAAAAAATGCAGATTTGGCAACACCAAAGATTTTGCAAATGTGTCAGTTTCAACAAGTTATGTCAATGGAAAAAATTCTGAAAGTAAAAAGCATTGGCATATTTGAAATGAAACCTCTCTCTTTTTCTATTTGAAGTGGCTTGTCGTTTTGATATGTCCTTCATTTATTATTTTATTTAATTTAAAAATGTTAAATGCTTGAAATTAAAACAATTCTTTCCAAATCTTTATTTTACCAAAATATTTTTAAAATTTTCATTTTGAGCTGACAAATTTATTTTTTGGATGTGCCAGTTAATGAAAAGTTAGTTACTAACGGCTTTTTTTATTAACATCCATATTTTAAGTTGCTGTGATTAGAGAAGGATAGAAATTAAACTGAATGCTGCTGTTTCTAGGTCTTCATATTTCACTCTTTATAATGGCCCATTTAGCTTAGGTTCATTAGCAAAATTAATGTTCTATACAAGAGAACAAACACTGCCTTTTTTGTGAAACCCGTGGAACATAATATACAGAGAGATAGGTACAAATAAAAAATGGAGAGCTATTGCAATGGAGCATACAGTGAAGGAATAAAGTATGCTTTGCAAGAGGTTGTGAAGGAAATGGGAGAAACCTGACAATTGCCTCTCCAATGTGTATATAATCACATAGCTCGTTTACAGACAAGAATGGCTGGAGTCCACTGAAATCAGAGAGTAGTCAAGATAAAGGATGCAAAAGTAGCATCAAACTGATCCTTCCTGTTTTTCTTAAACAAAAAAAGTGGCCCTCTATATAGTTTTGAAATATACCTGCAAGCACATTCAGAACTTTAAGACACACACCTTCAGCTATCTTAATTATGTAGCTGGAGTCGATGTATCTTAAATCAAGTTTCCGCACCATCCATGCAGTGGGAGGCCAATGGGAGCAAACACTCCCATGGGCTTCCTTTGCTCCTCACAAAAGGAGTACTGAACACCAGCTGGAGCTGCCATCAGCATTTGATGTAGGGTTCCATACTTGACCAGCTAAATCAAATGCCAAAAGATTAACCTCTGGAGTGTTGATCTTCCGCGTAGTGTAGATGTGACCTAATTAATTGCACTTGCGTGACCATGAACACTTGTAAACATAGTAATTGCATGGTTATACTTTTGTATTACTATCTGCCTTGTAATAGAAAAGTACGTTAGTCAAAGGTCAGCTTAAGTAATACTACTGCTCACTTTGATACTTCTCTTCTGTTCCCTCACTAACTGGATTGCCTTGGGGAGATGAAAAATATTAAAGTAATCTTTTTTCCCTGCTGCTAACTGTATCAGGTGCATTTTCCCTTTATTGACAAGCACCTAATAAGCTAAAATCTTCTCACTTTCATCTTTAAAGAAGTGTATGTTGAAGGCCTTTTGGATTTGCCCCTACTGTCACACACTTGGGAAACATGATACTCTAACCAACTTTTCCTTGGAAGACAGATATTCATTACTGCTACTCCTCCGACAGGAAGGCAGATGTTCACTGCAGAAATCCATCTCAAATTGACACAAGTACAGTAATAATCTTTGTGAAAGGCAGACTTCCCACAGAAAAGGACGTCATGAGACAGCTAATCCTGCAGCAATGTAGATTACTTCTGTATTAAAATACTCCCTCCCATTCCTTTACTCAGAAGTGGTAGTATTAGGCTGTGGTGTTCCATAGAACTAAGGGGTTGTAGTTTTTCGTAGAGGCTTGTGTAAAACTTTCATTTTCAATTCACATAGGTTCACATCTCTTTTTACATGCTACAACTCGCTGGAATCAGCTGGATTATGGGTTTTGTCTCAGGCCCTTAACATCTCGAGTTTTTGTCAGTGGGAAGTTCTATGTTTCATCTGCTTTTGCAATGAAACTATGTAGCCCACTGAGATAAGGGTTTAGGTTTCACAGTGGTAGTTGCTATATAAAATCCTAAACTGGAGGTTTGCATGGTTTGAACATGCCAGTGCTTACCAGGACTGAATGCCACCAACTCTATGGTTGTCACTTCATAGCCCTGGCACCTCTGGACTTGCTTCTTCAGTTACGGAAGTGTAAAAAAAAAAAAAAAAAAAAGCAGCTTGAGCCCCATCACCTAATTGCTTGAGTCCCAACACCTCTTTCATTACAAATTAAGCACTGTCATACACATGGCTTGCATGCCTAGGTTTACTTTGAGTCATACCCAGGCAATCTCAGAAGGACTGTGACATTTCTGATGAATTAACACTGAGTTTTGATTAACTGTAGTAGATGGTCACTTCCCTTATGCCCCCTGCATGGCCTGAGGTCATGGTATAGGCAGCTTGCTCTGCTTTCCCTCTTGGACTGTTCCCATAAAACTTGCTGGCCAAGTTTTTCTTGGTCAGCAATTGCCCTCCTTCAGGAATAGGTTTATTAATATAACCACCTGCAAATAAAATTCAAAATCACCAAACCAAAGTCCAATCCAAGTTCACACAACACAAGGTTTCTTTTCCTCCTCCAGTGCCTTCTTGACTGGGGCCTTTGCTGTCTCTCCCTTGCTTAGACAGAGTCTTTCTGCCAGCCCTCGCTGCCTAGTACAACTGCTAAGGCCTCAGGGCCTTCCCTGAAAGAGACTTTCCTCCCTCCCTCTGCAGAGTCTACCACAGCTTCCCACACTTACAGCATTGCAGCCAGCTGCTGCTCTTTACTGCCAATGATCTGATCTGTAATCAAGATTGTCTAGCCTGCTCCCTTAAGGGGTGAGAAACCTTATTAGAGTCACCCTACCAGCTCTAAGCCTGTGAAACATTTTTAACTGGGAGAGAGGAGAGCATCGGGAGAGGGACAAAAGCAAGTTACTGCAGCAGTGGTAAAGTTAATTTACCTTAGCTGGAGAACTCTCCTATTGCTTGAGAGATGGCAACAGATTTCAGTATTTCCAGCCATTGTATTGATTCCTAAATAGAGCTCTCATCCATTCCCTATACAGTTCTTCTGCTACTCTAAAGTCCTCCAGTCAACCAAAACATAGGGCCTGATTCTGTGAAACACTGAGCACCTTTCACTCTTCTTCAAGTCAATGGGACCCTCATTGCTAGTTTACAGGTTCCAGTCTGTTTTATTTTTGATACTTGCTAATAGCCTCTTCAAATATCTCTCCTTTCATACATGCCCAATGTTTCTTACGTTCCAAGGCTATTTCCGTTTCTGTAATTTCCCCATCACTTTAGCACTCCTTGTTTTGATATCTAGTTACCGTTGTCTCTCTGATAAATAGTTTTAATCTTATGGTGTCTCATTAGACTCTTTTACTTCCTAACTTGTATCTGCTTCAAATGTGACACGAAAAGACTGTTCCCTCCATCTTGAACTTTATCTCTTGAAAAATTTAAGCTTTTAAAAGCCACAGGATAGCACCTTATTGTATTTAAAGCCAGAATCTCAAGAAAGCCTTGTTACATATTTGTCTAGGTCTGCCTTTTGGATAGAATTGACTTCCCTTAATCACGTTAGTTTCCTGTCAGTTTTGTTCTTTGATCTGTGCTATTATTCTCCTCTTTCATTGTTCTTTAATAATTTCAACCAAGTTTTGTTTTGTTTTTCTAGATTTTTTGGGGGGGGGGAGGTAAATGATGCCAGTACAATTTTTGCTTTCCTTTTTGATCAACTCACCATGGAAGGAATCAGTAAAAATAACTTGAATTCTGTGTATCCATTTCTATCCTATATTTATTAGGTGACTCTTGTAGTCCCTTCTAACCCTGTGATTCTATGATTCCCTCTGAATATGACAAAGTTATGAATGTCAAGGCTATGAACCTACTACTCCATTGGCCTGAAACTTGTGCAGTTATTTGTGCCAGTACAAAGTGGGTGCGAACTACTATCATTTGAATTATGTAGCACTTTGAACCCACTTTTCCCTGGTCTAAGCAATAGAGCACAATTCAGGATGCTGGGGAATTGTGCTGTGTCCTTTACAAGTTAGCACTGGTGGTGGTGGTGGGAGGATCTATTGTGCAGGCCATTCACATATCATTAATCTATTTTGTTGGTGCAGAAGAATTGTTTATTAGTTTGACTCTTGTCACCTGATGCCCACAACTTGCGGAAAAGAGTTCAGCAAAAACATCACTTGTTTGTTTGTTTGTTTGTTTGTTTTGCCAAGGTTCAGAAATAGGGCTGCTTGGGACATAATACTTGAAACCGGTTTCTCGTGCAAAATGTCAACTTACGCAAAATTGGGTTGTTGGGTTTTTTTGTTTTTGTTTTTTGTATGCGATGTATTGATTACAATGAAATGTCTTCTTGAGAACATTTCTGAAGTGCAAGAATGTTCTTTTATGTTTGGAATGAAGAAGTTTGATTTCCCCCCGCCCCCCCAAACTGACTTGTTTTGAAATGTACTTTACTGCATATAAACAAAATAAAGGTCAAAATCTAAACAAAATATTTCAATTTTATCAAAACAAATGTTCCCTTTGATTTGAAACAGGTTTTTTCAATGGGGAAAATTAGCTTTTTGACTTGATTTGGGATAAAAATACCTGTTACAATCTTGAAAATGTTTGCAGGACAGCAAATGTATTTTCTGACCTGTTCTATTTTTAAACATTTTGAATGGATTTGGAGCTGGTTTTTGGCAGCCCTTTGGGAAATGTATGGTCTTGCACCACACATAGTTTCATGTGGCTTTGACAAAGGGAAAGTGACATGATTTAGATTCAGTTTTATCAGGAAATTTTGAGTTTCTCTCACTCAGAACAAACTGCAAAATTTGGTAGGTGAAAAGCCACATAGACTGAAACAAGTGAAGGAGGACTTTTGCAATAGGAAACTGTTGATTCACTCAGCTCAAATGTTTTGATAGATCCCTAACACAATATCTATATCCATATAAACGAACAAAATATTTTAAATGCTTGCACATTTAATTCCATTAATCTGCAGGAATTTGAGAGATGCTATCCAGTAACAGTCTGGATGATGAAGTGCCTTTACAAATTATATTCAATGATACTTTAATAGAATTGATTTAAGTGATGACTTAGATAAGCAGATTTTCAGTACCACCTGTATTGTGCTCCTAAATCATCCACTTTGTATTATATTTTATTATTTTATATAATATAATATATTATATATTATATAATATAATATATTTTCTTATTTTATATAATATAATATTTGTATTGTATTATATTATGTTATGTTCTTATGGTGTCACTATATATTGTCTACCTGCTCTGAAATTGGATCATAGGCAGAACATTGTTATATTTTTAACAATAAAATGAGAGTTAAATGATTACTGATATCTTTTGTAATTATATTAGACCTTAAATTTACAATGATATTGTTCCCTTCCCCATCTGTGCTCCCTCCCATAATGCACTATATTTTAACTGTCCAATTTCTCACTGTATTGTAGGTTATTGATTTATAGCTGTTTGTTCAGGTTGTGTTTCCATTTAATAAGTGGTTTGGTACTTGGGTTTCATTTAATTGCTCTACCTTAAGGTGGGGGGGGGGGGCTATCAAATGATTTCAAAAATAATCACAATCACGGGGTTAAAAATAAGTAGTTATAATTAATCAGTTTTAATCACATTGTTAAACATTGGAATATCAATTGTAATTTATTATACATCTTTTGGATGTTTTTCTATATTTTCAAATACTGATTTCAATTACAACACAGAATGCGAAGTATACAGTGCCCATTTTGCATTATATTTGATTACATTGTAAAAAAGGAACAAAAGAAATAGTATTTTTTCAATTCACTTCATACAAGTACGGTAGTGCAATCTCTATTGTGGAAGTGCAACATGCAAATGTAGAATTATTATTTTTTTGCAAATTGCACTCAAAAACAAATTGTAAAACTTTAGAGCCAAAAAGTCAAAGCATATAGGGGCACATGAATGTTCAGCATATCTGGCATGTAAATACCTTATAACAGGGGCTACAATGGTGCCATGCAAACTCCTGTTTTCACTATCATGTGACATTGTAAATAAGTGGGCAACATTTTCTCCCATAAATGTAAACAAACTTGTCTGTCTTAGCAATTTGCTTAACATGAAGTAGCATTGATTCGATGAGGTGAATTGAAAAATACTTTTCTTTTATTTTTTACAGAGTGAATACTTTATAATAAAATAATATAAAATGAGTACTATTGTAATTGAAATCAATATATCTGACAATGCAGAAAAACATCCAAAAACATTTATAACTAGCAGATTTACCTGGTGTTGCTCAGGTCCATAATTTGGGAGTGTATTTGGTTTCCTTATCCCTATAAACTCTGGCCCATCTTGGTTCCATCTCTTTCAACATTTGCTCAGTTATGTCAGTTTGGAGGACTGTACTTGATTTGGTGATTCTGTCTCTTTTCTGTTTTGTTTTATGAGAAGCAATCCTATTCCAGACTCATCCCATTCTCCTGGCACAACCAAATCCTTAAAGCAATATAAATTCTGATAAGAGGAAGCTGTATATCGGATTTGGTGGTCTTAGCGCTTACCGATCAGGAATAATTCTTGATCAAAGAGATATAGAAACTCTCTAAAATACATAGAAGATAAATGTCAATTGGTATAATAATTTTTAACAGTGAGACTAAAACTGTGATTAATCTCGACTCTTTTTTTATCGAGTTAATTTGTTTTATGTTAATTACATGCATTAATTGAGATTGACAGTCCTAATCCTTTTATTTCATATAAAATTATTACACATTTCCAACAGCATTGAATAAATATAAAATTATAAAATCTTACTGTAGTTTAATTAAGAGCACCTCAGCATTTTAACAGATATTATGGTAACTCTTGAGTTCTTGAACAGAAAGGCCCCAATTCAGCAAAGCTTAAACAAATGATCAATTTTAAGCATATCCTGACATCCCATGGTATTAAAGAAAAGATAAGAATACAGCTGTGCTTAAGCACTTGGTGTAATAGGGTCAGGCTTAAGAATGTGCTTAAAAGTTTTGCTGAACTGGGGCCTCACTGTACAGTTGACGGCAAATTCTAATGAACGTGGGGAATATGGTGTGAATCACACTAAACAGTTGCATATAAGTACTGAAAGGTGTCATGAATGCACACCAGTATTCTTCTGGAAACCAGATTTGGATATGGGGATTCCCCTCCTCCCCCCAGTGTTTTCCAACCCGATTAAGAATAGATATGAGGTGGGTGTGTGAGGCTGTGGAAAAAGATGACAGTCTCATTCGATTAACTCTATATGTCCATGGATATTTGGACAGTGACTCTTGTGATCATCTGCACTGTGATGTCTCCATAGCTATCCAGAGGGAGGGGGCAATTTCTTCTGTCTGGCCAGAGGATCTCTGTTCATGCATGAATACATGTAGGCCAGTGCTGGCTGGTGTTTAAGGCATTTAGTGTGAAATCTGCCCCTGAACAGGGAGCTTGTGCAAGGCCCTCTGCATTAAGGGCTCATGTGGCGCCCAAATGGTGCTGTGGGCCCCGCATTGGCTCTCTGCAGCAGAAAATTTCACCTGTGGCATGGTAAAGGGATCCCATGATTGCTGTAAACAGATTTCTCATTCAGAGTCTGGCCTTTTCATCACTGGCAGTTGCTCCATGGGGAGCCTCGTGTGATATCTTCACTGAGAAGAGGAAGGCTTTGTGCATAAATGGGAACTAATTCTGAAATCTAAAATCTCATCTCCCCAGCTCATTTCCATAATTACTCATGTGGAATGAAGTATCTCCGATATAATGGAAATGAAAAAAAGTGAAACTTTGTGTAACAAAGAAAGTTAATAGGCCTAGCTACAGGCTGACACAGCACTGTGGGCTTGATGCAAAGCCCATAAAAAGCAGCAGAAACGGACCCATGGATTTTAGGGGCTTTGGACAAAATAGGCCTTACTCTCTGTAGTTATTAGTGACAGGTGAATTAGAGGAACAGTCCTTTTATTTTAGACCAGATGTGGGGGCTCCCCAACCATAATTGCTCCATTAAGTTGTTGGTTGACCAGTGGATCCTCTAATTCTTTATTGGACTTTTTGTTTTTGGTGTATATATAAAATAATTTCTTTATCAAGTTTTAAGCTATTCATTCTAATTTTCCTTTTAACCTTCCTAATTTCTATTGCATGGTTTACCTGTCTTGGTTGGTATTTCCTTCTCTTTGCTTCACTTGAGCTGGAATTCCAGCTTCTCAAGGATATCCCCAAATAACCTATTAAATTTTTCCATACTGTGTGGACCCTGGAGTCAATGTTGGTATTTTTAGTGCATACACCATTATAGTATCTGTGAAGCAGCTGAACAATGGCAATCTGAGGTGCACAGAGAAATATTAGTGCAAACCACGGCTCGGATATATTTCATTATTTCCTTCTCTTCTTCCTGCACCTCTGTTTTTTGAATAGTGTTGCTCAGCCATCATATAATGCCCCATCATTTTGAGTGGAAAATAACCCAAGCAAAATTTTCATGGCTAATTGGTGAGTTGCATAGCTAATAGCAAGTGTTTTGATTTTAGTTGGTCTCTAATGTCGATGCTGTTATAGAAATTAATTAGTGTATGTGCATAAAATTACCTCTGTAAAATTACATTTCTTCCAGGCTAGGTTATGATGCAGATTAAATCCTATGGCTGTTATTGTAGTGTAAAATCAAATGTCAGCTTCAAAGCTTTCTCAGATAAACTTAGGAATCTTTATTTTATGGAACATTTAGGAAAGCTTTATTAAATACCCCACACCAAAATATATGGGGTTTCTTTTCAACAGGGGTGCCGACAGCCTCCATGGGCCCCTGGGCAAAGTGTGTGTGGGGCAGTGTGTGACTCCACGCTCCGGAAGGGGCAGGGCCCTGGCAGAAAGGGTGGAGCTGGGGGGCAGCCAGCCGTGAACACCACCTAGAGTGTACCACACTGATCCCAGGTAGCCCTCAGCACCACACGGAGTCCGGTGCAGCCTCTACTGCCAGTCCTGAGCCGTGCAGAACTTGCGGTGCTCTGGTGGCTATTTAAAACCCTAGGGCTCCACAATAGCAGCAGTGGCAGCTGGGAGTCCGGGGTTCCTTTGAATCTCAGGTCCAGGGGCAACTGCCCCTTTTGCCCTCCCATTGGCAGGCCTGCTTCCCAACTCCTTCACATCAATGGCTGTCGTACGAAGAGTGAAGAAAAATACATCCATGCCTGCAATGTTCTTCTTTCTCTGCTTTGCTATATGGTGAAATATTAATTATTTTGATACAACATTCATTAAAACTGTGCTCTTCCATTCAAGACTTTGAAACCAATGTCAGGGAAACTGAAAGCTCTTGTTTCAAATTCTCTCTCTGATTATCTTTCTTCTAATTGACTTTCAGTCATATCCAATTAGGTCTTAATTTCCCTCTGTAGCTTTGAGTCTGTCCATTTCTATTTTCTCCTCTTCTATCCAGTATCCATTTTTAGGCTCCATGCTGTAGGGTGCTGAGTGACTTTGAATTCCTGGTGATGCAAGCCAGTCAGCATTATGCAGGACCCAAGCTTTAATTGGCAAGATCATCAAGAAAAGATTATATCCTTCCTGGTGCTAAGTGTTTCCTGGGAGGTACTCAGCACTTTCTGCTTCCACTAGAGCTAATAGGAAATGAGGAAGCCCAGCCTTCTCACGATCAGGCCTGATGTCCCAAGTGGTATATGCGTTACATAATCTACAGTGAAGTAGGATGCAATATAATATTTATTTCCATCTGAATTGAGCAATTGAAATAACTGGATACTGGTTTTTTTCCATCATTTTTTTTCTAATCCAGGGGCAGGCAAAATATGAGCTGCTGGATTTGGCTTGTGGCCTAATGGAAGCCTCGGACAAGCTCCCTCTAGACATGCCCCTGCATGCCTCTGACAGCAGCTGTCTGTGGGGCCCATGTGCTTTTCTGAGTGCTGCTGTGATCTGGGGAAGGGGAAGGGGAGAAGCTTTGCACGCTGACCCCACCGCCAGCACAATCTCACAGCTCCCATTGGCCAGTTTCTGGCCAATGGGAGCTGCCTGGACCATGTTTTCAGAGTTGTTGAAGTAACCCTTCAGGGCTTGTGGTGCTGAGTAGTGTGTGAGGTGAGGCAGGCAGGAAGCCTGCCTGAAGGACTGGCTGGGCTGTTGTCTGGTAGCTGTCTAGGTAAGTGCCTCCCAGCCAAAGCCTGCCTCTGGAACCGCAGCCACTCCATCCTCCCAAAGCCTCTGCTCCTCCCTTGCATCGCTACCCCTTGTAACTCAAATCCTCTGTATCCCTGCTCCTGCAATTATACTCCATCCCAGACCCCACACCCTTGCATACATTCCTCCACCACGTCAGAGTCCTCTCTTGCACCCATACCCCCTCCTGGACTCTGCATCCCCTTTATACCCCTGCCCCAGGTCACAACTCCCTGCTTCGCCCAAACTCCCTCCCAGACCCCACATCTTCTCCATTAATATTGTGGAAGAGTGTGGCCCTTGACCGCTTACCAAATTCTTGGAGTGGCCCCCATCAAAAATTATTGTCCAACCCTGTTATAATTCTCCATTATCCACATCCTCGAATTCTGAACACTTATTTTTAGGCATGGATGTAGCTTTGCAAGCCAAGGTTTTCCGGATTCCTGTTAAGATGTGCAGATCATATTCAGAGCCAGCTGCATTGTATGAAAGGATGCTGTGACGGGGTATATTAACCCTGCACTGGGGAACAGGGAGTGAGCTCTGCTCTACTGGGTGAAAAAATCCCTCCCCCACAGCCCTGCTGGGCATGCTTGCGGTGGAACCTGGCTATAAAGAGCCCTGGGGCAGCTCAGTCGGGGCTGACCGCTGACAGGGAAGGAGTCTCTGGGATACCTCTGGAGAGAAGGAGCGACCAAAACTTCCAGCAGCAGTTCAGCCAAGAGCTACTACTTGCAGGGCCAGTGGACGGCGGAGAGGCGACGGGAGAGACAGCTGGCGGACCCAGTAGGAAGTAGCCCGGGGTGGGGAGTGACCCTAGAGCACCGAGCGTGTTGCAGCTGGATTCCCTGCTGAGCATGGCAGCAGCCCCAGCCACTGCCTGCAGGTCCCTGGGCTGGGACCCAGAGGAGTGGGTTCCCCTACCCCCCCGTAGCTGGCTTGCGGGGCCTACACTCCTGTGAACTAGGCCTCAGGGCTGTATTAACCCTGATATAAGGCACTGCAAATGGACTTAGGCCAGTGCGCCATATTAACCATAATATAAGAGACTGGGGAACTAACTTTGGCCAGTGGGCCGTATTAACCCTGGTATAAGGGACTCGGTAACTGACTTTGGCCAGTGGGCTATACTGTCTCTAGCGAAGCTGGGGGGGGGGAGGGGACGGGAGGAAGGGCCACTGGTCAGTAGACCTTATTTGCTGTTATAAGGACACCCGGAGTGGTTTTTGCAGGGACGCCCTATTACTTCCCCTAGAGAGGAACCCACTTAGAGACCCCAGCCGACAGTTCGCAAGAGGGTACTAAACTTGAGGAGCCTTCCAAGGAAGGTCGCCCCTCAACAGAATTTGGAAATGTAACGTACAGTGAAAAACTGTTCTTTTTAAACAAATAGACCAGGAGTTTAAGTACCACAGTATCTTATGACAGATGGTCTCCCAAAAGTTTCTTTCTTGATCCTTAGCCTGTGTTGGTGTTTTGATAACAGTTCAAAATGAAGTGCATGTTTTGAAGGGTTTCTGATCTGTGGAAGACAAATGATTTAACATCTGATGTTCACTTGTTTAGTGGAAGTGAAAGATGATTTAATTGCTGGCAAGTCAGGATGATTTTACACACTGAAATATTTGTGAATATTTATATTGTATGCTCTAAAGCATGCTCTCAAATCTTTGGGGGCAGGGATGGGTGGCATGAAAGGATTTCTATTTCATATGTATGGATCACTATTCCATTGGAGCAACTTTAGATGAATATATGTACCATAGTGGTACAGTGTGTGTATGGGCGAGTCTTCACTACAAAATTAAGTCAATCTAAGTAACATTCACAGCCACCGCCATAATTAAATCACTTTTGTATACTGTGGTCCTTGTGTTGGTGGTGCTTGTCCTCACCAGGAGCTTGCAGAGCCTTGTGGGGTGGCTTCTGAATGCTAGCAACAGACATTGTAAGCAATGCGGCATCTGTTCCACTGACACTGTCGACCTAACTGCATTGACCTAAGCCCTACACCTTTTCATAGAATGATAGAACTGGAAGGGACCTCATCAAGTCCAGTCCCCTGCCCTCACAGCAGGACCAACCACCAGTGCCCACTCCAGTGTCTCTCGGCCCCCTTCCGGGGGGGGGGCGGGGGAGGAGAGGGTTGTTTATCAGTCTCTATGCTCTGGGGTCCTCCCCTCCCAGGGAACCCCCAATTTCCCTATACCCACCTTGCCTCAGTGACCCACTTCCAGTCTTCATCTAGCCCCTGCCACGGGGCAAACTACAGTCTGAAATGGCCACTCATCATTGGCAAGGGGGCGGACCTGCTGCCTTTGCCTATCCTGCCGCCTCCCCACAGCTCTAGCACTCTGAGTCCTTGCTTCCGGCCCTGCAGGCTGGGAGTGAGGCCAGGCCAGAGCTCCCCCACCCTGCCTGCCTTTCCCCAGCGCTGCTCTGTCCCAGGAAGCCCTTCCCCCCACCCCCTGCCAGCTTCCCTGCCAGCTGGGTCCCTCCTACTCCCTAGCTAGAGCGAGAGTCTCGCTCTTCCTCCCTCCGGGAGCCCTTATTTATATAGTCCCTAGCTGGGCCCTAATTGGCCATATCTGCCTCAGCTCTAGGCTTTGCTCTCCCAGGGCTGGGCTTTACCCTTAAAAGGGCCAATATGGGGCAGACACCCCACCACACCCTCCCTATTTGGTATCTTCTGTAAATTTTATAAGCATATCCCATTCTATTGTCCAAGTCACTAATGAAAATATTGACTACAGGTTGAAGCTCTGTAGTTCAACTCTCTCAGGTCTGGCAACATCTGTGGTCCGGCATGATTTTAGTTGTCCACTTATCATGGGTTTGGCCAAGTTTCCTGTGGTCCTATAAAATGTATTTAAAGCCACCAGTCCTGGCTCTCAGTGTTCTGTGCTGTTATTTGGCTCTAATTTACCCCTAAATGTCTTCTAAGAGACCAGCAAACAGTGAAAGTCCTGGAAATGCTTCTAAGTGAAACCATGGGGTTTTTTTTGTGCTTTGTTTATTTCCTTGTGCCAATACAGTAAAATTGTGTAACAACAACACTAACACACTGTTATGAAGAGAGCTGATCAGACTGGGTAAGAGTGTATCTGCACACTCATAAATTATAAAGCAGCACTGCAAGTAGTGATCCATTTATTTGCCTTGAAATAAAAATAAAGAGACTCACTGCAATTTTAATCTGTAGTACTAGACCCAGGATTGACTACTGCGAGGCTCCGCTAGGTGTGTCATCTCTGTTTGAGTGAACCACTGATAACTACTCCTTGAGTAGTCTTTCCAGTTTTTCATGTACATTATAGGAATTTCATGAGGAACACATTTCCTTAGTTGGCTTATGAGAATGTTGTATGGGACTACATCAAAATCCTTATTAAGCCCAGGAGGCATCATGTCTACTGTTTCTCCCCTATCCACTGAGCCAGCGACCCCATCAGCGGGAGGAAATTAGATTGGTTTGTCATGATTTGTTCTTGACACGTTCATGCTGGCTATTCCATATAACCTTATTATCCATTAGGTGCTTACAAACTGGATGGTTTAATAATTTGTTCTAGTATCTTCCCGGTATCAAAATTCAAATGGCTGGCCTATAATGTCCAGGAGTCTCTTTGTTCCAGCTTTTACAGATGGGTATTAGGTTTCCCTTTCTCCAGTCCTCTAATTTCTTATGCTTCCTCTGAGTTTGTAAATGGCCACTTGCTACTAGTTCGGAGATGGCTTCATCTAGTTTCTTGAATATCCTAGGATTAACTTCAATAGGCCCTGTCAACTTGAATACCTCCAGTTTATCTAAATATTCTTTAATTTGTTGGTTTCCTAGTTTCATTTATATTCCTTCTGTCTTGTTGCTAATAGTGTTAAGTACCTTGTCACCACTAATCTTCAGGCATGAAATACCATATCCTTCTTGATATCATCGTTCTCTTTCCCCAGCAGGGAGGGGACCTATACTTTCCTTCATCTTTCTCTTGCTTCTAAAGTCTTTAAGAATCTCTTCTCACTGCCTTGTGGGTAATTCATTTGGTGCCTTAGCCTTTTTGATTGTGCCTTAGCCTTGCACTAATTTCCCCTTTTTGTAGAATTCCTTTTTGAATTTCAGGTCATTAAAGAGCACCTTCTCGAGCCATGTGACCTCTGACTATTCTTCCTGTCCTTCCTCCTCATCAGAATAGTTGACAATTGGATATTTAATATGGTCTCCTTGAGAAACTATTACCTTTCCTGAACTGCTTTTCCCCATGGGACCTTGCCTACCATTTCCATGACTTTGTTGAAGTCTACTTTTTGGAGTCCACTGGCCTTATTCTGCTACCCTCCTTCCTTCCTTCCATCAGAATCTTTAAATCGTGGTAGTATGATTGATTTCACCCAAATTGCTTTCCACGTTTAAATTTGGAACCAAGTCCTTCCTGTTGGTCAGAATCAGGTCTAAAATGGCTTCATTTTATGAAACAAAATGTTGTCCCAAAAAGTTGTACAAAAGAAACGTCTTAGAAAATTTTTTTGTTATGATATTACTTTTACTTTGGTGCAGCGTGTAGTCATTTTGTCCCATGAGCATCCTGTCAAGGAAGTACTCATACTCCTGAATGTTGCTCAAGTGAACTACCTCCTTTTGCAACTTATTTATTGATGGACTTCACCAAAAGACATCTATCACTCAGGTTACTTATGTCTGCCTGATTTTCATCAGTGGGAACACTCAGGCCACAATCCCCGTAAGTCAAGACCAGGTCTTGGGTGGAAGATTCCAGGGTCAGGATTTTTGTCTGGTGGGGGCTGACGGATGTGTAGGCAGAAGAGCTAGTGGTGGTGTTAGCGACCCACCATTTTCTTCCCATTGCAGGTTCTTCCTTGTAGGGTTCCTGCAAGTTAAGGAAAAGAAAACGAAACTACCTCTCCTGTCCTTCCCTTCCCCCTAACTGCCCTTCCTCCCTGATTAGGAAGGAATGTATAGTAAATTGGATTGCACATTAAACAAAGCTGAGTAGGCTATTAATGGGAAGTTACTGTAGGGTGCAAGAGAAATAAAACTATAGAGTAGTCATGAAAGCACAACTAAACTGAAAGAAAAGGCTTGTGCCTGATAAGTCCTGGTTTAATTCACTAAACATTGGCTTCACTAGGCACAAGAAAGGAGAAAACATCTCCTAGGCAGAATTTTTTTAATACTTTACTCAACTTGAGGCACTATTGTACTGTACAGTACATCAAATATATGTTTGCCAATAGACTTTATTAACCTATTAAATCAGCAAGATGAAATAGCCACTTTGTTCTGTTTAATTTAAAATAATAAAACTAAATAATTGTGGCTTCATAATGTAGTCTCATGTTAGAAAAGAAAGTCTTTATAATTCAGTATTAGAATTTGTTCTGGTGTTACACCCCTGTGTTTAAGTATGTAACAGTACATAAGGGTCTAGGCTTATGTTGGTGCATTATTTTTAATTAAATTTGAAATAATTATATTAATGAAATGTAAAGTCTGAATTCAGATGCACACAACCAGAATATGAAAATGTTGATGCTTCTCAAAGAAACAGTCAGTTAAGTTACATATATCCTACATGCAGGTGACCTTGTTAACCCTGATCTTAACATTTGATGAGAACCTTAACTGTTTTATTGTTGTAGTTTATAAGACCATCTAGTCTGACCTCCTGCATACCAGAGGCCATAAATTTTGACCCAGTAGCTCCTATGCCAAGCTCATGATTTAATTATTGTAGGTGATGGAGAATCCACCATATTCCTAGGTAAATTATCCAGTGGTTGGTTCATAGTTCCAATTTTCCTGACATTTACATTAATAACCTTAATCCTGATTATCTTGTGGCAGTGAGTTCTAAAAACCAATATTTGATATCAAGAACTTAGCAGGATTAATAAATCAATTAGAAGTTTATAGGAGTAACAAGAATATCCTGAAATATAATAATGATTTTAGATAAAAACTAGACCATGTTTTTGGAGAGAGATACATCCTGAAGCTTCAAAAACTAAGCCAGGCTGAAATGTAGGCGGTTGGAAGAATTTTTCCTGGTGGGCAGGTTATTCCACAATTTCCTACAATTGAGTTTATTGCACCTTTCTTCTGAATCATCTGGTGCTGACCATTCTTGGAAACAGGATGCTGCCTGGAGTTTATAGAGCACTAGTTGGATGCAGTCTGGCAGTTTCACAGGTTCATATGATGTATGGCTGTGGAAGCATGAAACTAAGTTTTCCGTACTCGTTGTAGTTATTCAGGAGGGGTCAGGATTTACTGCTGTGGCACCTGGACAGGTCTCTGGCTTTGCTGATGATGATAACCAGAAGGCTGCTTGCGTGTGTGCTTGATGATGTGCGCCCAATGACCACCGCAGACCCCAAGAGAGCTCCCCAAAGACCACAAATCGGATAAGGATCGAAGGTGCCTAGCCAGGTTTACTGTTAAGTGAAGTACAGTAATAGTTGTCAGTAGACTCTGCTGAATCACTATACACATGTACTTGCAACAATGGCCTCAGCTCAACCAGTGGGAAACTCCCACTGCCCCCTGGCTGGACAAAAACTGTCCGCCGAAGACACCGCTTTATATACAGGTACCAACAAATTACACATCGCTGCTGACATGTCAGGTTGCCACCCTCTTTCATTGGCAGGTTATCACCCTCTGACGTGATTTAGATACCACCCATCGCCCTCTACCTCATGCTCTGATTAGATCAACTCTATCCATCATGCTGTCATTTTAGACCCTTTCCTGAACCTGGGTCAGTATCTGTGAGGCATGAGTACCAAGGTCTTTTTTAATGAGGTGGTGGTACCATGTGCTTTCAACTTATGACAGGACCAATTACTGTTCTACACCTGGACCTATTACCAGTTAGTGTTTTGTTCTCTCAGCCCTTTTCGTGCCAAGTTCTGTGAGCAGGGGCCTGCCTCTTGCTCATATCTTAGCTTTGCTTTGTTAGCCATGTTTTTTTTTTTTTCCCATTGTTAGTTAGGCCTCAGGCCTCAAACCAGGCCTGTGCTACATGGGCTTTTGTTTTAGGCCTTCATCTTACTACGCTGGTGTTGGTTTATGTCTTGTGCAGTGACATTTATATCCAAGGAAACTGTTTAAAACAATATTAAATTGAGTGTTTTGTTAACAGGGAAATAGGAGAGTGGAAATGAGTGGGAAAGTTGACCCAGAAATGAAAATGAGTAGGTACAAGAGGCTCATGAGAGTTGGTTTGGTCCATAAGAGAGACAAGGCCAAGCTGCTAAATTAAGAATTAAATCCAGATTCAGAATCCAAGATCCTGCCCCAAAACGTAAAGGTGTTTAGCTCCTTTCCCAGGTAGCATCAACAAGCTGTTGTCAGCAATGAAAACAAAGACCTATAGTTTTGCATAGAGTAGCTACAGATTGTGCTTAATTTATGCTAGGGCTGAGCCCTGGCACCTCATGACTTGGCAGTTCTGAGCCCTCACACCTCTGGACTTACTGCATTAGTTATGAATGTAAAAAAAAATTGCTTGAGCCCTGACATCTTTCATTGCAAAGTAAGCACTGGACAGAGATGAATGAAAGCTTGGTCATCCCACTCATGTGCCCCTGCTTTCTTCTGGAAGGTTATATTCCATCTCCAGTAGTAAGCTCTGTCACCAGATTTGTCCAGTACTTGGATCTCAAAGACATTGCCTGCAAGAGTCTTTCCTATGATGGTTTGTGATGGAATGTGTATGTTTGTCTGCTAGATACTGAGAGCACCATTCCCTCATGGACACTGAACAGCTGTCAGATGATGATAGCTGTGAGGGTTGGATCATGCAATACAATGAATGAAATACAATTCCCTTTAGGAAAATATTTAGGGAGTCAGTACAGAGCTGTACCCCTGCATCTGGGGATCCCTTGTGTTCAGTGCATAGCAATTAATATTCCCTCCAGTCTTTTCCATCTATGTGTGCATTTTTCCATCCATGTGTGGAATAAATTTCTGTGTGCGCTGAGACACATGCAAATGGACACCACTCAGAAACAAACAAAAAAAGCTGTGGATGCTCTGCTAATCAGCTAGGCATCATTTGAATCTCTCTTGAGGTGGCTGCACAAGTGCATATCTTAGAGAGCACTGATGATGCCCCTGTAATGGACCATGGAAAAGTCCTCCAGGCGGCTAGAGTGGCTTGGAGGCAACCAGCCAATCCAGGGCCAGGAGGGACTATATAAGAGGGAGCTGTAGGACTAGAGGCAGCTCAGTTACAGCCAAGACCTGGGAGGGAGAAGGACTGGTTTGGCTGGCTGGCAGAACCAGGGACAGCTCCCATTGGAGGGTTGTTGAGAATGATGAAGTGAGGAAGAGCCCTGAGGTAAGGGCCCTGAGGTCAGGGCGAGGACTTGTCTCTAGTCAGGGAAACCCTGGAGGCACCGTTCTCCTTCAGAATGAGGCAACAAACTGAGGGAACAACACTGAACTGACAGACACCCTACAGAAGGCTCTGGGATGGACCCCTCTTAGGTGTATAACCAGGAAGGGGTTGTGATGTCACATAAGGTTATGTGACTCTGGCGGAGGGCTGAGAAGCCAAAAGGCTGAAGATTGAAGGCAGTGCAGGAACCTGCTCTCGGCCGAATGGAGGCATTTGTGTGAAGTGAATGCCAGCCTACCCCTTTGAATATCCAGCGTGAATTCTACTTGTTGGTACATAGAACAGCTGCAGTTGTGCTCAGCTCTTGAGCAGAAGTGGCTTCTTTCATTTTTATCATTGCCTTTTAGAAATGCAGTTTTGCCTTTGTTATTGCTGGTCTGGATAGTATTTATTTACACTATGCTCTAGGGCTTGAACCTTCCAGGTGCTTCCTGCAAGACTGTTTTCTTGCTATATCTAATATATAAAGAAGAATGTTTGTATGTTTGTGCTCTAATAACTTGGACACTATGGATATGTCTACACTACATGGCTCCGTCGACGGCGCCATGTAGATTACCTTTGTAGACATAGGAAAATGAAGCGGCAATTTAAATAATCGCCGCTTCATTTAAATTAAAATGGCTGCCGCGCTGTGCCGATCATCTGTTTGTCGGCACTGCGCTGTAGTCTGGACGCTCCGCAGTCGACATCACAGGTATTTGTCGACCTCCCTGGTATGCCTCGTGGGATGAGGTTTACCAGGGAGGTTGACAAATGCCTTTGATGTCGACCGCGGAGCGTCCACACTACAGCGCTGTGCCGACAAACAGCTGATCGGCACAGCGCGGCAGCCATTTTAATTTAAATGAAGTGGCGATTATTTAAATTGCCGCTTCATTTTCCTATGTCTACAAAGGTAATCTACAAGGCTCCGTTGATGGAGCCATGTAGTGTAGACATACCTTATAAGACCTACGGAGCATACGGAGGCCCCTCTTCAATACTGCGATTGGCTCGGGGCCCAGTGGCCGACCAGTGGGTGGGAGGGTTGCTGCCAGGGCTTGCTCTAGGCGGAGGAGGCGGGGCTGTTCTTACCGCTCAGCTGCCACTTTAAAAAAAGTCCGGAAGGAGGTGCATCGGGGATCCAGAGGTGAGAGCGGGGGGGGGGGAGGCTGGTTTGGGGGTGCTGGACCGTTGGGAACGAGTGGGGGGAGGGCAGGATTGTAGGGGGATGAAGGAAGTGTGGCTGGACAATCGTGCAGAGAGTGAGTGAGAAATAAAGCCCATGGTGGGGGGGGGGTCTCCTTTGAGGGGCACTGGCCCAAGGGGCAGCACTGGATGATGCTGGGTGGGTGAGAAATTAATCCAAGGCGGGGGGATCCCTCAAATCCGGGCACTGGTCCTGGGTTTGATACTGGATGATCCTGGGGTGGGTGAGAGATTCAGTCCATGGGAGGGGCAGCTGGTCAAGGGGGTGGTGCTCATAGTTTCATCAAAAAAGATGGGAGAAGAGTTTGCGGTGTCACCTTGAAATCTCTCAGATTCAGTAGGGCCAGCCCCATTGATTGAGGCATCCCTATACTCAGCTCTTGGATGAGAATCTGAAGACCCAGCATGCCTATCCCCTACTCCCCTACCAAAAAAATTAGCTTCTACAAAGATAATTAGCAAAAATACCATCTGATAGGAAGCAAAACATTGCACTATTGAAGAGGGGCCTCCATATGCTTCCAGCAATGGTGGGGAAACAAGCCATGGTGATTTGAGGGGCTCTCCCTTCCACTGTGCTTTTAATGGCTCCAAGACTCATGACATGGGAAGAAAACAGAGACATAATTTCTATTGTGACTTTTGTATCTAAGTTTGCCAAGTCAGATAGCTCTGATTCTCAATGTTGCAATGCCTCTTTTTTGAGACAGAGATTTTATTTTATGCAGCAGTAGAAAAGCATGGGGTCTGCCATAATGGCCGGATGTCAGGCACTGGCAGCTGCGGTCTGGCTGGAGGCTGTCAGGACCAGCTTCTGCTTTTCTAAATTTTGTTCCTCCGGTTTCCCGGGCAATGCTGGGTAAGTCCAGCTAGTTACTAATAAAGAGGCTAGATCTTGCAACCAGTTGCTCTCACAGGTGGATCCCTTGACTTCAGGAACAGCTACTCATAAGGACTCCCACATAAGTAAAGGCTCCTAGGGTTGAGCTCTTTTTCTCTAGACTATATGGCAGTGGTCACCAACCAGTAGATCGGGATCTACTGGTAGATCTTGGAGCTTCTGACAGGAGATCTTGACTGGTTTGGCCAAAAGGCTATCAAGCCCAGCACTTCAGCTGCCCCCCACAGACTCCTGCACATCTCCTGTTCTTTGCCTTGGAGCTGTCCCCTCAGGAACCTCCTGCTTGCTGTGCAGGGCAGGGGAGACAGAGGAGGGGTGCTGATGTCAAGATGCCTCCTCTCCCACCCTGTATCCTATCTCCACAGAGCAGAGAGGGGGCACAACAGGGCTTGGGAGGGAGTTTGTTGGCTGCTTGTGGGAGTGGTGCAGGGCCAGGACAAGGGTGAGCCTGCTTAGCCCCACTGCACCACCACCCAGGAGCCACCTGAGGTAATCAGTGCCCAGCTGGAGCCCAAAACCATACCCCAGTCACGAACCTCCTCCTGCAACCCAAGCCCCTGCCATACCCCGAGTGCCCCTGCATCCAACCACCTCCCACAGCCTGCACCTAGATCTCCCTCCGGCATCCCAACTGCCTGCCCCAAACTCAGCTCAGAGTCCCTCTCTGAATCCAAATCCCTTAATCCAAGGCCCGAGCCTGCACCCCAACCCATTGCCCCTGCCTGGTGAAAGTGAGGGAGGATGGGGGAGGGAGGGAGGGAAGGAGGATGGAGTGAGCAGGGGCGGGGCCTCAGAGAAGGGGCACAGAGGAGGCAGGGCAAGGTTTGAGGTAGATCTTGGATTGCACTTCAATTCAAAAAGTGATCTCATGCTTAAAAAGGTTGGAGACCCCTGCTATATGGTAAGTATCATTTAGTCTGTCTCTTTACTGAGCCAGTCCAGACTACTTGATGGTTGGACATAATATTTAAATAGTAATAAAAATAGTATATAAAAGTCAAGTGTGTTTTATTCCATTGGTGTTTATATAGCTTTGGGTTATAGAATTGTGGGTAGAAAGAAAAGTTGGTAAGGATAAACCTTAAATCCCTGTGTGTGAAAATGTAGATCTACAGTACAAAGTCTCTTTATATTAACACATTCAGCAGATGAGAATGTGGCATAAAATATTCTGGTCCATGTCTTTGTTAGATGTTTAATTGGATAATTTGTTAGTGTACACGGATTTTTTGATTAGCGATTTCATGCATTGGTACTCTAGGTCCTTCTGAGAAACCCTAATTATGTAAGGAACCCGATTTTGTTTTGAGTACTTTTGATTAAGAGTTGGGTCTATCATGGCTACAGATAATTTATGACTCATCCTTTTCTCTTGTGATAGAGAGAATTATGCCACTGTCTCTGCTCTTATGGAAAATATTTCACTTTTCCAGACCTGTTGGGACTATTGAAAAAAGGTAAATATTTATTTTAATGGTTTTTTTAGCGCAATAAGCCTCCTACACAAGGAGATAATGAAGCATTTTCCATACTGTTTTCCCTTTTCCAAGCTTTAGGGACCTGGTTTCCTTGCCAGCTGTGCAAAAATATTCAGTCAGGGATTTGTCTGTGACTGTCAAAGAATAAGAAGTGATTGTTACTAATGAGCTCTCTGCGAAGTTGAATCCTCCCAGTACTGTTGACTGTGCTGTTTGTAGATTAGAACTAAATGAGCAGCTATTGGCATGTGTTTTTTGTTCTGTTTTGTTTTTGTTTGAGAGTATGGAGCTGTATGGAATGGCAGGAGATGTTGGGGAAGTGTCAATTTGCAGGATATTTCCTCAATTGTTTCTTTGTGTTCCCCTCTCCATGGGGTTTTATTCGAGTTTCAAGTTTAGATGAGCTGGTAACTCAAAGCAACTCAGCAGAAGACACCATATTTTATCTGGTTTTGGCCTTGAAACTATTAATTCCCCCCTGGAACTTGTAAGAACAGGAAGGGCATTTGCTCAGATTTGAGGTAAGGTGCTAGGATGACTCCAGTGTTTGGTTTGCAGCAAAGCCAGAAAGGTCTGAAGATATTGGTTGCCTTTGTTCTAATTCAGCTTTTCTGAAGAGAATGCATAAATTGCCTTATTTTTAGGATACAGTTTTTTTCAGTGCTCATCAATCAAGTGAGTTGCCTTTTGATGAATTATTGCTTGTCTTACGTTTCAGTTTGTTTGTTGTGTAGTTTTGTTCCACAATTGCCTCTCTCTGACCTGCTCCCTTGACACTTTTTAATGAACCTATTTTCTTAAAACACTTGCCCAGGGAGTGAGTGTATTTAGTTGATATAGTGAGAAATAGATGTGTATATATTTTTCTGCATTGCTATTAAGATTTTTTATTTACTTATTGAAGTAATGAACATTTTGTGACTGCAGTTTGTTAGTACAGTCCCAGATGCATGTTCCTTTCGAAATTCAGTATGTATGACTATAGAGTGGCATAATTCTGGTGTTTCTTTTAAATGCACAGAGCCTAATCCTATTTTCGTTGAAGCTAATGGCAAATCTTTCTTTATGCCTACACTTCAGGTCCTGACTCGTGTTTCTACATTATCTCTCATTTTCCCCAGCTGTTTATATCATGCCCATCTCTGTGGTATATGAGCACTTTACTAGCTTCCACTTCTACAGGACTGAACAGAGACTTGCACCATAGAATTGAAGTCAAATAGGATTCTATAGAAATTACTACTATGTGAAACATATATTGTTACCTATATCCAGGCCTGATGATGGTTGGAGGGGAGGGGGCAAAGAGGGCAGTTGCCTTAGGGCCTGGTGATTTTAATGGCCTGGGCCTCCAGCCCACTGCCACTGCTACTATGGCAGTGGTGGCAGCTGGAGCCCTGGGCTCTTTATAATCGTCTTGGGTGTGACACATGGCATGCCCCACAGCCCCACATGGCAGGGGAGCTGACAGCTTCAAAGTGTGGGGAGGTCTGATTCTGCAACCTTGGAAGGGGCGTGGCCTCAGTTTGAAGGGGCAGGGCTAGGGCCAGGGGTGGCAGGGCCAGAAGTAGCTAGCCATCAGTGTCCAGACCATGGTGCTGGGGCACTCCCAGCCTCCAGCGCTTCATGGAACACTCCAGAGCTCCAGTGGCTATTTAAGGGGACCACGGTTCTGGCCACTGCACTGGGCCCCAGGGCAACTGCCCCTTATGCCTGTCTGTTGATGGGCCTGCTGGCGGGGGGGCACCGTGCCATTGGGGGGGCACTGGGGGTTGGCTGCCCCAGTCCTGTCCCTTCTGCCTTAGTCCCTGCCCCTTCCGGGAGCGTGGAGCCACCCCCCGCAACATTACCCTGGGCCCTGGCAATCCTATTGGCTCCCTTGCCTATATCCACAGGTGTTTGCAGGAGCAGGGTCTAAGAAACCATACATTTCTAAAAGTAGGAAAAACAGTGTAGACTTTTTTTTTGGACAGCTTTAAGAGAACTTCCTGAAAAGAAATTGGGGAAATTTCACAGAACTGTAAGAAAGACCTTTTCATGTAACAAAACAAAAATGCACACAAGCTTTTAATTACATTAAATGTCTGGTTCTCAAAATATAAAAAAATAGTATGAATCCAGATGTCAGTTTCTATGAGGCTGGTTACCTGTAACACTTCCTAAGAAAACTACACAGGGCAGTCCTCTTTTCTTAGACTGGTTTACAAACATTCAGTGAAGGAACTGAATGGAATTTAAAATATCCCCAGTAAGGGCAGAGTTTGTAGTCAAGGGGCCAGATCGTGCAAAGATTGAATTGTTAGTAAAATTTTACCTGTCCTAATTACTTTGAAGGATCTGGGCTGAAGCTAGTATTAAATGAAAGAAACAAAGGGATTCCCCCGCTCCCCCGCTATTTAAACAACAACAAAAAAAAAAGGCAAACACACACCTCAGGACACAAGTAACATAGAAAAGAGCTGAGATTAACGATTCAATATGAAATTCTCCTGTTCAGCATGGTTCTCTAGAACCAATTAGTCAACACTTCCGCCTCCAGTGTCTCCAACCTATCTCTGAAAGATCCAAATTCCACTAGAACCAAATTATCAAATAAGCTGTGCAGAGATCTAGGTCACTCTAGTGTAGATTAGGGATATAAAATCCCATGATGTTTAACTGGTTAACCAATTAAATGGGGTTGGGGGCAGAGCCGCCGTGGCTGGGTTGGAGCACCCCCAACTTCAGGGGGCCCTGCGGGGATGGAGCAGCTCCTGCTGGTTAATATTTCACATCCCTAGTGTAGATCAGAAAGGGGGCTGGATCTATTCCAACCATTTATTTACATCACTCCCATGAATCTCACAGATGAGTATTTTGTTGTCACAATTCTTCCATACTACTGGTTTTCCAAGGATTTCAGCTGAGTTCCTGGTGTTTTCAGAATAAACACCAACAACATCTAGTGCATTAATATCTTGCTAGAGAGGTGTCTCAGAAAACCTCCCTTATTCCAACAAAACATCGATCAACTGTAGCTTTTTCTGCAAAGGGGAGACTTTATTTCTTGCAAAATTCTTGCAATCAAATGGACAAAATTTATTGATAGCCTGGCAGCCATTTTCTGTTATCCCCAGGATCCCAGCTAAACTATTAAAACTAATCAGGTGGCAAACTTTCATTATAGCAGGTCTAATAAACAATAAAAACAGGCTCCCAGTGTTGGAAATGTCAGCAAATAGAGCAGTATATTAAAAGGAGGCAATACTTTTGAAGTCTCCAGCGAAGCACTCTAAAATGTAGTCAAATCACATAAAACAGCATATATATATATATACTAAAATACTTATTTTTATATAGCATTATGACATTGCACTGTCCCACTCATGTCTTCCACATCCACTCAAATACTTTGTGCAAATAATTTAGTGTTCTCTCCTCCATCCTTGCAAACTTATCTACACCAGCAAACATTCCTTAGCTCAGTCATACCGGGAATGGGAGAGACAGAAGGCATCTCAACCCCCTCTCGCCCCCAAAGTGGGATCTGTCCTGGCTCTGACCCTGAAAAGCCAGCCAGCTTGTCCCAAGCATGTCCTCCTTGTGCCTTATTCTATTTTCTGGACTTAATAAGCTTTGTAGCTCTCTCTGGGGCTGTACTTAAGATTTATGGGGCCCTACACAGTATTATTAAACTGGTGCCCATTTGCCCCGGGGCAGCTGGGTGAGTGTGTGTATGTGTGCGTGCGTGCACGTGCAGTTTTTTTAGATGTGATTTTATAATCTTCAGCAACACACTAATGAAATATATTTGAAACAAATTTTAAATTAAGGTCTTCTAGACTAACACACTAAATTCAAGTTTCAGAGGTTGCCATGTTAGTGTGTTTTAAGCAAAAACAACATGGAATCCAATGGCACCTTAGAGCTTTGGTGGACGACCTGCAGCCCCCATCAGGGTTGTATGTGTGGCCTCGTGAGAAGGAAGTGAGGTGAATATTGATTGCACACAACGTTGACTGTAAGAGCTGCACATTCCCTCTGCATCCAATCCAAGTGCTCCTATGGTTCATTTGGACAACCCCCACCATCTAGGTACACGTATGCAGTTATAGCAGAACTAACCTATCCCAGGAGACCATTTTGGTTATGACAATCTTGCAGCCCACTGAGATGAAGAACCACTCACGCAGACAACTCACTAGCCTAGACTGCCCATCGCTGCCTTAAAGACTAGCAATTTTATTATGGCATAAACTTCCACGAGTTGCAACTCATGAAAGCTTATGCCATAATAAAATCGTTAGCTTTTAAGGTGCCATTGGACTCCTTGTTGTTTCTACAATAGAGTCAGAAACTCTCAGTATATACCTGGGATTGGCAAATACTTGTTAAATTACTTCTTTGCCACTTGAACGTCTCTTTTATGGGTTCAGTATTGCACTAATAGCTCTGGTAGGCTTTTTCACTTTTAAGTGAACCCGATCCTCTCCAGAGGTGGCAAAGCCACAGAACAGGGATAGGAAGAGAAAGGTGGGTGGACATTAAAACCCAGTGGTGCCCCAACTTTTTGGGTGCCGGATGCAGCTGCATATTCTGTGTATGGGTAAGGATGGCTGTGGTTCTCTCAAGCCTATCTGCACTCAACCAATTAGGTGCAGCTTTATCCCAGATGACTCTGGGGAATTTTAATTGGTGATCCAATGAACAGGGTACTGGTACAATGAGTGTTGACCAGCAATCTGTCACAAGCATCTTTCATACAAACATACCACAGCCAGCCCTATTCAACCAAAGGCGAAGGCAAGTAGTATTTGGATTACAGTGTGCGCGCTTCTGATTGTACACCTATATGTAGGGCTGAGGGTGGGGATGCGTGATTTTTCTAAGTACAAGGTAGGTTGGCTCAGGGAGCATGATTTTGTTTCTTAGTGATGTTCCAGTGTCATTGGTGGGAGAAAAGATTGGTACTTGATAGAAGGGCTTAGGAAAGTCAGAGTCAATTAGATGTAAGAGAACCTAATTCAGGCATCAAGAAGAAATGCACCCTGGGTTACTTTATGTAAAAATGATAGAATTAACTACTTCGGGATAGTGGCTATGGTTTTCCAGGTCAAATAGGTTTGGAGGATAGGAAAGCTGAAGCCATGGCAGACTTATGAATTGCTATGGGCAAAGTATTTGCAATTTCTGACCGAGTGATAGGAACCAATATTAGGTCAGCTTCACAGAATGTAAGGGAATGAATTAGAACAGGGGACATAGAGTTGCACGAGGAAGTTGACGATAGTTTTGATATTTAGGACTTGAAAGATCAGTTAAACAGCGTTGGGTGTGGTGCATGACTGAATCTCCATAGTCTCTCTCTCTCTCTATATATATATATGTGTGTGTGTGTGTATATGTGTGCATATGTATAAAATTTAGGGATTTTCAGAGGAGCATATGGGAGCCACTGTCCAGCAGTACCTCTCTTCATGGGAACTCCTGCACATCTTTAGCTTGGGACCAGGCCGTGGTCTAAGGCAGGGTGGGGAACCTGAGGTCCAGGGGCTGAATGCGGCCCCCGGCTTGCCTAGATCTGGCCCCTGAGGCTCGGGGCTCCCCCACAGCATTGGGGAGCCTGTGCTAGCACTCCAGTCCCTCCCCCCCCACTGTCCTTCTGTGGGGCTGGAGCACATAATGTCCGCTAGCCTGGGCACCCCACCCCCAAGCTCTGGTGTGGGAGGGGAATGTGGGGACTGTCTTTCTCCTCAGTCCGGGGCCACATCAGGGAGGGTTTTTTGATTTTTGGTTTTTTGCTTCTCACTTGTGTATAGCCCCTGACTGATTTTTTTTTTCTGTGGGTTGGTGGCCCCCGATCCAAAAACGGTTCCCTGCCCCTGGCTTAAGCATTATCTTTGTCTTGTATTTTCAGTGCTCTTAAACAATGGTAAACTTTCATCTCAGAGCTGGGGTGAGTTCAGACCCATCCTTATACAAAATACACAGCTGCATAAAGCACGGGAAGATTTGGGGCACTACTGGGTCTTAATGTCTACCCACCCAACTCTTCCTATCTCTGTTCTGTGTTTCTCTGCTTCCTTTGGAGAGGATCTACTTAACTTAAAAGTGAAAGAGTGTGCCAGATCTATTAGCAGCACACAGAACCTGTGAAAGAGGTTGGAAATGAAACCATTTAATAGGCATTTGCTAACCCCTGCCAGTTTCTAAATTTACTGTGTTAGTTGACAGGACCTTGGTTTAAAATTTATTTTTGAAAATATTTCATTAGTGTATTGTTGATAACTATGAAATCGCATCTCTAAAAAATCATTATTCCCCCTCTGGCTGACATCAGGCATAAAGACACCAGTTTAATAGTACTGTGTACAGCCCCATAAATCCTGAGGATGGCCCTAGGTGAGTGAGCCCTGGGTAAAGTTTATTCTCCAATTTGTGACATGGATAAAGCACTTGGGGATCATTAGGACTGACTGACTGCCTCTTATGCAGAATAAGATAACTGTGTGATGAGAGACACAGTTATGGATAGATAACCTCAAAGTACCCATGTTTTTTGGGAAGTGTCAGGTGGACTTCAGTGGAAACATAATTGAGCCCTTGTATTGCCAAAACAAGAATTAATGCCACTAGTGAAGGTGAAACCCTTAGCAGAGCATATGTCTCTTACTCAGGTGAGATTTCAGTGAGCTTGAGCCTGGAAATGTTTTCCTAATGGACAAAGACTGAAAAGCAGTGTGTTTGCCTACACCGTGCCTCTGAGAACCCTTCCCTCTGACCATATGTGTTGTGTACATTTCTCAGTACAATGCAGCCATTAACAAGTCACGCTCATGACCCTTGGGCCATGTACACACTTCCAGTTACGTGTCGATCCTGATGGCATAGCCAAATCCAAGAAAAATATTTGTACTTGAGGATCAGAGAGGTATTGGTTCACTACATCCAGATGAGGAACTACAACTGGTTGGCATTTGGGGGCCATGAAATGGCTGCTGATTAGGGCCCTTACTTAGCAAAATTAACTCAACCGTTACAACCATCCACCTTCTAAATTTGCTGTGGCTTGGGACCTCTTTTTGTACTAAACCTAAATATTGTTCTGCTGGTTTTTCAGGAGTTTTAAAAATAACCCAGAAACTGGCTTTCTTATTTAATTAGAAAAATGTTTGCATAAAAGAGACTAGCAAGGCACTTGTTCCATTCCTCGCAGCACATGAGCCCCTCCACCCGATATCATTATAGACAGAAGATTGCAATTAATTCATTAGACCTATTATTTACTGCAATAATTTGTACAGCCTGATGCTGTGCTGCGTGGGCGGTCTTTGCAAAGCACCATGCAGAGTGATCGTTAATATCGAGAATGCCATCTGTATAACAGGGTAATGCTCCTTCAAATACAACTTTGTGGCTTGAGCCAAATCACCCTTTGCTAAAAAACAAAGAAATGAGTGCTCTGGTAATAGGAGTAGCAGTCATTCCTGATCTAATCTGACAAAATTTAAAAACAACAAATAGTCTGGTAGCACTTTAAAGACTAACAAAAGATGTAGATGGTATCATGAGCTTTTGTGGGCACAGCCCACTTCTTCAGCGGGTCATCTGAAGAAGTGGGCTGTGCCCACAAAAGCTCATGATACCATCTACATCTTTTGTTAGTCTTTAAAGTGCTACCAGACTATTTGTTGTCTTTTTAAAGTTTTTCCTGTTACAGACTAACTTGGCTACCCCTCTGAAACTTCTAATCTGACAATTGCTGGCTCTGTCTTTGGACAAGACTTTCCGAAGGCTTGTCTGGAAGGGAGGCTAGGGTATAAATCTAAAATACTCTAGCCTTCCATGCGCTACATGACTACATGGACATGCTGCTGTGCACTAAAAGGTGTATAACGCACTTTTATCTGGTTGAAAAAGCAGGCATCTTGCCAAACAGGAAAATCAAATAAATCAGAATGTACTTTGTAATGGGAGGGTTAACTGGGTAATGATCATACAGCTCCTTGGAGCTCAAGCACCAGATTTTTCACGCTTCTTTTTTAGGGGTGCAGTTTAGCATATGCATATAATGGGGCACTCCAACTAAACACATTTAACAGGCTCAGGCAACACACATTTACATATAAAGCCCTAATGGTGCCAGATAAATGCTAAGCCTTAGTATTTTTCAAAACTTTATGAAAATATGCTTTTAATATTTAGGTGTCTCCATGTTCAAGGGGCTTGCCTCAGGTTTTGAGAGGAAATGATAGTCCAGTGGGGTTTGTGCCATCTTCCAGAAATCCCATGCTATATCTCTGCAGTGGGGCGGAACAATTCTATAGTGAGGGTGCTGAAGGTGTCAGCCACGTGTTTGGATTGTTATTACTACTTCAAGCCAAGGGGGCATAGGTGTGAGAACTAAGCGCGCGGGGGGGTGCTCCAGCATCCCCAGGTTTTAGCCGGGGTCCTTGTTGCTGGCCCCACATTCCCGGGGTACTGGCTGCCAGCCCTGAGGCTCTGCTCCTCGACCCATGGCAGGTGGACAAGTTAGCCATTCAGCACTTCCACTATTAAAAAATCCTTCTGTTCCCACACCACTGCCAGGAGGTGTGGCAGCACCCCTAGTTCCTGATCTGAGAGGAATGTGATTTGTCTTCAACCTGAAGGTCATATCTGAAATCGGTTCTTCGGCTTATGCCAAGCATATAAAGTAATGCTTCATGGGGTTACTTACAGGCCTGGTCCTGAAGACAGAGAGAGTATTACATAGATATAGGAGTGGGCTAACAGGGACCTATTTAGCAGGACTTATAACTCGACACATTGATGTTCTAGACAATGATGGGCTTTTTGGCGTGTCTCAAACACAACCCAATATTCTTTGCAATAATGTTAGCTGTGATTCGAAGAGGTTTCCATGGCAGTTGGCAGACATGACTGAAAAAGAATAGGGTACACAACTGATGTGTTCTGAATACTTGAATTGCAATTCACTCTTTTCTCTTTTAATTAGAATCACTCCCATATAGTGAAGGAAGAGGAGGCAGCATCCCTGGTCCTGCAAAAAGTGAAAAGTCTGTACTTTGTTCCTGTGAAATATACTCAGTATATTGACAGCATGGCATGGTCTTTAACTGGTATGATTGAAGTGGGAGGTAGAAACAAAGACCTTGGCAGAGGGGAAGGCTGGTGTTACTTACATTAATAGTTAATTATATAATTAAATATACCAGCACTCTGCATTCCAAAATAAAGGGGGGAAAAGTGCTCTGCAAAACTTTGGACTGCCGTTCTTCTGTATTGGGTTGATTTGAGCAGTATTCAGAGAGCATCTAAGCTCCATCAGTCATGGGAAAATGTCCCAACCTTCCCTTCACATTAATGGTAGAATTTTAACCCAGGGTTCCCCAAGAGAGGCTAAAGGTAGGCCTACTGTGCAAGAAAAGGTGATTACAGCTTGGGTAGGCATCCCAGCACTATCTTTAATCTATCAGGTAAAGTTAAAAGAAGCCAGGATGAGGAGGCATGATGGGATGCACAACTTCCCATGGGACTATGGGCGTGTACTTGCATTGCTAGCTTGAGCTGAAATTTACGACATGGCATCTTCGCTGCTATTTTTAGCTGTGCTAGCTCTGTTAAAACTAGTGTGGGTATGTCTACCTGAGCTGCAATGTAGACATACTCTAAGAGTGCCTCTAGTGTATCATTGAGCACACAAAGGGTGTGTCTAGACTACATGCCTCCGTCGATGGAGCCATGTGAAGTAGTTTACTCGACATAGTCAGTGAAGCGGGGATTTAAATAATCCCTGCTTCATTAAAATAAAAATGGCCGCCGCGCTGTGCCAACAATCAGTTGATCTGGCACAGCACGGCAGTCTAGATGCGGCGCAGTCGACAAGGGAAGCCTTTGTCGACTGCTCCTGTAAACCTCGTTTCACGAGGCAAAAGGGAGCGGTCGACAAACGCTTCCCTTGTTAACTGCACCGTGTTTAGACTGCTGCGTTGTGCCGGATCAGCTGATTGTCGGCACAGCATGGCAGCCATTTTTATTCTAATGAAGCGGGGATGATTTAAATCCCCACTTCATTGACTATGTCAAGTAAACTACTTTACATGGCACCGTTGACGGAACCAAGTAGTCTAGACACACCCAGAGAGAGTAAAGAGCTCTTAACTAAAGCACCTTTTAATTATGTATCAATTACAATCCTGATAGCCAGGGGGAAAAAAAGAGAAACAGTGGGGGAAAAATAGAACACAGACATAGGATTTCCCCTCAAGCTGCTTGAACTTTACACTTTCAGCCAGTGAACTGATTGAGTCAACCAGAGTTACTATGCTGGTGTGAAGTGAATATAGTATTTGGCTTTTATGGAGGAGGATGGAGGCCAGTGAGAAGCCAGAACGTTTTCTAGAAACATATACTTTAGATAAGATTTTTATTTCTTCTGATCCAGGAGGTGCTATAATCACCAAGGAAATGTTGAGAAGTAGGCTTCCGCTCAGGTCAGATGATATGAACTTGGACCTCCAGTGTAGGGAGAGGGAAATAAAGATAAACAGCCGAGCAAATGAGTAAATCTTGAATTAAGAAATCTATCTTCCCATAGTTTCATTTCTGCATCGTCCGGATCCTTGGATAAAACTTCAGTCTAGATTCTGAATATAAGATTTGCCTGCAGGAAAAAGCTCATAATATCTGAGAAATGACTCAATACAGACACCCATTCAACCTTGGTCAATGATGTTCTTGGCTCTCATAAGCTAAACAGCATTAGGCCTGCTTTGGGGGCTGCCAGACAAGAAAGTAAAGCTGGAAAGTCAGCCCTAAATCAAGAAAGGAACTGAATTCATATCTCCTAAGTTCCAGATGGAAGAGTGGATACAGGATGGTCCTTTGTTTAATGATATTCATCTGGAACTTAGGAGATATGAATTCAGTTCCTTTCTTGATCACAGAATTTCTGCATGTCCTGGGACAAGATGCTTAATCTCTCTCTGCCTCAGTTGTCAGGATGGTTGAGATGGTCTAATGCCACAGGGGCCATGGTTGTACACAAATAGGGAGTTCCTTATCTAGACAATGGAAATGGTATTTCCCTACTTTGCAGTGATGTCCTCCTCCGACTCAGGATGCCTGACACATGGTTGCCTAAACAGATTTTCTATGCTCAGCTGAGGACTGGGACAAGGTCCCATTGCAGGCAGAGGAAGCGCTACAGAGACGTCCTTAAGAACACTTTGGTAAAATGCGACATTGACGCTGACACCTGAGAGAGGCAGGTGGAGGATCGGGTAACCTGGAGGACCACCATCAAGAATGGTGCCCAACACTTTGAGATCAAGTGTCGTCTCCATGAAGAAGATCAGAGAGCCTACATAAGGAGCATGCCTGGGCCCACATTGGCGCCACTGGTGTTAGTGCCGATGGAGATGGAGACCTCACGTGCAGCCACTGCTCGAGAGTGTTCCTTGCCAGAACTGGCATAATGTCTCATTTTCACACTCATCAGTTATAGGTGTCCAAGGGGAAATCTTACTCGATTCGAGGGGGGAGGGGAGGGGAGCAAAGGAGGGGAGAGGGAAAGGGAAAGAGAACACACAACAGTACTTTAGAAGTGCTCACACTATATGTTTGTTGTTATAGTGACTAGGGGGCTATCTGCGAACTACTCCTTATTGTTTTAGGTGGTGTACCAGCAGAGGCTAAGATGGTCCCTGCCCCCAGATATAGTGGTATGTGCCCCAAGATATAGTGGTATATGCTAAGGTCTAAATCAAAGACATATGGCAATAGTGGTCTAACTTCCAATTTGGATACTCTTGAGCACTGGTGGGCAACCTGTGGGCCCGTATTCTACTGACCATATGAAAGAGAATTAATATAGAAGCCCCTTCTTCAGCCCAAACCGTAACAAATTCATCTGCATGATCAAGAGGTTGTATCCTGTGTACGTTTTGATGAGTTATCCTGATGTCCTATGAAATGATGAAATATTTCCTTACTAGATTTACCCAATGTTGCTCAGGTCCTTAATTAATTTTGTTTTTTTTGGGGGAAAATAAAAATAAAAATGTACATGCTTAATTTAAATCATTGCCCTGGGTGAGGCTGGGGCTGAGGGGTTCAGTATCCAGGCTGCCTTGGGGAGAGAGGACTACCCCAGTGCTCTCTCACTGCAGCGTCTTAGGGCCAGGTGAGAATCACCTCTTCAGGGCTTCTGTAGCTCAAACAGGCACAGCTGGGGGAGAGGTGCATGTCCTCTGGCTGGGGCAGGTCCAGGTTAGGCTGGTTAGGGGCCACAGAAGGACCACCTGTCTCCCAACAACAGCAGCGCCGGCACAGCTCCAGGTTGGGTGCCATGACTTGGGGAAAGATGCCCCTCCTCTGGTCCCAGCATGGAGCAGACACACTGAGGGTGGGGGAGAGGGTGGGGGACATCCCTTCCCATGGCCCCAGCATAGAGTTGCCACAACTATGGGGGGGAAGCACAGCCCCATGCTGCACTAGCTCTGTGCTGGGGCTAATGGGCAGAGGTAGCATTCTCCATGCCTGCCATGAGCCCCTATCCTCCCTGAGGCCTCTTTCAACATTTGCTCAGTTATGTCAATTTTGAGGACTGTACTTGATTTGGTGATTCTCTCTTCTTGTTTTTTTGAGATTTAATGCATCGGGCAGAAATGCACCACAGCCTTATAAATGTAAAGGTTTTATAGCAGGTCAAATCTTAGACAGGAAGTAGCTGTTATCATCCATAGGTTGGAGGGAGTATTACTTAATAATACTCTAGTTCTGACCTCTAGTTCTGAAAGAATTCAAATATGAAATTGCAGTACTATTAACTGTGGCTTGTAACCTATCCTTTAACTCAGCTTCTGTATCTAATGACTGGAAGATAGCTAACGTGACGCCAATATTTAAAAAGGGCTCTAAAAGTGATCCTGGTAGACTGGTAAGTCTAACATCAGTACCGGGCAAATTAGTTGAAACTATCGTTAAAAATTTGAATTGTCAGACACATAGATGAACATAATTTGTTGGGGAAAAGTCAGCATGGTTTCTGTAAATGGAAATGATACCTCACTAATCTACTAGAGTTCTTCGAGGGGGTCAGCAAGCATGTGGACAAGGGGGATCCAGTGGATACAGTGTACTTAGATTTCCAGAAAGCCTTTCATAAGGTCCCTCACCAAAGGCTCTTAAGTAAAGTAAGTCGTCATAGAGGAAAGGTCCTCTCATGGATTGATAACTGGTTAAAAGACAGGAAAAAAAGGGTAGGAATAAATGGCCAGTTTTCCGAATGGAGAGAGCTAACTAGTGGTGTCCTCCAAGGGTCCGTACTGCGACCAATTCTATTCAGCCTATTTATAAATGAGCCGGAGAAAGGGGGAAACAGTGAGGTGGCAAAATTTGCAGATAGTTAAAGACAAAGCAGACTGTGAAGAGCTTCAAAAGGATCTCACAAAACTAGGTAGTTGGGCAACAAAATGGCAAATAAATTTTAATGTTGATAAATGCAAAGTAATGCACATTGGAAAAAATAATCCCAACTATACATATAAAATGATGGGGACTAATTTAGCTATAACCACTTGAGAGATCTTGGAGTCATTGTGGATAGTTCTCTGAAAACAACTGCTTAATGTGCAGCGGCAGTAAAAAAAGCAAACAGAATATTAGGAATAATTAAAAAAGGGATAGAGAATAAGACAGAGAATATCTTATTGCCTCTATATACATCCATGGTACTCCCACATCTTGAATACTGCATACAGATCTGTTTGCCCCATCTCAAAAAAGATATATTGGCATTGGAAAAGATTCAGAAAAGGGCAACAAAAATGATCAGGGGTTTGGAATGGATGCCATATGAAGAGAGATGAAAGAGACTGGGGCTTTTCATTGTAGAAAAGAGGAGACTAAGGGGGGATATGATAGAGGTCTGTAAAATCATGACAGGTATGGAGAAAGTGAATAAGGAAAAGTTATTTACTTATTCCCATAACATAAGTACTAGGGGTCACCAAATGAAATTAATAGGTTTAAAACAAACAAAAGGAAGTTTTTCTTCACACAGTGCACAGTCAACCTGTGGAACTCCTTGCCAGAGGATGTTGTAAAGATGAAGACTTCAACAGGGTTAAAAAAAGAACCAGATATAGTCATGGAGGTTAGGTCCATCAATACTTATTAGCCAGAATCGGTAAGAATGGTGTCCCTAGCCTCTGTTTGTGAGGGGCTGGAAATGGATGACAGGAGAGGGATCATTTGATAATTACCTGTTCTGTTCAATCCCCCGGGGCACCTGGTATTGGCCACTGACAGAAGACAGGATACCGGGCTAGATGGATGTTTGGTCTGACTCATTATGGCCATTCTTATGTAATGAACTTGTGATTGGGATGTATCTAGAGTTCCTTCCAGGATAAGTGCCATCTGTCCAAGTGAGTATTTTCCACCACTTGCATATTCAGTAGTAGGTACTTCTGAACATAATTCATGAATTGTGCTTAATTGCTAGTAAAGTCTAAGCTATAAGTAACTGCATCTTACAACAAAAAATGCCAGACTTCTATCAGTACATTAATTAGCTGCATTTTAATTAACTTAATTTACAAATGCTTAGCCTCATTTATTGGATTTATTATTCCTTCACTACAAGCCTCTTAATAGTTTCTAGCCAACTCTGATGGTGTGGTTATGAATTGTCGAAGGAATTCGGTCATCGTATTTTATTTTAGCAAAGGCTTTATTGCACGCAAGAAATCTAGTTGGTATTTGAGATTGTGGGGGTTTTTTTCCCTCTCTTCCACAGAGAGTTGATAATTCCAGGAATTTTCAGAAACATTTTTTCCAGAGAGCTGTTGTGTGTGTTACAGGATGTTCTCTAGTGGGCAGGCAACTCTTTCAGAAAGATAGTCTAGTGTTTGTAGAGCTAGAGTGCATGCAGTAGGGTACAGCAGTGCTTATTTCACTTCACTGAATGATTATCAGCTTGACCTCTAGTTATGATTGTATAACTAGAGGGCATGAGCCTGATGGAAAATAAGTTGCTTCAGCACCCACTAAAGCCAGCTTCCCTTGGTTATGGAGACTTCTAAGATTGGTGCGCCAATAGAGGGATTAGTTCAGGAGGCTGGATAATGAATAACCTCTCAAATCCCATATAGTAGCAGACCCAAGATGTTTAAGTCTCAGAGGGGTATCTGAAAAAACAAGGAGTTGGCACCTTAAAGACTAACAGATTTATTTGGGCAAAAGCGTTCGTGGGTAAAAATCGCTTTGTCAGATGCATGGAGCAAGAGGTTTAGAAAAGCACCAGGGAAGAGATGTGAATATGCCTGTGCCTGGAGAGAAGATGATGATAAAATAGCAGCACGCGTGTAATTCCATTGGGACTACTCTAACATGCCATTAGCAGATGCTAAATGAGTGACAGAGGGCATTGTCATCGCTTGAGCGCCTCCTGCTGCTGCCTGCAGTACTGCAGTCCTTTTTCTGTTCCTTATGTCCCCTGTAGGTTGTTAACCTCACTTGGCAGATCACGGCCCTCCGGCTGGGTGTCAGTCAAAAATTAACCCTTTCTGGGGTATCAGAATCCAACAAAACTGTCTGCCTGCCTTCCCCAGGGTCTTAAGCCCTGGCTCCGGGAACTTTAAAATCAGTCTTTTGCTCAGGCTGAACGAGGAGTGTCTCTTTCTTCGGTTTGAAACCACTTTATCACTGGCTGATGGTGGAACATTGAGCCTGTTTACTGCTTTGGGTTCCAATGCGGGGACCATATAAATGGCAGCCATACACCACTTTCAGGTTGTTATTGCTACTTCCCTAGCCCCTTTATCTTTAGCCTTAACCTCAGGGCTGAAGTTCTGAGGCCAGCCCTCTCCTAGCTTAAGCAAATGCAGCCAGAACCAGATGCCCTTCTTTGCCCCCCTCCAGGATCTCATATGCTCTCAAGGGAGCCCTGGTAAACAAACCCCTTTCTGCCTTTTTTTCCTGGTGTGGTGTGCAGTAGGACCATGTGTCTTCCAGCAGGGATTCATGAAGGGCTTGGTACACCCCATCACAGAGTAGAAAGCATATTTTCACAGTTGAGCTGCATCTCTATAGTTGCTAATGTCTGCCATTCACTAAGGCCAGATCTACACCCAAGAAGCAAGTCGCTCTTATATACACAACTCCAGCTACATGAATAGTGTAGCTGGAGTTGATGTACCTTAGGCTGAATTTCTCCCGGGTCCCCACTGCGGAAGGTTGATGGGAGAAACTCTCCCATCGACTTCCCTTTCTCCTCACGACCCAGTGGAATAGTGGGGTCGTGGAGGTGCCATGAGTGGTTGATTTTGCAGGTCATTGCTAGACCTGTTAAATTGAACCCTGGGAGTTTGATCTCCACAGCATCAATTTCCCGGTAAGTGAAGACAAGTCCTAAGGTCCTAATCTCTCTCCCGCTGAATTCAACGGCAATGCATCCATTGTCTTCAGTGGGTTCAAGATCAGGGCAAAATACTATTTTAAAATAATTAGGCTTTTTGTCCTAGTTATGTATTACACATATTATTACACGTACTCTAGAATGGATTCATTTTTGTGCTCTTATATAAATTAATTCAATGATTATGAAAGGTACTAGGGTCAACAAGTCCGGAGACTGAAATTTTCTATTTAGCCTCAGAATAGCTATAGGCTCTTCCATCTGTCAAAGTGCCGCAGTTGGGACGTTCTCTAGGGGCAGGAAGGTAGTTTGGTCTCTGCACTCATTCAGTTTTACCCCTCTGCTTAGACTGCCAAAGGGGCCAGCTACTAGCTAATGGAAGTGTTGATTTTTGTACCGTGGATGTTTATGGCCTAAGAACTGGAGTAAGCATCTATTTGTATAAAGCCTTCCTCTTGCCATGAGTGAAGAGTGTATTAGCTTCTTCACAGAACCTTGACATTACTAAATGTAATTCTCTCCACAAGGCAGATTTCCCTGCAAGAGGTTGAATTTTAAGAATCCAGGCTTGCAGACCACTGAACAGCCTCCAAATGCTAATGAGTTTCAGCTGCTGTTGGCCAAGGTCGCATCTGAAACAGTGACCTAGGGGTGAAAGGCTCAATATCCTATTACCAAGCCTTTGAGGTATCCAGTCATGTTGATGGATTTACTTTCATGTTTCTCAGATATTAACTATATTCACTAGAGAGAGAAACCAAAGCCACCTTCTCTGATGCAAGAGAAGCCTTTGAAGAAAAGAAGAAAATGTTATTAATTTTGATTAATATTTCTAAATAATAATACTTCCACAGTGCTGTAAAGGGAGCAATGTAGAAAATATTAAACATCCTAAAGATTTTACAGTAGGAAGATATTCCTTGGGGAGACAGAGTGGAAATTTAGTGGCTATTTCAGTTGGTAATTTTCTGTATGAGGATATCAGATCAAACAGAATTTTAAGGTAGAAGCAGCATGCCTTATTTTAAAATCATTCAGCTTCTACTAATTTGCCCCATGACATATAGTGCAGAACCTTTAGAAAAATTCTTAAATAGATGAAAATTGTATTTAGGAATGAGTTCATCTTGAGCTTTATGAGCTGCAAAAGTGCAAGTTAATTGAAACTCGAATATTAACTTGGAATTATAAAGAAATGTAAGCATATTTAAAAGACAAAGTGAAAATTCTGTAAGCATCAATTCATGCACAAGGATCAATATAATCATTTTCTCTTTGGTTCACTACCTACTGTGTCCTCATCAGCAGTAATTTTAAATAGGTTGCAGTGTTTAATCTCTATTACGTTGTTACATAAAAAGTGAAGCACTTTGGTGGCATACCTATCAAATTTTGCAAGTGCTGGTAGGACCACATGCCAAAGCGAACTTTCAAAAATAGTAGTCAGTCCAAATCAATAGACAGTTACAAGCAATTTAGGCAGTCATCGCTTTCGGATCGGGACTTTTACTAAATGTACAGTGCCTACCTAGCACAATGGAGTCCTGATTAGAGCAGGTGAATTTTTTTTACCCAAAACATTTTTTGCTAAAACTTGCAGATTTAATATGACAAAATTAGTATATTTATTTTAAATTAACTACATTTGCTTATGCTGGAAAATAACTGAAATGTTTTTTGATTCAGAGTTTTAAAATGTTCAGATTTGTTTTTTCAGTTTAAAGGGATTTTTTTTTAAGTTTCACCTACGTTTTTAAATTTTAACACTTTATTACCAAATTAAACAAAAAATATCATTCAACCAAATACAGTTTTCCCACCAAAATTTTTTGGTCAAGCCAATGACCTGAAAATCAGTTCTTCACACAGCTCTAATCCTGATCTCTCTGAAGACCTATAGGTGCTAAAATAATACAAGCAATGTATACTAATATTGAACCATGGTCCTCTTCTGGCACTCCTTGTAGAACACACTGAATAATTATCTTACCCCCCATTAGAAGATGGCCCTCAGAATGGATAATAACTTATTACTGTGCCCTGCTAAGGGAGTTTCTCTTCTAGTGAAACTGGTAGAGTCTTGTGGTTTTGGTATTGAAACCTTGCTGACCACCCAATGGGGGTGAGGGTTGTTATACTGCCCTCTCCCAGACTCTGATTTATCTGAGCAGGAGGCTTGGATGCATGAGAATTACTCTGAAAAGTATAGCATGATAAAAATGTGTCCACAGTATGCTTTATAAGCACTGGACACCTTTTAAAAATCTTGTTATGTAAAAGAAGTTTGTTGGGGTGGGAGCGAGGGGGAGAGATATGGGCCGCCTTTACACACACTATGTAAGAGCTGCCCTCTGTAGATTTCAAAACACTGTATAATAGGGGAGGGTAAATATCAGTATTGCCATGTTGTACTGATGCACAAGAGAGATGAACTGGCTTGCCCACGCCACACACCTAGGAACAGAACACAAGCCCTTTGACTTCCAGAACAGGGTAATTGACCCCAAATCACGATGCCTGAAGTCTATTCATTTTCTTTGGAAAGGCTCAAAACCTAACAGTTCCCAAAATTCCAGCTTGATTTTTTTTAAAAATATACTTTACAGTAACTTGGTGCAGCTGAGCAGTGGAAAATATTGTAGATCAATATGAGTGTTCTATAGCACCACTTCAGAATTAACTTTTTTCTTAGTGAGCCTCATTTTGTTTTCACTTAATTCAGTCAGTAAAAATGTATGATAAATATGGTAACCCTACAAAATTTGTCTAAATCAGAAAGAAGGTGACAGTTAGGATGATGTATTATGCAATTAAATTATGTTTAACAAAAGCCCCAGTGGATTCATAGCATCTATGAATGACAGTGACTAAAGAATTCACATTAACTCATTCACATTTTTTTGCTGACATGAACTAGCATTGATATGAGTGGTATTTAGTCAATGTAATTAAATGAAACTTACCACGCAATTCAAAACCCTGGTTTCAAAACTTGATGTCAGCATTCTGCCAGATCCCCCATTTTTAAAAATAGCTTATTGAGTATGTCTAATAATAATAATAAAAAGTTTTTACTTAACATTTTAAAACAAAACTGCATGTATGTTAAGGAAAACAAATCTCCCTTTTCCAGTGTTTTACTAATTTCCCCCTTTTGCTCTGTGTGTGGCTATGAGGGACAAAATGTAGTGAAACCGTTGTGGTCCTGCTGAATTTAGAGACCGGAGGGCAAGCTGTACCAATAGAATCCACATTCCAAATGAGCTCTGAAATAGGGCTCTGTTGCATATCTTTATTCTAGACTAGAGGCAGAGAAAACACTAGGCAAAGGGAAGGCTGGAACCACAACCAGTGGTTTCACAGCTATGTAGAGCCACAGTCCAAAATTGATAGTGTAGGGAGAAAAGAAAGGGTTATAGCAGCGGTGAGCAAATACTCGCCTACGGGCCTGATCTGGTTTGCCAGGGTTAGTATCTGGGGGGCTGCTGCTGCTATATTTACCTGCGCCTCTACCAATACGGGTGCTTGCAACTCCATTAGCTGCAGATTGCCATTCCTAGCCAATGGGAGCTGTGGGAAGAGGTGTCCCAGTCTGCACCACTTTCCACAGTTCCCGTTGGCTAGGAATAGTGACCCACCACCATCTTATTGCCCACCCTAGCCTACAGGAATAGCTGGCATTCTGCAGCCTGAAGGAAGATTTCCATTTTTTCCTGTTCCCTCAAAAAGACTTCCCTACACAAAGCCCATTTATTTGGGTTTGTTTGTGGGGCCATGAGGTGGCCCTCTAGCATGTATTTTCTCTTCCAGCATTTAGTTAGGTCACAGCTGGGAAGATCTGGAAGTTAGTATTCAACAGAGATCAGGGAGAGGTTCTAAAGGAGCCCAGGAGTTCTGGGTTTGGAACGGGTCCCATATGAAGAGAGGTTGAAGCGACTGGGACTTTTCAGTGTAGAAAAGAGGAGACTGAGGGGGGGATATGATAGAGGTATATAAAATCATGAGTGGTGTGGAGAGGGTGAATAAAGAAAAGTTATTTATTAGTTCCCGTAATAGAAGAACTAGAGGACACCAAATGAAGTTAATGGGTAGCAGGTTTAAAACTAATAAAAGAAAGTTGTTCTTCACACAGCATGTAGTCAACCTGTGGAACTCCTTGCCAGAGGAGGCTGTGAAGGCTAGGACTACAACAGAGTTTAAAGAGAAGCTAGATAATTTCATGAAGGTTAGGTCCATAAAAGGCTATTAGCCAGGGGATAGAAATGGTGTCCCTGGCCTCTGTTTGTCAGAGGCTGGAGAAGGATGGCAGGAGACAAATTGCTTGATCATTGTCTTCGGTCCACCCTCTCTGGGGCACCTGGTGCTGGCCACTGTCAGCAGACAGGCTACTGGGCTAGATGGACCTTTGGTCTGACCCAGTATGGCCATTCTTATGTTCAGGAGGTGCTAAAGAGAGAATACATATCCTCAGGAGAGAGGGGTTATACCTAGCTTGACATTGGGGTAAAGATTTGAGGGGTGGGGGGTAGGATATCCTGGAATGGGTTGACTTTTTTATTATTATTTAGCTGCAACCAAACCAGACTGGAAGGTTGGGAGTGCCAACTCGGAAGAGTTGAAATTAAAGCCCAAAGTCAGCCCTGGTACGTGGTGCTGAGACAGGAATACTATAAACCTCTTTGCATTTACAGATCTTGGTTTACTCACAGTGCACAAATAACTTCCTCCAATTTAGCTCATAATTTAACTACATAAGTCAGCAAGTAGGAAGAAAGGGTGAATTTCTGGCTAATCCCTCATAGATTCAGGGAACATCTCTTCCCCATGTATGCTCTCTGCCAGGAAGCCAGTGTGTGCCAGGAACCGTGGAAGGGGATGGGACTACATAGTGCACTCAGTGCATTTCCATAACCGCGAGGGGCTATGCCATATTTTGTTCTGGGAATGGTCCGTTTCCAGCTCCTGGCATAGATAGTGCATATGGTCCAATGATTAAGGTGCTAATCTGGAACTCAGGAGACAACATTTAATTCCCTGCTCTGCCACATACTACTTGTGTGAGCCTGGGCACGTCACTTCATCTCTCTGTGCTTTAGTTCCCCCTGTAAAATAGGAATAATATCCCTTTACTACTTAGGAGGATAAATACACTAAGCATTGTAAGGCCCAATGCTTAATTCCCAGGGGCTTGTGTGGACTTGTACAGTGACTAGGGGAAGATAGGCTTGCAGTTAAGAAGGGAACTAACAGTCAGGAGGCTAGGATCGTGCTCCTGTTAAGCACTACTGGGGAGGTGTTGCTGCTTGTTAAGAAGTCACCATTGCTGACAGTTCCCACAAAGTTTTCTGTTTTAGGAATCAGGGAAAAGCTCTGGTGTATGAAATTCCTCCATGTAGTAAGGTGAGCTTTTTTTTTTTTCGGAGGGAGGGGGGCAAAAAATTCAGTTTCAGCATCCTGAAATATTTATCTTCATAAAATTCTACAGAAATGGAAGTGTTCTGACAAACATTTGTATTTGTTAGGTTGATGTGATTTTTGGTTTTCAAATTTCCTTCAATTTTATTAAAGAGTGGTCAGAAATAGTTTAAAAACACAAAAAGAAAAGGTTTTGTTTTTGATTAAAAAAAAATCCTGTAACCCCAAATAATCTTTTTAATTTTTTAGTTCATAGAAATTTTTGAACAAATTGCTGTTTTTTGGATTTTAATGATTGGAGGTGGGGAAAGTTATCAGTAAACTGATAAATCCATTATTTATCCAACTCTAGCGGTAACTTGGCAAATGCTAGCCACTGCCTCCATTTTCTATGTTGAATAATACTTCCTGCAGCTTTTTATGAGACTGAACCACATTAATGCTTGTAAAGTGTTTACTAATCCTGGGATGAAAAGTTTTATGTAACTGCAGGTTGAACCTCTGTGGGCTGGCAGGGCCAAAGATGTTGCTGGACTAGAGAGCCCCAGCACAGAGGTTGTGGTGCCCTGGGAGCAGAGCTGGCCAGGGGTTGGGACTGTCGGAGTCTGTGAGGTGGGGGGGCCACTGATCCCATAGTCGGCAAGGCCAGGAAACCTGTGGGCTGCAGAGTTCATAGCTGCCAGCGCTGTGAGTGCTGGCAGGGCCTCCACCTAAGCTCATGGGGCTGGCAGGACTGCCAGGGCCACCAGAGCTGGCAGGGCCATGGTGTCTGCAGGGCTGCCACAGCAAGGAGGCTGGGACAACAGTGGCAGGTATCCGGGAAGTGGAGCCCAGCGGAAAGCTGGCACCCTGCCCTTCCCTGGTCTGGAAAACGCCTTCATCCGGGGCCAGTCAGGTCCCAAGGGAGCTGGACAAAAGAGGTCCAATGTGAATAAAGAATCAAAGGGAATACAGGGGTTCTTGATTAGTGGATATGGAAGATGAATGCATTGGGTAGGTTACCTTTCCTTATAACAGAGTAAAATCAAAAGCATGCTGCTTTTTTAGAAAGCTATTGTTAGCTGCTGTTTTCAGCAATCACATTTTCAGATTTCATGTTGTGACATAACCTATCTGCATATGGCAGGTGCATGAATTAAATTAAGTTCTGTTGTTGAGCTTGATTACAAAATACCCCCCCCCACACACACCCAGGAATATTCTGTCACATCGCTAAATGCTGAATCAATCTGCAGCACCTCTAGATCCTGTAAAAGTTCATGTACATGTGCTGTGGCCCTGATTCTGAGATGTGCTGAACGTTCACTACTCTCAGTAACTTCAGTGGGAACTGAGGAAGTTCTGCATCTCATGGGACCAAGTCCTCGAGTTGCAATGTGTGTCAGAGTGGATGCTTTGATATTGTATTGGGGAATGTACCAATATGGGGCTTAATTATGCTCCTAAACCCGAGGCCAAATTCCCTTTTGCTGAAATGGGCACAGCACCAGCCCTTGATGCTGTGCATCTGGTGACAACAGGTCTGGTGACAGAAGAAAGGCAAAGAGGGCATTTGCCCTGGGGCCCATCGATTCAAAGGGGCCTGGGACTCCTGGCTGCTGCTATTCTACTTTAGTAGCAGTGGCGGCTGAAGCCCCGGCCCTTTAGATTGTAGCCGGAGCGCCATTCTGCATGCTCTTGCGCGTTTCTGAGAATGGGGGCGGGGGGAGAGGGGCACGGATGCTAAGGGCGGCACGGAGGGCTGGCTGCCCTGGCCCTGTCCCTTCTGTCCAAGGCCCCGCCCCTACTGAGGGTCCGGAGCCAGATCTCCCCCCATCTTGCCCGGGGACCCACAGACACTGAATGGCAATCTTCTGTCAAACTCTGAAATCCAGCAATAATTGCCCAGTTTCTGTTTTTGTTGTAAATGTGAATATCTAATCAAGTTAACCAAGATTCTTCAGGATTATTTGGGGCAAATGTTGTTAGCAATCTAAGCACCAAGATTTAAGTATAGATACGTGCCCCTTTCTCAATCATAGGGTCCTTCTAGTTTGGGACAAGGAAGGGGGGGAAGGGTAGTACAGTATTCTGGATGCAGGTTCAATATTTTTTTAATTAGATGAAAAGTTAGGTTGATAAAGGCAATAGTGTTGATCTAATATATTGAGACATCTGAAAGGTATTTGACTTAGTACTGCAAAACATTTTGATTTAAGAAACTAGAATGATCCGAAATCAACCTGGCACACGTTAAATGGATCAAAACCTGAGTAACTGAAAGGCCCCAACATGTAAGGACCAGGGAATCACTGATTGGGTGTGTTTCTAGTGAGGTCCCAAAGGAACGTGGTCCACAGATCTCTAGTGGTCTGTGACCACCAACGTGACTCCCTCACTGCACTTATCCGCAGCTCCAGCTCTGGCCCCAGCCAGGGCCACTGGAGCAGCCACCACCCATCATGTGGCCTGCCCCAGAGCAGCTGAGCAGCTAGGCAGGCATCAAGTTCTTGTTGCATGCCGCGCAGGCGCGCACCTTAGAGAGAACACTACTGTGCTCCCCAGTGGAGCCCAGGTGGGGGCGTGGCCTGGCAGTATGCCACGGCCCGTCAGGCAGGGGTTCGTGGTCTGTGGTCCGGCACTGGTCCACGGACCAGTGGTTGGGAACTGCTGCTCTAATTATGTCTCCAGTTGGAAAAAAATCTGAACACAAGAGTTTGAAGTAATGCCAAGTGAGATGTGAACTTTGCTATGTATTAAGTTTCTAGGACTGAGAAGATCTTTCACGGGATTTTTTTTTCTGTTAATGTAAAATCTATTAATCTCAAAAGAAGAAAATGACCTTCTGCTTTTAGCTTGGAGGGCAGTGCAGGGAAGTGCCCCAAGGGTCAGTTTTGGGGCTGGTTTTGTTCATCATCATTAATGACCCGGATTAGGGGATGGATTGCACCCTCAGCAAGTTTGCGGGCGATAGTAAGCTAGAGGGGAGGTAGATACGTTGGAGAGTAGGGATAGGGTCCAGAGTGATCTACACAAATTGGAGGATTGGGCCAAAAGAATCTGATGAGGTTCAACAAGGACAAGTGCAGAGTCTTGCACTTGGGATGGAAGAATCCCAATCACTATTACAGGCTGGGGACTGCAGTTTGGAAGAAAAGGACTTGAGGATTACAGTGGATGAGAAACTGGATCTGAGTCAACAGTGTGCCCTTGTAGCCAAGAAGGCTAATGGCATATTGGGGTAGAAGCATTGTCAGCAGATCTAGGGAAGTGATTATTCCCCTTTATTCGGCATTGGTGAGGCCACATCCAGAGTATTGTGTCCATTTCTGGACCCCCATTACAGAAAGGATGTGGATTCATTGGAGAAATTGCTGTGCCCTATGCTGCACTGATTAGGGGGCTGGAGCACATGACTTATGAAGAGAGGCTGAGAGATTTGGGCTTATTTAGTCTACAGAAGGGAAGGGGGATTTGATAGCCGTCTTCAGCTACCCTAAGGGGGATTCCAAAGAGGATGGAGAAAAGCTGTTCTCAGTGGTGACTGATGACAGAATGAGAAGCGATGGTCTCAAGTTGCAGTGGGGGAGACCTAAGTTGGATATTAGGAAAAAACTATTTCACCAGGATGTGGTGAAGTACTGGAATGGGTTACCTAGGGAGGTGGTGGAATCTCCATTCCTAGAGGTTTTTAAGTCTCGGCTTGACAAAGCCCTGACTGGGATGATTTTGTTGAGATTGGTCCTGCTTTTAGTAGGGGGTTGGACTCGATGACCTCCTGAAGTCTGTTCCAGCCCTATGATTCTATGATTTCATGATTCTGACAGTAACTCTTACATTCTTTTAAAAATGTTCAGCCATGCTGAAACTAGTCTAACATTTCTGCTGTTCCTAGTGTTTTTTGGAACAAAGAGTTCAAGGGAAAAACAGCTGTTTAAAGTAGCTAATCATCTACCAAGCTATTGTTGATTGTGAAATCAACCAAAGACGAAGGGAAACAAAAATAGTGACGAGTGGCATCCTTCGATTACTCATTGTGACATTTTTAATCTAAATTTCTTAAAGAAAATAACAAACTTTCCCTTCTAATTAATTGCTACAACTTACTCCAGGTACATTTCCAGTGTCAAAATTATATTTACCTTTACACTGTACTTTGAGATCTACAGAGGAGAATACTATGTGTCTGCTAAATGTTTTATTTTAATGTTCTAAGTCCTTTTGATAATGTTTTCAGAACTCTTTCCTTTCTGCCCTTGTGTCATCTTTAACATACCCTGTATAATTTTAGAATACCAGCCCTTGCTGCAGTTTTACTATTCGGGTTTCTATTGTAGGCTCTCTAAAAATATTTTTTGTTCAGACTAAGGTTAAGCAGTGATGTCTCACATGTCCTACTTTGGAGATGTGAGACTCAGCAATGCTTCAACTTTTAAGGAAGAGTTCTAACATGGAAGGTGGGAGTATTATTTTATTTCCTAGCTCTCTGAGAGTCTTTCAGAGAATGACAATTTCTGTTGATAATGAAAGCATGTTTTAATTTTGCAGCTTTTACTGTTTACAGGTGTAAATAGTATGTCATCTTCTATTTTAAAACAAATTTTTAGTTTCTAAAATTGTATTTTGTAAAGTAAACAGCTGGGGCAAGCATTTTTTAAGTAAAGCAGCAGGAAAGTCATTTGTTTGATCTCAGATCTGGATTATTAATGTAATAATGTGTTTCTGCATGGGTATGCTTTCTCCTCCCCCCTTTTAATAAAGTTTCTATTCTGTACTTGCCCACTCAGAACTCTATTGATGGTGCTCTTATGCTCACATGGAACCTATCTGCAGAATCAGGGCCCAGCTTTTTGAAAGGTTTCAATAAATGTACAGGTTAGACCTCCCTAGTCTGGCACCCTCGGGACCTGATTGATCCTGAATGAGGGGATTTCCTGGACCAGGAGAGGTCCCTCCCCTCATGGCCCATGCTGCCCTGCTGCCCCCGGGCTAGGGCTCCAGCCTGGTTCCACTGCTGCCCCAACCCCCCAGAGCTCTTTAGCTGCCACCAGCCCTGCTGCTGCCAGGGCTGGAGCTCCATAGCCAGAAGACCAGAATTCTGCAGCTGGGGCTAGAGTTCCCTGGCTGCTGCTCAGGCTGGAGCTCCTCAGCCACTGGAGCCAGAACAGGGCTGGGCTGGAGCTCCCTGGCTGTGGCTGGGGCTGGAGATCCATGCTGGAGCCAGGGCCAGAGCTTCCTGGTTGCCGCTGGGATAGGAGCTCCCTGGCCGCTGGGGCCAGAGCTCTCTGTCGTGCCACCTGCCCACCCCTTCCCTGACACAGGGCTCCTGGCTGAGTTGCCGGTCCCCTCTATTGCCCTGCTCTGCCCCCAGACCTTCCTGTTCCTGGGCTCCATGGTCCAGGAACATCCATGGTCCATACAGGTTGGACCTCCCTAGTCGGGCAACCTCAGGACCTGACCGGTCCCAAATGAGGAGATTTGCCAGACCAGAGAATCCTGGTTTAGGGAAGTACAACCTGTAGTATTTGTACAAATTAGTCAATCCAGACAGTGCTTCCAAGGCACTTAAATACCATAGCAATGAGCATGACATAATAACAAATGTAACTGTCAGGAAATTTGAATAAAAATCTTTCATTAAAATGCCTTTAACAATTCTTAGAGGAAAAAATGTCAATTTTTGGCCTCCACAAAAAGTACTATTTTTAACTTTATTTGAAAATTGATTGCAGTTTTTTTGATGAGCTCTAGAGAGTCCTTAGATAAACAGAAGCTTTCTGTTTATCCATTGACATGATAGAATGGGGACATTAACAGTACAAGTACTTGTACCATTCTGTGAAAGAGCCCCAAGCAAGATTGGGACCTGGGCGATAAACAAGTATTTAATAGGACTGGTTGAACATTTTGCACTGAAGCATTTTTCCAGTGGAGAATTGAGTCTGTCAGAAAGGAAATGTAGAGAGACAAGGTGGGTGAAGTAATATCTTTCATTAGACCAACTTCTGTTGGTGAGAGACAAGCTTTCACGGCACATAGAGCTCGTCTTTCTTACCAATGATCCAGGAAAAGATGATATTTCACCCACCTTGTCTCTCTGATGTCCTGGGACCAACAATGCTACAACTACTCTGCATACAGAATGAAAAGTTGTCAAGGATAATGTCTGCTTTCATTGAAAATTTCCAATCCTTCATCAGAAGAATGAAAAGTGCCCACAACCTAAATGCAAAGTGCAGCTTTTCCACAGGGAAATTTGTTTACTTGCTCTGGCCAATAGATCTTAAGAATTATTCAGGACTTGCTTGCAAACTAGCTGGTGGAAAGGGGCACAAAGGCATCACTCTGTCTCTGAAACAGCTCCAGAGGAAAACTGACTCAACAAGTTATAGTCACTCCATATCATCTCTACTGCTCTGGAGGAGTAAACTACAACAGGCCTGTTGCGGGGTATGCTCCCTGATGTGTCAGTGTACCTCTGGGAATATTGGGGCAGGGTTAAGGCTCCCATATCTAGCTAAGGTACTTGCATGGCCCCTCTTTAATTTATTGATTAATTAAAGGGAGGGTCTGTTCTCCCCGTTTTATCAACAGGGATCCAAAATAGAGACTAAGTGACTTCCACAAGGTCACACAGGCAGTCTGTGGCAGAGGAGGCACATGAACCTTGTATTCTAGATTAGGACCCTAACCAATGGATCATCCTTTCTCTCCTCATACCTTCTCCAGTCCCTTCCCATATGCCTATGGAAGAAGGAGCCGTTGAGGCTTGGTGGAGTCAGCTCTCCCCAACCTCCACTGAGCAGCAGTATGGTACGCTGGCACAAAGGAATAAAGGGGTACCTAGTGTTTGTGTGCAGGATGGACACCAGACCAACCCCTCAGTCTTTCACTCTCTGGCTGTGAGCAGGTAACTAGTTGGTTCTGTGATGTGGAGTCCTTTCTACCAGGAGTTGTACTATAACTATATCTCTCCTGTAGTGCCAAACAGCACTCAGATGTTAGTGACTTTTTCCTGAATGATGTGGAATACTTTTGTCAAGGCTGATTCCCCACTCTGGCACGATGAATGCAGAAGTGGGAGCCTGCAAAAGTACCCAAAACCTGATCTCCACAGGCTTTGGTATAAAACTTCCCCCCAAAATCCTAAAAACCTAGATTTTGGGGATAAAAATCCGCTGCCACCATCAAGTGCTTTTGAACCCACAAACAGGGGTGGACACTTGAAACCAACCCCAGGGCACCCCAATCTCTTTTCCCCAAAGAGCTTGAAAAATAAGAGAAAATATAAATTGCAGTCTGTGGCTGCTATCCCCTAGTCAGAGGCATGCAGATCCCACAGACAAATTTTTCCAGGACACAGAACTGAACCAATACCAGGTTAATAAAAAGAGAGAACTTTTATTACCAAAACAATACTCCTGTTACAAGCATAGTTGGATTGGCTAGATGGTAAGAGCCACTAATTAATAAACTCATGGGGAATTTTCCCATGGGCTCAAAACTTAGTTACAAAAGGGTAAAATGAGGATTACAGGAATTGGAGTAAGAAGTCCTCCAGCTCGACATTATTTAGTCTATGTTTCCACTACAAGCAGTTATTTTGACAAAGTGATTTCAGAATAACGTCAGTTATTCCAAAATAACACTGCTGTGTAGACATACCCTAAGGGATTTAGTTTCAGAGGGGTAGCCATGTTAGTCTGCTTCAGCAAAAACAATGAGGAGTCCTGTGGCACCATAAAGACTAACAAACTTATTTGGCCATAAGTTTCATGGCTGGAACCCACTTCATCAAAAGCATCTAACAAAGTGGGTTCCAACCCATGAAAGCTTATGCCCAAATAAATGTGCTAGTCATTAAGGTACTATAGGATTCTTCATTATTTAAGGGATTTAGGTATACTCCTCCCTTAGGCTCCTTTTGAAAATTTCACCAAAATGTATTTGCCTAAATATTCAGCATTGATCAGTAATTTTTTTGAATGCTCAACTTGGTGCTTGATTTTTCAGAAGTTGCTGAGGCCCTTTTAAAATGACTTAAATTGGGCAGCAAAAGCACTTTGAAAATTTAAGCTGTTTTCTTGTGTAGGTTGAAAGCATTTTTCTAAATGTCTTATTTTCAGCTTATTTAAAAGCACTTTTACTACCCCCCCCAAAAAAAAAGCCCACTACATTTTAGCCATTAACTAGCTATAAAGACATAACAAAAGGCAAATACAATGCATAGGATGGGTTCTTAGCCAGACTTGGCTATTTACAGTACGAAAGAAAAGGCCTTGATACGATGAAGAAAGCAATGGAATTGCTATACATTTTAAAACTCTGTTCTATTCTTGGTTGATCAAGGCAAACTAAAGGGCTGGATGGAGAAATAAGGATAAAATGACTGAGTCTCATATGATTATCTTATAAATAAGCTGGAGAAAAACAGCCTAGACAGGGCTGCTATACAGTGACTGCATAACTGGTTGGATAACTTTTCCCAGAGAGTAGCTATCAATGGTTCAGAGTTATAATGGAAGGGCATAACAAGTGGGGTTCTGCAGGGATCAGTTTTGGGACAGGTTCTGTTCAGTGTCTTAATCAACAATTTATATGATTGCATAGAGAGTACACTTGTAAAGTTTGTGGATGATACCAACCTGTGAGGGATTATAAATGCTTTGGAGGATAGGATTAAAATTCCAAATGACCTGGACAAAGTGGAGAAATGGTCTGAAGTAAATAGGATGAAATTCCATAAGAACAAATGCAAAGTACCCCACATAGAAGGATACGTACAAACATACTAAGGATACATGCATGAATACGAAATGGGAAATACTGTGTAGGAAGGAGAACTGCAGAAAGAGATCTAAGGGTCACAGTGGACCACAAGCTAAATATGAGTCAACAGGGTGACACTGTTGCAAAAAAAGAAACCTCATTCTGAGATGTATTACAGGAGTGTTGTAAGCAAGTCATTCTTCTGCTCTACACCATGCTGATTCGGCCTCAGTTGGAGTATTGTACCCAGTTCTAGATGCCACATTTCAGGAAAGATGTGGACAAAATTGGAGAAGGTCCAGAGAAGTGTAATCAAAATGATTAAAGGTCTAGAAAATATGACCTATTAGGGAAGACTGAAAGAACTGAGTTTGCTTAGTCTGCAAAAGAGCAGACTGAGAGGGGACATAACAGCATTTAAGTTCCTAAAAGGTTGTTACAGGGAGGAATGAGATAAATTACTCTTCTTAACCTCCGAGGATAGGACAAGTAGCAATGGGCTTAAATTGCAGCAAGGAAGGCTTAGATTGGATGTTAGGAAAATACTTCCTAACTGTCAGGGTGGTTAAGGGTAGAATAAATTGCCTAGGGAGGCTGTGGAATCTCCTTCATTGGAGATTAGATAAACATCTGTCCGGGATGATCTAGATCAGGATGGGAAATAAAAAAAAGGCGGCCCATCAGGGTTAGTCCCTGGTGGGCTGCCACCACTATATGGCGATTGCAACTCTCATTGGTCGCGTATCGCTGTTCATTGCCAATGGGTGTGACAGGAAGCTGTGCGGACCTGGACATCACTTCCTGCCACTCTCATTGGCTGTGAATGGTGATCCATGGCTTACGAGAGCTATGATTATCTGAAACCTGGGGAGGTAAAGATAAATATAGAGATGGGGGCCTGCCAGGGACTAACACTGGTGCACTGGATTCAGCCAATGGATACCTAATCTAGATGGTGCTTGGTTCTGCCATGAGTGCAAGGGACTGGTCTTGATGACCTCTCGAGATCCCTTACAGTTCTAGAATTCTATGATTCTCTGTGACTTGACTGCATTATTATTATAGCTTAAAATTCTGTCAGACTACTCCCGTGACAGGAGTAACTAACCAAGATGACATTGTGCCATGGAAAATGTTTTGTTTTAAAAAGTCAGACTGCACAGAACGTTAAGATTCTGCCTCAGGTATGAAGGTTTCAAGAGACATGATAAGCAGACTTTTTGTGTGTAATGTTCTTTCTTTTGCTCAACTGCCCATATCCCATGACCAAAACATTGCAGTACACTACACCGTTAAAGAGGTGCTTATGTACAGAGACTGCTCTTTTTAGTAAGCGTCTCTATTTACTTGTTTATAGTTTGTACTGCTTTTATGTACTATAATCAGGCTCAAGTTGAGAATTCAGAAATCACTGATCATTGCTAAAACTTTGGGCAAGTAATACATTTTGGTGAGATTTTTCAAAAGAAGCTAAAGGGAGAAGGATACCTAAATTCCGTTAAACAGCACGGAATCCAGTGGCACCTTGGAGAGTAACAAATCAGAAAAATGCCCCATGCATTGCTCACTGTGGGATCTCAGAACTTTACAGATGTTTCAGTGAAACCTCAGAGTAGGTGGATGACAGACATCAGTCCTTAAGTTGCTACCTTTGGGCAAGAAAGCGACAGCCATGAAACAGCATGTAGCAATGCAGTGAACCATTTGATGGTGGGAAATGAAGACACCACCTCTGGCAGAAACTGAAGAAAGTATATTTGGACAGAATTTAATTTTCTGAGCTGGAATATGACTTCTTTGCTAACGAAAAGAACAACGAGGTCTTTAATGACCCCATGTGGTCAAGAGCTCTGTTGTAGAATGCTTCATTAAAAAGAAAGGCAGCACCTCCAGAAGCATTCTGTCTGCTAACAGGATTTACTTCAGGACTGACTCTGAAAGTGTATTAACTAGCAAGTCACCAAAACTAGTCATGCACTTTGGCCCTGCTAGCTGGCCAGCAGAACTATTGACCGTATAACTATTCAATGAGAGAAAGTCTCAGGTTTTAAAGTGGAAGTAGGTGAAGTTTTCTGGAACACTTCTCCCCCTCCCATTGGACTCAAGCTGAATAAAACACTTTGCAAATTTATGTTGATTCTGACTAACTGTTATGATCAAAACAACAAAATAAAAAAAAGTGGTCCCATTAAATTCAGTGAGACTGTTTGTGATGCCATGGTCCATGCAGTGTAAGGGTATCAGATTTAGCCTCTACAATCCAGGCTATTTACATAATCTAGTTAGATAATTAAGACTGGGATTTTCAGAGAGGCACAAAGTAATTAAGCCACTAGGAATTTCAAAGGTTGGGCACCTTATGCTCCTTTTCAAATCTCAGCCTAAATCTTCTATGATATGAACCCCAATAATGAGCTTTTGGCAATAGCATATTACAACAAGCAAACACATGGACACTTTTTGTGACAAGCCTGGCTACTTTCCTGTGATGGCAATACATGTGAATAGTAAGATAGCCCAGTGCCACAGGTGATATTTCACGTGGTTTACCCTCTTTTTCCATAATTGCAGCGATGTGGCTCAAGCATGATATTCTGTTTTATGTGTGTGCTTAGCATGATATATCCTCCCCCCTACCAAAACACCCAACAGCCCCACAATGCATCTATGATTGATTTAGCCAAGATCAAAGACATACAGCTGCAAAGAATCTAATTAAAATTTGATGATGCAGCAGGCAGGCTACATCTATTATTTAATTTTGAGGTTGTGATCTTATTTAAAATTAGTTTCCAGATTTCACTAACACTCTTGGGTTCCTGACATGCTTGTTGTTGTTGGTTTTGATATGAAGCTGACTTGCCAACATTCCACGAGAGATCCTTTTGTTGAACATCTTTGGTGGACTTTATTTTTGGGGGGACAGGAGGTTGTAAATTCCAGCTTTGGACCAAGTATGGTTCAGATATATTTTTGACCCTATCGATATTTTGCAGAAGTGCATTTCAGCTTGTTTTTTGAAAAGCTAATGGCAGGTGAGTTGTGACTTCAGTTAGGTAACTATGAACAAAGCCACTAGGAATTTCAAAGGTCAGGCACCTTATGCTCCTTTTCAAATCTCAGCCTAAATCTTCTATGATATGAACCCCAATAATGAGCTTTTGGCAATAGCATATTACAACAAGCAAACACATGGACACTTTTTGTGACAAGCCTGGCTACTTTCCTGTGATGGGAATACGTGCAAATAGTAAGGTAGCCCAGTGCCAGAGAACATACCTTTGACCTTCTCTGCCTATGTAAACAGTCTCAGAAACAAGCATTAGAAGATGAAAAGAATGTGATGTGGCTTTCTGGCAAATTCTAGCTGTTTGTTCTATAGCTCACAACATCCAGTTTAAAAAAAAATCTGATTAGCTGTGCTCTGCTTGTTTAGAATAACAACTGGAATTGGGTTTTGTGTGTTTTTCATAATCCTGTTAATCAGAGAGCTAAAGCAAACAGCTGTTGCTTGATAAATTTCTGAAATTAGTGAGCACTAATAGAAGTTTCTTAAAAAAACCAGCTTGAGTGTGAATGACATGTCCCTATAAAAGTGTGTGTGAATTTAGTGTTTGTCAATTATGCTGTTCCAGGCTAACATCCTTTATCACAAGACAAGGTTTGAAGAGCATAGGGGCAAGGCACAGTTCTGTTGAGGTTTGTATCTGTTACACTGGGGTAACTTGAATCAGGAGACTTAACTTCAAGATTCACACTGTTTAAACTGAGATCAGAATCTGACCCTGTGTGTCTGTGCTCTGATCTGTGAGGACCACCTCTAACTTGAGGGAGTCAGATGATTTGCTTTCCAGTCACATAAATACTGTGACCCAGGATGTGCTTAACTTTAAACAGGCGAGTAATACTTCTTGAAAATCAAATTCATTTCCTGTAGCTCACCAAACACTTATCACGGAGCAGCAGGTTTCAGAAATTACCAACCAGTACTCCATTTGAACCAGTATTCTGGACCTGAAAAGCATTACCAATCTCCTAGGTATCTAATTCCCCAGAGAGAGATGCCTCTTGTTACCACTGACAGTGAATGTGTTGCAACATCTCAATAAACAAAAAAAAAATCTTTGTACTTGTGAGAGCATAGATTACTTTATAGGTCAGGAAGCGTATGTTTTGTTTGGCAATTCTTCCTTTTGTTAAAGATGAAGTTCTTGTCTCCATCTATCAAAAGAAGACCGATGGACTCAAGAAAATTGGATTTGAGTCCACCTCTAAGTGCTTATCTAGTCTTATATATAGCACTCATTACCATGATAGCTGAACATCTCCCCCAAATTATGAAGTGAGAATGTGATGGGTTAGCATTTAGGCAGACACTATGTAATGAACTGGAGACCATCAGTGCTTAAAAAAAGAAGTTGCGGTAGCTTGAGCTAAAGAGCAAACCTGTTGAACTAAGAGCGGTAAGACCTACTTCCTCTGTAGATCAGGCATAGCGGAGAACATGCAGCATGCACTGAGAAGTGGGTTACAAATACACACAAATACTAATTTCTATCTCTTTTTTTCCACCACCAGAGAGTGATATTGTAGTAGTGCTGTGGAACGCTCCCTCTAACTTTTTCTATCCATGTGTGGAATAAATGTTATGCACACCAAGGCATAGGCAGATGTGCACTACCAGTACAAAAAACACATGTTGCTGGCTGTGGGTATTGTGGGCACTCCGCTAATCAGCTTGGCAGCATTTGAATCTTTGCTAGGTGGCTGCTCAAGTGCTCAAAGTTTGCAGGGAACACTGGTGCTATGGAAAGGCTAGGCTATGAAATAGGTTTAAATCTAATCTAATCTAGCCAGGCCTTTATACCACACTCATCATCTTAATAACTTTGCAAAATTAAACTGCTCATAGAGATTGTCTAAACATGGATTCTTATGGCCTTATTTGTCTGTTCGTCTAAGTACTACCACCAAATTTGTATACAGCTTCTTCTGATCATAACTTAAACCAAGGTAAAGGTTTCATTGTGCCAGGAAAATGGGATGTGCCTGGAATAAAACCATATAGAAAAGAGACAGAATCACCAGGCAAGTGAAAGGGGCTAGCTGGGGGACATGCCCTCCCCCCAAATCTGGTACAACTCTTGACCTGAGCCTTCCACTTCTATTCCTACCCTTGTTAGGGAGGCCAAGGGGTGCTGAAGCCCCTTCCCCCCTCCCAGATTCATACAGAAACATTGCTGGCTTTCCCTTTTGTCAGGGAGAGAGGGGGAAGTGCAAGTTTGCGGCATTTCTCAATCTCGCTGGGGAGCGCAGGGGGCAGTAGAACGTGAACCTGCCCCATCCAGGGGACATGCTGCCCTCCCCCGGCTGTGCCTGCTGGAACTGCAGCGACCATGGAGAGGCACTTCTCGCCAAGCCCCAAGTTGTTGCGGTGAGAGAAGGCTGGCGTCATCCTCTCTCCCTGGGGCAGCCTGCATCCTGAACCCTGCCTCCCAGAGCAGTGATTTAAATGAAGCATGTACTCTTTCATTTTGTCTTCCAAAAACCAAAAATTAATTGAGTTTAGGACTTGAGCAGCACTGGTTAAATCTTCTAGTGTAATATAATAGTAAAGAGAGAGGCAGTATACTGACTGAATGACTTGCATGCTACGATACTGGAAGATTTGTGTTAAACAATGCATAGGCTACCGTATTTTTCACCAGATAAAGCCTTTTCAGTGGTTTCTTCAAACACTCAATAGCTATGTCACAAAGTAAAAGAATTGTAGTCTGTAGTCCTGGCTAGTCACATGGCTGTGTGGGCCCAAATATAAAAGGGAAGGGGAAACTAGGTCAAAGGGGATTACTCTGTCTTCTCCTCTCCTGACTGAGTAAAGCTGCGTGGGAATAAAATATTGCTCAATGTTTTTGTTGAATTTATTTTTGTGATTTTTGGATAAATAATAAACAAGGCATGAGGAAAGGGCCTTAACTGGATTAGGGCTTAGTGTGGGAAAGTAGCCATAATCAAGTTACCAATAGTGTGGGATAGAACATTGCTTCACTCCTCCCACATTACATCCTGCTGTGTTAGTGATTTCCCTCATTCTGTTTGGGGGGAGAAAAGCAGCAAGTTCCCTGCCTGCAGTACTGTGAGTTGAGCATTTTGTTTGAGTTGTACTGAGCAGTCCCTTTAAAAACTTGGTGCTCTGTTTCCATTCCTTGGCTGATGAAGTTTGAGCCGTAATTTTTACAGGTAGAAACTATTTTTACACTCATCTGTATTTAACTTTTGGCCCTTGGTTATTTGCAATCCCTACCAATCTTTAATTAAGTGGTGTGAGTGCATAACAGAATCTAGCTTTCTGGAGTGCTACAATTTTGCGGCTCGGTGTGCTAGCTCTGTGGCCTGAAGTCCTAGAGAACTGGGAACTTGCTGTTGACCTCTGTTGGCAAACAAGGAGAATAGCAGCCCCAGAGGTCCTTGGGAACTCTGGATGGACAGAGGTGAAAGACCTGTCTGCCAATGTGTGTGACTAAGTGAGAGGGGATGAGCAAATGGCATAGGCCTCATTTGTGTTCACATGTCAGTTTTGGTCAGTTAGATTTTAAGCCTCTGGGTAATAATAATGTGATACCTGTTGGGAAATGAAAAGACAAGAGAACTGAACTGAATGCGTATGGAGTGCAGATCACCCAGTGGTCATTTTTGCTGCTGGCAATACCTGTTTGAAAGGTGACAAGAGGCAGTAATTGAAACCACAGTGCATGATGGGTATACTTTGTTTTTCTCTAGTTCCATCTAGAGGTTAGCTGTTTGCATCTGTAACCCTTCTGCCAGGTAGCGCCAGCAACAGCCAGGGCTGGGTTCAATATCTAGGGGTCCCTTTTCATCCATCTCACACACAACTGGCTCGAGCCCCCACCCAGTAGCCTGGGAAATGCACGCACCCCTGGGTGCCTCTGAGAGGCAATGCTTCCTCACTCGCAAGCACAGAGTCTGAGTGTCAAAAAGAAACTTTTAATGAAAGAAAGAAGTCACATGGTATTAGCTTGGGAAAATACCATAACCAGAGTTCATAACCAACCCATGAGTAACCATCCCAGTTCAAATGGATTGAGCAATGTCCTTTGCCTCTCAGGCTAACTAGTCCAATAATGTAAGGGTCCCATTCACCAACCCACACTTTCTCCGTACTCCACTTCAAACGTCCCGCTTACAGCTCTGTCCAGTCAGTGTAGATGTAGACACATCACCCTGATGACTCCACTCATTGAACTTGAGGCCATGCCACCTTTGTGCTGCTCCTGTGGTCCGCTTGCTCCACCAGCCGCCCTGCTAGCCACAATGGGTCTGGCTCCAGGCTAAACCAGTGATTTTAGCTCTTCGTGATTTCAACTCTTTAACCACCACCTAGGCTGGCAAAAAGATTCCAGCTTTCACTGGAATAGCAAAAAGACTCCTGATGGAGTCTGCTTTAGGTCTAACCTCAGGACCGGGGGAGGGAGGAAGGGGCGGGGGGGGGGGGGAGAAACAGGTTGAACCAGTCTTACAGCTCACACCTAGCAGGCATGAAGCAGGCTGGCTCAAGCCCTTTCCCTCCCAACTCAGTTCACTCAGCTCTGGAAGGGGGAGGCTTGTTTATTTGAGACCCCTTACAATGATAGTGTCTCTCCTGCAAGCACTGGTGTCATATTCTACAGTTCTTACATTTAGGAGTAGCATGGTTTGTGACCCCGCGACAGCCACATTAGTTACAATACACTACCGATCCTCATTCTAACCACTGATCCTCCATCCGCCCTGGCTGAATTGGATTTACATAACTGTACCCTGTATGCCTTCCCCATCCTGGCATGAGCTGTATTTACATATCAACAGTTGTTTAGCCCTGCAAGATAATTAATTTGAGTGAGCATACCCACCCGCAGGGCTGCTCTCTCCTTTTAGCTGGCTGATTGCTAGCAGTAGTTCAGCCCCTGCTTACACATCCAAAGCTGATAGAAGAAGATGATGAAACTTCCTCTTTGGGGAGGTCATCCCTATGCCCCGCCTCTTCTGCCAGGGGCCGTTCCTCGTCTCGCTGTTCTCAGCCCCCTCTGGCACGGGGAGGAGGGTGAGAAGGCTCAGATGGAGCCTTAGCCATGGGGAGCTGAGAGTTCAGCTGTGGCTGGGGTCGAGCTCTCAGCCAGGACTGCTGCAGAGGTCCTAGCTGGAGTTCCAAGTCCCTCTCTGCATTCCTCCCCACCCCCCACAGCTCCTCCCCCATTTCATCCACAGCCCTGTACTGCCCCTTTGCTGTGGCCCCTCGCCCTGCTTGTGCCTTTGTCCCCCTCCCGGCTGCAGCCCTGATCTCAGGTAAACTCTGTGACCCTATCGTGGACCTTGGGCCACACAGAACTGTCATGAGGAGGGTTTTTTTGGAAAGCCCCAAAGCCGCCGCTGCCTCTCCCCAAGTATCAGGAGGCTTGTGAAGGCTTAGTGATATCATTTTCTTTGATGCCTTAAATATTTGGTCTTGGAATTGGCTGTGGAATACAGAAGCTGCACATGGCCAGAAACTGTGATAACTTTGAGATTTGATACCAGGGCTGAGTGCATCTAGGGAACCAAGAGAGAATATCTATCCTTAATTCTGTGTTCAGAAAGTGGCTGCTATTTTTCTCTCGTTTTCTCTTTTCTTATGAGCGACGAATTTATTTGTACTTCTCTATTTTTAAGGTGCCAGGTGGTCTAATTTTGTCATTGTTCCTTAAAATAAAAAGCAAGTCATGAAGATATAGTTTAATTGCTTTTGTTCAATAAATACAAAGGAAAGAGAGCACTGTAGCTTGTTCTCAGACTGATATTTTTCTTATTCGTTGTGTAGAACCATAATAAATCACAGACCTATTAAAAGAAAATCCATTTGCATCAATAACAGCAGCCTTCAGATTTCCCCAGTTCACTTCATTTGTGAATTGTTGTAATTTAGTTTCCTTTTAGAACCACTGCTCAATGCTGTGTTGGTTGTGACTTTAATATGTGTGGAAGATTGCTGAGTTCTTGTTGTTGAGCATGTCCAGCCAGAATGAATGCAGGAGGCAAATTTCATCTCATTATGTTGTTTTCAGGGAGTTGTGGCTTTTAGTGGGACTCTAGAGGGATGTCTCCACAGCAGCATTATTTTGAAATAACACAGTGAACGTCTATACAGCAGCAAGCCTGTTATTTTGAAATACATTTGAGAAAAGGAGCTTCTTATTTTGAAATCTGTAACCCTCAATTTACAAGGAATAATGCCTATTTTGAAATAGCTATTTCTAAATAGGGCGTGTGTAGACAGGGCAGCTGGAGTTATTTCAAAATAAGTGGCCACCAGGGCTTCTGATTTCCTCATCAGAAATCTATAGTTGCCCTTCCCATGCAGCCCTTAAAGTTGCAGCCACTGGGGAAAAGGCTGGTGGCACAACACAGGCCCTGCCAGCCCTGTGCCACATTGCAGCAGCCTTCACAGCTTTTGATGCTGCCATAGCGACCCCCCTGCTCTGGCCAAGCCTTCCATGGCTGCAGCCAAGCAGGCAGCCAGCTCCCAGGCCTTGCCTGGGGGTGAAAGAGGCATGTACCTTCCTGGTCTGTGCGGAGCTCCTGGACCTCATTGAGGTCTGGGGAGAGGAGGCAAACCTCCAGGATCTCCGTACCAGCCGCAGGAATGCTGCATCTACAGCTGGCTGACAGCGTGGTTCACAAGGGGCACATGAGCACCCAGGAGCAGGTGCACATGAAGATGAGGGAGCTCAGACAGGCCAGGGAGTGCAGCTTCCGCTCCAGGGTGGAACTGCAGACCTGCCCTAATGACCAACTCCACCGCATCCTGGGGGAAGGTCAGTCCCTCTCCTCCCCCCATAGTGGACTCTGGCCCTGTAGAAGGAGACAAACCGAGAATCACAGGGTTTCCAGAGCTCTCAGGAGGTCCCCGAGCCCAACCCCTCACACACACACACACAAGGAGCAACCCCTACTTACCCCATCCCTCAGCAGGGCTTTGTGAAGGCGGGACTGAAAAACCTCCCAGGGAAGGGGCTTCCACCACCACCCCCTTCCCTAGGGAAACCCATTCCAGTAGTTAATGGCCTCCCTGGGACAATAGCATGAGAGAGTCATACCTGCATAAGCATGGCCCAGGTGGTTGATCTCCCCACGTGAACTGGTTCCTCAGAGACTGGTAGCTGTCCAGCGTGGCAAGCTTCCAAATAATGATGGCGACCTACTTCTGGAGGAGGATGGCGGGTTGAATGTGGGTATTCTGTTGCATGAGGGTAGGGGCGAGCCACTCGCAGAGCTCCAGGAAGGTGGCCTTCCGCATGAGGAAATTCTGGAGCCACTGCTGGTAGTCCCACCGCTCCATGACGATGCAGTCCCACCGGTCGGAACTGGTGTCCTGGCTCCAAGGCAGCAGTGCACAGTGTGCCGGGGAGGGTAGGTGGGGTCGAGCTGCCTGAGCAGTGCATGGAGAGAGGAGAAGAGGTGCCCTGCAATGAGCTGGGGGTCATCCTCCTGCAGAGGGCAGCCTGCAGAAACTGTACCAGGAGGTGCACCATGAGATGTAAAAGCCATCGATTGGTCGGAGGCAGGTCCGGTTCCATGGCTGTGGTGTCTGCAAGGGCAACCAGAGCATGCAGTGGAAAGAAATTGCTGTCCTTCAAGGAGGTAGGCAAAGGAGAAGAGCCTAAGACACGACTGTACGGGGGGGGGTCCCTTTAAGCATGAGCCTCAGGTAGCAACTTGGGGAAGTAACTGCTGTCCTGGTGCCCTGCCCGAAGTGCTTCCAGGTGGCCTTAAATGCAATTCAGTGTCCAATGAGTGCTGACGCTCTATTTCAAAATAGCTCAGCGCAATTTTGAATGGCGTTTGCTGTGGAGACGCGCTATTTCGAAATAAACATTTTGAAATAGCTTATTCCAAAATAAGGGTGCATCTACACAGCACTCTTCCCTCAAAATATGCGATGCAATTTGCACTATACAAATTGCACAGCTTATTTTAGGTAATTTTGAAATAAAGCGCTATTCCGACAAATCCCTTAACCCTTGTGTAACTGGAATTCCACACCTGTTATTTCAAAATATATTTTGAAATAATGGGCACATTTAAAGACACAGAATTGCTATTTTGAGATACTTCCCAAAATAGCCCCGTTGTCTAGACATAGCCTAAGTGTGCTCTGTAGGACTCTATCTACACTGCAGCGCTATTTCAGGATACCGCAATAGCTATTCCGCGTCTTTTGAGCGTGCCCATCATTTTGAAATATAACAGGGTTGCTATTCTGTTGTCCCTGTATACCTCATTCCATGAGGAGTAAGGGATGTTTCAGAATAGCAATTAATTTCAAAATAAGTGCTGTGTGGACAGCGCCAAATTTTGAAACAAGCTATTTTGAAATTGAGTCGAAATAAACTGCGCAATTTGTGTACCTCAAATTGCGTAGCTTATTTCAAGTTCCAGGAGCTGTATAGATGCACACTAGATGTACTCTTACTGTTTGCTCACAAGTAAGTCCAGACCTGAGGAAGTATCCCACATGTAGCTGTTGTGAGAGATTTTTGCAGTGGATTTGGATTAGAACAATGTCTAAATCATTTTTAATTATTAAACTTAATAAAAGCAAAATATAGTTTATGGAAAAAAACATAACCTCCCAGTCTATTGGGAAACATAATGGCTAATTGAATTTCAAGTACAGTAGCTGCATTCTCCGTAACATTCTATTCTTTTCAGGATTACAGCGGTTTAGTTCTATTAGCCTAAATGTACATGGTTAGGTTTTAAATTGTACTGCATTAGTTCAGCTGTTTACTTGGCTTTATTCTCACCCTCTCTCCTCCATATATCTCCTCTCAGAATAGGGACCTGCCTTGGCAGAGGTCACTGGATAAAGCCCAGAAGAGTCCAGTAGCTGAAGTTGAATAATCTTGTTTCTCATGATTGCTGTCTTCCATCAGCACTTCCCATGAGTAGAAGTCTCCAACCTTGTCTCCAACTCCAAGATCCAATGTGAGTATAGACCTGAGCAAGACACTGAAGATGCTCTTTGCTGATTCAAATCACTGTGTAATAATGAAGTGATCCATCTAGGGCAGTTGTTCTCAAACTTTTTGGCCCGTGGCCCACACCGCTCAAAGCAAGCCTTTCCATGGATCACCAGCTGACCACCCATGATGAAAAAATGGGCACAGGAGGGAGTGGGGTGTGAAGTGTGGGTGGGAGGAAAAGAGGGAACGAGCTAGAGCAGGGTGGAAGGTGTGGGAGGGAGGGTGCAGGAGTGCGCTGAGGGTGGGGTTTGGGGCAGGACGGAGGGTACAGGAGTGAGGTGGGGTTGTGGGGTCTTGGTGGGCAGAGTGTGTGTGAGGGGGATGGAGTTAAGGGTCTGGGTATGGGGGATGGAGGGTGCTTACCAGACTCCACATTCCCTGCTGCTCCAATTGGCCATAATTTTGGCCAATAGGAGCAGTGGGGAAAGCCTCCAGGTGAGTGGTTTCCTGCTCTGCCATTCCTCCAGCTAGGGGAAGGAAGAGCAGCAGCATGCAGAACCACGTGGTGGCGGCCTACTGTGTGCTCCACAACATCTGAAGACTTTCCTGCCAGGGTGGTGGGCAGAGGCTGAACATCTGGCCAGGGCTTATGCACAGCTGGGCACTGCTGCCATTCGGCAGAACCACTTTCTGTCCACAAGCCAGATCCGGTCTGCAATTTCCCACTTTCAGAGGGAAGCCAGCATTGGTGCTCCAGCCTTGTATGGGGCTAGAGCGCCAGTGTAGGCTCCCTGCTGTGAGTGGGAGGGGCAAGCCCCGAGCCTGCGATCCACCTGCAAGACCGTCTTTAAGAACTACTGATCTGTATGGAATAGAATTAAGAACTTTTGAAGTTGGGATATTCTCTGTAATTTCACATATTGCCTAACATATACTTAGGGTTTATTTTACACTGAGCATAAACAAAATAAAATATTATTCCCGATGATGTTAGAAGACTCATGATGTACTCTAGGGGAGATATTTTTTCAAAGGTATGAAGGGTCATTAAGATATAACAGGAACTGGGTGCTAAATTACCCTTTGTGTCTTTTTGAAATTTTCCTCTAAAGGGGAATAATGGATTCTTTAATCATAATAATATGGAAAAGCAATTGGTGAAAGTTTTGTGTGTTCAGTCTCATCAGCCACAAAATTAAAATCCTCACACGTGGAAGTGGATTTTTTTTGTCCTTTCAGGAAGAGGGAAACTTCTTCATAGCAATTTTTCTTGGGGTTGTGCCCATTAACATCAACTGCCCAATAAGGAGACTAAAAGGTTGCATAACACAGTTTCTTTTTTTGTATGTGCTATTGTATATATATTCTTGTTCATCATCATAACGTGCCATTTGAGGTCGTCTCTTTGCTGACAAAAGGCCAGTTTATTATTTCCTGTCTGCTGATAGTAAACAGACATTAGAATGCCCAGAATTTAATTTTTGATCATGCCCACATTGTCAAATTCAAAAGCTAATTTTGAGTGCTTCCATTGTTGACACTTAATGTGGAATTTCTCAAAATGGCCTCAAACTGCTCTTGTTGATATCATTGGCAGCATTAACTGTGATGGGGGTAATTCGCCCAACATCGTGCATGTTAGAAAATCCCAGTTTTTACCGAAGTGTTGAAAACCTGGGATTCCTGTTTGATAACAGTGATAGGTACACAGCACCTATGATGATCTGGCCATTATGAGATAGGCAACCAAAACTAGGAATGTTTGAAAAAGTGGGACTTTTTTATTGCAGTTGCTGTTTTGCCACAAAGTATTTTGGGGAGAAGCAAACCAGATTCCACATCCATTTCTATCTTAGAAATCATAAAAAAAATCTGCAACAGGACTGAGATGAGAAGCCATTACAAAGGCAATATGAAAACTATTTGTGTCTGCAGAGACAATATTCAGTGTACCCTAAGTGTTTACAATTCATAAGCATTATTTTTCTTTCCAAGAAGCATGAAATACTCCAATGAACTTGACATTTTTTGGAACTGACCTTCTTAATTATTTTTGACATCCTGCATACGGTACAGTTATAGGGATTTGTTGAAGATCATGTATATCTTTGCCAAGCTTTAGTTTCTCATTCAAACTATCTGCATGCGTATTGTATGCATATGTAAGTATACGTATGTTGTTTATGTGAAAGAAGTAGAGTTAGAAAGAGTCATCTTTGGGGAATAATGTGTTGTATATTAATAAAACACTGTACATGCTATTTATTCAGTACAAAAATGCAGGCAGAATATACAGAACACAATTTCTAGTTTTCTCAGGTCTTGAGAAATAACTCCTAGCACAAGTTCTTCAAGAAGAAACGGTCTGAAGTACTTTCTTAAATATACGGGCCCAAATTCTGCCACACTAACATCAGTGTAAAACTAGAGTGGAGCCATTTGAATCAATCAATTTACTTTGGCTTGGGCATTGGTGCAACTAAGACCAGTGAAACCTGTCTCCAGAGAATAAAACATTGAAGATAGATTATATTGAGAAGGTGATAAAAGAAATGGTACTGAAAGTACAAGGCAAACAGAAGGGAAATAAAGGTTTGGACTTGAGACAAAACTAGCAGCTGCTAAATAAATTCATCCTGGTGTTAATGATGTGTTTTCCCTGGTCTCCAGATGAGAAAAAGAGTGAAAGAGAGGGTAAAGGTGAAGCAATAAAAAAGTACCTTTACATTATGAAAAGTCTCTCCATCTCAGTCTCCCAACAACAAATGCACAGACACTGAAAATATATCATCCTTGGGACTAAAAACAATGTGAAGAGAGAAGAAAAATTAGTGTGAAATCCTAAAATGACAAATTTTGAGTTTCCTGCTGCTGGTGGTGTAATTTTAATACTGGTGAAAAATTAGGTTATACACTGTTGTCATGGTTTGCTTTGGGTCTTTGATGGATCTGTTAGACATGGCCTTTGGACTCGCAGGAATCTGCGGACCGCAGGTTGAGAAACAGTGGTTTAAGACAAATAGGGTGCAACTGGTGGATGAAACTAGTTGAGTGCAACAAGGTTCGGAGAAAACCCCCATGTGGCTACATCTACATTGGCAAGATTTTGCGCAAATACTTTTAACGCAAGAGTTTTTGCATTAGAGTATTTGCGCAAGAGAGCGTCTATGTTGGTCCAGGACTTATCATAAGAACGATGCGCTTTTGTGCAAAAGAGCGTCTACATTGGCGGGACACTTTTGCGCAAAAGCAGAAGCCTGGAACCATTTTGAAGAGGGCAAAAGGGCACCAGCCCTTTCCGGGGGCGGGGGCTGGAGCTTCTTTGAGACATGTGCTTAAAGGGATCTCCCTAGACAGCCATTTCTCTCCTGCTGCGAGCTTTAGGACCTCTTGCAGGGACTGACAGCCATAGCAGTTCTATTTATGGTTGCCTCTGCCTTACTGGACACCACTGCCTTCTGCCTTTAGTGCCTTTGGCTGATTTTTTGCTCTCAGCTCATTTGTTGTGCCAGGGAGCCAGGGGTGGCCTTGTGCCTGCTCTGGCCCCTTCCGGCCATTTTGGAGTGGCTGCAGCTGCTGCTCCATGCTGCTGCACTCGTCGTCCAGGACCTCGAGGCACAGGTCGCTCTGGACTCCCTCACCAGGGAGGCCATGGCGACCCTGTGGCATCCCCACCCCACCGTGGAGAGGCCCTTGTGGAGACTGGACACCAGTACTGACTGGTGGGACCACCTGGTCCTGGGGCAATGGGACAACCAGCAAAGGCTCCGTAACTTTTGCATGCGAAAGCAGACGTTCCTGGAGCTATGCGCCTGGCTCGCCCCTGCGCTCCAGAGAAGCACCACCTGGCTGCAGGCACCCATCCCAGTCGACAAGAGGGTCGCCATCGCACTTTGGAAGCTGGCCACCCCGGACAGCTACCAATCGGTGGCACACCATATCGGGGTGGGCAGATCGACTGTTGGTGCCGTCGTCATGCAGGTAAGTCCTGGGAGAGGGGGAGGGTGCTATACTCCATGCCCAGGGAAAGGCAAGACTCCAGGCTGGGTCACCCAGGGGTTTGGGACGTCCTTCCCTTGCACAGGCCTGCTGGTGGGGGGGGGGGAGGAGGCGTGGGGCGGAGGCATGGGGCGAGGGGGCCCTGGTGCGTGTGTGTGTATGAGGACAGAGGGCATCACAAGTGGGGGGCCCAAGGGAGCACGCACTCACCTTGCCTTATGTGATGTGTTCCCCTGTGTTTCTCTGCACCCTTCTGCAGGTCGTCCGTGCTATCAATGACATCCTGCTCCAGAGAGTCATCCACCTGCGTGACGTGGAGGCTACGGTGGCTGGCTTTGCTCCCCTCGGGTTCCCCAACTGCGGGGGAGCCCTGGATGCAACCCACATCCCCGTCTGTGCCCTGGAACATCGAGCGGCCCATTTCATAAACAGAAAGGGGTACTTCTCCATCGTACTGCAGGCCCTCGTGGACCACCGTGGCCGCTTCCTGAACATTTATGCGGGCTGGTCTGGCAGGGCACACGACGCCCGCATTCTACGAAACTCTGGCCTGTTTGAGGGGCTGGAGGCAGGCACTTTCTTCCCCCAGCGGGGATTTACTGTCAGGGATGTGCCAATGCCCACGTGTATTGTGGGGGACATGGCCTACCCCCTGCTGCCCTGGCTAACGCGGCCCTACACAGGGAGACCGGACCACAACTTGGCCCGGTTCAACGACCGCCTCAACTGGGCCTGCAACCAAGTGGAGTGCGCCTTTGGGCGGCTGAAAGCCCGGTTCCGCTGTTTGCTCACCCGTCTGGAGATGGGTGAGTGGAATGTCCCGGAGGTAGTGGCCGCGTGCTGCGTGCGCCACAATCTCGTGGAGCAGAAGGGGGAGGCCTTCCTCCTGGCATGGATGGCAGGCGAGGGCCAGGCCTTCGAACAGCCCCGCACAGCTGCCATCCGCCAGGCGCACCGCGATGGGGGGGCGCATCCGGGAGGCCCTGACGGAGATGTTCTCCCAGGCCCCACAGTAGGGTCGCCTCTGTCTCCCTTGACATCTCCCTCCCATCCCTGTACCTCCCAATAAACAACCAACACAGGTTTTTTTGGAACACAACGTTCCAACGTTATTTACAATGGACGGGGGGATGTAGGGTGGGAGGGGGGAAGAGGCTCGGCATGGTCAATGTGAGCCGTGAGGGCAGTGATTGCATCTGCCACTCAGTCACAGTGGGCCTGGAAGTGGCCCCAGGCCTGCTGGCACCACTCAACGTCTGCCTCCAGCCGCTGGGTGATGGCTGCCTCTATTCGCTCGACGGCTTGCACATGCCGCCGAAGCAGGTGGTCCCGCTGCCGGACCCGTCGGCTGGGGGCCTGGGTGGTTGGGGGTGCTGCCGCTGCCGCAGGGCTGGAGGGTCCCCCAATCCTGCTCGGTCCCACTGCAGGGAAGAGAGAAAAGGATGGGTCTGTCAGGCAGCCCGGCCACTGTCCCCGCACCCCATGCCCTTCACCCCTGAGGCCAGGTGACACCACGGTACTGTGGCTTGGGCCCACTCATCTCCCCCCCCCCCCCGTGTTGTATGTTTGCATACAGCACTGCCCCCTGAGAAGGGTCCTCCTCCATGTATTGTAACCACCGGTCTGTGTCCTGGCCCCTTGGGGGGTGGAAGGGCGTGTGTCTTGGGTTAACCTGTGGAACTCCCTGCTGGGGGAGGCTGTGAGGCTTTGGGCTAATCAATGGTGTTTGACAGGGAGCAAGATGAATCCCCACACAGTGCCCTGGGAGCACATATGGCAGACGTGGTCTGGGCTCTCAGATCCCCCATCACGTGGCTGTCTCCTGGACGGAACCAGGGGTGACTAGGGAGTGTACCATCCTTGCAGCGAAACTCAGGTGGCCCTAGGGCCAGCCCGAGCACTTCCCCCCCTCCCCCTCTCGCTAGCCTTCAGAAGACGGTAGCCCAGGGACGTGTGGGGACTTCCCTCGGGGGGCCAGCCAAGGCACCAGGAGCAGACGAGGGACTCAGTGGGGGCCATGCTCGCAGGGCTGTGACGCTACAGTTTTCCCAGCAGCAGCTGGCTGTGCCGCACAGCCAGGCATGGAACAATGTACCGTTCTGTGTGCTGCACCCTTGCGGAGCTGTGGGCTCTGGCCTGAGCCCCTGGGGCCCTGGCTGGTTCCAGCCGGCATCCAGCCTTCCCTCCCTGGTCTGGACGTGAGTGAGCGGCACGGTCCCAGGCGTGCCCTGGAGCTGCCTGCCGCGGCCACGTGCCGCTCGGTCACCAGGCTGCAGGTGGCTGCACGTGCTGCATACTGGTAATGCTACACAGCGTGCAGCTCATGCTGCCTAAGTGACACTCCTTCCCCCTCCCTCCCCCTCCTGCTCCCCCCAGGCTCCTGGCTCCCCCCCGCCCTTGTGAGGACAAAGTGCAACACTCACCACTGGATCCTTCCCTGGCCTCCGAGGATGCACGGGAGACGTTGGGGCTGCCGGAGAGGACCTCCATTTGCAGGGTGACAGTGCTGCCCTCGTCCTCCGACCCACTAGCTGGCTCGTCTTCCTCCCCCGCCTCGCTGGGCCTGGTGATGGGGGGCGCCTGCTTGTGTCCACAGGGACAGACGGGCCATGCGGTGCTGCCTGGCCCAGGATCTGGTGGAGCCGCTGGTAGTGGGGGCAGCTGTCGACTCCTGCCCCGTGGCCCTCGCTGGCCCAGACATAGCCCAGGCGCAGCTCTTTCACCTTAGCCCAGACCTGCTCGAAGGTCCGGGCTGGATGTCCCTGGTGCGACAGCGCCTGGGCCATGTGGCGGAAGATCTCCGCGTTGCGGCGACAGGTGCCCCGGGTGTTGTGGAGGGCCTCCGCCTCCTTTCACAGGTCCAGGAGGGCCTCGAGCTCCCCTGGGGACCTGGACGGGGCTCTTCGCTTTCTGCCCCTTGGGGGCCTCCTGTGCTGGGGGTGCAGGTGGCTGTTCCCCCCTGGAGTGGCCATCCTGGGCTGGTGGTCTGGTGGCTGTTGGGGAAGGCAGCAGAGCCGCGTGGCAGAGCTCTGGGCAGAGGCGGCAGAAGGGGGCTTCTGCCTCGTAGCCTCGGCAGGCTGCGTCTGCCTTTAAGGGGGCTCGGGTTACTAGGAAGTCTGGGAGCTGCCTGCAGGTACGGAGAGTCCAAGCGGCCACTAGGGCTTTTTTCCATTTAAACTGCTTTTGTGCAAAATGTCTTGGCTGCCTGTCTACACTGGCCTCTTGCGCAAGAATACTTGCGCAAGAGGGCTTATTCCTGAGCGGGAGCATCATAGTTCTTGTGCAAGAAGCACTGATTTTACATACAGGCAGCAAGTTTTTGCGCAAAAGCAGCCGCTTTTGCGCAAAATCTTGCCAATGTAGACACAGCCACAGAGTTTAGAGGAAGAGCAGAAATCAGTTAATCACTGTTCTAACCAGTGCCAGCAGGCATCATAGCAGAGCTGGGATTTGGAGAGGCATTAAGGAAGACTAGATGCTGGCTTTACACTGCTTTATGTCCAAGACATCATTAGTATCTGATCCTCTAGATATTTTATAACTTGGCTAACTGGCCATGACAAGCCTTTATCACTGTTCTCTGCTTCCAGGAAATGTAAGGCCAGCTCAAACTGGAGCATACTGAAATATGAACAATTTGCAGCGATACACTATTATGTTGTGATGCAGTGGCTCTGCATATGAGCAGACAGCTCTTGAAGGGTACAGGAATTTGCCCAAAGAACCTGATTGCAGGGTTGGGACCTTAATTTGCAATGGTAACAGGACTGTTCTTTGTCAGCAAGACACAGCGCCCACATCTAGCACTTTACACAGACTTAAAAAACTAGATGTTAATATGCGAGTGAACCCGATTGCTATAGGAAAAAGAAACCCGGTATTTGCCAACTGTTATCCCCTCGTGTGTTCTGATTCTCCTCTGTGCTAAAAACAGCATAGATTTCTGGGAACTGTGGATTTTTAATGGGCTTAAAACAAAATAAGAAAAATAAATAAATGAAAATGGCATTAACTTAGCTGCATTATACTCTATACATGCTATGCTTTAGACACCATATTGCAGAAGAGAAAAGATGACGGTGTAAGGTGAGAGCACAGAAGATACACAAAGATATGCTTCCTTCAGAGAGATAGTGGGTTAACAGAAGTACAGCTGAGGAAGGAACAATCCCCCTGTTTTACATGTGTATGCTTTTTAATGAGCCCAACAAAGAAGGGTGGCATTATGCTAGTCAGTCTTGCTAACACCTGCACACTGTTGCTGTTAAACAGTTTTTAATGAAGATAAAATTAGTATTCATCGTGTGTAGAGTCTGACAAGGCTGCTGACAATTCTGGGGAAGAATTTGCTTTTGCTTTTCATTGCCTCTGGCTTCCTATTTTTTGGGGGCAGTGGGGGGCAATACACTTTCTAAGTAGATATGGATTCATACCATGGATTATGGTTTTGAGCACCATATAATTTATTTCTGTGAATGTACGGAGGGAAGCGGAGGAAGGGGAATGACTGAACCCAATTGTGGAGCCTCACCAGAACCTTGCTATTGGTTTCTAGCTTTAAAATGGCCAAAACTGAGATCTGAGACCCTTATCTAATACATACACCCAAGGCAGAGTCTCCAGGCTGTAAATTGTCGGCACTCCATTGAAATCAATAGAGCCATGACCATTTAGAGTAGCTGATGTCTGACTTACCTCCCACATCTTTGGTGCGTTTGAAATCTGAGGTCTGCATTTCAGGCTCATGTCTACTCACAAGGAAATGAGAGCATGGACGATTTAGTTCTTCAAAATGGAATGGAAACCTGTGGTTTATAAGCAGTTCTGAACTTCTGAGATAAACCTGAGGGAAAAAGTCTCAGAGAGGTAGCTGTGTTCATCTGTAACTTTTAAAACAACCAGTAGTCCTGTGGTACCTTAGGGCATGTCTACACTGGGAAATTATTTCAAAATAAGTTACTTGAAAATAACTCCCGAAATAACTAATTTAAAATAGCATGTCCACACAACAAAGCACCATCAAAATAGCACAGAATTATTTCGAAATAGCACGTCCACACTGATCAGAGCCTAAATGACATGTAAAGCCTCCGGAAGCATTTCGGGGAGGACAACAGGAGAGTAGTAACTTCCTGTAGCTGCTTCCTGAGGCTAGCTGCTTAAAGGGGCTCTTCTGTACAGCTGTGTCACTCCCCTTCTCCACTGCCTACCCCCTTCTGGGATGCCAAACTCACACTGCATGCTCTTGTTGCCCTTGTGGATGCCACAACACTGACACTGTGGAGCTACAGCTGCTGTAAAGCAGTGCCAGGCTTTTGGGCCTCATGATGTGCCTCGTGGTACAGTCCATGCAGGCTGCCCATGTGGTGATTCAGGACCACCACAACGAGCCCGGAATAGGGAACTGCTTCACCTAGGCCCTGGCACTCCTGGAGCATCAAATTCCTCCCCATCCTTTGCACGCTACGGAAAGCTACTTCTGGCATTGGGAGACCAGTTCTGACTGGTGGGACTGCATTGTCCTGCAGTGGTGGGACAGCCAGCAGTGGCTCCAGAACTTCCGCATTTGGAAACCCACCTTCCGGTAGCTCTGCGAGTGACTCACCCCTACCCTCAGGTGACGGAACACCAAACCAAGATCCTTCATCCCCCTGCAGAAGTGTGTCACCATTGCGCTCTGGAAGCTCGCCACAATGGACAGCTACTTCTCTGTGGAATCATAGAACCATAGAGCTGGAAGAGACCTCAGAAGGTCATCAAGTCCAGCCCCCTGCTCTAGGCAGGACCAGTCCCAAGTAAATCAACCCAGCCAGGGCTTTGTCAAGCTGAGACTTAAACACCTCTAGGGATGGAGACTCCACTACTTCCCAAGGTAACCCATTCCAGTGCTTCACCACTCTCCTTGTGAAATAGTTTTTCCTAATATCCAACTTAGACCTCTCCCACCACAACTTGAGGCCATTGCTCCTTGTTCTGCCATCTGTCACTACTGAGAATAGCCTTTCTCCATCCTCTTTGGAACCTCCCTTCCGGAAGTTGAAGGCTGCTATCAAATCCCCCCTCACTCTTCGCTTCTGCAGACTAAACAGACCCAACTCCCTCACCCTCTCCTCATAGGTCATATGCTCCAGCCCCCTAATCATTTTGGTCACCCTCTGCTGGACCCTCTCCAATGTGTCCATATCCTTTTTGTAGTGGGGGGCCCAGAACTGGACACAATACTCCAGATGTGGCCTCACCAGAGCCGAATAAAGGGGAATAATCACATTTCTGGATCTGCTGGCAATGTTCCTCTTAATGCAACCTAATATGCCACTAGCCTTCCTGGCTACAAAGGCACACTGTTGACTCATATCCAGCTTCTCATCCACTGTAACCCCCAGGTCCTTTTCTGCAGAACTACTACTTAGCTGGTTGGTCCCCAGCCTGTAACAATGCTTGGGATTCTTCCGTCCCAAGTGCAGGACCCTGCACTTGTCCTTGTTGAACCTCATCAGATTTCTTTTGGCCCAATCCTCCAATTTGTCTAAGTCACTCTGGACCCTATCTCTGCGCTCAAGCATATCTACCTCTCCCCCTAGCTTAGTGTCATCCGCAAACTTGCTGAGGGTGCAATCTATCCCCTCATCCAGGTCATTAATAAAGATATTGAACAAAACCAGTCCAAGAACTGAACCTTGGGGCACTCCGCTAGAAACCGACCGCCATCCTGACATCGAGCCATTGATCACTACCCGCTGGGCCCGGCCTTCTAGCCATCTTTCTATCCATCTTACAGTCCATTTATCCAATCCACATTCCCTTAACTTGCTGGCAAGAATGTTGTGGGAGACCATATCAAAAGCCTTGCTAAAGTCAAGGTATATCGCATCCACTGACTTTCCCATGTCCACAGAGCCAGTTACCTCATCATAGAAGCTAATCAGATTGGTCAGGCACGACGTACCCTTCGTGAATCCATGCTGACTGTTCCTGATCACTTTCTTTTCTTCCAAGTGACTCAAAATGGATTCCTTAAAGATCCCTTCCATGATTTTTTCAGGAACCAAGGTAAGACTGACCAGCCTATAGTTCCCTGGATCGTCCTTCTTCCCTTTTTTGAAGATGGGCACTACATTTGCCTTTTTCCAATCATCCGGGATCTCTCCCAATCTCCACGACTTTTCAAAGATAATGGCCAAAGGCTCCTCAATGATATTTGCCAACTTCCTCAGTACTCTCGGCTGCATTAAGTCTGGACCCATGGATTTGTGTACGTTTAGCTTTTCTAAATAGTTCCTAACGTGTTCTTTACCTACCAATGGCTGTCCATCATCTTCCTCCCATCTTGCGTCACTTAGCGCATTAGTCCGGGAGCTGACCTTATCCGTGAATACAGAGGCAAAGAAAGCATTGAGTACTTCAGCTTTCCCCACATCATCTGTCACTAGGTTACCTCCTTCATCCAGTAGGGGCCCCACACCCTCTCTGATCACCTTCTTGTTAACATGCCTGTAGAAACTTTTCTTGTTATCCTTCACATCCATTGCCAGTCACAATTCCAATTGCGCTTTCGCCTTTCTGATAACCCCCCAGCATTCTCGAGCTATACATTTATACCCCTCCCTGGTCATTTGCCCAAGTTTCCACTTTTTGTAAACTTCCTTTTTGTGCTAAAGTTCACCAAGGATTTCCCCTGTAAACCAATCCGGTCTCCTACCATGTTTGCCTCTCTTGCTACTCATCAGGATGGTTTCTTTCTGTGCCTTCAATAAGGCTTCTTTAAAATACTGCCAGCTGTCCTGGACACCTTTCCCCTTCATGTTAGCCTCCCAGGGGATTCTGCCCATCAGGTCTCTGAGGGAGTCAAAATCTGCTTTTCTGAAGTCCAAGGTGTGTATTTTACTACTCTCTTTTCTTCCTTTGGTCAGGATCCTGAAATCTACCATCTCATGATCACTGCTTCTGAGGTTGTCACCCACCTCTACTTCCCCTATTAGTTCCTCCTTGTTTGTGAGCAGGTCAAGCTGCGCACGGCCCCTGGTTGGATCCTTCAGCACTTGTACCAAGAAGTTATCCCCAACATTCTCCAAAAACTTCCTGGATTGCCTGTGTACTGCCGTATTGGTCTCCCAACAGATGTCAGGGTGATTAAAGTCCCACACGAGAACCAGGGCCTGCAATCTGGAAGCTTCTCTCAGTTGTCCGAAGAAAACCTCGTCTACGTCATCCACGTGATTCGGTGGCCTATAGTCGACACCAACCACAATATCGCTGCTGTTGTTTGCACCTCTAAACTTAACCCACAGACTCTCAACAGGTTTTTCTCCCTCTATATACTGGAGTTCTGAGCAATCATAGTACTCTCTTACGTATAGTGCAACTCCTCCTCCTTTTCTCCCCTGCCTGTTCTTCCTGAACAATCTATACCCTTCCATGACAGCACTCCAGTCATGCGAGTCATCCTACCAAGTCTCTGTTATCCCAATTAAATCATATTTCTTGGACTGGGCCAGGGCCTTCAGTTTTTCCTGTTTGTTGCCCAGGCTTCTCGCATTAGTATACAAACACCTCAGATAACCAGTTGATCGCCCTATCTTCTCCATTCGAATCGGGGTCGTCCTTTCTTGATCGTTCCTCTTTGCATTTCTTCCCGGTATCCGACTTTCCCACTCCCCTCAGGGTTTTGGTTACCATCCCCCTACGAACCTCCTCACTAGGTTTGCAAGCCTGCCCGCAAAGATGCTCCTTCCTCTCTTTGTTAGGTGGATCCCATCTCTTCCTAACAATCCTTGTGCCCGGAACAGAGTCCCATGGTTGAAGAAACCAAAGCTCTCTCTGCGACACCACCTGCGTAACCATGCATTTACTTCCTCAATTCGACGATCCCTTCCCAGTCCTTTCCCTTCAACAGGGAGGATGGACGAGAACACCACTTGCGCTCCAAATTCTTTGATCCTTCTTCCCAGCACTACATAATCCGCAGTAACCCGCTCAAGGTCATTCTTGGCCATATCGTTAGTTCCCACATGAAGAAGCAGAAAGGGGTAGCGATCCGAAGGTTTGATCAGTTTTGTAAGCCTCTTGGTCACATCCTGAATTCGAGCTCCCGGTAAGCAGCACACCTCTTGAGATTCCAGGTCCGGATGGCAGATGGATGGCTCAGTCCCTCTTAGGAGGGAGTCCCCCAACCACCACCACCCATCGTTTTCTTTTGGGGGTGGTGGTCATGGAACCCCCATCCACAGGACTACGCATCCCATGCCTTCCAGTAGATGGTGTTCCCTTCCGGTTTCTTCCTTGTGAGGTCCCTTCCAAAGCATTCACCACCGCAGAGCCTGTGGAGAGAGCCTGAAAGCGATTACTTACCTGTATAGCATTGGGGAATTCCTGTGCTGGCCTTTTCCCCTTCTAGAAGTCAGATGCTGCCACTTCTCTTCCTGGTCCCGTACTGCCCTCTCTGGCTCTTCCACCTGCCGTGCTTGCAGGATTAAACGCTGCCTTCTATCGAGAAAGTCTTCATCCTCTCTGATCGAGTGTAGGGTCGACACTTGGGCCTCCAGTCCTCCAATTCTTTTCTTCCAAAATGGCAACCAGCTTGCACTTAGTGCAGATGAAATCCGTTCTTCCGGGAGGAAGACAAACATGGCACACGCTGTGCAGGTAACATCAGCAGACCTATCACCATCCATACTTGCTATCCTGGAGAAAGGATTTAAAAGAAAGGCAAGAGAACCTTGCGCCCTTCCCTCTCCCCTTCCCAACTCCCTCTCTAAGCTCCCTGTTGTCACTCATCTGTTCACAAGCTCCTTGGTCGCTTGCTCACTGCTTTATAAAGCCCTGGACTGCCTGAAAGTCCCTCCCCCTACCAAGGCTCAGCCAATCAACAGAGGCTTCTACAATTCAAACTTTAATTAGAAGCCAACAGTTTCCACCTGCCAGTCACAGCACACACTCCATGAAGGGGAGGGGGAGGGGAAAGGGGAAGGGAGAAAAAAAACAAAACAAAAACCCTCACTCACAAGCTCAGCACACAGCAAGAAAGCCCCAAACACAACACACACTGCAGCCAGCCACTTCCCTCAAGAGACCTGTATCTGCTTCTCCTTTACCTGGAGAAATCCCTCTCTAAACTCCCTGTTAGCACTCACCTGTTCGCAAAGACCACCTGGTGGAAGACCAGTTCAGCACGGGGAAATCCACGATTGGGACCGTGCTCTTGCAAGTTTGACTATTTTACTATTTCTCTCAGAGAGTGGTGAAGCACTGGAATGGGTTTCCTAGGGAGGTGGTGGAATCTCCATCCCAAGAGGTTTTTAAGTCCCGGCTTGACAAAATCCTGGCTGGGATGGTTTAGTTGGGGTTGGTCCCGCTTTGAGATGGGGGTTGGACTCAGTGACCTTCCGAGGTCTCTTCCAACCCTATGATTCTATTAGTGGTGAAAGCCATCAATGCCATCCTGCTGTGGAGGGTCATCACTCTGGGCAACGTAGATCCCCTTGTCACTGGCTTTGCAACAATGGGCTTCCCCAACTTCGGGGGGGGGGGTGCATAGACTGCACCCACATCCCCATCCTGGCCCCCAACCACTGTGCTTCCAAATATATCAATAGAAAGAGGTAAGTTTTCAGTGGTGCTGTAAGCCCCTTGTGGACCACAAGGTCTGATTCATGGAAATTTACATTGGGTGGTTGGGGAAGGCGCACAACACACCATCAGAGTCGGGGACATCAACAAGCCTATGTACATCCTGGGTGATGCAGCCTACCCCTTGCTCCACTGGCTGAGGAAGCCCTGCATGGGCAGCCTGGACCCCATCAAAGAGACCTTCAGTGCCAGGCTCAGCAAGTGCCGCGGGGTGGTTGGGTGTGCCTTTGACTGCCTCAAGGGGAGGCTCTGGAATCTCCTCACCCACCTGAACTTCAGCAAGTGCAACATCTAAGAGAGTAAGGGGGAGACTTTCCTGCCAGGGTGGTGGGCAGAGGTTGAACATCTGACCAGGGCTTATGCGCAGCTGGGCACCGCTGCTATTCAGCAAGCAAATCAGGGGGCTATGCTTATTCAGGGAGCATTGAGGGAGAGTTTCAGACAAGGCCAGCTGTGAGACTCTCTCCCACACCTTCCCACAAGGGGCCTCTGCATTGCCCCTGTGCGGCTGTCTTCCCCCAGCCCTCCCTTCTCACCTTCTCCCCCTTCCCTACAAACCAATAAAGAAGCCTTTTTTGTTTGGAAAAACAACTCTCATGTTTTATTTGGAGGATATACAACAGGGGCGGGACTGGGCCGCCCTTTTATATTTCCTCTTCCATCCTGCCTCTCTGCTTCTGGTGCGTGGGACATGGCCCTCCTGATTCCACCCACTAGGCAGCATCTCCTTTGTATCCACCTCTGAAGGAGGCCATGCCTCCTTGCTACAAGCCTTCAAGAAGTTACAAGGAATATCTATACGCCTTTAACGCCTTTGCAGAAGTTGCAGCACCAACAGCAGGAAAATCAGGAGTGTGTATAGTTGGTTGACAAGCAGCTGATAACTGGGTTAACACAGGTTAAAAAGGAAAAGGAAGCATTGGTGTTACCATTCAGGGGAAGGCCCCCTTTCCCGGGGGTCCGTTCTCCCCCCCCCCCAGTCTCTTTGCCTTTCCGGCCGACCTTGAGCACGAGCTGGATTAGCGTTGCCAGCGATCCACAGCCTAGACGGAGGCTGCCACTCTATATCCACAGGCAGGGACCTTTGGGGCCGGCCAATAGCTGGGGAAGGTAAGGGGGCTTGGGTCCACCCTCACTCTGAGCCCCAACCCAAGGCCCTAAGGACCTGGGAATGCATTCTGAGGTCCGGTTGGTGGGGTTGAGACCCGTAACGCACCAACCCACGGGCTATCCAAAAGCTGCGCCCTGGGTCGCTTCCTACCTCCCTCCTTGAATCGAGTTGCTCTCTCCGTCCTCCATGCTGCAACCCCTCTCCTGCCACAGTGGCGCTTGTTTTATGCGTGCCGTTGGGTCTGCGTCTGACGCAGGGAGGGGCGAGCAGATGTCCTTGGCCCCTCCCCCTCTTCCAGCTTCCGGGTGCATGCGCCCGAGTCTGTCTCCCTGTTGGCTATGGGGCCGGCGCGCACAAGCGGGGCTGAACCGCCACCTCCGTTGTTCCCCCGGCCGCTGGAGCCGACATGGCCGGCAGGCAAGGCGAGAGTCAGCGCCCCTCCCCCTCTCTGGCAGCCGCAGAGCATGCGTGGCACAGCCAGGGCCGGGGCTGCACGGCCGCTTCTCCCCAGAATGCCAGGGCCGGTGTGGCCGCTGTGCGGGGTGCCAGGGCGGCCTTGTCACAGTTGGCTATCCAATTCCTATGAAAATCTTCCAGAGAAACTGTAAGATAGCAGTAAACTGTCTTTGGGGATAAGGGTGATGATGAAAGTTCAGTGAAAATGGGGAACTGCCATGTGTCGTGCCTTTGTCCATACTGAGAAAGTGGCATAGGCGGAGATGGTTACTTCAGCGTATCATCATAATATCACTGCAGGCTGATGACTGGGAGACGGGAGGTGAAACTGACATGGAAAAATCTTGCTAAGTCCGGGGCAGGGTAAAGATCATTGTGCCAGCGAGCAAGGCAGGCAGTGCAAGTCTCAAGTGCAGAACTTTGAACTGGAGCCAGAATTGGTTTGGATTTTAGCATATAAACCGTGGATGTGATGCCCTCTTGTCACACTTCCATGGGGTCACCGGGGATTAGAGCAAGGATTTGGAAGTAAGCTGAAGACAAGACTAAAATGAGGACATGAACTGTATCTGCAATTATACTAGCCCCATGCTGGGAAGCCAGCAAATAATAGCTCATTAGTATTCTGACTGTGGCTGACGAATTGATACACACAGAAGAGCCTTAATTTGGTGGGGCATTACAGGTACAATAGACTTTATCTGAAAAGAAGGGCTGTTAAGTGAATGGATAAGAGAATAGATACATCTTTGGGGGAGTAATTAAATTAGAGATGGAGCTATTCTGAATAAACAGGAGTCTGTATAATAGCCAGCCATAAGGGAAGAGATTACCTACAATAAATACACAGGGAGAAGGTGGAAATTAAAATGAATCAGATTGTTTATTTAAGAACTTAAAAGAGAAGGGAAAGATGTTTAAACTTGCTAATAGCAGCTCCTTAAACCTCCATACACCTGTGGCTTGTTACTCTGATGTCTTACTTTCAAGTACCTTTCCTTAAAGGAGGGATAAAAGAGTATCTCTTGCCCTCAAAATCTTACTTCTCATAACACAGACACTTTTTATTTCATTGTTTTTACTATAGCCGCCGTGTTAAAGTCCATGGGATATATATAGTAACCAACATGTGAGGCCCTGATTCTGTACAGCCTTAGCATGTGTTTCACTTCATGCATGGGGATAGTCCATTGATTTCAGTGGGACTACTTGCATGCTTAAAAGGAAGCACATGCAGGCACAGGGCTTAAGAGTGGTTGTGCATGCAGACCAGTTTAAAGGAGGGGGAGTATTATCCTTTCATACCTATAAAAGGAGGGCTAGTCAAAATTGCTGTCCCTGTGCTCACAGGAGTGCCCGAAAGAAGCTGGAAAAGGCTGGGCTTGCTGCCCCTTCCTGTTTCTGGCCACACTGTGATAGAATAAACTGCCCCAACTTGAAAATGATGTGGTGTAGTCTGCGAAGTGTGTCCCTCTCCCCCCCGTCATTGTTCTGGATGGATTGAGCCTTCCTCAAGCAGAATCCCTTCCCATTGGGTGGTACATTTACATATCATCCCCATCAGGGAAGGCTCTAAATGCTACTCCTTGTTTCCTGCCACCTCCTATAGCTCACCAGACTTCAGAAACACCCAGGCAACATCTACACTGCAGGCTTCTTGCGCAAGAATGGTTTTGTGCAAGAGTTCTTGTGCAAAACGTCTTGCACAAGAGCACGTCCACACTGCCATGTGCTTTTGTGCAAGAGTGTCCATGGCAGTGTGGATGCTCTCTTGCGCAAGAAAGCTCTGATGGCCATTTTAGCCATAGAGGTTTCTTGCGCAAGAAACCCCTGTTGCCCGTCCACACTGCCTTCTTGCTCAAGAGGGCTTATTCCTCATGGGGAGAGGAATAACTCTTGCACAAGAAGCCCTCTTTTTCCAACGCTTTGCTGTAAATTTACTTGCGCAAGAACACACGTGTAGTGTAGACGCTCCACAAATTTTTGTGCAAGAACAGCCATTCTTGCACAAAAAGCCTGCAGTGTAGACGTAGCCCCAGTATCTTGCAACAGTGAAATAGATTCTATCCCTGTCCATTCTACTCCAGTACACTGGAGTTCAGAGTAGAGATGCATGCAGTTTTTTTACTAAAATTTTTTTCAGAGGGGAATGCAGTTTTGGTAACACCCAAACATTTTTCAAATTCATATTGATTTCACTGAATTATCCATTTTGGTGGGAGAAAATTCCCCTTCACCCCAAAAAACCCCTTAAACTCCAGAAAAATTGAAATATTTTGATTGAACATTTTCAAATTGAAATGCTTTAATTTTCAGCTTTGTAATACATTTATTTCCAACAATCTTTCCTTCTGAGATGAACAAACCATTTCATTTGACCTGAAATGATTTTTAGTTTTTTTTTTAAAATTTAGGAACAAGAAAACTTCAAAAATCCATATTATATTGTTTTCAATTCTAGTACAGAGCAGTTAATAAGCTCCATTTTTTTAAACAGCTAACAAAATCATCCAAAGTACAGGACTTGGTGGTGATGAGGCACTTCAACTATCCAGACATCTGTTGGAGGAAAAGACACAACAGGGCACAGATTATCCAACAAGTTCTTGAAATGCATTGAAGACAATTTTTTATTTCAGAAGGTACTGGGAGCAGGCTGTTCTAGATTTGATTTAACAAATAAAAAGGGAGGAACTGGTTGAGAACCTGAAAGTGGAAGGTAGCTTGGGTGAAAGTCATGAAATGATAGAGTTTATGATACTAAGAAATGGTAGAACAGAGAACAGCAAAATAAAGAAAATGGATTTCAAGAAGGCAGACTGCAGTAACCTCAGGGAGCTGATAGGTAAGGTCCCGTGTGAAGGAAGACTAAGAGGAAAAACAACTGGGTGCATCTACACAGATGTGCGACTTGGGATAACGTCCATTATCCCTAAATAGCATTCTGCACATTTTAACAGCAAATCCATTATTTCGAAATGCATTCAAAATAACGGGCTTATTATTCCAACCTCCTGTAAACCTCGTTGCACAAGGATTAAGGGACTCATCGGAATAGCGCTCTATTTCGAAATTAGCGCTATTTAGACAGTGCCAAATTTCAAAATAGGCTGCATCAAAATAAGCTATGCAATTTGCATAGCTTATTTCAAACTACACGCTATTGTGTAGACATACCCTTGAAGACAGCTGGCATTTTTTCAGAGACATTATTAAGGGTATAAGAGCACATTATTCTATTGCATAGAAAAGATTGGAAGATAGGAAATATGGCCAGAGATCACCCTAGCTTAACCAGGAGATCTGCCATGATCTAAACATCAAAAAGGAATCCTATAAAAAGTGGAAACTAGGTGAAAGTATAAAGGATGTACACAACTACACAAAGGATATACAAACAGCACAAGTATGTAGAGGAAAATTAGGAAGGTGAAAGCACAAAATGAGCCGAATCTAGCTAGAGACATAAGAAGAAAACATTCCACAAATATATTAAAAGCAGGAGGAAGACCAAGGATAGGGAAGGCCTATTGCTCAATGAAGAGGGAAAAACAATAACAGAAAATGTGGAAATGGCAGAAGTGTTTAAAGACTTATTTGTTTTGGTTTTCATCAAGAAGGTTGGCAGTATTGATCAATACTGGAGTAAAGGAGGTAGGATCAGAGTGAATACTGGAGAAAAGGAAGTAGGATCAGAAGTTAAAAAAGGAAAAGAATGAGTTAAAAACTATTTAGAAAAGTTAGATGTCTTCAGGTCACCAGGACCTGATGAAATGCATCCTAGAATACTCAAGGAGCTGGTAGAGGAGGTATCTGAGCCATTAGCTATCATCTTTGAAAAATCATGAAAGACAGGAGAGATTCCAAAAGACTGGAAAATATAGTGACCAGCTATAAAAAGGGAAATAAGAACAGCCCAGGAAACTACAGACCAGTCAGCTTAACTTCTGTACCAGAAAAGATGATGGAGCAAATAACTAAGGAATCCATCTGCAAACATCTTAGATAATAAGGTGATAAGTAACAGTCAGCATGGATTTGTAAAATACAAATCATGTCAAATCAACCTGACAGCTTTCTTTGATAGGATAACAAGCCTTGTGGATAAAGGAGAAGCAGGTAGATTTAGTGTACCTACACTTTTGATACACTTACACTGCATTTGATACAGTCTTACATGATCTTTGTATCATAAACTATGGAACGTAGATGGGGCTGCTATAAGGTGGGTGCATAAATGGTTGGATAACCATTCTCACAGAGTAGTTATCAATGGGTTGCAGTCATGGTGGAAGGACATAACAACTGGGGTTCCACAGATATCAGTTTTGGGACCAGTTCTGTTCATCAATGATTTACATAATGGCATATGTAGTATGTTTATAAAGTTTGTGGATGATATGAAGCTGGGAGGGAATGCAAGTGCTGTGGAGGATAGGATTATAATTCAAAATGATCTGGACAAACTTCAGAAGTGGTATGAGGTAAATAGGGTGAAATTCAATAAGGACAAATGCAAAGTACAATCCGTTTTTTGCACATACAAAATGGGAAGTGACCGTCTAGGAAGGAGAACTGAGGAAAAGAATTTAAGGGTCATAGTGGACCACAAGCTAAATATGAATCAGCAGTGTGACACTGTTACAAAAAAAGCAAACATCATTCTGAGATGTATAACAAGAGAACATGTAAGCCAGACATGAGAAAGCATTCTTCTGCTCTACTCTGCACTGATCAGGCCTCAACTGGAGTATTGTGTCCAGTTCTGGCTACCACATTTCAGGAAAGATGTAGAGAAATTGGAGAAGGTCCAGAGAAGAGCAAAAAAAAAAAAAAAAAAGATTAAAGGTCTAGAAAACATGAGCTATGAGCAGTGTTCCATCTAAGATTTTCCATCCATGAGCAGAGTAAGTTTTGTCTTGTCCAATGAAGAGGATGGAGGTATATTGGGAGTGGGGCCTGCTGGTGGGGGAATCTGAGACCTCCCCAGTCCACGGCTGGCCTTATGTGGAATCTCAGCCAGTCTGATCAGTTATGATTCCTCATGGTGCACCCCTGCCATGTGGCTCCTGCTCTAGCCCCGGCCGACCACCGCAGCCACTGCTCCCTCCCACCATGTGGCTCCTCCAGCCCCGGCAGCTGGAATCACAGCTGCCCCCGTGTGGCAGGAACAACTGCTGCTGCCATGCAGCTCCAGCCCAGGCAGCTGGAGGAGCAGCGGCTGCTGCCACGCAACCCTAGCTCCAAGCCCCGTAGCAGCTAGGCAGCTATTACGTGGTCCTGGCTGCAGCTCTGGGGAGGCAGGAACAGCAAAGAGCTGTCAGCTGAGTCCCCACTCACCTATCTCCACCATCATCATCAGCTCACCTGCTTCCACCGGCATGCTGCTGCTGCACGGCTCTGCAAAAGAGGTGAGTGGGTGGAGAATTTTTTGTGCATGGTCATGCTGGCACGCACCTTAGTGGGAGCTATGCTTATGAGGGAAGACTGAAAAAACTGGGTTTGTTTAGTTTGGAAAAGAGAAGACTGAGAGGGGACATGATAGAAGTTTTCAAGTACCTAAAAGGGTGTTACAAGCAGGAAGGAGAAAAATTGTTCTCCTTAACCTCTGATAGGACAAGAAGCAATGGGCTTATACTGCAGCAAGGGAGGTTCAGGCTGAACATTAGGAAAAACTTCCTAGCTGTCAGGATGGTTAAGCACTGGATAAGTTGCCCAGGGAGATTGTGGAATCTTCATCATTGGAGATATTTAAGAGCAGGTTAGATAAACATCTATCAAGGATGAACTAGATGGTGCTTGGTCCTGCTGCGAGTGCAGGGGACTGGATGGAGGTCCCTCCCAGTTCTAGTATTCTATGATTATTGAATATGACCCAATTACATGAATCTGTTGATTCAGTTTCATTTTTGACATGTTTAATTTAAATTTCCATCAGGGTATTTGAGAAGAGTAGGTGAAAGTAGCCAAAACTGGCAAACTGTACCCCAATGATCAGAAGCTAGATCTATTCCTTTAGTCACCACTACTGTAAATCTTGCTATCAACATCTGTGAATGTTTCAACTGAACGCTAAGAGCAATATAATATGGCACTTCAATGTATCATTAAGTACATTAATTTTAATCTTTATTCTTTCACTTCATTCAATAGACCTAAGTAATTGGGTTTCAGTGTCAGTCCTGCTGTTTTTGAACAGGAATTCTCTCAGAAATCGTTGGGTTGGCTGTTTAGTTAGTAAAGCAAAGAAGCATTGAGTCTTGTAAGTAGAACTTTTCTGTAAATTAGCAACAAACTGGCTTACTTTTTAATTTAACATCAAAGTCAGTGAGTTTTTGATGAGTCAGATGAATAAATTGACTGTAGAATATGATAGATGGTCCAGAGTCTAAGTAGAATGCTGCAAATTTCAGTCAAATTAGTCTTTCAATAAGCTCTCTGTGGATAGCTGAACTCTGAACCAAGCACCTTTTAAATCTCCTAGTCCATATCATGTTCACATATGAGATTGAACACTAAGTATTTAACAGTCTAATTTTTAAAGGTAAAACAGAGCTTCTTCCAGAATTGGACCCTATAGGATGATCTTACCAAGTCACTAGTGGGAAAAAAAAATTCAGGGCTACAACAGATGGAGAGGAGGAGGTAGCTGGAGGAAAGCATAGGAATACAGCTGTCTTTGTCAATATTAAATCAACTCATTTACTGCAGTTATTGAAGTTAATGGCCTTTGCATCAGGCCATAAATATCTACAAATGTAAATTATGACTCCTTAAAACTACTACTTTCATGAGTCCTTACTACCTACCCTGTTTTCCTTCCTATTGCAGGTGCATCCAAATCAATAATTTTATTAGTTCAAATTTTCAAGGAAGTTCCATTTGAGCTCTTGACTTTGGGTACAATTTTGCAAAAGCGTTGAGGTGATCTGGTGCCGTCTCTATTCACTGTGAATCTCATTCCATCTGAACTGGTTTTGTTTTGTTCTGTCTTCTTTAGTTTAAACTGTTTGTCAGGTAATGAGTCCTATTTCATTTGTACTAGTGCCAGGTAGATTTACAATGCTGTAAAATAGCATCATGATGATGATGATGGAAGCCAAATACCCCGTAGTCAGAACTCCTGACTTTCACTGCTTCACTAAGTCCTCATCTTGGACAGCACATGGGGCAGCATTCACAATTACTTGAACTATAGTTGTGAATTCTATATGTAGTAATCAGCTCTCAATTTTAAAACAGCATCTGCATCCATACGTTGATGGGCTTTATGCACATGTCTAAAAGCCAATCCATAGAGCTGGAACCCTAATTGCCATGTAGGCTAAGAATAGCTTAAAAACGTGTACAACATCAGGATGTTACTGTGATTCAGAGGCAACCTGAAAACACATTTTCATCACTCCTGAAAAAGAAAACTATTTCCATGGGTGTGTAAAACGCAAAACACTATCACATCTGCAAGCTGTAACTATGCTACTGTGTCTTAAATTAGTTTAGATTTCACATTTTTCCCTCTCACCTTCTGTTTAACAAAAGTATGAATAGATGATAGAAAAAAAATATATCTGTGGGAAAAAATATCATGGGACTGAACTAATACTCCTGTCACTCAAGTAGTTAAAAAACAAGCCTTGCATTTATTGAAGGTGAATGTAAATGACTAAGGAGGCAGACAGATGGCTCAACTTTTCTTTAGGTGGTTCATCACGCTTTAGTATTCACAGAAAATTGTCTTTGATAAATGGATGCAATGTTAAATGGATATTCAGGCAGCATGCCGTCACCTTTAATTACGGTCAAACAGGATATCTTTGTCTGATACATTTCTGTCACTGCAATGACAACTTCATTACCATACCAGAATCTGTTAGAGTATATTAAAGTATCTATTAAAGCCTATTTTATTGAATTCCATAGTAGAGTGTAGTTCAAACATAATCAAGATGTATGTTAGAGCAATGTTTATTGTTACTCTGTAGCTAAGACCATTTTATTTATTTATTTATTATTATTTATTAAAATATTTTTACCCTGCCTTTCTATTTAAAATATTCAAGGCGGCTTACAAGAACAAACAAAAAATAAAAATATATATAAAAATTTAAAATATGAGAATTTAAAATATGAGACCTCAGAGGGACATAACCAGCTAAAAACATATAGAGAGGAGGAACACACACATACAGACTCAAACATTAATAAAAGCACGAGTAAAAAGGGTGGCTTTAGCCTGACGCCGAAACAACGCTAGCATAAGAACATAAGAACATAAGAATGGCCGTACTGGGTCAGACCAAAGGTCCATCTAGCCCAGTATCCTGTCTGCCGACAGTGGCCAGCACCAGGTGCCCCAGAGAGGGTGGACTGAAGACAGTGATCAAGCGATTTGTCTCCTGCCATCCCTCTCCAGCCTCTGACAAACAGAGGCCAGGGACACCATTTTATCCCCTGGCTAATAGCCTTTTATGGACCTAACCTCCATGAAATTATCTAGCTTCTCTTTAAACTCTATTATAGTCCTAGCCTTCACAGCCTCCTCTGGCAAGGAGTTCCACAGGCTGACTACACGCTGTGTGAAGAAGAACTTTCCTTTATTAGTTTTAAACCTGCCATGGCGTTGGCGCCATGTGAATATCCTGAGGAAGAGAATTCCACAGCCTGGGAGCAAAAGCTGAGAAGGCCCTCCCTGTTCCATGGAGATGTTAATCTTATCTCCACAAGTGGGGGAACACGAAGCAAAGCCTCCCCAGCTGACCTCAATCCCCAGGCAGGTTCATATTGGAGAATATGGTCCTTCAGATACCCCAGACCCAACTCATTTAAGGCTTTATAGGTCATAACTAAAACCTTAAATTGTGCCCGGAAACATACCGGAAGCCAGTGCAGCTGCCGAAGCACTGGCATAATGTGCTCCATATAACTAGTGTTAGTTAAAACTCGAGCAGCCGCATTCTGGACCAGTTGAAGTTTCCAAAGGCTCTTTAGAGGCAGCCCTACATAAAGTGCATTACAGTAATCCAGTTGGGATGTAACAAGAGCATGGATCACTGTGGCCAAGTCATGTTTGTTCAGTAAGGGTTGCAGCTGGCAGATCAAACAAAGTTGTCTAAAGGCGCTCCTGGCCACTGAAGAAATCTGATTTTCAAATGTTAAAAAAGGGTCCAGGAGGGCTCCCAAGCTGCGTACCTGTTCTTTCAGGGGGGAGAGTAACCCTGTCTAGAACAGGTGCCATGCCACATTCCCGAACAGATGGCCTCCTGATCCACAGGACCTCAGTCTTATCTGGGTTCAACTTCAGCTTATTTGACTTCATCCAAACCGTCACTGCCTCCAGACACCGATTTAGATCAGTCACTGCCACACCTGGTTCTAATGTCACAGGGAAATACAGTTGGGTGTCATCTGCATATTGATGGTACCGTCCTCCAAAACTCCTTATGACCTCTCCCAGCAACTTCATATAGATATTAAACATCATAGGGGACAAGATGGAACCTTGCGGGACCCCACAGCACAATCGCCACGGGGTCGAATAGCAGCCCCCTAGCTCCACCTTCTGAAAGCGTCCTGACAGGTAGGACCGGAACCATTGCAAAACAGTGCCTCCAATACCCAATTCTGCCAGGCGTCCCAGAAGGATATCCTGGTCAATGGTATCAAAAGCTGCTGAGAGGTCTAGGAGAATCAACAGGGATGCACTCCCCTTATCTATCTCCCGGCGTAAATCGTCTACCAGGGCAACCAAGGCTGTTTCAGTTCCAAAACCAGGCCTAAAACCAGACTGAAATGGATCTAAGTAGTCTGTTTCTTCCAAGAAAGCTTGGAGTTGCAGCGCCACCACCCGCTCGAGTACCTTGCCCAAGAAGGGAATATTAGCAATTGGGCGATAGTTATTTAAGTCATGTGGGTCCAGGGAGGTCTTCTTGAGTAACGGTTTTATCACTGCCTCTTTCAAGGCAGCAGGAACCATACCAGATCTAAAAGATGCATTATAATCCCGTGGACCCAGCCAGTTATCCCTTCCTGGCTAGATTTAATAAGCCATGAAGGGCAGGGGTCAAGTGAGCACGTGGTCGGTCGCACTTCTCCAAGCACCTTGTCCACATCCTCAGTCTGCAATAGCTGAAACTGATCCAGAGAAAAAAGACCGGGTGGTGCACTCAACACATTCTGTGCCCCACTTACATAGCAACCAGAGTCTAAATCCAACCGGATGCGGGTGATCTTATTTGCAAAATGCTTTGCAAACAGATTGCAGTGGGGGGCCAAAGGCTCCTCTGTTTCGTCATGAGTGCCAGACAGCAACAGGCCCCGCACTACTCGAAACAATTCTGCTGGACAGCATTGTGCGGATGCGATACAGGTGGAGAAGTAGCTTTTCTTCGCTGTCAGCACCGCCACAGAGTAAACTCGCAGTTCAGCTCTGACCCGCAGTCGATCAGACTCAGCTCTAGTTCTCCTCCAGCGGCGTTTTAGCCGTCGCACAGACTGTTTTGCTGCCATCAGCTCCCCAGAAAACCAGGGAGCAAACTTGGCTCGACTGGTCCGAAGAGGGCACTTAGGAGCAATCATATCAACTGCCCAGGCTACCTCGGTATTCCATGTATCAACTAGGGTATCTACAGGACCATTTGCCATAATGGCTGAACAATCCCTCAGGGACCTAAGAAAACCCTCCGGATCCATCAGCCTCCGAGGGCGGATCATTTTAATTGGTCCTCCACCTCTGTGGAGGGGAAGGTCAGCAGATAGTCTAAACTTGACCAGGTAGGGATCAGTCCATGACAAAGGGAGTGTAGCCACATCCCTTATCCCAAGAATTCTATCACCCTTAGTCCAAAAAAACAAATCGAGTGTATGACCTGCAACATGTGTTGGGTCAGTTATTACGTGGGATAATCCTAGGGTGGTCATGGTATCCATAAAATCTTGGGCCGGACCAGACAGAACAGCTTCGGCATGGATATTAAAGTCCCCCCAAGACCAAAAGCCTTGGCGTCCTCAATGCCACATCCGAGACCACGTTGGCCAGCTCGAGCACAGCATCTGCAGTAGAGCGAGGTGGGTGGTACACAAGCAGCATACCCAACCTATCCCGGCCACCCAACATCAAGTACAGACACTCGAATTTGACACTTTGTTGGACCACAACCCTAGCCAGTGAGATAGTATCTCGATAAACAATTGCCACCCCACCTCCCCGACCATTAAGCCGCGGCTGATGCTGTACTGAGAACCCAGCTGGGAACAATTGGGAAAGGTCAACGCCTCCCTCCACTCTCAGCCAGGTCTCAGTGATACAAGCCAAGTCAGTCCCTTCATTCAGAATTAAATTGTGGATGACAGCTGTCTTCTGGGATACTGACCTGGCATTCAGCAACAGCACCCTCAGGCCAGGTATTAAAGTTCCCAAAATTTTTAAGGCTGGGAATAGGACCGGAAAAAGGAATAGCACATAACTGTCTAAACCTCATTCCCTTTGGCTGGCCAGTCCGGATCTTACTTCCATATCTTCCCCTACCTGTCACAACTGCCACGATGCCATCTGAGCCCTCCTCCTTAGGCACCCCATCTGTGCCAAACCACATATTGGCGGTGCGGGGCAGGGGGAGCAGAACAAACACACACCTTCAGTTTGGGTAGCTAAAGGGAACTTCCTCTCACCAAGAACCCTTACCTGCCCTCCCTGCTCTCACCAGGGACTGAATAGGCCACCACACAACCAAGTGTGCTGCTCTCACCAGCACACACAAACACACACTCAATTAAAATCTACCATCACAGCACACACCCTTGCCCTTGGTCTGCCCCCAAAGGGCTCCCCCAAAAGGGCAGCCCCCTTTGGATCGTCCCTTCAGGGTGGCCCGCCGGCAGCGGCCCACCGCCAGGGGTGGCCTCCTGGCTTTAAGGCCGCCCCTGGTAATGGCTGCAGGCAACACCTGCAGCTGAAAGGTCTGAGTCCTAAGGGGCAGGCCTCTCACTCAGGAGCTAGGTGGTAACAGCTGTGTAGCAACAGCTCTGCCTTCTGAGTTCTGGAGAAGCTCAGCTAACTTCTCGCTTTAAGGCCGTCCATTTCTTCCTATGGGCACTGATGCCACAAGATCCTGAAGAGCTGCTGCTCAGTGGCATTGAGGAGAGTTCAGGATCTTTCAAGTAGTACTCAGCACCTTGAAGGATTGAGACCACGATGTCTGTTTCCAGCAGTGAAATGAATTACGCCCTGTAAAGATTAGGTGAAGTTTGTATTTATGACTCAACATGGCTGGAGGCTGGATAACTGGACACCAGTTGGGAATTCCCAACTTTTGAAACCTGCTGTGTGGTATACAGAAGTTTTATCTTACGTTAGGGCTACAAAAAATAAGTCTATTTCAGAAAGCTGTTTAGGTTTGCCCTTTGGCTGGAGCTGGTGGAAACTCAAAAATTCCGTTCCCATGGCAAATCTTGACATTTTAATGCTTGTTCTGATTCTGAATCAGAAGAAATAAAAAAAAAATGAAATTTTACTGCAACAAGGAAATTTGAAAGTAAATTTTGTTTCAGAAAAAAATTTGAAATTTCATTTCAAAACAAAGTATTCACTTTGAATTTTTGTGCTTCTTTGTTCTTAAATCTTCACATTATTTCATGAGGGATCAGTAGTATTAGCAGTACATAACATGAAGCTATTCCTGATATATTATATAATAGTTGCAATCTTCTGTTGATTTATATTTTATTTTTAAAATCTTTAAGGAGAGATGCTGCTTCAACTAATCAGCAAACAAGAGTGTGTTTTCACTTGCATATCACAGCAAAAGCATCACCGATAAGAATTACATATGACTCTCGTAGAGGTGATTTTCTTTTTCTGGTGCAACTTCTGAAACTCATTGGCAATTTTAGACACCCCCATGGTTTTTGTGCAAAAAAGGGATTTTTTTCCTCTTTAAATGACAAGTGTATACATGCATCCCTTACTGCATCTCATCCTCCTCTCGTGCTGGCCAGGATGGAAGTCTACTACTGCTACCAGTTTCTCCCCTATCTGAAGTGACAGAAGTCTATGCAGCGAATCTGAGGCTATGTCTAGACTGCGGGGGCGGGGAGCAGGGGTTTGGAAAAATATACGCAAATTGCAATTTGCGTATTCTTTTCCAGAAGAGATGTTTCCAAAATTTGGCCCGCCTACACGGGGCCAAATTTCAGAAAACCTCCCCTTTCAGAACATACATGATTCTTCTCACTGAGAGCAATACAGGGATGCTGAAAGAACACATCTGCTTTTTCGGAAACTTCTTCTGAAAAAGCGGACGTGTTCCCTGGACGCAGCAGAGTTTTTCTAGGACACCGGAGGTATCTTGGAAAAACTCTGCAGTCTAGACATAGCCTGAATGTTCTCACCTTAGTGATATGAATTGAATGGATGCCAATATGATGCCCATGTGGTGGAATGATCTGTCACTTCCTAACTTTAATTTTAAATGTTTTTTTTGTTTAATTGAAGTAAAATGCAAAGGAACAAAACATAATAAAGTGATCCCTTGTTATTTCTTTTGATTAAATGTATTTTATGTCACCCCTTAATTTTTTAATGATCAATTGGAAAAAAATTAGAAACATTATTTAAATGGAAGTTTGGATTCTAGAATGGAGGGGATCCTCAAGGAATACATTTGATTCCTCAAGGAATCCATCCTCTCCCCTTGGAAGAGGGGAAAGTGATCAAAAATAGTCAACATGGATTCACCAAGAGCAAGTCATGCTTGACCAATCTGATTAGCTTCTATGATGAGGTAAACTGGCTCTTTGGACATGGAGAAGTCGGTGTACGTGATATACCTTGATTTTAGCAAAGCTTTTGATATGCTCTCCCACAATATTCTAGTCACCAAGTTAAGGAAGTATGGATTGGATAAATGGACTGTAAGGTGGATAGAAAGCTGGCTAGATTGTCGGGCCCAACGGGTAGTGATCAACAGCTTGAAGACTGGCTGGCGGCTGGTTTCAAGAGGAGTGTCCCAAGAATCGGTTCTAGGGCCGGTTTTGTTTAACATCTTTATTAATGACTTGGATGAGCGAATGGATTGCACCCTCAGGAAGTTTGTGGAAGATACTAAGCTAGAGGGAGCAATAGATACATTGGAGGGTAGGAATAGGGTGCAGTGTGACCTAGACAAATTGGAGGACTGGGCCAAAAGAAATCTGATGAGGTTCGACAAGGACAAGTGCAGAATCCTGCACTTGGGATGGAAGAATCCCAAGCATTGTTACAGGCTGGGGACCGACTGGCTAAGTAGCAGTTCAGCAGAAAAGGACCTGGGGATTACTGTGGATGAGAAGCTGGATATAAGACAATAATGTGCCCTTGTAGCTAAGAAGGCTAACGGTATGTTAGGGTGCATTAGGTGGAACAATTCCAGCAGATCTAGAGAAGTTATTATTCCCCTTTATTTGGCTCTGGTGTGGCCACCTCTGGAGTATTGCATCCAGTTCTGGGCCCCCCACTACAGAAAGGATGTGGACGCTACCAGGAGAGGCTGAGGGATTTGGGCTCATTTAGTCTGCAGAAGAGAAGAGTGAAGAGAAGAATGAGGGGGGATTTGATAGCAGCCTTCAGCTTCCTGAAGGGAGGTTCCAAAGAGGATGGAGAGAGGCTGTTCTCAGTAGTGACGGATGGCATTACAAAGAGCAATGGTCTCAAGTTACAGAGGGGGGAGGTCTAGGCTGGATATTAGGAAAAACTATTTCACTAGGAGAGTAGTGAAGTACTGGAACAGTTTACCTAGGGAGGTGGTGGAATCTCCATCCCGAGAGGTTTTTAAGTCCTGTCTTGAGAGAGCCCTGGCTGGGATGATTTATTTGGGGTTGGTCCTGTTTTGGGCTTGGGCCTGGACTCGATGACCTCCTGAGGTCTCTTCCAGCCCTGGGATTCTATAATTCTGACTTGTATAGAAAATGATGAAATCTATGATGTGTTCTGAGCTTCAGGAAATCCCTGAGACCCTGATTAAGATCTATATAGGATATTGCTCAGTCTTCATTAGTGGCAATATTAATGTTTAGTAAAAGGTTTATCTATACAACATAGCTGAAACATAGCCTAGAATTTTCAGACTGCAGTAGTATCATAAACCACAACAAGGCATATCCTCAGCTGGTGAAAATTATCCTAGGACCGCTGAAGATAAATATGACATGAAATAACGGGGCAGATATATTGTAGTTACTGCATTTTCCCTTTTCCTTGTAATGAAGGAATGTATACTGGGGCAGATTTGCATAGTTCCATTGACTTCAGTTAGACATCAGTACTTATTGAGATGTAGTTTGTTCCAAGCAGAGCTCTTCCTTGAGACGCACTGGTGATGCACCAGTGTAATGAAGACAGGTGGAACTGCAATGGCTGCCAAAGAGAGCAGAATTTGGCCACATGGGAAGAAGAACATATATTCTCTAAGTGTTTCCAAATTATTTTACTATTCCTTGAGTGACTCTCTCATCCCCTGACAGCCCCAATTAGAATTTAGCGCTGAATCAAGGAAACGGTTGACTTCTCATTTCTTGGTGACCCTATTTGTGTTTAGTCTCAGGTGCTTTGAGCCTTTGCTCTGGATTATGAATCATTTTATAGCCACCTGTTCAGAGAAACTCAGCCTTTACCTTGTTGCATTCTTGTGCCATAAGTTACTAGGTGGTTCTAATGCCTAACTGTGTGAAATGTGATTTTTATGTTCTCATTTTTCACCTATTTCTTAAACCAACTGCAGCAGATATTTGCTGGCATTGAGCTTCAGCAGTAAAATCTGCAGGCAATTTTCACTCTCTTCTAACACCTCTTATTAAAGGCAGTTGGTTAGAGGCACCAGGCTACTCCTCATCTGGCATTACAATATGATGAGATATTTAATGTGTATTTCAGAACCCACTGCCTTCAAATAAAGTCCTGGACCATTTTCAACTACCAGGTCTCCATTTGCAAGGGCAGCATGCACCTCTGAAACACCCCCTGGATAGCTGAATTGAGGGCATAAGTCTGAATATCTAGCTTACTGCAGGTGGGAATTCGTTTTTTAGAGGGTGTAAGTGCTCAGATTTGTACCCACAGTTGATTTTGTGAGTGAAAAGCAGGTGGCAAATTTGCAGGTTCAAATTGTGCTAGCAGAGAGGGGTGTGGAACCTTAGCTCTTTTACAAGTTTATTCCATCTAAATAGACACACCCACACCTTCAAATTTTTAACCAATTTGATTTGGTAAAATACACGGTCATGGCACAAACAAGATGTGCTATTTATCCTTTTAAGCGACCAGTAACAGAGTGGAAGAAAGATTCTGGGTGAGATATTCAAAGCTCACACGTTGGCCTAACTGATTGCACTGAAGTAAACAAACTTCCACAGATTTCAGTGGGAGCAGAGTTACACCACTTGTGAAAATTCCTCCCTCTACAATAGACACAGCTGCTGATGATATAAGAACATAAGAATGGTCATACTGGTCCATCTAGCCCAATATCCTGTCTTCTGACAGTGGCCAATGCCAGGTGCCCCAGAGGGAATGAAAAGGATAGGTAATCATCAATTGATCCATCTCCTGTCACCCATTTCCAGCTTCTGACAAACAAGGGGCAGTGACACCCTTCCTACCCATTCTGGCTAATAGCCATTGATGGCTCTATCCTCCATGAATTTATCTAGTAGTTTTTTTTTTCTGAACTCTGTTATACTTTTGGACTTCACAACATCTAGCAAGAATTCCACAGGTTGACTGTGTGTTGTGTGAAGAAGAAGTTCCTTTTGTTTGTTTTAAAGCTGCTATCTATTACGATCCACCATCTTAGGTGGATCCAGATACTCCGGTAACCAGTATCATGAATCTTCCACCAGATGAAGAATAAACCTGCCTTTACTATATTTATAATGGGGAAGAAAAACTAAATGGCTCCTATGATATCTCCTGGCTGAAATGAACAGATAGAAATAAAACACAAAGGCAACCTCTCCTGTTGGATAAAAGACCAGTGGAGCTAGATTTATATGTGCTATCTCAGAAGCATAAACGAGTCAGCTTGCTTGCTGCCATAAGGCGATATGACTCAATTTGCTTCAATTGGGTTGTGCTGTTTTATTCCAATGGGAAATTAAGAGACAGAGCTTCTGCGCTGAGATTCTTTAGAGAAGTCTTTATGCATGAAGATTTCAGCATGTTAAAATTCAAGCAAACACTGCATTTGTCTGTAGGTTAAAACAATGTTCTACTGTTAAAAGAGTTTCTTTGAGCTCGGTACATAATCTTCAATAGTTCTGGACAAGGCCTGCTCTCTTCCTTAGTAATGTTATTCTTGTCTTGAGAGCTGCATTTACAATTTATATAATATGTGGAACAGATACACTAGTGTCAATAAAATAAGAAAAACCTGTTGAACTTTTGGACCAAACTTGGAATCACTACTGAATCCAAGGGATGGTTTATTTTATGTCTGAAATAGGCATTTCTTCCCATTATTTTTTATATTTTTCCACAAAAAATGTTTCCAGCTTCCTCAACCAGAAATTTTAATAAACTGATCATAGATTTTTAAAGAAAGAAGGATCTTTGCCTATGATCCAATTTCAAAAGTGACTTATGTGACTCCTAAATCACACTAAAATTTAACCCTAGAGGTTGGAACACATTTCAGATGACCTTCCAGACTTTTGGGTGGCTCTGAACCAGGCATCTAAACCTTTGCTAGTATGCTCATCACTAATGCATATTAGATTACATGCATACTTATAGAACTGCTATTTCATGTATACACTTTTTTTTTTTAAAAAATAAGATGAGTTTTAAACTGCATTCCTTCTGTGCATCTATAACTTTTTCAAGATCTCCATTTTTTTCAGTGAAAAATATACATCTGTGATGCTAAAATATTTTTTCATGTTAAAGTATACATTAAAATTGTAAAACCGTTCACACAACTCCTACTGCATAATGTATAACTTGTAGCATGCTTCTGCTTAATGCATAATATTGAGTTGTGCATACTACAACTTGATTTCTTTTATCAGTCCTCCTCAGCATCTCACAAGTACCATATTACAAACAAGGTGAATTCCTGCCAGCTGGACAGGTAGATATTTCTATTTAATTAAATTTTATAAAGACAAATTCAGTTTCTGGGGATTACGTTATCAGAATTACTTCAGAGAACTGTGTATATAATTGTCTCCTGTCATCTTTTTATGGCTATTCTTTCTTGGTTGCACAAATGAACATGAAATATATTAGTCACATTTGGTGAGAACTAAATGAAGTAGATACATTTTTTTTCAAATTTCTTTGATCAGTGTATAGGACAATGATCAGGAAGTCAGGAGGTGTGACTCCTCAGTCTTTCACTTGATAATTTGTGTGCCCTTATGAAAAACTCCCAGAATTGAATAGAAAATACATTTTTAAATGATGGCAAATACCTTCCAAAACTTAGCTAAATGTTTCATCATTATATTAAAAAAATCTTGCTATAAAGGATGTAATATTCTCATAAAATCTTTAAAATCTTCCTTTCGATACAATTGTTTTAAAATTTGATAATTTATTAGAAGTAATAAGGATATAAATGTCAGCATTTCTTTAACTTATAAACATTTCTATAATTTATAACCTCACAGTATTTTTTTGTCTTCAGGGAAAGAGGGGGTGCAGTGGATTGGTGGTAGAGCAGAAACCTTTCAAGTCATTTCTATCACAATGGTACTGTAATACAGAAGCATTAATATAGGTAAACTTTTGTTCAAAGTAGACTCACCTCTGCTACTCAATTTTTAATGTTTAAAGTTTGGTTTAATTGGCACATAATTTCTCTTTTGAAAGATTTCCTGAAAGTAATTTCCAAACCCTCACATTTATAACTTCAGGTCTCAATCTCAAGGAGTGATGGTAATCATAATGATAAGTCCAGAATTGTAACACATCCCTATAGCTTTGGGTGTTATAAAGTCATAAAATATCTTCATATTTCCATTCTTATAGTATGAGAAAAATCTTTCTGCAGTGCAGGACAGCTCATAGGCAATCAACCCTTCTCATCTTCTCAATCAGCAAATGGACTTGTATGAGTCTTCAAAAGTCTGGAACATAATGCAAATTCACAGGAGAGAATTTCTAGCTGCCATGATCGATAATGAATGTGATTTCCCATTGGGACGGAATCCACTGATGCCTTCAATTTGATGCATCATGTATTATATTCCACTCCTGATCACATTTTCAATCAACAAAGTACCATTCTGTAGTGATTAGCAAATGTCAAAAGAATTGGTTTGGATAAGTCTGGGAGTTAGATGCTTAGCCATTTATCATATGGGATACAGATTGGATAAGTTTTTTCGTTTAAGGAGTCATTCTTACGCTGCCATCATGACTATCTCTAATTATAGTCTTAGCTCAAATAAGTATAACACATATTTAATTATTCACTTGAATATAACTGCCTCATCTATTGTTTCATACCTGTATACTTTATGGAGAGGATGACCATATGCAAAGTTAAGTGGACTGTGCCCACCAAAGCTCATGATACCATCTACATTTTTTGCTAGTGTTAGGTGCTGCAGGACTATTCACGGTTTAAGTTTTTTCAGTAAGGGTGTGTCTAGACTATATGGCTCCGTCGACGGAGCCATGTAAATTAGTGTATTCAGCATATGCCTTGTGAAACAAGGTTTACAGGATTGGTCGGCAAAGGCTTTCCCAGCCGACAGATCCATGTCTGGACTGCCGCGCTGTGTCGTATCAGCTGATCGTCAGCACAGCGCGGCGGCCATGTTTACTTTAATGAAGTGGGAATTATTTAAATCCCCGCTTCTTTGACTATGCCGAATACACTAATTTACATGGCTCCATCGACGGAGCCATGTAGTCTAGACACACCCTAACAGACTAACATAGCTACCCCTCTGAAACTTAAAAAAGGATGATTCATTATTCATTAGGAATTACCTCATCATTATTAGAATCTGCTTTGAGAAGCACTGTAATTGGTGCCTGAGCACTGACCTCTGGGACAAGAGCTGTAGGTGTTATTTCTGGATGGATCACTTTGTGCAAGTCATGCCACTTTTTCCTCCTCAAACCCACTGTCTGGCCTATTTAGATTGCAAGCTCTTTATGGCAGGGATTTTGCGAGGGTTTTTTACAGTACAGGTCGAACCTCTCTAGTCTGGCACTCTCTGGTCCGGCAACATCCATGGTCTGGCCTGATTTGAGTTAGCTGGATGTCCACTTATCATGGGTGTGGCCAAGTTTCCCATGGTCTCAAAGTTTGTTTTCAGCCACTGGCCTCAGATCTCAGTGTTCTGTGTTGTTGTTTAGCTCTGATTTACCCCGAAATGTCTTCTAAGAGCCCAGTAAGCAGTGAAAGTACTGATAATGCTGCTAGACAATATTGACCTCCCATGGTTTGGCAAATTCTGTGGTTCGATCCTGAGGATGCCTCACTAGAGAGGTTCAACCTGTACTTAGCTCAATGGGATCTCAATCTAAATTGAAGCCTTTATGTGCCATTGTAATACAAATAATAAATAACTTAACTGCCCATCATAATTTTATTTACACACAGTCTCAGTTATCTAGTGATATTTATTATAAAACCTCATCCTATGAAATCAATGAGAGCTGAGGGTACTTAACACTTGTTAGTGACATAATCAGTACCTTGACGTGTTGGACAAAAAAATCATTGTGGGACAACTTGTGTTAACCTCACTCATTTTGATTAGCATCCAAATCCATATAAAGTCCTATTTACTTCAGTGAGGCTATTTCTGAATAGGACACTACTTATTTCTTTTGCATCAATGATTAAAAAAGTCTAATATGTGCGACAGATAGCTCATGCTACTGGAAATCAGGTTCTTAAATTAAACTGATTTTTCTAAGCCCGTTGAAAGAACTTTTCTCTATCTGGTTCATTGGTAAGAGTATTTTTGACTGAATGAGAGATTGACATGATGTCTCTTTTTTTCCCTGATCTGGACCATTCTTCCTCTTTCATGCTCCTTTTCCAATTTCACACCAATAAACAGCACAGAACTGAAAGGGGAATCATGAAAATCTTAGTGTTCATGAACACGTGTCAGAAAAGGCTTTTAAAATTGAGGATACACATACATGTTGATTAAGCCTTACTTGCTTATTTGGGGTTTTCTAAATTAAAAAAAAATTATATACCATATGGAATAGATTACTTAAAGTATACTGCAACAATTTCCAGGGATAAGACCCCTCCAATCATTTCTCTTTAATGGAAGTTTCTGCCTTACGGAAAGTATGAAGTTTAAGTAGGATTTAAAGACTAGAAATATACATTTTTATCTTAAGATAAAGGAAGAATTCCACAGTATTGCTGCCCAGATTGTTTAAGCATAGCCCCTTAGCTTTTAAAAATGTTGTCCAATGGCTGAACATCTACTATGTAGACTTGCTCAAAACTTCAAACTCCCATTAAAAAAATCATCACAAAATGTTCAGCATACTATTTCTTTATTTGTGTTATGGTAGCAGCTAGGAACCGCAGTCCTTGATCAGTTAGCCACTGTACAAATGAAACAAAAACATAGTCCCTGCCCTGTGTAGCTTACAAGCCAAAAATGAGATAAGAGACAACAGATGGACGCAAATAAACTGACGGGGAAGAATAAAGAAAAAATGAGAGAATGTGGTCATCATGACAGGCAGTGGTCTCAGCAGAATAGCATTAAATTTCTGGTAGGCATTGTGGCAGAGAAAAAACTTGAAGGTGGAAAATGAGGTTGTTTTGCCGATATTTAGGAGAAGCCCCTTCCATGTGTGAAGAGCAGTATGCTACAGGATAGGGAATACGATAGAAAAGGAGTTTTCAACATGGGATTTGAGAGAAGTTTTCAGAGGGTCGTCATGACTACGCTCTCTTGTGTAGATGCTGATTGTGATTAAGTGCATGCTGAAATGTTTTCCTGAACCCTGGTTTTCATAGCTAGATGCAAGGGGGTAGGCATCTCGATGGGGGTGGGCAAAGTGGGACGTGGAGATTGGCAGTGATGGCTGGAGCCCCAGGCCCCTTTAAATTGTTGCCAGAGCACAGCGCTCTGCACGGCTCTGAGGGCTGGCGGGAGAGGTCCAGGGCCACAGTCCAGGCAGCATTGAGGGCTGGCTGTCCTGCTCCTTCTGCCCAAAGCCCTACCCCTTCCAGGAGTGCAAAGCTACCCCCCCACACACACACCTTGCCAGGGGGCCCGCAGAAGCTGTCAGGCCCCTGCAAGAGGGTGCCCCAAAGTGTGTTTTTTCCCCAGTTGCAACATAGAGTGAAGGTATAGAAAAGTTGAGAACCACTGTGGTATGAGGCAGACTGTTCTAGTGAGGCAATTCATACAGGGTATCAGAGGGAAGTGATACATTTAAAAACTGCACTTGGTTTACATAGGCTTTTTCTCAAAAGTACTGATGCTGCCAATAAAAAAAAATCTGAAGTGTCACTTTCAATAATTTGTACATACCGATGAGACTGTGTACACTAAACATATGAAGGATGAGAACATAGATAATGCAGCAAGCAATTAATGCAATCTTTCCCATCCTAGTACTTGGTCTAAACTTACTATCAAACTTCCATTAAAATGAAAGGCTGTGTTCATGATAAAATAATCCATCTTTTGGCAATTGCCTCATGGAATGGCCATATAACATTATGACTCAAAGGGAGAAAACAATCCACGATTCAGTAGTAATTACTGAGAATAATTGAATACTGGAGATCAGATCATATGGGTAGCATTAGGGATGTTAAATATCGGTTAATCGAATAGTCGGTTAACCTCATGAATTCTTATCAGTTACTTGACTATTCTATAGTCCCTAGGGGCGGGGCCAGCAGCCAGTGCACTCCAGCTTCACTCCCAAAGAGCCTCCTGCCACTCCGCACTGCTGCCTCTGTATCAGAGGCAGCAGTGTGGGGTGCCAGGTGGGAGCTGGTCTGCAAGGGGAGCCAGTTTAAAAACCAGCTCCCCTCGTGGATTGGCTGTTTTTTCGCCCTGTCTGTCCAGGACGGGTCTGAGTTCCCGGACCCTGCACAAGCCGGAACTGAGCAGGGCTGCCTTTCCGCCCAGCCCCGAATACACTTTAAACACATCAGGGGCAGTGCTGGATCCAGCATGAGCCAGGACTGAGCCAGGTTGCTGGCCAGCCTGCTAAAAAAATGTACTGGTAGGGGGGAGAGGAAATGCATGTAGTCTATAACATTAACCGATTAGCTTTTGCTTATCGGTTAATCAGCTATACTATTACATCCGTAGGAGGGATGTAAATGAAAGCTTTAATTTTCAGCCATCGTGCAGCCTCTGACCACCGTGGGGTATAATATCAGAATTCACTTCAGTTATTCGCTGACAGTGACACAATAAGGCAGAAGAACTTCTTTTTAAACAGGGATTTCTCAGAGAGTGTCCAAAGTGATCAAAATAATTTCCAAAATGAAGCAAAAAAAAATCAAGGTTTCAAGGCCACATTTTAATGGTGGAAATGACTAAGGGGCCTTGAAGAATGGTGAACAAGATGCCAATGGATGGAACCATGCAAGCTATTATTTGGGTTTTAATTGTGCCTACAGGCCTTAGTGGGGACCAGAGCCCCTTTGTGCCAGACATTGTGCATATACACACAGGCTACGTCTACACTACAGGTTTTGCCGAAGAGGCAATGCAAATGAAGCGTGAATTAGCATTTTCCCGCACTTCATTTGTATAATCTCTTCCGATCCATTTTTGCGCAAGGGGTTTTTGTTACACAAAAAAGGAGGTATAATGATCTTGCGCAAAAAGGAACCATCCACACTGCTTGTTTTTGTGCAAAAATCCCTTGCGCAAAAACGGATTGGAAGAGATTATGCAAACGAAGCACAAGAAAATGCTAACCCATGCTTCGTTTGCATTGCCTCTTCCGGCAAAACCCATAATGTAGATGTGGCCACATAGCAAGAGACAGTTCTTGTCTGGTTGAACTTACCACCTCAATAGACAAGACAGGCAGAAGTAGGGTTACCAGGTACGTTTAGAAAAAATACCAGGCACACTTGATGAGGGGAGGACCAGCTGGGAGGGGGGCGGGGGCAGCGCGGCTGGCCACGGGAGATGGGGGGGGTGGAAGGCAGGGCGGGGGGGCAGGGCAGCACGGCTGGCCCGAGGAATTTGGGGAGGTTCGGGGGGCAGGGCTGGCGGGCAGGGGGTCGGGGCAGCGTGGCTGGCCTGAAGAGATGGGGGGGGGCAGGGCTGGCGGCTGGCCCAAGGAGATGGGGGGGTCAGGGGCGGGGCTGGCGGGCGGGGGTCAGGGCAGTGCGGCTGGCCCAGGGAGATGGGGAGGGGGGGCAGGGCAGCGCGGCTGGCCTGGGGAGATGGGGGAGGGGTCAGGGGCAGCAGGAGATCGGGAGGAGGAGAACCGGCCAGCAGGAAGCAGGGGTGACCGGGAGGGGATCGGGGGCAGTGAAGCAGGTCGGGGGAAGGTGGGACTGACTCAGGCACATGCAGATCCTGGGGCGCTGTCAGTCCCGCGCACAGTCCGGAGAAGTGCGAGTGAGTCCGGCTGCGGCTCCACCATGCACTCAGGAGCAGGGACAGGGCTTCTCCTCCTCCCCAAGGCATCAGACACAGCCAGGGCTCCCAGCGCTGATCGCACCCCGCCTCCTAGCCACCCCCCCCCGCTCCCGCCAGGCTTCCGTCCGGCGCCCAGCCAGAAATCCAGGAAATACCGGACATTGCACATGTCCAGTATTTTCTGGATTTTTTACCGGACAGAGGGCCCCAAAACCGGACTGTCCGGTAGAATACCGGACACCTGGCAACCCTAGGCAGAAGATGGTGGTAGTGAGTCAGCACAGTAAATACCATTATCCCCAGTTTACAGGTGGGGAACTAAAGCAGAGATAGATTAAGAGACCTGTGTGAGGCCAGAGTCCTGTGGCAGGGCTAGGAACTGAACTAGTGTTAAAACCACATGAAAAATCTTGTTGGAGTCAGTCAATGGAGTAGAGAATTTTGAAAGGTGGACAATTTTGGACTGCAGATATGTCTCAGGGGTGATGTATTGGGACTCAACTCACCGATATGGCACCTCCTGCTGGTCACACTGGGAATTAGTTCTGTCCTTATCAGGGCATCCCTTCTAGCCGGTGTTTTACCAGTTGTCACTCATCCTTTCTCCATGCCTGAATTCTGGACCTGCGCTGCTCCCAGGACCATGGTGTCCTCTTCAGGACACTGCCTTCCAGCAGTGCCCACTCCTCAATTTCTCACCCCCCTTCTGCGGGGATCAGCAGTCCTCAGTCTCACCTGTCACTGTGGCCACTGCAGCCCCAAAGTCTATCCCCTCACCTCCCTGGCCTTTGCATCAAGCTCTGCAGTCTGGCAGGTGTCAGGCTGGAGTCTCCCCCTCTCCCCTGAGTCTGCGCAGCACTGGTGCTTCCCTGGGAACCAGTCCTGCATTCTCCTTGGTCAGGGCCCAACTACCCTCTCTCCCCTAAGCAGCTCCTAATATACAGGGCTGACCAGCAAGCTGCCCTCTGATTGACTTCTTATAAGCTTCTACGTGATTGGCCATGGTCTGCGCAGACTCCCTCTAGCCTGCTTTAGCCTCTTCTAGCCAGAGTAGGTTAGCTGCCACACTACAGATGGGTAGAAAGCTAAGAAAATGGAGCGTGGAGTTGCAATGATTCTTTCTTGGTTTCGCCTGTAAGATACGCCCGCCTTTCCCCCCCCGCTCCACAAAGAGTAACGAATAAGACTTGATTAGGGATTTCAACCCAAAACCACCAACACAAAATCGGGACACCTTTCAGTGTGATTAGAGGGAGGATTTACAGCTAAAGGAACTGTTGAGAGGATATAAATTTGGGGACAAAGTTTAACATAACTCACCTTATATCTAAAATCAAGGTCAAGTTCAAGGAAAGTAGTAGTGTAGACAGAGGCACAATGCCAAAAGGACTTCTTACTAGAGCTGAGCTAATTTTGTCCCAAAACGTTTTTTCCTGAAAAATACATGTTTAGATTGACTGACAAAAATCAGTTTTGAATTTTTTGCTGAATTGTTTGAATTGAAGAGAAAAAATTGAAAATTTGGCTACTACATTTTTAAATGAAATGTTTTGATTTTTTTTTAAAAAGTTTGAAAACTTTTTGTTTTGAATCTTACTGCAGTTTTATTTTAAAAAACGTAAAGAACCTGAAAACAAAATGAGACCTTTATTCTTTAGGTCAAGCAAAACAGTTTTTGTTTGACCTGAAGCTATTCTCATTTTGTTGGCCCACCAACATTTTTTAAAAACACTTCCTTCCTGTGTTAATTTTGATAATCATTCAAATAATACACCTGTTTCTGTGTACTTATCCTTTATAGTGAATATACTTGAACGTCTTCAATCCAGCAATCCTGGGACACGGGATATGACAGCTTAAAGATTTTGCTGGGCCAGGGAGGCCTGTGTGGGTGTGAGGGGGTGGGAGTGAGGCGCTTATCTACCACCCCACTCCTGGAGGCACACATGGCTTTGTGCTTCCCGCTGCTCTCATACACTGTCCCCCACCACTATGGGAGCGGTGGGAAAAAGCTTCAGGGGAAGCAGCTCTGGGCACTGCCATTCCCCCAGCTGTAGTGGGGGTGTGTGTGCAGATGGGGGGATGGTTGGGGGGAGAAGTGGCAGTGTGCAGAGCTGCTACTTCCTCCATACCACAAGTGTTCCCAGATTAGGGACAGCCGGACTATGGCATTTCATGTGTACTTGTGAAAATCAAGATCTTAATGCCTCCCTAGAGATTGTGGCAACTGACTCCCTTTAATACTGAGGACCAACAGAAATTACCTACCCAGTTATGCCTCATTTCATCCATGTTATAATATTATTTACCTCGCCTTCACATCGTGACCCTTCGATACCTACATAAAGTTAAACATTATGCGAGCGGCTTCCATACGTGGCTGCATTATAAATAATATACCACCCAAATCTGAATTTAGAAATCCATTTCCTTCTTATGAACAACACAAATAAACTCACTGCAGATGTGAACTGTGTCTGCTTCACATGTATAATCTGGAATGAGATGGTCACTTTTAGCTTCAAATAAAAGCTCACCCCTTTTTGATTCAGATTTTATTTTTAAAGTTGCATTGCATTTTATGTTTCATGGATAATGGTATAATTAAAATCAGGCAATGAACCATAAGATAATTACTTTCTTATTGTTTTAAAGTTTCTGTCACTTTATTATCATGATTATTATTGTTGTTTATATTGTAGTAGCAGTGATGGGCCCCAGCTGAAATCAGGGTACCATCGTGTTATGTAAAAGAAAATAGTGAGACAGTTCCTTTCCTGAAGTGCTTACATTACAATCGAAAAGACAGATTATGGATGGGAGAAGAAAAAAGACGCATAGACAGATTAGGTAACTTCCCTGAGGTCACACCGCAGCTTAATGGCAGAGGCATGAACAAAATCCAGTTTTCTTGACTCCTGTTCCAGCACGCTATCTATCAGACCATGCTGCCTTCTGTCACCTATCTCAGTAAAGGTAGCGATTATTAAAGTCATAGTATTTTGTAACATTATTGCTCCTTTGTTCATCTTGTGCTATAGTTACATACCATATGGCTAGACATGTGTTGTCCTCTTTGATTTGTGGTGGCTGCAGGTCATAATGAGTGATTGGAGGAACTCGTGTCAGGAATACCTCCCCAAGTTGGTATGCATATCCAAGCCTTTGGAATTTGGGAGCTGGACTGGAAAACAACGGTTGTTTTGTTCATTCCTGTTCCAATGAGAGCAAAAGCCAGGAGAAGAAGGATATGGTTAGCTTATGATTTGGGAGATCTGCGATCCACCCCTTGCTCTCCAATCTCATTCCCCTTATGCCATGAGAGAGATGCCCATCAAAATTTCACCTGAGTTATCATAGTTTTCTTGCAAACTGATTATGTATTTGTAATTTGCAAGTATTTGTTACATAGTTTCAATTAAGAAATTGCATCCGAGCATTTTGTGAACTGTTAGCTTCATCTCTGTGATTTGCTCCCTAAGACATCTGGTATTGTTTCTGTTCCCTGCGTGGCTGACTTAAATCTTAAAAAATAAGAGAATAATTAGATGGTATCTTATGAATAATACATTTCTATGCAAATTTTTTTGTGCATAATGTGTTTTAAATGAATGAAACTTCTTGGATTTGCACACGCTTTCATGACTGGCTAGGTACCTGACTGAACGCTTGCAATCAGTGATATAACCCCATGAATAAAAGCAGTGACCTCACCACCTTCAGTCATGAAAATATTACTCAATCGCTCTTTTTTGTATCCTTAGGCTAGTACCAGTATCAAGGTTTTTTAGGCATATTTATCTTAAATGAGAGGGGAAGGAAAATTTATGGAGAGGTTTACTTCCTGCGGCAAATGGAAATAAAGGAATATATATTGTAGTGTTTTTGAAATGTATGGTAGTATCGATTTAAGCAGCCAGCCCAGGCAGTAATTGTATGTTTAGTCTAAATTGCCTGTGTCTGCTTCTGAAAATTCATAACCTGTACTAGAAATGAACAATGTCAGAGAAAAGCCAAGCATGTAAAATCAATTGACATGCTGGCTACCTACCAGAACGTCTTTATTTCCAACAGCATTGTTCCACCATGTTTTACATCTATTTGTCAATGAACTGATGAGGCACAGCAGAGAGGGTGCTGGTGTTAATATCTTATGAATATGCATATGATGAACTCTATTTGGAGAAGATTCCCTTTTGGTAAAATACCAACATTTACAGTTAGCAAGTCTTTTTGGTCTCTTGCATTTAGTAAGTATGACAGTTGGTGCTGTGGGCTGAATGTACTTACCAGCATTGGTCTAGGTATTCTTGACTGTTAAATATTGCTCTTCCTAGACACCCGTTAATTGAATGAGATACTTTTAATTTATAAAATAGTTTTTTAAAAGGTTGTGGTACAGTCTGAAACACCTGGAAAAAATAGCATATGTTTGTTTGAAAGTCAGACACTTGTTTACAGTGGTATTTATGAGCACTTTGACAATATAATTTTAAATATTTGTAGCCCAAGTGTACACATACACTGGTGTGAACCTAGACTTGTTCTATTCACTTCATTTCCACATATGCAAAAATGAGCCCACTGGAATCTGGTCCCAAACTGAATTGCCGCTAATCAATGTGCTCATACTTATAATAATATCACCTAAAGTCCCTGATCAACTGGCTTGCTAAACTGAAATTATCTTCTGACAATGTCGTTTTTTAACTTTATTGTTTTTTAGATTTCAACATTTTTCTAAATACTCTATTTTATTGGGCTTTAACGGTGAGAGAGTCTCACCAATAAGTAAGCTGTTTTGCAATGCCTTCAAGCATCGTTGTCGTGATGACAACAGCAGTGAAGTTGGTATTCCACTCCATTTGACCTGAGAAACTTCCTACACATAATGCAACTGTGCAATCCTTTTCAGGGTTCAAAGATAAGAGGATCTGCTGATGCAGACATGGGCTGTATATGAACTATTCTGAGGTCATATTGGCAAATACCACACCTCTGAGAATCAGCTGGTGAACAACAGAGGAAATGATTTTTATGCAGACGATTGTCTAAGGGGATTGTAATAGGGCAATTGCCTCCTGATTGCTTCCTCTTGGCCAGAAGCTGCCCTTCAGCACCCTGCTTTTGTTTCCTCCTCATTGGGGCTTCTTGAGGACAGTACAGTTCACAGTATTTCAAACAAAAATACCGCTTCTGGATGTGACCTAGTTTATTTAAACTTGCAGACAGCCTCCAGGCCCTCTAGGCTCCAAAACCTTCCAATCTTGACTATTGGAACCCAAAGGCCTGCCTTCTAGTACTTTTTGTTGTTGTTCTCCTGGGTATAGGCACAGGAAGTAGGGGTGCCGAGTGCTGCAGCACCCCATGTTTTTGTGCTCAGCTTCCATGCATCTGGGGGCCAGCCCTGCTGTGAACCTGCTGCCAGCATTGCCAGTCCCTGGGTCTCAGTCTCCAGGCAGCCCCCATGGGGTCCCGGTGGGCCTATAGCATCTTCCTGGCCCACTGGCTTTGCTTCCGGCCTCGTGGGCTCCACTGGCCCTTGGGGTCCCATCACCCATCGGTGCTACCCCTGCAGGATCCACAGACTAAGAGTCAACTGCCCTCAGCCCTGCCTCTTCTAGGAGTGCAGAACCAGCCCCCACCACAGTGCCAGGGGCTCGTGGAGGCTGTCGGCTTTGTTGTTTGTACAGGAACATAAGAATTGCCATATTGAACCAGACCAATGATCCTCCTTGTTCAGCATCCTATCTGCAACAGTAAGCAGTATCAAAGGCTTCAGAAGGTGAAAGGCCTTCATGTATCGCAATGCAAAACACTAACCTGCCTATAGGAAAGTTTCTGCCCCTCCCAAAGTCTTTAGATATTGGCCTAGGCCTTTGAACATAAGGTTAATATTACTTACAGTATATTTAATCTTATATATTATAACTGTGGATTTGGACCACATTCTCAATGTCATGAATAATTTTCCTTTATTTCCATGAGACCAAGGATAATTATTTACATTGATTTGCTCTGTGTTTAGTACCTGAACTATAGTGAAATTATTATTGTGCATTCAACTGGCAGATAACTATTTAACATTAGAAAGAGATCTTGGTTACAGCAAGCCCAACACTTTCCTTCTTTTTTTTTTCTGAATACCCAACCAGAATTAGGAGCTGTGCCATTGAGAGAGTTCTACTAACCTTGCTAGAGGCTAGAATACTATTGTCTGCAATGCCTCACTTAAGTTGGAGGAAGGGATATGGCTTTTTTCTCTTATCAAATCATGTATTTTTACACTTATAACTCTTGCTTCGAGAGGATACATTGGATAGAGAGTTCACTGCTTCTCTTTCTAAATCACACACTCACTTGTGGTTTCCAAGAAGGGTTTGTCTCTTTCTCATTTTTGAATCTTGTGTTTAGTAGAACTATATGGCCTGTAAAACAGCACTGCTGAAGACCCAGGGATGAACACTGATCCTCCATTACTTGATGTATGAAAGGCTTCCAAAAGGCCTGATGGTATTTCACCTGAGCTGCTTAAAGGAGCCTTAGGACCAGTGAGCATTGGCATGCATCTTAAGAGCGTGGACAAAGCAAAGCACCAGCAGAATGGAAAGCTGGCATCGTAGTGTCCCTGTAGGAGAGCACAGTATCTCACACTCCCTGTGGCAGTTGTTGGCTGATGTCATTGTTACTGGTCCCTGGAAAAGTCTTAGTGCATGTTTTGCTGAGGAGGATGCAGTTGCGGATATACAGACATAGTCATCCACAGCAAACAGGTCTTACTGTTGAATGGTCATGTAATGAGCAGCGGTGGCCACTCACTGACCGAGAAGGGGAAGAACTCCTCTCTGAGCTAGGGTGGGCCGAGCCTGGTCCTGCCCTTTTAGCTCCCCGGAAGCCAAGGGGCAGGGATGGTAGGATAAAAGCCCAGCCCCAGGGCTCAGGGAGGCCCCAGTTGCTGAAGAAAGCAGAGGTGTGCCCTGAGCTCCAGAGCCAGGAGGGCCCAGAGGACCTTGCTGAAGCTGAGGACCGGCCTGGACTGCCAGGCCCCCACACCGAGGAGGAGATCCTTTTCACCCTCACAGAGGGTTCAGACTATGATGACCCCGAGAACCTGCAGTCCTGGTGGAGCCAGGCAGATGCTGGGGGGAGTTAGGCAGTGGCCCAGGGGAAGCCGACAACAGTCAAGCTGACCTCACCATCCTGTAGTGTCAGCGTGTTGCAGGCCGGATCCCTGTTGATCCAGGGGGCAGCCAGAGCTGCCACTGCTAGGGCCCTGGGCTGGGACGCGGTGGAGTAGGGAGGATTCACGTCCCCCCTGCCATCCTACATACAGGGTGGCAGTCTCCGCCCCCTCTCTTGCTAGTGGTCTGTTGTCTGTGGATCTGGGTTTGTTTGTTTACTGCCCTGCTCTGAACCAGGGCCCGGGCCTTACCAAGTGTTGAACTGTATTTGTTTTGCTGCCCCACCCTGAATCAAGGCCTGGGCTCACTGACTATTAAACTGTAAATGTTTTGCTGCCCTGCCCTGAACCAGGGCCTGGACTTACTGACTGTGGAATTGCTATGTGTTTGCCTTTGTTTCCCTGGCCTGCCCTGTACTCAGGGCCCGAGGTCTGATGGGGTGTAGCCAGACAGGAACCCCCTCCCCGCCCGTAACATCTTGCTTTCCCCTCTCTGAGATGCCTGGAGCACACAGGGCACACAGAGCAGTAAAATCAGCATAGTCTTTGAGGCCTTGACAGGAGGCCTGGATATGCTAGCTCACAGTGACCCTGGACAACTGTAAGCATAGATATGAGGGTGATCGAGCTAATCACTGACCAAGAGGCTGCAGAGGAGTGCCCTTGACTGAAACCCATATTGATACAAACACACACTCATCCGGGGGGAGGAATCTCCCGTCCAGTAAAGAATGTCCAGTACTCACAATTTAGTTATCTCTCTTGCAAGTGTAAATTAAGTTGAAACTCTCTTGTAAGAACTGGAGTACAAAGACGGACCAACACAATTTGGCATCTTAGATAAGAAAGAGGATACAGGCCCCTATGGGTATAAAGATGGGTCCAGCAGCACACTTACTCTGAGCGTCAATCTACCATCTATCTGCTGGTCGGGTTAGGTGATTGGCCTCCTGAGGTTCCACGGGGACGCCCACCTCGTATTCGTCTTTCCTAGGAATTGAGGGACCGGCCCTGGCCTGATACGCTGGAGTCGAGAGGCACAGAAGGGGGTAAAAATTGTACCTGGATGTGTCCTTTGTCTTAAGTGTACACATAGACTTAGAGCTCTTTAAAGATTAAGCTGTCACTTGGTACCATTATTATTCTTATTTTTTATCTTTATTTTCTTTGTAACCATTTTTAAGATCTATATTTGCTAGCAGTTAAGAAATAGAGCAATAGCCATTGTAACCATATGATTTATAAGCTTCTTTAATAAACCTGTAACTGTTTAAGCTTTAACCTGACTCCTTCAGTTGCTGTAACAGAACCAAACGCAATTTAAAAGAACTCCAGCCAGTCATAAGGGACAGATACAGGCAGAGCTGGGCATTTGGATCGTGTCACTTCCAGGGGACAGATCCCTAGGGGCACCTCTCAGCCTTCCCTAGGCTGCCCGCTGCGAAGGGATCATGTGTCCTAGCAGTCAAAGTCTGAGGTGTAATAAGCTCTCCCTGTAAACTCTGGGGCGTCTGTCAGCCTGTTGGCTGCCCGTCGCGAAGGGACCCCAGTCCTAGCAGTCAAAGACACGGACAGTAAAACTTCTCGGGGCGCCTGTCGGCCTCCCCTAAGGCCACCCGCTGCGACAGAACCTTGTGTCCCAGCAGTTGAAGGCTCGGGTATATAACACACACACACACGCACTGCCCTAACTATCGGCTGACGTGGGGATGGCTGGGCATTCATTTACAGGCCTGACCACAGGTCTGGGGCTCAGGACCAAGCAAGCCGACTTACAGGTCAGCAATAGATGTCCTCATTCTGCACTGAGAATTTCATTGCCCGCTTCACATGGCACGTATCAACATCAAAACAGGTTTTGATTCAGTTGACAGGTCAACACTTCAATTAACATTGATAGGAGCTGGCATTCCAAATGGACAGCTAAATCTTGAGTGTGGTCTTCACACTGGGACTGGTGCGAGAGTGGGCAATGACTGACAGTTTTCACTGTATTTCTACACAGCCTCAGGTGTATGGCACCAATGTATTCGTTCCTCTTTCCTATGCTATGGACTGGATATTAGGACTTGGCTTTCGCCTTGGAATCAAGCTTGATCAAAAAGTGTTCGCTTCCCAAATATTGCCGATGTTGCTGCCCTGCTTGTGGAAATGTCAAAGAGTTTGTGCCTCACTCTCCAAGGACTCCAAGAGGCCACCTGAATTATGATGTTGAATGTCTCCTAGCAGCAGACCAAGGGCCAGCACCTCGAAGCCAGGCCCCCAGAAACTCTGGTGTGATTGGAGGTTTAGTATCATGTAGAGAGTTAACAATCTCATTTATCTAGGGTGCCACCAGAGCTCAAATTGTTGCAGCAAACTGGGCATTCTTCAATGAATAGGTCTTGCTGCTTCTGGCATGAAATCCATATCTTGCTCATGGATGGAAAGACGGTATTGCTGTCTGGGTCAGAACCCGGCACACTCTTACGGGCAGACTTGGAGTGGCTAGAGACATTCCCACACATGCTGCTGGCATCCAATCCTGAGAATAAGGTGATTTGACACTGTGAAGTGTGATAATCTCACAGAGAACTGCTCTTCTTTCGGTCCCTCATCTTGCAAAGCAGCATTGCGTGCCCTGTGACCATGGTGCCTGGCCTGACCCTATCTAGTGTCACCCGTGGGACTAGTGTAACACAGACAGACAGAACCAAACCTGGGACCTCTGGAGTTTAGTGCATGAGCCTCTCTGCAGCTTGAGCTAAAAGGCTGTAGAACAAACTCATTCTTTCTCTCTGCAATTGGTCTTAGTGCCACTACGTGGGACAGTACATTACACCTGGCAGGGCTGTGGGTTACACTTGCTCACATGAAAGATCTTGAGCACACTCACAAATGACATTTCCTATATATCCGTGTATTTCCATGTATTGCTTGGTGGTGGTATTATTTCTTATTATTATTTGTATTATTGCAGTGTCTCAGAGTCCCAGTCACTGACAATGACCTTGTTGTACAAGACACTGTACAAACACCATTCAAAAAGAAACATTCCTGGCTTGCAATCTAAATAAACAGTAGATTTATCTTTGACTGCTGGGGGCAGGGAGGGAGGGAGAAAAGCAAATACAAAATGCTACTAAAACTTAGGAGTTTATCAAGCAAGTTTTATGTAACAAGATCAAAATATTTCTTATGCAACACAAAATGTGTTGGCTAATTTATATTTGGAATTGGAAGAACATGAGTGGAAAGGACTAATGCTCAGCAGTTAAGGACACTTTACTTTTTTACAGTGCTTACATATTTGCTTTTGCCCATAGATCTCAAAGCACTCTGCACAGAACAACAAATATTATTATCTCCATTTTACAGATGGTGAAAATGAGGTTCAGGGAAGTGATAGTACCTAGCAGGGTCAAATAGCCATCAGTAGCAGAGCAGGTAATAATACAATAGTCTCCTAATTACCAGTGCAATGATAACTTAAGGTACGTCTACACTGCACGGCTATTTTGGGATACCAGAAGTACCACTACCCTGCATCTACACAAGCTTCCCATTATTTTGAAATATTTTTTGAAAAAATAGGTGTGCTATTTTAGCATCCTGGTAACCATTGTTCCACAAGAGTTAAGGGATATCTCAAAATAGCGCTTTATGTAGATGCTTTGTGTAGACGCGCCAAATTTCAAAATAGCCTATTTTGAAATTCAATTGAAATAAGATATGCAATTTGCAATTTTGAGTTAAGGGCTCTGCGTAGCCCTTAGTTACTGGGGCATGCAACCTCTATTTAGAAATCTGTCTTGCCATTAAAAAAATACTGAAAAATAATTGATGTTACCACTCTTTATTTTCCATATTTCAAGGTTCTGGGCAGGTGGGCTACTCTGCTCCAAAGGGGTCAAACCCTAGAAAGTTCAATAGAACTTTAATATGTTGCAGAAGGTTTTTTCCTCATTAGCATTTGTAGAAGTTGCTGATGTAGAATCGCAGCAGGAGAAAGTTTATGAAAATAAAACTTCTTGTGGAGCTCGCCCAGGAGGTGTTTTGATCATGACTGTGTTATTTGCTGTAAAATCCAGGATTTCATGGGAACAGTTTTGTTACTGTCCCCCAGATACCTTTTCACAACTTGACCTGGCTACTCTTTTCTCAGTCTGCAGAAGAGAGACTAGAGAGAGATGGCAATTATATGCCTTTGGAGGGAGAAGCAGATTACTTATTCCAGTACGCATTTATCAGCCATCTATACAAATTTATCGGTTAGAAATGCTGTGCAAGTTCACATTTATTCTGAAAGGATGCTTGAATGCAAAAAGGTAACGAGACATTATGGGATGGCTGCCGAGCTGCTTGGTTTTGCAAGGAGATGCATCAATGAGAGAGAAAAACGAGGCACTCTACTACTTTACTTTGTGCAGTTCCAGAAACCCTCTGCTACTATTTGGTGATGGTTCTGGAAAACAAGATGTGCTTAACTTTTCTGGGCTTTGGAACTGTCACACACCAGCCAAGCTATTGCTGAATCTTCAAGGACAAAAAAGTTTGTGGCTCAATGTTGTTGTACTGGCCATTTGAGCCAATGTTATAAGCACAGCAAGTGGTATAAAAATCATACAGATGCCATGTTTGGTACCTTTTTGGAGTCTGCTGGCAAAATTATTTGCTTAGTTTACAGCCCATCTCTCTCTCTCTGCCACCTGGAACAGACCTGTGAAAATCTTGGAGAATTGCAGGCTGCAAAGCTATGGATTTGAAATAGAAAATGCTAATGAAAGTTGAGTTGGATCTATATTGTATCACAGGACTTGCACTCTGATCTAAGCAATGAGTCTAAATGCTCAGTGCCTTGCGTGAATATAAAATTTGTAACTGTGTCCTCAAAAATGAGCCGTGAATATCTTCTCCACTGGCCCTTGGCGCACTCGCACTGCGCCGCTTTCCTGGCCCTGGGAGCATTCGCCGGTATTTTCAAGTTAAGGAAGGGCCGGCGCCGACGGAAGCCCACTCAGGACATGCAGCAATTAAAGGGGCCAAAACCTCCCCTGGTGTTTTTTTTTCTTTTGCTCGACAACTTTTTGCTTAGTACCAGCACCTTTTTTTTTTTTAAAACAAAAAAAAAGCACTGTGGGTACCCATCTGGTATCGGCAAATTTGCAGGGTTCTAGATACAAAATTTGTATCCACATCCATTTCTGCAAAAATGAACTGCAGATATCTGCATCCACATCCATGGATGTGGATAACCGTGGATATAAAGCAGACATCTGTGGATTTTCAGGGCTCCACTCATTTATTCCTGAGGTTGCCCTGTTTGCTCTGTAACCATGGTGACTGCACCAGCAAATGTGGCAATGCATGTTTTGTTTTCATGGGGAAATCTCTGGTTTGACAATTTGGCCTGATGTCCACTATCGCAGGTTAATCAGTATGTTTTGTCACAACGTAGAGAACCATGGAATCTTGACTTAATATCCAGTAACTACTGTAGCAGGTTCGAGTCACTTTCACGGCTTCTTCCTTCAGGGTGGCTTTTGGGGAACTAACCAGGTGCTCCGACACTGACGCGCCCCCTTTGGGTGAGGTGTTCTCTTCAGGGCACTGCCCTCTGGCAGTGTCCACTCTGGTCTTGGTCCGCGCCCCCTTCCGGGGGGGGGAAGGAGTCATTGTTCTTCCTTCAGTTCTCCTTCCAGGGTCCTCCCTAGGACCCCTAGTTCTTCCCAGGAACACCCAGCTCCCTCCTGGAAAAACACAGTTCCTTAGCACCCTCCAGGCCTCAGTTGCCCACTGCCAGTCCCTCTCTAGCCCTGTCTCAGGGCAGACTGCAGTCTCTCCTGGCCATTCCTCCCTGGCCAAAGGCACGCCTCTGCCTGCCCAGTTGCCTCCTGCAACCCTGCCTTGTGGTCTTATGGCCTGTGGCTTCCCTGGCTTGAATTCCCCCAGCCTACCGCAGCTGCCTCCTTGCAGCCCAGCCTTTTAGGGCTGCCTCCATGCGAGCCCTGCCCTCCATGACTGCCTCCTTGCAGTCCTGGGCCTCAGGCCAGGTAGCCTGGGTTTGTTAGGCCGAAGCCTCTCTCATTGCAGGCAGGCAGGCAGGTCTCTCTCCTGCTCCCAGGGGCTGCTCTTATAGCCTCCAGATGGGCCCTCCTTAATTGCCTCAGCTGGGCTTCCCCCTGACTCCAGGTCTCAGCCCCTTAAAGGACCAGTGCAGGGCAATGCCCTGCCATATCACTGAACAACTCTGCCCCAACAACTCAAGATTCTGCTTCTTGCTTGAGCTATTAAAGATGGTGGTGGTTAGTGGGAGGGATAGTCATATATTTATGCAGCAGACACCCAGAAAAAGTGTAGGTCAAGATTAGGTCAACACTACTGCTCCGCCTCTGAAGTCAGTGCATGTTTTATGTTGCGCATGTGCAACACACATGAATTTCAGACACAGAAATTCCATTTCAACCTGTTTGCCTCATTTTTAAGAATAACGATATAAAGTCTCATTTCACACTCATATTAATAATCTGGAGAAATATAAAGAGAGATGTTACTAGTCTGATGGCCCATTAAGCACAGTCTGAGGATGATTAAGAGCTTGCAGGGTAGCACTGTGTGTGTGTGGAGAGGGGTGTTTTGGGGAGGAAGAGTGCAAATAAACTATCTCCCTCCTCCAGATTTTCTCATTGCTTCCTGCATCTCCTTCCTCAACTTGTAGTACTGAGGTGATAAGGACAGATTTTTCATTTAAAAAACAAAAACAAACAAACAAAAAAAAAAAACCAAGGGAAAAAGGACCACTGTGGTAATTCCCATGTTAATTTAAGATGGAAGTCTACCAAAAAAAAAATAAATACTGGCATATTGGAGACAATACCCTGTCTACCACATCCTGCAATGAAAAGCAGGCCCTGTCTTGACTGCACTTGCAATATTAAATGCTTTCTCATCTAGCATAGAATCAGAACTCATTTTCAGTCCCCACATGAACAGCTACTAGTTGATGATGAAGGGAGTAAATAGTGAGTATGTTAAACAATGTTTCGTAAATCAAATATAATCTTTATCTAGAAGCTGCTGCTGCTTCTGTGTGCTCTGGTTTGGATTGACACTAATACGGTGATGAATGATGTGTCATGTCAGCTTAAGCCACAGTATATGTGTGATGAGAAGTAATGTCCTGGAAACAAATGTCATAGCACCATAGAAAACCTGAAGTGCTTTCACTTTCCAGGGCCTTATGTGACCAGACACAGAGGGCTTAATCCTGCACAATTCCGATGTGGAGTATTGATCCTGTGTTAGAAAGAGCTAATGTGCCTGGCCACCAGTAACTTCCACTTACTGGCAGGAATGAGGCCAAAGAGAGAAGCTGGTACCTACTTGCCTCATGCAGAATGAAGGCCAGGTTCACCCTCATGTTTCTTCAGAATAACCTGTAGTGAGGAGTAATGGAGCAGCCACACATGAGACTTGAAACTTATTCCTCTGCTCTGTTGGCAAATATCCCTGTTGTTTATAGTTCTTTTCAGTAGCTGCCACTCATGCTTGTGCTGAAGTTCTGGCCTGCTGTGTACCTCACAAGGGCTTTCTAGCTGTCTCATGCCCCATTTGGTTAGGTGTATTTTAAACTGAGAAGCATAGGGTGAGACAGGGAGGAATACAGCATAGTAAAGTCCTAGTTGGGGGGAAGGCTTTTAGCTTTCGTTCAGTCATAAATGATCATGGAAGTGCATAAGAGTGTTTTAGGGGGATAGCTGACAAGCAGCTACTTTTTTATCTCCTGGAATGACCTCACTGAGCTTGTAATAGCCTTGATCTAACCATCCCTAGAAGCAGTGGTAGACGGTATTGTTGCCCTAGTTCCTTGCACTAGTTTTGTTTCAGTAGTGCTTCTTGATATCCAGTTTTGGACTATATTGGGACCTGGATTACACACCCACCTATGGGAGGAAGAAACCTCCCGGCCTCTTTCTTTGTACATCACTTTGCTAGCTACCTTGGACCCAGGTCTGGCCCTCCTTTGACTCATGGAGTAGCTGAGCGCTAGATAAGAGAGGCAGTACAAGCTAGCCACAAATCACTATTCCTTGGGAGCAAGGAGAGAAAGTATGAGTAAGTGTGATTTAGGCCAGGTCTATACTGGGAGAGAAATTCAATTTAAGATACGCAACTCCAGCTATGAGAATAGCTGTAGTTGACGTACCTTAAATCAAATTTCTGAGGCAGCCACACTGGGGGAGGTCAATGGGAGAAACTTTCCTGTTGACTGTTACCTGGTGGAATACAAGAGTTGATGTGGGTGCCATCAGTATTTGATTAGGAGGTCCTTACTAGACTTGCTAAATCGAACCCCAGAATATCGATCTTTGGAGCGTCAATCTCCACGTAAGTATAGACAAGGCCTTAGAGGCCCGCCTCTGAATCACAGCATTCTCAGTTGGCTGCTGATGGTGTGATGCAGCTTACTCCACATCCTGAGCTCAGGGCTGTGCCTAAATGCACCCTTTAATGTTACCCATTTTGACTATGTCTGTACATTTGAACCTAG